>OY720681.1:59830591-61030591 GCA_963170755.1 Amphimallon solstitiale
GACAAATAACAAGTTAACAATATTATAATAAAACACACACCGACTGTTGTATCTGAATTCATTAAATAAATGAAATTACAGAGCACGTTTTGAAAATTGTTAAATTATTTCTAGCACTTTACGCTTTGTGTTGTGTGGTATTTCGTTTAATTATTTTATATTAAAATTCTCTTCAACTCTTTTACTTTTTATATTGGGGTTGTGCTAGAATATTCCACGTAAAACCTTTTATCGATTAGTAGACAGATAGAAAATTATTTTCTCAGTTTTGAAATGTCTATATTTACTTATAGTTATCAGAAAAAAATCACATTTTCATGTACAAGGCAACATAGTCGCTTTATGGATTTAGTCTTAATTATTTTGTTTTTCATTTCTAAGGTATGTTAAAGTACAAAAAGAATTACTTTTTCTACAGATTGTTAAATAACTATAGAGGTGTTTTTTACCCTTTGAAGCACACAGTAGTGAAACTTAACAGAACTTGAACTTTTGTAAACATACTCACTTATACTTAAAACAAAAGTTACATAGTTTTTTTTTTTTACGAAAAAGTGGTTACACAGTGAAACCACAATGCATTGCCAAGTAGTGGTTACATAAATTCATCAGTGTATTACAACTTTAATTAAATATTGCTTCGGATACTATGGAGTCACTTAGTACTTAGGTAAATGAAATCACTTCATGTGAAAATAAAAAAAAAACATTTTTATCTGCTGAAAGGCATAACCCCACTCTGCATTGTAAGCAAGCCCATCTTGTGATGTGCCTTATCGGTATTGCACAGACAACATTTTCCTGTGGTACCAAGCACTGACAGGTGATTGAATTGATCCTGACGAACTTCCTTGGCGATATATTGTTTGATTCAATTGACTATCACCGAATATGTTGAGCCTCTAGTGGGTCATAATACACTACTACCAACACATGCTCCAATCTTGTTTGCTTTGGCTACACAACCCATATTTTTTGATATTCTCCAACAATTATACGGCAATTTACCGTGATAGTGGAGCCATCTTTCTCTTTTTTGTCGACCAGACGTGATTCTTGTGATAAATGAATTGTTGCTGTACTACCTTTTGTTCTTCTATTTGATGCAGCTCACTTCATCACGTTGCGTCTATTGGCGCTTACAGTCCCGCACGACGAGTATTTTTCTTGCATAGTGTGTGTAAGATCGATAGTTGTAAAATTGTTGAAGTAAACGTGGTATCGCTTTCCTTCAAGCCCTATGAAGAACAACTCTCTCGCCCAAATCAATTTTTAATCTGTTTCATTGTCTGGTTTTCCAATGTAATTCTGAAAATCGGAACCCTTGTTTATCAGCTCGCATCCAAACTTAGAAGGCTCACTTTATTTCGGGGTATGTATTTTTGAAACCCATGCTTCTTTTGAATTTCACCATACTTTTATCGACAGCTTACTCTTCAGTTGGTAATACAGTTGAAAGTTTTCTTTTAACTTTTCAATATAGGGGTGAGTTTTTTTATATATTTTTCAAATCCGGGTTTTCTTTTTTTGGCATTTGTACTTTGTCATTTAGATGCGTATTAGATAATAGAGCACCAAAGCGATTCATTGACATTTCAGAGGCAATTAAAGTATCTCTTATCTCCGGTCGCGAAAACCCGTAGTCTCTGTGCGAATGTGACTTTTCTTATACCCGTTAGCAAATGTATACCAATGAAAATGTTGAATTCTTTTGCACAAGTAGGCAGAAAATTTTTGCCCACTCTGAGTAGTAAACAAATTCGTTTGATCAACGTGTTTCAATAAATCCTTATCAAATAAAGAAATCATTTGGGGTTTGTAATAGGTGAGGCACTGCATTGCTAGGACCGGTTCTATCATGAAAGTGGATCAAATATGGCGTAGTCTTTTTTCCTCGATATAAAAATACTCAAGGACATATTTTCTTATAAATCTTTGGTGGTATCCTCTGATGCAGCATCATTGAACGATACTTGCGATGCACCTCCGTCATTCTGATTTTCAGACAATAATATGGATTCTTCCACCAGTTCTGATACTAGTTCTGGTTCTAACAATCATCGTCACTCTCTAAATCGAACCTGCCATCCTCTGGAATTTCATCCAACTAATCGAAGGCCTTAGAAGACGTTAAATCGTCAAAATTGATTCGTTCAGCTATGCTATAAGTAAATTGTATTGTCAAAATAATTTGCCGTCAATACGCATAGTGATATCAGTGAAACCACGTAATTACACGAAAAGTTGTGATGTTTTTTAAACTATTTCTACAGATCTAGGCACATAAAGAATAGATTCATCTAAAAACACTCACCTAGATCGACCATTTATCTGAAAAAAGGCACTGTTGACGGCTCATATTAGCGAAATGAACGTTTGAGACTTTTTACACCCGGGCTCCGAACTATTTCCACGGGACTTCAACGAAAAATTGGAAGATGGCGCCACTACATGTGGTTTCGTGCTAAAACCACTCTAGAAGTATATGAATTTTTAGAAGTATGGTTTCGCCATGAACCCACTTCACTTCAAAGGGTCAAAAATCTTTAGTTATCTTCTTCTTCATTTTTAACCGACATATAGCTACTCTAACAGCAAATTTAGATGTATACAGGTTTTTACCCAATATGAGTAGTTTTTAAGAGTGAAAATAATTAAAAATAAGTTATGAAACTAACATCCTTTCTAGAACTAGAATTTTGAATGGGATATTTTTAATAGGTTTTATATTAATTTTATTGTGTTCAACTTTTAAAATCAATAGAAATATATATCTAATATCGTGATTGCTAGATGCCATTCTGATCCAATAATATACTGTACCATACAAAAACAATCGATATATTACACAGTTATATTTTTTCTGTTTAAAACTTTCTTTTATGTAGTCATTAAATGTTTAAAATGCAACTTTGCATTTTAAAATTCATTAAGTCGGACATTCATTTATCGGTTTGACTTTCTTTTAAAAATCCACTATGCGCGTACAAGTAGTCCCACAAATGCCAAACACAAACGAAAGAAAAATAGCACTTGCATGCATGTTCTGAATGTTTTGTGTCACGCTTTGCTCGTTCTGTATTATTTTCTTTTCTTTTGCATCTCCACGACCTGCTGCGATGATGGCTGCGCATCCAGCTTCATGCTGCAGATTTGTACATATATTATTATACTTTACGTATTTTTGGGTTAAGGTAATGTACCGCTTGTTCAGTCATGCTAGGTGTAATAAAAGAGACAATAAATATCTGGTCAAGTTCGTTCTTTTATATACATATATATATAACGAGTCTTCTTCTGCAGTCTATTGCATATGACCTCGTCTTTATTTCATATTTATTATATTAATTGTGGTCTGTCTGCAATAGTGCATAAATGTTTGTCGTGTTTATTGTTCAGTTGCATTTACAGTATCAATATTTACTTTTAAATAATTACCACGTCGGATCTAACAATCTATTATAACGAGACTTATATGTTATACATTCTACACAAATTACATAACTATCCAAAACATTCAAAAGTCACTAAGAAGCATGCTAAAAAGTTAAAAACGTAATTATGTTATTTATTTTTATGAGAACAATACTACTTATTTCCAGAGCAGAGGGATATTAGCTGAGGATGAAAGAAAATGTGGGAGGTGTTATTTCTCCATTATATGACAACACTATCCTTTTTTGCCTCTATGTCGGCATGCAGATAATAGTGCGGATAGATAAATACTTTAGACCCAGGGCGTATATATTGGTGTCCAACATAAACTGTGTATCTCTACAGCTATACACCAAACGATTCTTGATTTTTACAATTTCCTTCAATCGTGCATTTTTTAAATTCTATGCCACACTAATTTTAACGAAAAATACTACTTTGCCATAGGCAAGAGATGAGTAAACTAGCGCCGACTTACCATGTTGCTATCTCTAGATATTCCCCATCTATCGATGTTCCACGATTCTAAGATAATTGTTTGTGTTTACTATTATACATCAGTTCTGTTACGTCTATTTTAGCTTTATCGATGATAAATTTATTATTAAGTTTTATTTCTAAAATAATCTTCTTTTTATTAATGACTACTTCATTTCAAGTCTATATTTTTATACCTTGCTTAAAAGCATTTAAGTTTTTCTTCATTTTCTAGTCATCACTGTCATCACGAGAATTTATTTGATATAACTGATTACTTGCCTTCCAGTATTTTAGCTTCTTCGATCATCTTAATTTTTACAGTTCAGTCTCATCTTACTAACTCTCCTAAAACCAAGAACTCTTCATGTGATTTTCACAGAGCTTACTTAAAATGTTCTCCTACCATGTTCACAGTCTCTTTTATATTCTTCCATAGATTTAACATTAATTGCTTTGTATTTTCTTCACTGACAACTTATTTCATTAGTAGTTCTTTTGTTGATTCTCTTCTATCTAATATAAATAACTTCGAAATTCTCTAAAGGTTTTCTAAATTAGGGAATATCTCATGCATACAATGTTACTGGCACTTGCTATATAGACGAACAGTATAAGAATTGCCATTGTGGGCAGTGAGTCAACTTAACGAACAATAACCAAAGCGAAACCAGTCGACATATTCAGTGGGAAAAACAATGTTTTTAGAACTAAATTGTTTTCGTCTATTGTTTATATAGGGAGTCACAAAAGGAATGATACATAGATTAATATGTTATATTATTCTCATTTTAAACAAAAAAATCTCATCCCATATAACTTCTATTTTGCCTGAGATAAGATCTTAAACTACTACAGTAGTGATTTTTTTATTCAGCCTTATTCAGAATCATCTTAATATTCGTTAAACTTTTAAATATTTTTCTAAGGCGCACTTATGCCAGAACGTTCAAATCATTCCCAGATGTAAGTACAAACTTTCCAAGAACAATATGAATTTGTTCCCAAAGCTCCGTAAGTGTTACGGATACAATTTATCTTTCATTTCCCTTCTAACGGCATCGAGGGGTAGTAACAATGCTATTGAACACTATACACATACACACAATTTACACTAAAGGCTCTACTAGTCTTGACAACCTTAACTTTAGTACTGGTTGCAAAAAAAAACAACCAGTATGCATTATAGCTAGAAGAAGCTGCAACATTAGTTTAAAGACTATCCTACATTAATGTTGTAATTTTTATTTACAAATAATATACATGTAAGTATTCTAACTGCACAGTTAAAGGCGAACAGAATTCCAAATAACATATCCGCAAGGTTCCATATTGTGTCCCATATTGTTTCTCAACGGAGATATATCGAAACTGTAAATGCTGCTGAATTGTGTATTTTGTTTTTTTGGGGTGGCTAATAGGGGTTTTGCTAATGTGTTGTATTATTGAGCAGCACGAAGGGGGTAACCCCACTGAGTCAATGACCAGAGCCCTCATTAGTGACGACTGTATTGCCCGACAAAGCACCCTCGGCCCCGTTCAGTTGGGGTACGTATCGCATACTACATACACAACACAATATATCAGTCACCACATTATCATTAATACACAAAAAAAAAACTAGTTTTCTCATCATTAACCAACAATCAAACTCTAAAGATACAGAAATGCACTTCATTTTTCTCTGTCTCTGTATTTTACCACCAGTCTTCCAGGCTAAAATTGTTGTTTTTTCTATTGCATCGTTTACTTGAAAAACGTCGTTAAATTACAGTAGGTATAATGTTGCGTCAACGAAAGACAAGTACACGACCATTACTAGTATGAACGTAATAATATATTGAATTTATAATTTAATGAAAGTACAACACGGTAAATAAACGTTCATATCCATAAACAATGACTTGATTGCATATGCGTCATGTTATTACATGAGACATTTGTATGATTCCATTGCTGTAGCAATATTTGCTCGTTCATCTCTGGCAGTATAATAATAGTTGTATACAAGAGTAATTTGAAATGCACAAATACTCTTATAATAATAGTACCTTGCAGGTGTCATTAAAAAATACATACAAATAAAGATTAGCAGACTTGTAGATAAAATGTCAAGTTAACAATAGAACTGCATTGACGATGAAGGTCCTATCTGCATATATAAATGTAGTAGCAAATATCTTAGTATGAGGTTGATTTGACGGAAGAATGACGCTTATATAAGTACTATAAAACAAATACTTTTTTGACCACTCTATTCACTTATTATGACCGCGGTTTTGACAATACATCTCATTATCACACTGAACTTACGGGTACAGTGTATATATAAAAACAGGAAAGAGAAAGAAATATAGATAATATACACTTAATGACTATATACAGCTTTTCGATACGATGCTTAGGGTGGCTTAAAATTTTGAGAAGTTGGAAATTTGAAACGCATGCCCCCTAATTGTTTTCATTAGGACCTAAAAACATCCCACAATAAATTTCAGCCAAATTCGCGGATATTAACCCATGCCGATGTGGACTTAAATTAAACATTTACCAATCCAAATAACACCCAATTTAGCGTGTTTTTGCATACAAATTTACGTACCGATTTTTATCGAATTATTTTTTTTACTAATCTTACATGTTGGGTGAAACAAATGCACACCTAATTTTATATTATTTATTATATTTCCCTAAAAATAAGTGGTCGACATATTTAAGAAAATAAATTTTTGTACGAACTTTAACACATGTGCTATATTAATGAATAAATTATTCGGGGTATTTTCTTCTCAATGTCTTTTTAGTGCAATCGGGAAACAGCTTAGGTTAATGGGTTAAATACCACGCGATCATTTAAATTCTAAATTATAGCAGGCGGGATTTTTTTTATTAGGTTGTCCAGAATGTCAATTATTGATTAATTAACATTTTGAAACGTCACTTTGACAATTCAAATTGTAAATTAGTACTTATATACCAACTTAATTTAAATTTCACAGCCTGCTCTAATTTAGAATTTTAATGATCGCGCGGTAATTTGGCAGACATTTGTTGTGTGATGTTTTTAGGTCTTAATGAAAAAAAGTGGGGTATGCGTTCCAAATTTCAAACTTTTCAAAATTTTGGGCCACCCTAAATTGATGCCATAGATGTATCTGGTCGGTAAAAATTTCCTTGAACTATTTTTACTTTTATCAAGAGTTATCTCCAGCCTTCGTCTGCAGTATATAATCTTACTATCACTTGTGTTATAATTTTCAGAAGTAAGGTGGTTGGCAAATATGGAATCGGTTTTCTTTAAATTATATAATTTAATGAGTTCCTTTATTCTTAAGTCGTGACCAGTTTGATCTTGGTACACGCCTTTATAATGCATAAGCTTAAGATACATCTTTTGAATTGAAGACTAAATTAGTGGTATTTGAAACAGGTTTGTACGTTATGGTAATGTAATGGTCTTTTTGAAATTATATGCGCAATGTATTATCACAAGAAGTGTCAAAAAAACGAAGTATTTGTTTAATTGTTTTTCTAAATGGCAATAGATAATATATTTTATTTTTCAACATATCCCATGCAATTATATACACTTCGCCCACCAAGTCGTCTACAAAGTCATCTTTTGGAAATTCGTCGAAGTATGTGTTCGTTTCAGCTATTGCCTTCTCATCTGTCTCGAATCTCTTTCCACCAGGCCCCTCTTTAATGCTTTGAAAGAAGAAATCAATCGGAGTCAGATCTGGTAAATATGGTGGATGATGCAGCAATTCTTATCCTAATTCAACACATTTAACTTTCGCAGTAGAAGATTAATGAGAGGTTGCGTTGTCCTGATGTTGTCTGCATGAAAGTGTCTCATTGCAACAGCCTTGATCAGTTATTTTACGCCTAAGAAATCTGAAAAATTTTTGACCAAGTGTGATTGACCGACAAAGACAATATTTGCCGTCTTCAGAGCACGTTCATGAGGTGAAAATCATTATTTTGACTGTGTTTTCGTGTCTGAAATATAATTTACTATGCTGACATATCGACGTAAAAATTCGTTTGTATTTCGTTAGAACTACAGTCATTGTAACACGAGTTTGCACATGATGAACAGTAAGTCGATACGACCCTTGAAAATGACATGACACCGTCCTTGTTTTGAGATTAATCTCACTTTATTTGAAAGTAAATCCTGATTTATAACATAATCAAAGCTCAATCTTTCATAGCTGTCACAAACTCACATGAGATGGTATGTGTTTCTCCATTGTAAAGGTGGGTACATAACCACAAACAAGAGCATATCAGGTTTCCATACTTCAAGGGGTTGATCATTTTCGGTGTGGCGGGGAAAAAGAATATCGCTAAGGATCAAAATGAAATGTGCAAAAGGAATTTACAATATTTACAATATATATGATATGAACTAATAATTAGTAAGAGATTTTTCGTCGTTTACTTGAAATCATATATGACAAATAAGGGGCCAGATGCTCGCCCTATTTCTATCCCAGACCAATACATCTGGAATCAGTAATTTTGAATGTTGCCAAATTGTTGCCATTTTTTTTCTTCAAAAAACAAGCAATCGGTTTGGAGTATTTAGCAACTATGGCATTTTTTGGATTTTTGAACTATTTTAAAATGATGTCTTAATAATTTAGTGATAATTGCCGTAAATGGAGGATAGCTCAAATCTACAGCTTTTTGGTGATTGTCAGATATGTACTATTGACATTTGAATTATTCGTGGGACTGTTGACATGCGCCACCTATTTATTTGAGATAAAAAAAAAGTACAAGTAACTCTTGCAAACAACAACATACATTATGTAGTCAATTAAAATTAATTTTAAAATAAATTTAAGAAGTTGGCACTTATAATCTTTCTCCACAAATTAGTCCGAATATCAGTAGTACACTTCTGACAATAGCTAGAAGGTTGCAGCTTTGAAGTATTGTCCTATTGCAAGCGTCGTGTCGAGTGTACGGAATTCCACTGAAAATGGGGATTCTAAACACTGGGTACGATACCAAATTCACAGCCTTTTAGCGATTCTCATAGATTGTAGTTGAAGTCAGCAATATACTATATATGTGTATCTTGGCGAAAGTGTTGACAACTTCTGAAATGCCACTCTCCCGTCGAATGACCTTGTTAGATTCTTGTTTATAAATCTATAGTTGTGAAACTGTTGATCAGACAGAGTGACAGAGTTTGGTAGAGATTATAGTTTTCATATAGCGGGTATTCAAAGCAATTTAGAGTCAAATAAGGTATGAACCAAGAAACGTTTGTCCTAATTAAGTCTATGTATATAAATATAAAATATCGGCTGTCATTTATTATCTTATCTCGGACATGACTTGAAAATTGCTATGAATACTTTGAATGTTTGAATCACAGTGACATTTAGGAACAACTGCTTAATTGATGGTTGTTGAACTATCGCTGCTTGAGTTCAATATAATTGTCATATTTGACATTATTATCCCATAAGTGCAGTTTAAAGGGTTCAGCAGGGATTTTAAAAATTATCGAATAAACTAATGAACTTTAACAGAATATTTATTCAAAATTACAGGTTATTAGTGCTATTTCATCATATTGGTAAGTTATGGTTGCACGTAAACATGATCATATGTTTATAAAATGATATATATTCGGTAAATTAAAAATTTAGATACACTCTGGGAGTAGAACAAACGCAGACAGACGTTTCCTGAGTTACCGATTGTACTCGAAGTTTGGTAACATTGAAAAAAATGATATTTTTAGGGTAAAGTTGTCATCAATTTTGTTTTTTGTGTACTCTTTGCGTGCATTCTGTCTTTCTCTCGATATCCTCAAATTTATCCATAGGTTTTGTTCGTTTTCTGTCATTATCACTACGTCGTCCGCAGAACTCCTAATGTTTCAATTCTCTGCCCGCCATGCATTGTTCTGTTCTTAATTACGCTCTTTTTATGATATCGTCCATAAATACTATGGACAACACGACGCTTAAACTTCCTCTTCTATGTGTTGTACCCATAGTTGGTTTGGTCACAGGATATTATGTTGTTGTATATAACACAGTTTATTAATATTCATGCATAGAAACTTTTAGAGACTTTCACCTAAATTTCTACTCGGAACTCTATTAAAACCTTCTCTAGATCGACAAATAAACGTTATATCCCTATTTTCGTTTGCTTTTACCATTTCTTATTTTAGAGCAAAAATACAGTACATACTCCAGGAGACTGTTTACGTTCTTGGATTGGGAAGTTTTTAATTTTAATTTGGTTTTCTACTATGCTTCTTTCAAAGTACACGTGCCTTACTTAGCACCTGAGACGATGTATACATCAAATGCAAAATAATTCATGTGAATAGGCAGTTTGTGATGCCATTCATTGTCAATTTGTTAAATGAATAAAAGTCAATGCCAAGGAAAAATTCCGAACATTGTCTTGAAGAAATCTTGGTTGTGTATGGAAACGATTTGCTATTCCATGGTTTGTGGTCGAATCTATTTAGATATGATCGAGAATGATTGGACGATATTGCTCCTTCAGGTTTCATCGTTCGTGTGATCAACTCAGCTGATGCTAAAATAATCACGTGGTTGGTATTGTAAAATGCAAAGTTGTATAAGCACCAATTGGCAGTTTTCTCAAAAGTTTGGGGAACGATTTTTTACATGAATACCTTGGAATAACAAAAGATTTGTGTGAGGTGGGTGTATTACAATGCTACCGCCTATCCAAATGCGTGGGAGTGGTATTTGGTGGTTTGTGGAAAGGAACCCGAATTAATTATCAATCGATCAGGGGGAAAAAATCATGTTGCCAAAAGTTTTATTTTTTACGGGACCAGTTCAAGTGTAGTTATTCGTCTAATAACTTACCACAATAGTACTTTTCAAAAAAATATGAAGATCGAAAAATGTTTTGCAAAATATAATAAATGACGATTAAAAAGTTCTTTTTTTTTAATTAAATGCACACAAGATTATATTATTTTATCATTTATCTTGTATTAAATATATCTTCGACGTTTTGTCTGTGTATAGAACATATTAATTAAAAATGTTTTAATGCTACTGTTTTTCTTGACTAGTTTGATTATAAAAATATTAAATGATTTTCACTAACTACTTTTTCTCTAAATATAGTATGTTGGAAATTTTATACCAATTTTTATAAGGTCATGTGCAAGTCATATGAAAATATAGTTATTGCTTCTATTGAGTTGACACTTTTATATTGCTGATTGCTGACGGTATTCAAAAATATACTTTGGATTTACAACATTGCAGTAGATGTCGTGAAAATGATTTATAAATGGCTGGTTATAAATCAGGCTTCACATTTTCTAGTAGTGCAAGCTTCTAGAGGAATGAATGACATTTCTCTGGAAACATTGTCTTTTAAAAATATCCATAAATAAAAATCTAATAGATTTAAGCACCCATTTGTCCAGCTATGGATTTCTAAATAATTTAACAGCGGTTTCTCTTGATCACAATGAATTTTATGCAGGACTAGGATTTGCTGCATCCCACATATTGTGTCGAATATTTATCAGAATCCGCAAAACGGATAAAGTTTCGGATAAAAACTCTATTGTTTCGTTTAGAAATCATGCCCTCATAATTTTATCATCTAAAGGAGCTACTCAAAAACAATCACAATCGCCTTACTATGGACGCAGTATCGTATTAAGCGTTTTTTCCTAATGTGTTTTGGATGGGGAGACTATGTTGTGCATTTATTCATTTTCTTCTGGTAAAAGTTGTTTTGTCTGTTTCTCCTTGTTTTGATATGGTCGACTTGTATGAATTGCGCACGCCCAAGTTTTGCATCCTGCTCGGGAAGAAGCCTCAGAAACTGTTATAATGTTAAAAACAGCTTATGGAGATTTGGACTATTCTTCAAATTGAAGGATTATCTAGAGTGAGTTAGAACTCGAAATATAGAGTTTCAACAGAAAATTTGAAGATAGTAAGGGTTAGTGCAAAGTAGGTATATGATCCTGACTGATGCTCAAAACCAGTGTAGCCTAGAAGTATGCCATGCTTTGAAGACATCTCAAAATCGATCCAGATACCTTATTCAAACACCTGTCACTAGTAATGCGGGTATTTTCTGTTGACGACACTATTATCCTAGGTCAAGGTTCACAATCCAAACAAACCGGATACTATTTCAAAGTAATTTTTATAAAAGTTGTGGACATAGATTGACCTTTTTTGGTGTTATGTATGATATTTTAAATGTATTCTAACAATTCATTATAGTTTCATATATAAAATACTTGTATTTTTAGATTTATAGACAATATATCTTTGTGTTTACAATATTTTTTCTTCATTATTCTGTGGAAAATCTTTATGAACTTGCAAATTTAACTATATCAATAATACAAAGCAATATACTTCAAGGAAAGAAACAATATTTAAATTATATCCATCACAGAAAGTTATTTTAATAAAGGTTTTGCATATACAAGTTCAGTAACATTCTTTGATAATTATAATTTCATGGTTTTTTGAAGAATCTAAATGTGAAAAGATTAAATTACTTACTAAGTAGGTATAAATAAAATCTTTCAGAAAACACAGTCACAGTTTGTTGTAAACACAATGTTGTATTGTCTATACATCTGAAAATATAAGTATTTTCTGTGTTAAACTATAGTAAATCATTAGAACACATTTCACACATCATACCTATCACTAAAGAAGCCAATTTATCTAGGCACTCTTTACTAAATACTTAGAGCACTCTCAATAATGACGTCAGAGAATTGTCGCGCATTGTTCTGGTGTTGCGTCGACGATCCTGAAACCAAACAGCAATCAAGCCAGTGGAAGATTTGTCGCCCATAAAAAAATCCTGCAAGTAAAGTCAAAATCAGCCGTTGTTTCAATATGAGAGATCAGTACTGCATATTTACCACGAAAAATAACATTTAGGTCGGACAATTAGAAAATTACCCACATAAATGCAATAATACAAGTAAATCAATTTTAGCCTTGGAAACTGAAAACAAAATATGTACTATGTAAATCATACACATTTCAGGTATTATATGCCAATCAAACATCACAAAAAAACATTAATCATAGGCAGTCATTTTAATCTTAAATAATTGGTTTGTATTTTAAGAATTGCTTTTTATTACTTCAAACAGTTTTCCGGAAAAATCTCACGAACCTGAAGAATTTTATCCATGGTCAGTAATATTGTATTTATTGTCCATTTGTTATTATTATTATTACTGTAATTATTATTATATTTAACAATTTGCACCCGCTACTTAGCAGTCACGTAAACTCAAGATCTGATTGACACGGATCGATGAAATTGTCACTGCGCGGTGTTCATGTTCGGACCACCCCTGTATACAGTAATTAAATCTTGGGTTTATCTATTTATAATTTTGCCGTACGTAGTTTTATATGTGGTTGTGTTTGTCGCAATTTTTGTAATTGTTTCGCTTATTTCGTATTACAATATATATATTATACATATTTATTTTTCTGTATCTTTATAATTTAAATAAGTTTGCAGTTGTTTTTATTTACCAAGTTTTCTTTTTAAAAAAAAATAGTTTGAAGCTTTCTAATGTAGTGTTGTTTTAAGAATTTATCTTTTTCATTCTCTCTACAAGAAAAATGCTATGAAAACATGGTGGTTTGGCGAATGAAATTCGTAAAAGATATATTGCTAAAAATGACATATAAGTGCTGTTAAGAACATCATTAATAAACATTTATTACCTATTAAATATATTAAATGTACAATGTTGAATGGAGCATTTTAATTTTTGGCGTTCATTACATTTTTGGGAATTGCATATTTATTTTTTATAGCACGTTCTTCGAACACCAGTAAAGTATATTGATTAACCTGTAGAATGTAGTGTAAAAACAAAATGAATGAAATTGATTTATCTCCTTTATCTTATTAACTATGTATTACTGAATACCTACTATACACATCTATCAAAAATTAAAAAAAATGTTGTTTTAAATTTCTGATAGTAAATAGTAACAATAGCACAGTTTTTAATGAAACACTTGCTAAGTAATATCTTCAAAAATTAAATGATAGATGGTGGTTGAGTATTCAGATTTACAATTGAAAATAATAGTAGTATTGGTGAACGATATACAACGTGAGTTAGATATAGTAAACGGTCAAAGAAAAGGTGAAAAATACTGGCCATTAAATACTGAAATACAAAAAATCATCGTGCTACATTTTCGAAGTAAATAGAAAATGATTCTGTTTATTCGCATCCGAGCATTTCTTTCAAGCAAAGCCCAGCACCGGGTGCATTTGCAAAAAGAGATTTTGTACGTGATTATTAGGGATTGGTAGTCAGGTTTATATTGCAGGTCTGGACTTAAATGAATAATGAAATTTGAAATTGGGCACAGTAATAGTAACTATTGCCATATTATTCCGAATTACATTGTTTATCTAAGTCCAGACCTGTAATATAAACCTGAATGCCGATCCCTATCATAACTCCGAATGAGGTAGCGCCGCTTGTTAAAGCTTTCTGGAGCTTTTGCTTGGGAATGATCACTCCTCTATATATTTTCTTTTATTTCCTTAAATATGTTGTGCCATTTTTCTTGATCTCTGGCGTCTCTTTCTGGATTTCTTACTCCAATCTTAAGGTCGTCCTTCACCTCTAAGATGATCTTGTCTACTTCTGCGTCTCCTGCTTGCTGGTTCCCATTCCATTACTACGTTTATTACATCTTCTTGGTTTGCTCATTACACATATCCTAGCCATTTCAATCTTGTTCTTTTATTATACCTATAATACTCCCCATTTCAACTTTTGTTCATTTCCAAATTGTAATCCCAATCTGTTGTTCGTGTTGGGCCTAGGCCAACAATACTAGTATTGTTCTCATGATTTTCCTCTAAGCAACTCTCATTCTTTATTCTTCTCTTTTTGTCTTTGTCATTGTTTCAGCTGCATAGGTAAGGTAACTCGTAATGAGTGATCATTATTTATCACGCGTAATGTGTGATGAACACTCATTATGAGTGATAAATCGTACAATGGTGAACCAAAAATTTATTATATTATTATATTTCAATATTAGATTGTTTACGTTTTGATAATATTTATTACTTTTAGAGAAATCTGTTACTCCTTACTTAGAAAAAAATGCACATAAATGCAGGAAACATCTATATACCTTTGATAGAGTATTTATAATTGTCATTCATTCAAGTTGATGTTTTAATGTTTTAGTGCAAATACGAGTAGGTAAATGATGTGTTAAGTAAAAAATTCCGACATTGTCAACTCGTATATTAGATATGAACAAAATAAGATACAGACAGTCCTTCTTTAGTTTCAAGCGTATAATTCAAAACCCTCACCCTAATTTATTCTATTCGTATGTAAGGATTGTATATTTTGATGTTATCTATTTAACATTAAAAAATAAATAGCACAATAACAGTCCTTAATTTTTCTATGCATGTCTTTTTTACAACTGTCCTATATCCTCAGAAAATAATCCTTGGACAACTCAGCCAAATATTGTTCAAAGCTTCTATACATTACTATCTGCACAACTTTGCTTGACTTGTGAAATCGATTATTTTCCACGCCAGTTCTTAAATTTTAAACTGTGTTTACATATGCGTCTACACTTGTGTTTAACACATTTTGAAGTCACTGAATATCCAAGGCATCTTCAGCAAAACAGAAATTTTGATTCAGTGACGTACCCAAATCTTCGTTGACTTTTTTTCAATTGTTTTGCTCAGGTTCAAGCATATTGAGAATCCATCGAGCAAACACAATTATATTCATATTGTCGATTTTCAAGATGCGTTTTATTTGACAACAACAATATCATCACATTATCGTTTAAAAAGAATAAATATAGTTCCGCCAATACAACTGTGATTTTCGTCTTGTATATAATTTTGATTATAAAAGGATATCATACATTCACTTTGTTAATCTTTTTTTTATTATTGGGCTGGGATTCAATCATATTGAAAAGAGGAATCATGTTTTAAAATTTCGATAAAAATCTGTACATCTTGTGATTTATGGGAATCATTTTCAGAATTGAATCCATATCTATTCAGTGATACTCTTAAGGTTTTTACAAACGATATTCCAAATAAAAAAAAATATACATTTATTAGACATATTTCATTTCTAAGCTAAGCTACCGTTTCAATATTATTAATTTCCGAATGTTAAATTGCTGTTTATAACTTAACAAATTAATTTAGTGAGTAAACTGGCGCGTTTGGTTTGCATGTTTAATGTTTAGAGTGCTCATTAAGTTTACGGTAGTGTTTTAATTTATAGCGTGCAAAATTAAATCATTGCTATAGTGAAATACAGGTATTTTAATCGAAGTGAAACTTCTGTTTAAGACATTTTCCGTGACAAAACCATAAGACATATTTAGATCCCGCAAACTTCCTTATTATACAAATCATCTGTTTTTGAAAGCCTTTTGGTCACTATAAGGTGATTATTGTAACAGTCAATGAGTCTCTAATTACGTTGTTCTTGATCCAAGTTTTGCGAACGCATTTGAAACTAGAAGCTCACAACCTACTGACTGCGCCGAGCATGTTCAAATCTTTTCTTTGTGCCTTGTATATGCTATATATGTCGGTATGAATAATTCAAATATCATATATATCATTCTATTGCCAATTTTACAATTTAATTTTGCTATAGTGACCTTCTAAACAAAATTAGTTCTAGATTCATATGCTCGCTTTTATTTTAACTAAACATTTTATTACCTCTTCATACTGATTTAAATAGTCACCTATCAAGCTCAAAATGATAGAGGATAGTTATTAAGAGACGTTTCATAGTATAAAATAGCGAAATTTAGTTTACGACTGTTTTTGATCAACATGCTGTATACCTAAGTCTTTTTGATATTCTTTAAAATAAGATCATTTTGCCCTTATAGGAAAAATTAAAAAGAAATTAAATTTTCCTTCTCATTATTATTAATAGCAAAAAGTTTATAATAATAACTTTCTGTAGTAACCCTTGGAGTCCATGAGGGGTGTAAATGACTATACCTCAGAGTTTGACTAACAAGTGCAAAATTAATAGAGAAGTTTGAACTTAACAAACCAGACCTAAATACTGCGTTAAATAAAACCTCAAACAAATTTGGTTTAAGATGATTTCACTTGTATATTTTTAAGTTTATTAAAGAATTTCTTAAACAATTAGGTAACTTCTATATCTAAAATCCTGAACTTTAATATAAACACATAAGGATAAAAAATAAACACCCGCAATGCTTTCATTTCTACAATGTGCCTTCAAACTTATTTTTCTCTTCTGAATTTTCTGCTTACATATCATTGACCAACATTTAAACATAATGTGGGAAAAACATACTTTAATCCTAAAAATAGACAAATTTCCGCAATTACGGAAAGGAATTACTGTTTGCATTGCGTTGTTTACAAAGGCCAACGTTTCGTTACTATACTATTGTGTCAAAACGAGGAAGAAATTTTATGGGCTGGACTAAATGAAGTTTGTCGAGCATATTTATTTAACAATTTTTCCCCAAAAAAATGTTTGAAAATAAAGTATTTCCCTTATACCCTATATCCAGATATTCTGAGTGGAAATAAAAATTTTATCCTAAAACTGCTGTAAAAGTCCGTTTGTTTCAAACCAAGCTTGTCATGAAAATTTGTTAAATACGTGTAAAAAATACGACCTCTTGCTACCCGGACAACAACTACTACACATCCTTAATAGAACCGCGATCCTCAATATTGCAGCGATTAGAATGCAAACAAAACTATTAGATATTATCCAAACAAACACGCCAATTAATATACGAAAATTGTTCTCACAGAGCAAATTGAAAAGTATTGGATTCCTTCTGAAAATTCACCGCTTCTGATTTTGGTATATCTTATCACCTTTGATTTTCAAATATCCATCAACATTGTACATGTTCGAATATAAGCGAAAAAAATTGCTGAAAAAGTAACCCATATAAATTTAATGTGCAAGAGCGCACATCCTGCTTGTTGTTTTTACCACACCTTCTTTCACTTGAATCTACCCAAACTTCATACGAGATTCTTTCTTTTTCTCTTAAAAACCGAACAGCTTTGTCGCTGGAGTCATACTGCGCGAGAGAATACCGGCTTTCGAAAGGATGCTGTGGAGAGCTTGCCGAGGAAATGTGTTCTTGCGCCAGGCTGAAATCGAAACGCCCCTCGAAGATCCATCGACCGTGAGTATATTTTAAGATGTACGTAAATATATTCACGTTTAGCGGCTTGATACTTTCAGGGCGATCAAGTTTTCAAATCGGTGTTCGTGATCTTCTTCCAAGGGGACCAACTGAAGACCAGGGTGAAGAAAATCTGCGAGGGTTTCAGAGCAACTCTCTACCCATGCCCGGAAGCTCCAGGCGATCGACGTGAAATGGCTATGGGTGTTATGACTCGCATCGAAGATTTAAATACGGTAAGTATTACACAATTCCTGATGATAATACAAAAATCTTTTATACTCCAGGAGGGCATGTATAATTATTTCTTGAAAAATATTGTATTGACTGTGACCCATAAAATGCAACTGTTATTGAACTTATTGTGCTCGTATTATATGTTGTGTGAAGTGCAAGGATAGTACGAATAGCACTTATGTAACTTTAAAAAAAATATACGCAAAAATAACGCAAAAAAACGGAATCGCGAAGTATATATTTTTAAGTACAAAGCTTTACTGTATTTAGAGTAATAAATGATTAAATTTTCATTGAAAGATTTGTACTCCCTAGAGAAACTCTTGAATAATGACTTGACGCTCCACGAAAACGAATAAATTCATCTCGTACAAAGCAACTTGAGAGGTATCATGTAGCTGTTGTAACTTAACTGGAGAGAGGAGCTTAATGTAGTTACGATATACCGTGTGGCCGCCGTTCATAGCGCGATGCATGTATTAGTAACTACTGGTCGACTATAAATGGGCGTGGCAACTTGAATTGCCACACCGACAGCGGGCGTATAAGTTATACGTATAAATGTATTCGTAGGCAAATCAAGTGAAGAGCAGTGTAATAGGTATTGCGTTCCCGTTGTAAGTAATTATTTGTAGTTGTTTGAAGCATCAGATAATCACTGATAATATGTCAGTGAAGTAACTCATCACAGCTTCATAAACAACATAAAAGAGCAAAAATAAATAATAAATAACTCCTAGACTTTAAAATAAAAAAAACTTCTTAACTAAAATAATATTTTTCAACAAATATTATAATCTAAAAACTCAACTATAATAAAATACTGAAACATAAAATATTTACTTCTTAAAACAGAATTGTAATTCAACATTGCAATTAACCTGTAATTAGCTAAAAAAATGTTATTCTTAAGCAATAATAAAACTCGAACTGACGCCCATATGTGGAAGCGACGGCGAATGCGACTGCCCGACTACACCGTATAATGTGGATTTTTTGGACAAATACGAGTGCATCATAGGCATATGCGAAATACTAGCTCTGTTGTAATCCAGTATAACACTGCGTCTACTTGTTTACCGTTCTAATACACAGACATCTCTATCTGTTTCGCTTACTCTACAGGTATCGCGATAATGCAGACGCACGCGGTCTTATGGTATAGATAGAGCAAAATGTCAGTTTGAAGCCTCGGGGGTGCGTATGTGGTAAAAACGTTGCAACCTTGACCAGTTCCATGCCGTAATGAAATTTATTTATTTTAACTTCGTATATTAATTTTTTTGAATTACTTTTAAACTAGCTGGTCCGGCAGACGTTGTTTTGCTCTTTCCGGTAGGTGGCGAAATTAGTATTCTACCTAAAAAAGAACGACATCTATCGGACGGCAGCATATACCAAAACAATTTTGTTAACAACGCGAACATATTGTGTACCTATAAATCATGTTGGTTTATAAATATAAACACAGCGCCACCTATCAGGTCATGATTTTCTTTTTTGGCACTAAAGCAATATGAGTTATTTTGATCCATAAATATAGAATTTGTTAATAACATGACAAAACAAATATTCTGCATAAATATTAGCTCAATTGGTCAAGTCATTCAGAAGTTACACGATAACTAACAGACGCACCAACGATTATACAGAGAGATCGTAAAAGGTTGACCGTGCCGCTTCATCGATATATCAACTTTAGCACGAGTTTGCCACACGTTGATTGTTGTAGTATGAATATTTAGTTTGTACATAACTTCACTAAAGTGGCTGTCAATCCAATATTCTGTTATTTATACATAATTGTCAGTCATATAAGCTTTTTGTGGCTTCTTTTTCCCATGGTTTACTGGGTTTAATTGAATATTAGAAACTGTCTTTCTCACAGCTTTGTTACTGTAAGTTTTTTTTTTGTGTTTATACGAATATCATTATAATTTTTGCTTAATTTTATAGTTGCGTTAAAATCAACAATGCCATTTACGGAAGAACAAGATAAGTTTATTGTGGAGGCTTATTTTCGTAGCTGTAATAGAAGAAATGATCCAAAATGTTTTCATTTCTCTAAAGACGTATAAATGTGTGTCTACAAAATGAAGGATCTTATTTTGAACATATTGCTGTGAACCTCCACTTTATGGAGAAATAATAGTATTAAGAATTAGCTTAGTTGTTGAAAAGAACATTAATTTTATGTTTAAAAACGTTTATTTTTAAGATTTAGGCTCAAAACAAGTTATAACAAGAAAAATAGGTTGCCAACTTCAAGGGGCAATACTATTACCAATATGTATACGTTATGATATATATTAAGTTGAATAAATATAAATTCAAACATGCATAATGATGCCAATTCATTAGAAAGAAATATTTTGTAATAGTAACACTTAAGATATAGTAAATACGTCATCCTTTGATCTATGAATAGAAAAAAGGATATAAAGTAAAACATTCCTTGTACGGAGTGACAAATTACAACGTTTTAAGTAAACAGTAACTGTATAAATTAAAAATACATTTATTAGTTTTTGTACGCATAACACAAGGGCTTCAAAGACTATGGAAATGGTCATGTGTGGTTTAAAAACCTGCAAAAAGAAAAATACAATGTCAATATTGCTGATAACACGTTCCAATTGATGTGTTACTTGAGCAAAAGAAACATGCTTAAAAGTCCGGGAGAATATGAGACAGACCACCGTTCGTCACAGTGCGAGGCCGGTTAGAGGGATCTCCGTCTTTTCTGGTACTATTAGACCAGAGGAATTTCTAAAAGAAAAATGAGGATAATTTTAGTAAGCAGAAAAAGAAAATATATAACAAACGATGAAAAAGGCAATGCGTTCATATACAAGTACAATGAGGGATTATACTAAGAAGAAAGGAAAGAAAAACATACCTACCGAAGACGAAACATAACAAGTTTGTGAAAGACATTTAATAACAAATAACTCAAGATGCCGCCATTAGTGTATAAACTGTCAAAGACAAGGTGCGCGTTTCGGTGAGAAAATGACAACTTGAAGAAAACAAACAAGAAAAATTTCATCACAAACGTTTCAAGAAATCAATGTCAACCCAGAATTTAGTTTGACAAGAGAGGCGTTACAAATCGCCGATAGCATTTGTTTTTATATATAAGCGGAAAACAAAAATCGACTTGTTGAAGATTAAATCTGTACTCGAGATAATGATTATATAGTTATTTCATTTTAATATTTCAAACAAAAATAAGTACGAATAAACGGGGATGTTCTTGATGGGCAGGTGCTAAGCCGCTAGATATACTACGTGAGAATGTTTACAGCTAGTGATTAGTATAGGCCAGTTTCAGGGCATTCGCATTGCAAAGTTCTAGATCACCAAGGCACTATGTGAAAATGTATGTTTTTGGTGAAATAGAATCAGCTTCGTATTAATAAATTTTTGTATTAAGAATCAATAATTGTCTTTTGTCTAAAAGAACAGGATAATATTTCTTTCAACCAGCATTAATTTAATATAAGCTTTACACACACATCATAACTCAAAATAAGTATAAATGTTTTCTTTTCTCATTATTTGTAAAATGAAAATGGATATAGATACAATATAATAATGTTATTTATGATTGACTTTCTCATAAAATATGAATATAATCTGTACATGAGATTTAGATCTTTTGTTTCATTTGTTAACTTTATCCCAAACAAAAAACTAAATAAGAGGTATACCAGAATAGAAGAAGCAAAATCACTGCAAGAACTCATAAGAACTCTCAAAATACTATGCTGTTAAGGAATAAGCTTATAGGTAGAATATAATAATTTTGTCATTTGCTAGCATTTATTCAAATTATTGAAGCCACAGCAATATGTTATAATATTTCTAAATATGTAATGAAGCGGCATTGTCAATCATTTACGATCTCTCTGTATATACATACAGTAGAACCTGTCAATAACGGCCACCAAAACAGGAAACAATATTGGCCGTTATACAATAATGGTCATAATTGTCAGGTTTTTCATCTTACAAATAAAATATATAATGGGTTCTTACGGTTTTTTCTTTTTTTTATTAATACGGAGAGAATTTAAAAAAACTAACCCTGCATAGCTGAAAGACCACATTATATGTAAACTTACAGAAATTAATGCGATCTCTATTTGATCAAACATAAACATTCACGTATGGCGCCGGCAATTTGCTGTCGAGACCTGTTCGGGGCTGAGATCACATTCATCACACAATATTGGGTATTTCCATCCATAAAGATACGTAATAAAAAGTCTGGCCGATATCGGCAGGTGAATTTCAATGACGATAGGCCGTAAAAATGTGGGTTTATTTGGCCGAGGTCGTTTTATAAAGGTGGCCGTAAATAACGGGTTGTTATATATGGGAATTTCCTTATAGTCGATTCATGGAACTTTGAATCCGTTACCTTAGGTGGCCGCTTTAGACAGGTGGCCGTTAACACAGGTTTTACTGTATAAAGATTTAATGGCAGGAAATTTAGCATCGATTTAGGTTGGAATGCGTTTCTCCAAATTTTTTTTCAATTGTGCATACAAAAATTTTGATTTTTGCAATTTGTCCAAATTTTTCGACTTTCTTTTGTAATTGCCAGGATTTTTTTTTCTGAAAACATACATACATGACGATAATGGACAAAACAAAAGAGAATTAAGCATTTCCATTGTTCGAATGGTGAGTTATGGTCTTGAGTTCATACAAAAATCCTGTAGAAAAAAAGCACTTTCAGTTTCTCCAGAATTGTTTAATTTTCCGAGCAACTTTTCCAATTTTTCTTTCCCTAAAACCATAATCGAACTACTACGAACATTTAAAAAAAAACTGCCAAATCGGTCCAGCCGTTCTCAAATTATGAGCTTGCCAACAAACAGCTCTTCATTTTTATTTATATAGATTAAACTAACTTAATTATAGTTTAGCAGAACAAAATGTAATTTAAAAATCAAGTTCTTGTTATCTTCTAATAGATAATCGAAATAAAAAATAATGTTACATCCATGGTTCCATTTAAAAAACTGTAATTATGGACAGCCGCCGACTTATGGAACGGTCTGTATAATACAAATAAATTTAAATGTTGCTCCCAATGAGCGGCCATCATAGAGAAAAAGCCGCTTCGAAAAAATCTGTCGTAAGGCACAATATACCTTCTGCACGGAAATAGCTGGTCTACACCTGTATATTCAAGAGGGAAATAAAATACACACTGATCTAATTAGATCGCATGGTGATCTTGATTGTGGCTTAACTTGTCAGCAATCAATCTCCCTCTTTTATCTTCCTAGTTTATACTAGAGTAGTAGGATTACGATCATATTGTATTTCCTTTTCTTGTTATGTCCAGTATAAATGTAATTGAAATAAAGACATTTTTATCATGCAATATCCACAAATTAATGATTTATTTTAAGGTTTTGGGTCAAACTCAAGACCACAGGCATAGAGTCTTGGTGGCAGCTGCAAAAAATATCAAGAACTGGTTCGTCAAAGTCCGGAAAATCAAAGCCATTTATCATACTTTGAACTTATTCAACTTAGACGTCACGCAAAAGTGTCTCATCGCTGAATGTTGGGTGCCCGTTTTGGATTTGGAAAATATTCAATTGGCTTTGAGACGTGGAACGGTAAATATAAATTCGGTATTATAAAATATTAAGTATCATATTTCTTTGTGTATAGGAGAGAAGCGGCAGCTCAGTACCGCCAATTTTGAACAAGATGGAGACCTGTGAAGACCCACCCACTTATAACCATACGAACAAATTTACTAACGCCTTTCAAAACCTTATCGACTCGTACGGTGTCGCATCTTATAGGGAGATGAATCCCGCTCCGTATACCATCATTACTTTCCCATTTCTGTTCGCTACCATGTTTGGCGATATCGGTCACGGTTTTATAATGGCGTTATTCGGGGCTTGGATGGTACTCAAGGAAAAGCCGCTTGCAGCAAAGAAAATCGAAAGCGAAGTAAGTATTGGACTACTGTAACAGTCTCGATATGAATTTATCTAAACTAAAATAGTATATTATGCAATGAGCATTTAATGATAGCTATTAAGACACGAGAATGAAAGCCGAAGGCGAGTATTGTAATGAATTCGAGTGTCTTAATAGCCATTAAATGCGAGTTGCAAACACTATTTTTTCTACGACCACATAATAAAACAATATTTTTTGAACATTCCATTTCATAAATCGAGCGTAATATTTTCCGTACGTTTTTGTGAATTTAGCTGGTAATAAATTGTTCGTGACAAATTTTACATTTCACTGTCATTATCATTCATTTTTACCGTTTATATTTTCAAAAAAAGCACAAATTTTAAATACTTACAAGTAAATTGCAGAGAACTGTCACGTTTAATTAATTTTTATATCTGTCAGATATGCAGTCGCCATATTGAATATTGTTTGAATATTGGAATGTCGCATTCCTATTGGATATAAACTTGTATCGTAATGGACATCATTAAAGTACAGGTTCAGCATATCTAATAAGTATGGGAGTAGAAAAAGGAATTAATTATTGCACACAATAATTTATTAAATTGAGATGTGAATTGTTATTGTTATACCAAGTGTTAAAATAGATGGGATTGCAGTATTGTCTAGCAATAGATTAAACTGATGCATGTCCATAATATCGATAGCTCAACAATTTCAGATATAAAGAGAATCACAGATCTATTAAAAATATTCATTTTATTTTTAAAATGAAAAGGAAGTCCATGAGTTGTTAATTGTATGATAAGAGTTAGCATTTTAACAAACACAAAGCCGCCTTATAGCTGTGGAGCATTGCTAGAAAATCGGTTGAAAATTAAAAAATGAGGTGTGGCCACCACACGACTTTCTTATACGTATAAGCAAAAATTATTCAAAATCCTATTCTAAGTACTTCTATTCTCTTAATAAATCTCTATAGAATGCATACTTTGCAAGATATTATCAAAAAAGTGCTCCTCGCTAAGACTAAAAGTGCTACTTCCGGTCCGTACTGGCTACTGGCTACTATTGTCTTTTATAATGACAATAATACTTATTTGTTTAATAGCTAATGCTTCCATTTTCATGTCTACTGTATCACAATGGTTGATATATTTAAATATTTTCATTGGTGTACATATTTAATTATACTAAACAAAACAATATTATTCACCTTGTACTTCCAAAATCTATTACGTCATGGAACACAGTTGGCTCAGTGTTTCTAAAAAAAAACAATTACTTATTCGGATCTCTATTTTAATTTCAATTGATCAATAATAATTATAAAATGACCTAAGGTACTTGCAATAATTCTTTTCTGTCATTCCAAAATTTCTTCTTTGCCAAAGATTTCTTATTTCGTCGCGGACGTCTTGCGATGCTGCGAGTCATGACCAGAAGATACCTTGCACTATATACCATGTGCTTGCCGGCGACCTGCGGATACAGCTTACTATAAGATGCAACGACGACACCGAGAGTTTGTATGAGTTAGTACGAGAAAGCAATATACAAACTGCAGTACAACTGCTATCTATCCTTGTTGCCCTGATTAAACGAGAGTCAGCCTATTCCGTCTAGCCTCAGCGTAAATGTACTCGAATCCCCTCTTTTCCAACACTACACTCGACCAAAAAGCAGTTTGTATATTGCTTTCTCGTACTAACTCATACAAACTGTCGGTGTCGTCGTTTTATCTTACAGTAAGCTGTATCCGCAGGTCGCCGGCAAACACATGGTATGTGTGTAGGTAATCTGTGTATGTGAGTGTTGTGAATTATTTTATTAAAAAGAATTACATAATATAAGTATAAAACAAATACTTGACGTGGAACCTCTGCCATTTTTTTTAGTTTTTTTTATGAAATGTTAATGAGGGTAAATCAAATAAAAAAGAAATTATTGAAAAACAATTATACTCAGTCTAAATCGCACTTATTAAGAATATCGTCTTGAAGAAGTTTTTTGTAGAAGAAAGAACGCAATAAATAAAACAAAATGTCAACAAGAACACACGTGCAGCAGAACGATAAAAACACGAAAGGAACGGGACTAAACTGATACAGTCTAATAAATTATTATAGGAGGGTTACAGAAAAACCAACAAGGACGGACGAAAATGCATCTATCCCTATCTCACACATTGGTTTAGACCTGTTTTTATGTCACTTCTCCGGTTTTTGTTTGGAATTCCCGTGCCAATTATCATTACTCCAAGCAGTAATTATCTATCCAAAAATATTAAATGCAAAATGTGTTTGGTTGTGCCATCTATGTATAAGTATTCCAACCTCAATTCTATTGATAAGAACCTGTGCTGTTTTAATCTCACGGACGCCCCTCTTAATACGAACTTGTGTTATTTTTATGTCATCGACGAACCTCTTGATTTTAATGTTAGCTTTACCAGCTGCTTTGAACCTTAGACTGTCTATTACCCGGAAGAGTTGCGATTCCTCGACCGTTTGGAAGAAAGTGACTTTATCTGCTGACCAATGCGTATGGTTGTGATCAATTAAAAGGAACTATTTTTTTAAAGCATATATGTATTATAAACAAACAAACATTCAGAAAACGTGCAATAATAAGAATCAATAACTATTTTTATGTAGGTACCTATACTGGAGACGCGTTAAGTTCAGTTGCACGTCATCGATGACGTTTACATGTTGTCATAACTGTATTAGAGAAACTAAAAAAGTTACTTTGTTAAATTATACTTGAGGGCATTTATTTCATTAGCTTAAATAGAAGATTTATAAATTGTCGTAATATACGCATTCATGGCAAATAAACACATAATTTCCGTTTCAATATTAAATTTCTTTATTACATATTTTTAATAGACTAATAGTTCAATTCGGTGTTGACAGATAAATCATATCTGTCAAAAAGACGTGCGTTGTGTATATTCTTCCTGTCAAATTGTTCATGTTTATTTTTGCTTTGATATAAATTGTTTAAAAACAGTGCTTCTTAGAAGTGTATTTATTTGCGTCCATTGAATATAATGCCGAAAGGTTTCTGTAAACAGTCGAGGCTTTTTACAAACTTTTCTATAATCATGTGTTAAATTTAATGCGAATAGCGTAATTATTGCTTATTTTAAATTATATTATGGATACGTAATGAAACATTAAAGGTTTTTCGACAATCTAAATCAATATAATAAATAAGTTGAGAAAGACTGAAGTCTCAGAGCATTTTAATTACTAAATATATTACGTTATAGTTATTGTATTGTGAATAATTTTTTTCTTTGGTTATATCAAATGTCACTGACAGAAATAAAAATAGATCCGGCAACATATACAAGGCGAGTCGTCATGGATCTAGTATGACGTGCAACTGAATGTAACGCGTTTCCACCATATACCATGCGATCATTTAAATTCTAAATTATAGCAGGCGGGATTTTTTTTATTAGGTTGTCCAGAATATCAATTATTGATTAATTGAAATTTGCGGTTATGTTATACTTTGTGACATTTGTGAATCTTATGTGTAATCGATTTAAATTTAATGGAAATGAAAGCATTACAAGATAAATTAGTTTTATTGTGAATTACAAAAGGTGTTCAAAGTGTTCTCCCCCTGTTGCAATGCAACTGTTAACCCTCCGTTTCATATTTTCAAAGGCATTTGCCAACATCTGAACGGTTATAGCGTTACATGCATTAGAAATTGCCTCTTGTAGTTCATCAAGATTTTGTGGGTTATTTTTGTAAACTGTGTTTTTCAGATACGGATAAATGAAATAATCAAGAATCGTTAAGTCCGGACTGCGAGGCGGAAATTCAATGACTCGCGAATTCGAGCCATACTTTCCCATGTTTTGTGAGCTGTTGCATTGTCCTGTTGGAAATACCCATGTAAAAGTTCGTCATCATGAAGATTTTGTAAAAACGGTTCAAGTAAATTATTTCGATATCTCTCAGCACTTATCGTTCCTTCAAAAAACACAGGTCCAAATATACGCCTTCTAGAAACCGCTAGCCAAACACCAATTTTCTGCGGATGGAGAGGCGATTTAATAAACTCATGCGGATTCTCCGAAGACCAAATACGCATATTTTGTTTGTTTATATAGCCGGATAGGTGAAACCATGCTTCGTCAGAAAAAAATGTTAAATCCAAAGTGTTGTTGTTATTTAAATTATTCAAAAACCACTGACAGTATTCTATTCGTACAGGAAAATCTCGAGGGAATAGCTGTTGAACGACGTTAATCTTATAGGGATAAAGATTTAAATTTTCTTTTAAAATTTTTTGACAAGTTCCATATGAAAGGTTTATTTTTTGGGCTAATCTGCGAAGAGATTTTTTGGGAGACTGTTCCATTCTTTCTGCCTCAATCTCAGGAGTCCTTTTTTTGGGCGCGCCACTACCAGCTGTCCCACCTACAGTTTCAACATTACGAAATTTCGCCACACATGTATAAATTTCTTGGACTAATTTTTGATAATCCGCAGGAAAATTAGGGAGAATGGTGAATATGTCCATTCACCATTCTCTTGTCGTTCGGCGTTTTTAAAATAACTTTCAGTAAGAAAAATCTTATGTTCTAAATCAAACATTTTGAAACGTCACTTTGACAATTCAAATTGTAAATTAGTACTTATATACCAACTTAATTTAAATTTCACAAACTGCTCTAATTTAGAATTTAAATGATCGCGCGGTATTTATGATCGTACGTATTTATATTATCGAAGTAATAATTTTCTTGATTTGGACTGAAAATCAATATGTGTGTGCTAAAATTCAATCTTTTCGTATCTCTAATCGATCTATCCGATTAATTTTAATTTCTTGTAATCTTTGATCGTTTTCGAATATTATATTAATAATAATTTATTAAATTTCAGATATGGACAATCTTTTTCGGCGGCCGTTACATTATACTTCTCATGGGCATGTTTTCAATGTATACAGGTTTCATTTACAACGACATATTTTCGAAATCGCTGAACGTATTCGGCTCGTATTGGTCCATAAATATGAACAAGGAGCAGATAACAAATCTACCCGAAATGTACATGCTCAATCCGGCTTCGAAGGATTACGCAGGCACACCTTATCCCATCGGTGTGGATCCCGTTTGGCAACTGGCACAGAACAAGATTATATTCATCAATTCGTACAAAATGAAAATCTCAATCATCTTTGGTGTGCTGCACATGCTTTTCGGCGTGACTATGAGCCTTCTGAATAATTTGTAAGTTCTTATTAAGGAATCTATTCAAAATTAGCTATTTCAGAAACGCAGTCGGCCACGAACGTTGACCGCCAATTTTGTAAATTTTGTGACACGATGAGGAATAACAATTACTACGGCGGGATAAATACTAGCTTCTATACAAGTCATATGAATATCTTGAAATACATGTTCTAGTAATTTCATGTGATTTACTAGAAATATAGAGTTAATCTAAAATTATTCAAAGAAATGCATATTTTACTATTGTACTAGTAATAGAAAATATCGGAATTCATTCAATCGCTAAATTTTTGTATAAATTTAATGACTAATTTGCTCTTTTTACAGATATTTCAAAAACAAACTGAACATCATCTGTGAATTCATTCCTCAAGTTATCTTCCTCTGTTTCTTATTCATGTATATGGTCGTCATGATGTTCATTAAGTGGATCACTTTCTTTCCAACAGATGATCGTAAGTACTTTCTGATATCTAATAAGTAGTGGTCAGAATTTTTATTTATTGTAAACTTGTAAAAAAAAAACAATTTGGTTTTATGATAGGTTATCGAATTTGGAGACAAGGTGTTTAGAATATGTACTCTTTGTGATCGATGTCCCTAATAATCAAGTAAGATAATCTGTCTAGGCTTTCTGTTGAAGATGGCAACTGAGTGACAGAAGTGAGTGACATTGTGTTTCACACTTACAGTTCCACCATATTTAAATTTTATGCAAACAAAATGAAGACTATCAAAAAGAGGTTACAATTTAATGATTTCAGCAACAATAAAAATATCTGACCCTCCAGAGAATAAAGTTGTTGGAAAATAGTTATTGTTATGGCTATTTTTTTCTTATATCTAACTAATTACTCATATATATCTTTTCATATGTTTCACTTCATGTGTTTATTTTGCTTTGCAGCTGACCTAGTAGCGAACAGCCCCCACTGTGCTCCCTCAATTTTAATTACCTTCATCAATATGGTGTTATTTAAACCTGCGGCAGACGACGATACCAGCAAGTGCAGTCCTTATATGTTTAGCGGTCAAGCCCAACTACAGAAAATTCTCGTCATATGTGCTCTGTTGTGTGTTCCATGGATGTTTCTAGCAAAACCTATTATCATTATGAGGAGACAGAAGCAAGGCAACACTTATGCGGTAATACTAACAGTAACTTCTCTTCGTAGATAGTTTATTTAACAGTTATCTAGTGTTTCAAACCAATCCATACATACAAAAATTAATTCGTATACGTATGCATACACACCAAAATGGCATCGTGACTAACAACGCACGTACACGTGTTTCAGCTTGCATAGGTCTCATCAGCGTGCGACGTGTTGTCACGATTGTAAAACCAGACTGCCCGTATATCTCTCGACTTGCATAACACATGTCTATTATCTTGCGGCAGCAGTAAACCGGAAAATACATTATAGATATTATATTGTAGCTATACAAATACAATAATTAACTTTTTGTTTATTTTATTTTAACGTTTAATAGACATATATTGTGCGCCTTGCCGATCTTTACCACTAAGTTTAAATCTTATACATACGAATCAAATCGGTACTCCTTTGTCGAGTTGTATTTTGATAATCAGTGAAAAATACGCACGAACTTTTGACATTCAAACCAGTGTGCGTGAGCCGTAAAAATGGCATTGTTATAATTATGAAATAGGCGTTTGATTACGCAGTGTATACAACGTTTAATCAAAAGCAATATTATGAATGTAATAGGTAATATTTGACAAGATTACCATACCTGATAAGTACTAGAATTCTTTTTGTAAGCTCGATAACAAATCATTAATTAATAATTGCAACCCCTAACTGTACCAACTAGGTAGAGTTAGAGGTTGCAATTACTATAATTAAAATAATGGAAATGCTAAGAAATCCTTAGTCTGTTTACAGCCTTATATGTTGTACAATAAGTATTGCAGTCATGTGTCAAAATTTCAGATTTTGACTTTGACTCAAAAAATTTCGTAATTTGATAATAGTATTTATTTTTACAGTATAAAGAAGCTTGCAACGACTGCTTTATCAATTTTCAACTGTGTGCTGTATGAAATGCGGATTGCATTTCAGTAGTTATGTTCAATAGACAAATGTTTCATTCTTTATTCATAAACTGAATTTATATATGAGATGGGTTGAACGACATTTGTTTAATGTTGCTACATGAATTAAACGGAAAAAAGTTAAAGATTGCCAAGACGAACAATATGTTGTTTAGGATTTAATAAATGCCCCTCTTATCATTACACTGCATAACTTATTTTTAAAGTGCAATACGTAAAAATCTAGCAGTATTTAATGTTAAAAGCATTAACTGTTTATATTTGTAAGTTTACTAACCATTCTTTATAGTGTGGGCAAAATGCACTTAGATCGCTTTACTAATAAAATTAATTAATTTTTGACAGTAGGAGACTTTTATTTTGACACTAGCAATGGAGTATGGTTTACATTTACATTACATTATTTTACTAATAAGATAAAGTGTCGATAGGGCATAGAGCATATATTTATAATTATAGTTAATATAAATATACTGTTACAAAAAAAAACAAATAACCCACAAAAAGTATATATTTTTTAACTAAATTTTGCACAAATGTTTACTGTATTGAGGATAATAAATGAAAACAAAAAGATAATGAATAAACAATAAATGTTTATGTTGTTTTTTGCTAAATTCTAACGAAAAATTTGGTATGTCTTTCTTTGTTTTGGATCCAGCTTCGTTTGTTTTTTTCATTGCAACCCAAATACCAACTTTGATAGGATGGAGAGTATTTTCAACAAAAACATGTGGATTCTCTGTGGACCAGGTACGGTAATTTTAAGAGTTGATATACCTCGACATCCATAAAGAAAGTGCGATTCAAGTCTTCTTCATGTAGTATTTCATTAAACCAGTTGCAATAATTCAATCGTTGCTCAAAGTGATTCGGCCGTAAATGTTGTAGTACAGAAACTTTATATGGGTTTTCAGTGCCTTATGAGCACTTCCATAGGAAATACCTACAATTTAAATACATAATGCTGCATAACAAATTACATTTAAGTTAATTAGATCTTTTTACCAGTTTGAGCAGACAACTTTCGTACAGATTTTGTGGCACTAACTTCCATTCGCTGCCTAATGTCTGCGACAACATCTTCAGTTAAAGCTGTTGGTGCTTTTTCGGGTTTACGTTTACAAACACTTCCCGTCTCCTTAAACCTTTCAATCACTATTGCGATGACTGAATGTGTCCAAGTTTATTTCCAGATTTCCGTATTCTGTTACAAATTCCTGAAAACACGATTCCAACGAATATGTCAGAGCAGTAACTTTTTCCAAGGGATTTACCTTATTTTATTATACTGTAGTCATTTGATCGATTTGCAAAAAGCGATAGAGCACCGATTCGGAATGTGTGCAGATGTTGTTAACCCTTAAATTTTCTACTTGCCATAAGATGGCATACTACTCTTTAAAAAAAATCAAGTAATCAGTGGTTTAAGTTTAAAACGTTTTAAAATGAATTGTGACAGTATAGGTAGCTTAAATCAAGGCCAACTGTATCTGACATCGCTGGCGCGATATAAGGCCGTCACATAACTTCGATTTACATTGAGGAATTTGATTCTTGTAACCTCAAAATTTTATCAGTATGTGGCGCCATCTAGTAGTACCCAAAAGAAATGATTTCTGAATTTTTATTAAAATAACACTTTAAACATTAACTTTAAAGTGGACAATTAATATTAATAATTTTAAAATAATTAAAAAAAGTTTTGCTGATAAGAAAATTGTTGGGTAGTGTCAAGAATTACAATTTTACTTGCGTTTCTAACTTTTTATAACAATTCAAAGGGGAACACTAATTAGGATTCAATTACGTTGTAAAGTGTTTGTTTAACGTAATCGCCGCTTTCAATAGTCTTGGAAGATTTTGAAGTTTTACTATTCCACATCGCAATATTTATTGCCTTATAAAATATTTATTAAAAGAAATATAGAATATTTCCAAATGACATTGGTTAACAAGGTAATATTCAGTAACCTCTTTTTTCTGTGTATTTCGGTACATATTTGATGTACTTTTTTCCATTTTGGCACTATTTCAATTTGCTAATTTAGTTACTTACAGTGATGCACTCTTTGGTGCTGTCTATACCAAATCCGTTAATATTTCTACACACACACTTCAAGACAGACCAAAATTTGTTTATAACACTAAAATCAGTTTCTTGTTGGCACTCCTCAACCTTACGATGATAACAAGGAGCATTATTGGTAATAATTAAATAACTAGAGCATTTTAAAATTACTATAGCATCTTGATTTATTCAACAGGCTCCAGTCTAATTACATAACAAAAATTGACAATGTTCAAATATTCATAATTGTTTCCTTTTTAAAATTGTGCTTAATCAGTCCTCAAATACCTTAAAGTTCACATACGTAATGTTAATATTAAAGACCAAATAACGTCTGCTTCACTTCAACCCTGCAATTATTCCATTAGAATTTTATACATTTACAAATATTAAGATATAAATTTAACCAAAAAATTCAAAAAAGTTATAGCTATTTACCAAGAATTATCCTTATATTACATTTCGAATATTCAATGCTCATTTTCCGAAATACTTGATTACTTGCCCTTTATCACAGACTATCTTAGTAAGAACTAAATGACCCAGAACAGCCACGTTTTTTTCCGTGATAAAACTGGATATATAGTTTTCTATTGGTACTCGACGTAACTTCTAAAATATATTGATAGTAAATATATATCACACATTAAATGAAAGGATTCAATATGTGTAGTATTTAAATAAATGTCATATCAGTCAAATGTCAATAACAGAACAGTAATTTGATATAATCCAATCATATTGCATATTTTTATCACGTGATTTTAAAAATGCTCAGCGATTATCAAGCATTTTATTGTGCTTTGGCTAGATGGCGCCACATACTGATAAACATTTTGAGGTTATAAGAATCAGAAAAATCTCGTTATGTGACGGCCTTATATCGCGCCAGCGATGTCAGATACAGTTGGCCTTGCTTAAATACAGACGGTTGTAATAAATTTTTCGGTGATTAATAATTTGAAAATAAAAACGTAGATTTCCCTAGATTTCTATTAAAATTCCCTTTTTCCCTAAATTAACATAAAATTTCCTTGATCTAGGGAAATTTCCCTAGATATCGCAACAATGGTTAGGAAGCTGTTCAAAGAAGTGAAAACTATCAAGATATTGTGGCTAATTTGCTCGAAAACTATAAAAATTTAGGGTGCCGAATGTCGCTCATTTTATGCATTCACATTTGGATTTCTTTCCTGCTAAATTATGAAAGGCGAGTAATGAACATAGGGAAAGGTTACATCAAGAGATTGATGGGATATTTTTTACTGGTTTCTCATTAGAGATGGCAACAAGCAACATAAAAGGAACTTTGTTTATGCAAAACTTTGATATATCAGCAATTTTTCTTTGTACGCAGTTAGGGCCGGTCTTTTCACCTACTAATAAAGTGCCCGATAACTATTTGACAAATAATTTTATAAGGTACTTTTATTAGTCAGTTCGTCCGAGTGCGTCTTTTCAACACTTCCGAACCTGCTAATAGCTATTAGCGTTGATTGAAGGAATACATAAAGATGCGCCACTACATAGTACTGAGCGTAGCCAAAACTGGATCCGAGATCTATGCGACTGCATCAGTCGTTTGGGTCCGAGATTCGAAACAGCCCGAGACAGCGATGATGTTTCTCGGCAAGGGGTTGCGGGACGACTTAACGGAAAAACATGCTATTTTACTATAGCGTTGCGCATCTTTATATATATATTCCTTCAATCAATGCTATTAGGCAAATAACGTTCAATGCAAAAATATTTCTTATGTTGGTATCAGAATCTTGATAAAGTAGCCCGAAACAACTTCAAATGGATTTTGATAGACAAGATAAACTGCTATATACCTCCAATAAGTAAGAGAGTGATGAGTGATAAAACGTGATTATTTTATTTTGGAAGTTCAGTGCCAGTATTTACCGTTTATTATAACCTATAAATTTGTTGGAATATTAACCAACAAAAATGACAGAAAATATATGTGACCTTCTCCGAGAAATGGGACCTAGTGTGTCAAAAAACGGGTTTATACTTAAGAGTGGATTCTGGTACCTAAAAGGGTATAGAATATGATGAAATGAGTTAGATTTCTGATAAAAATTTATTTACCCCATAAAAACGTACAAAACGAACTTGGGAAAATCGATAAAAATGAGAAAAACGTTAAAATTTAATTTTTTTTGTTTTAAATTGTTTTTTTTCGTCAGTCTTCGATTTTTTTTGGAGTTTGGACTTTTTTTTCGGTGTTTCGTGATCTGGTAGTTCGATTTTCTTCCGTTTGACAATTTCAGTTTTTTCTTTTTTCGGCGCTTTGACTTCAGCTTTCCTTTTCTCGTGATCCGGTGCTTCGATTTTTTTTTTCTTGCTGGCAGGTTCAGATTTATTTTTCGATTTTTTTTTCGCATTGGGTTCACTCGGTTTAGGAGCTACAAAATCCCGTTTCTGTGAATCAGTACATAAGACCCTGACATTCTCATACAAATACCATTTGCGATCTAACGATAAACCGCTGGGTGCAATGAGCGGAGGTAATTCGTTTGGTAGCTCAGCCGTTAATCGCAGATTAAATCTTTCTTCTTCCGAGTCCACAAGTTCTTTACATACAATTTCGTTTTTTTTGAAGTCAAAGTGGTGGTACTTGGTAATACCTAAAATGCAAAAGTTTACAAAATTAATTGAAATGAATTTGAAAAATTAAAATCACAAAATCGCGACAGTTTACCTGGTAATCTTTTGTAAAATCCTTCGAAATGAGTATCCCATGTTCGCCACTCTACTTCACTTCCATTCACAGCGTTGTTAAATTTATTACTGCTAGATCTATTGACCACATCTTCAAAATCTTGGTAATAATCTACATTTGAGCGACTATATTCTAGTTTCATTAATCCGAAAGAGCGATCGGGACTGAACTTGGTGTGGCCAGTTATTCTGTGCTACGCAGTTATCACAAAATAAAACTAAATTTTTAACGGCATTCTTCGTGAAGTAATCGTGAATTTGGCTAATGACAGCAGTAGGTCCTTTTCCTATTTCGAACTCTTCGTCTAATAAATAGTTCGACTGAACGTTAGTGAATTCATTATGAATACCAAAAATTGAACATTTACGAGCTGCTTTGAAATATGCCGTTCCGACTTATTGTGGACTGGATGGATAAGATATATTTTGTGCATAGTCGATGCTCACTACAAGAGTAGAATAAGCATCACTCATCTTGCAGCATTGTTTGTAGAATTCACGCTGGCGTTTCGCATGGTCAAGATGAGTAACAGGCGAGATGTAAGGGCAGTACTTCATCCAAATTTTGTAAAAAGTTTTAATTGCGATTTCATCTTCAGTAAGACAAACTTTCTCAAAACGACGATAAACAGCACTTTTTGTTTCACTGGATGGTAGCAGCATTACTTTACAGTCTTTGTAGTTTGGCATTCTACCAGAAAGAGGTATTGCGAATTTTTCAGCAAAATTTTGAATAAATTGAACGATACGAGTAAGTGATTCCGGTGGTAACACACGCGATTGCTGTTTTGAAGACTTGCCACTTAGTTCATGTTTTCGTTCAGAAAAGCCAACATTATCACTATGTCGAATCAAATTTTTATAACGTTTTAAACCAACATCGTAAATAAAACAAAACATCTTTCTACAAATATGAATGCCACGAAATAAGTACATTGTATCAACTCTGGATTTATTTTTTACCCTTTGGCCATACTTCTTCCGACTTTCAGTATTATAAACGTTTTCGAGCGATAAATGTTGTCGATGAAATTCCAAATGGCTCAAATGGACTAAATCTTGTTCTGGTTTACTTAATTCTTGGAAAAATTGCCGGCTTTGTATAGCAAGATTTTCTGGAATTATCTTATTACATTCTTTCGAACAACATGCTTCGGATTTTTCTCCGTACATCAAATCGATGTTCATCGACTCTTGTATATCTTCAACGGATTCCTCCAATTCGGATATAATATTGGATTCGGAAACATCATGCAAAAAACATTGATTTTCAGTTAGTCCCGAAGTATTAGCACCGACACTTTCAGATAACGTCATATCGATCTCATCATCGCTATAAACCGAGTCTAGTCTTTTTTAATCATCATCAAAACTGTCAGAAATATCCATTTTTATAAAAATTACTTCAAATTAACATCAGCTTAGTAACAAAATTACAAAAGAACCAAAATTGCGAAACAACTTTTGAGATATTGATAACACTCGTTATACAGTTGGCACAAGACTGAAGCGTCACTTTATTCTTTTCCTTTCTTATAGTTATTTTTACAATGTTCTTCGTATTAGTATACGCACATCATACAGTTATACAGTTGGCACAAGACTGAAGCGTCACTTTATTCTTTTCCTTTCTTATAGTTATTTTTACAATTTGTACAGAGCAGCAACAATAGCAAAGGTATTGTCACACTAAAAGCGAAAAAAAATACGTCACCACATAGGCATGACGTCACCAAAGTCGGCACCCAATCATAACTAACCATACCAAATCGCATCTCCCAACTGAAGGCGTGTTCAAAGTGATAATGCGTTATGAAACTTTAAATGCGTTTTTCTCAAAACTTCATTTTCACACACTAGGTCCCTTTTCTCGGAGAAGGTCACATATATTACCGGTCAGCAGCTGATCACTAAATTTAACTCTGCTGTCTAATAAATGACAGAAAGCATATATTACCTGTCAGCTGATCACTAGGAGACATCCACGCCGGCGTAATAAGTACCTAATAAATTAAAATAGTAGGTTCACATAGCTTATAAGTTATTTGCCAAATAAGCGTTATTAGGTGAATACTACTAATTAGGAAGTGGAAACACGGTAAATTAAATTATTTGCTAAATAAAGTTATTAGAAGGTTTAATGACGTTCAAGTATTTGTTATTTCAAAATTTTTGTACTTATCTACTTCTTTTTATAACTTCTGTATAACAAAGTTTCTAAAGACAATATTATTCTTTATCTACTAGCGGAGTACGATTATAACTCCAAAACAAGATGTGATGGACAGATTTTGTTTTTGGTTATGTCTTCAGTTAAAGACTAAGAACTATACACCCACTTTTACAACAGTTATTAAAAAAAATTTAATTGTCGGTTAGTGTCATTATTCACAACACAGTAAGCACTTGTACAAAAATGGGTTAAAAATATATACTTTAATGAATGATTTATCTTTTTTTTGGTACACTATATAATTATAATAACATTGCACCACTTAAATATATCTAATACAGTTTACAATTTAGTAACAATGACTAGAATGTTGGCAGTGTAATTGTCTTGAAGATACTGGGTATTAAACTAACAAAAGTTCAGAGTTTGTTAAAAATCTTCATATTTACCTATTAAATAGCACTAATATTGTAATGATGAGTTTCGCCTATTAACCGCAATGCAATAAAAACATGGACTAACTCAATAGGCATCCCACCAACAGATGCAACAGGCTACAGAGAATGGTGACGCCGAGCAACCCATTCAGAACAACATGACCCAAGCAGGCGGTGGTCATGGGGGCGGCGGACACGATGAGGAGCCTGTGAATATCGGAGAATTATTTATACATCAGGGCATTCACACCATCGAGTATGTTTTAGGTTCCGTGTCGCACACAGCTTCCTACCTTCGGTTGTGGGCTTTATCACTCGCCCATGCACGTGAGTATTTTTAACAAAATTACTGCTTTTAAGAATTCCGCATATGCATAGTCTTAGCGTAGAGGGAATATATATAGAGAGCCCATCAAATAGGGAAATCGGGCAACATAAAATTTCGAATAAATCCTGCTATAATGTGCTGGTATCTGGTGGTAGAAAGCAGCTAAGACAACTATTACCATCTATACACTAAAAACGAAACTAAACATACGGAATTTATTTGTAAGTGTAATTCGAGAACTAAATAAAAACATCAAAACAAAATTATGAATGAAATATACACACATAAGTAGGTATCGTATCAAAGTGATTTACTACTGACAACAAAAAATCCTATCTAAAATAAAATAGATTCGGCTTTTACTTGATGTAGTTCCATATTACAAACGTAAATAATGTAGTTCAACAAGTCTGTTTTTTTTGGTTTTATTTACGTTTGAAAAATCCTATCGCTCATTAAAAAAAAACTTGAGAATATCAGATTTTTGCAGATGTCCACGTTTTGAAGTCCCCTGATACCAAAAAATGAGGTGTGGCCACCACATGACTTTCTTATACGTATGAGGGTTTCAAACTATACAATTTTAAGAATTTTTTTATACAAAATTTATTCAAAATCCTATTCTAAGTACTTTCATTCTCCTAATAAATCGCTATAGAATGCATACTTTGCAAGATATTCGAAAAAAAGTGCTACTCGCTAAAAGTAAAAGTGCTACTTCCGGTCCGAATTTTGAAATTTCATATATACAAAAAATATTGCAAATCCAGTTCTAAATACTTTTGTACTCTTGATAAATATATATAGAATGCATAAATTACGACATATTTGCAAAAAATCGCTATTCGATAAGAGTAAAAGTGGTACTTCCGGTCTGAATTTTGAAATTTTTTTTATACAAAAGATATTGAAAATTATGTTTTAAATACTTTTATTCCCGTAATGTATCTGTCTAAAAAGCATGACTTGCGAAATATTCGCAAAAAACTGATTTTCGATAAGAGTAAAAAACCTACTTCCGGTAGGAATTTCGAAAAACTTTTTAAATAAAATTGTTCTCAATTTTAATTCTAAGTACATATGAATTCTTTATAAACTTGTTTCAACATATTAGTTGACGAAATAACGGCAAAATTCAATTTTTTCACTGAAGTAAACTACTACTTCCGGTCTGCCGATTTTACTGAAAATCTAATCAGATCTCAAGAGGGAGATTATATTCGTAAATACAAAATTTGGAATTGATACTTGTAGTGGTTTGACCGCTATCGTGGTCACACACACACAGAGACAGACAGACATTTTTTAAAAACCACTTTTTCGGTATCAGGGGACTTCAAAACGTAGACATATGCAAAAATCTCGAGGTCGAAAATTTTCGTCATCACAATACTTCCTTATACTACGTATAAGAAAGTAAAAGTGGTTTTTAAAAAATGTCTGTTTGTCTGTGACCACGATAGCGGGCAAATCACTATAGCTATCTATTCCAAATTTTCCATTTAGTAGTATAATCTCCCTCTTGAGAACAGATTAGATTTTCAGCAAATTCGGCAGACCGGAAGTAGTAATAACTTCAACTTCGGTGAAAAAATCGAATTTTGCCAATATTTCATCAACTACTAAGTTTAGACAAATTTATAAAGAATTGATATGTACTTAAAATTGTGAACAACTTTATTAAAAAAGTTTTTCGAAATTCCTACCGGAAGTAGGTTTTTTACTCTTATCGAAAATCAGTTTTTTGCAAATATTTGGCTAGTCGTGCTTTTTAGACAGGTACGTTACGAGTATAAAAGTATTTAGAACTTAATTTTAGATACCTTTTTGTATAAAAAAGAAATCAAAATTCGGACCGGAACTAACACTTTTACTCTTACCGAATAACGATTTTTTGCTAATATGTCGTAAATTATGCATTCTATATATTATTATATTTGTGAAGAGTACAAAAGTATTTAGAGTTGGATTTGGAATATTTTTTGTATAAATGAAATTTCAAAATTCGGACCGGAAGTAACACTTTCATACGTATAAGAAAGTCGTGTGGTGGCCACACCTCATTTTTCATCACATTTAATGCAGAAAACATCCAAATTACGTATGGCTGGATTAAAACTGCAAAAGGAAAGGAGTATTCCACCTCATATGTAGTGTGGAAGAGAGTACATAAACGATTAACATTATTAAAATTGTTTGTAATTGACAATTTAAACAATCAAAAGAATGTTCTCCATCATATCACGACACAAAAGTTTAAGTAATTCCTTTAGCAAAGTAGGTGTAAGAAACAATATTTTAATACTTATTCAGTTTTCATTACAATTTTACCAATATTTTTTTTGCTTGGTCGTGTTAGTCTACTAATATTATGATTTTTAAAGTATCTAGACACTACCCACAAGAGATGTTTAAATATTAATAATCCTGGTTAGAAATGAAAATATTTTTCCACCATCGAATATGTTCAACTGTTTGCATTTCCCTAATAAAATCATTTACTTCAATTTACTACATAAAATACGTGTATATGAGAATATGACCAATTTTTTGGAGAAAAATGGATATATTAGTTTACTAAAAATTTAAATTATTAAAATTATATTATTTTTTAAAATTTTAATACACGCTTATTTGATGGAACGGTTAGTCCACCAAACAGGTCTATGTTGTTTTCGCGTCAAAACATCTTGCAATTCACCATATGAATTAGTGCTATTCAGTAACTACGTGTTTACATTATATTTATGACTATCTGTGTGAACACAAAATTTGATATATAAGTTCTCTGTGCATTTTTTTCCTTGTCAGCAAGAGTCCGCCTTGATTTTACACACTCATTCAAAGTTTTTATATATACGCATTTTAATAAGGTTCTTATCTTTGCTATATACGTATTTTGTTGGAATTTATATAACAGATTGTATTTATTTTATTTCTTAATCTAAATAATAAAATTTATTATTAAATATGAGTGAATTAATACTACCTATTAGGCATTATTTTATCTATATAATAATATTAATAATATATATTAATACTAAAAAATATTTGAAATCCTTCACCACATCTACCAGGCATAAGCTTAATCCCAGGAGCATGTGCTGCCGCTAGTTCTGAACGTAGCCTTTCTTTCCTCTACGTCCACAATGGCGTGCCCAAAAAATAACATTGCATGAGCTCTCTATATATATTCCCTCTACGGTCTTAGGAAGTAAGTTTTCGAAGAGAAAAATTTCGAACCGTTTTGGAAATTATTCAAGGAAAGTAAATATTTCCATAATCAAAGATTATGAAACTGGATTCAATTAAAACTATTTATTCAAGTATATATTAAAACTAGTAAACAATAATAATAATTAAACACAATAGCTACAATAAATAGTTACAATTTTCTTCTGTTTTTTTATTTGTTTATGAAAAGTAAATAATTTCATAATAATCAACAACAAATGCATAAGTCACACACCGAGTGCTGACCGCTGGGAGAACTACTCGCTGCTCGACTTATAGGTCAGTGTGAGACAGAGAATGTATTCAAGAAAAAAATGATAACATTTGTTCATCATCGCATACATTAGCCGGACGAGGGAGTAAATGCAGATAAGAAATTGTAATATACTGAAAAGAGATGCACTTCGATGTGTAACGCTTGACAATTTTTCCAGACTGCTCTTGCTTATCGTAATATTATAAGAATCCACTGAGCATCTTGTAGGAGGGGCATCTCACTGGTCAGCTCTCAATCTGTGAGCTGTATGTGTTTGTTTAATTTTTATAGTTGTTTCCACAGGTCAGTGCTTGTTTGTTATTTGCATTTATGGTGTGTTAAAACACATGGCAAATCTCTAGCCCAAATTTATGCAAACTATTCAATAGAACTTCACATACAAATTTCTTTGATGATCATATTTCTGTTAACATTACCTTTCCACTGTATTATATTTATACGTTATGCAGGGGCGCCCGTATATTTAACCCAAGAGATTTGAAATTGAAGCTAAAAAATATAAAAATGCATTTGCTTGTAATCTTTTCAATTCAAAATTGATAAATCAAATTTCAGATAAAACACATGACAAGCATGCTTATTTGAAAGTGAAGCAAGGCACCATTTGCAGCCGTTAGGTCAACTAACAACTTCACTTATTTGTTATAAATTTTCAAAATAATTTATCACGGGTGTTTTTATTGTTTGCTGTTATTTGTGATATTTATTTATATTAAAATTATAACTCAGCCATATAAAAATGACAGTTACGTATAGTGGATTCGGTTACAAAAATATGGCAAGCATGGAAAATCCTTAATCGTTATTATTATTGCTAATTTCTATTTATTTTTTTATAAAGTATGTAACTATTACGGCAAAAGATGAGCTATGATTTTCTTGACATAAAAATATGTTTTCAATTCACAACAAAAATTATTAGATTATCGGCAATGGCACTTAATGTATGTGTGTACCTCAAACACATGCATATATGTATACATATACGTTTTACGTATAAAGGTATATATGTAAGTTACAGTAAAATTATTAGTACCTTTCGTAGTAATAAAGATATATTAGTGTTGTTAATTCCTAGTGATTCTGCTACTCGTATGTTACATATTAATATTTCACGAATTTCTCTTGATGAAATGACGTCAGTCCATATCAACTGGTTCACTCTTTCTGATGTCATTACTAATGTAGCGCCCTCTCTAGTATGTTATTACAACGTCGTTAGCGACTAGTGTCACCACTGATACTCTTGACATGTTGAGATGGGTATAAGTAAGAGCCCAGTGTTACAAATCAGTATTTTGTTACTTCATTTCTATAATCATGGATGTAATATTTAGACCACGAGAACTTGTCTAGCAGCAAATTATTAACGAACAAAATCGAAAAATGCTAATATTAGTAATTAATGCTACATTTTTATTATTTAGAACTGTCTGAAGTACTGTGGAACATGGTCTTAAGTAAGGGATTAACCATGGTAGATGGTTGGACAGGCGGAATCGCCCTATACATCATCTTTAGTTTCTGGGCGTGTTTAACAGTTTCCATCTTGGTTCTGATGGAAGGTCTTTCAGCGTTTCTGCACACCTTGCGTTTACATTGGTAAAAATACTATATAACAAATTAAAATTGAATTTTTTACTGACTAATACTTCTGTTGCAGGGTCGAATTTCAAAGCAAATTCTATGCCGGTCTCGGTCATAGCTTCCAGCCGTTCTCCTTTGAACTACTCCTGGATTCCGCGTCTCAAACAACTGACGGCAGCGATTAATTCCCTACAAATTCCGCATAGTGAAATTGCATGCCCACTAATAGCTAGATAATTAGTGTCAATTAAGTATTTATCTTTTTACATTGTATCAACAGAAAGAAATATTAAAAATGATCAATAATTTGTTGTACTTAATGTCTTGTTCTTTTTGTACTTGCTCTTGCTGAAATGACAAATTTAATTTGATTTGTCCATGTATACTATTCTTCTTTTGTACGTATGTGTATATGAACATGTTAAATTATTTTAGAACATCTTGTAAATGCATGTGTATGTTGTAATCCTTTATAGTAACAAAAATAAAACAGTATAAATTAAAATACAGTGAATTATTATCACCAAGCAGCATCTCTGACCGTGTGCCCTATTTATGAAAATATTTTGTATTAATAATCGACCAAGGAGATACATGTTGAAACTCCATTACATATGTATACAGCAGACCGATTTTCATGTAGCCGGTTAGAAGTACCGCCCTCAAGATGCGCACGAAATTCATAGGTAGGGCATTCAGTGTTTTACATCGTTTTAAGCGATAAACACCCTTACTTGACGCACGTACAAATTCTCCCACCGGCCACATGAAAATCGGTCTGCTGTATGTATACATACAAACACAACTGGGGTGCGTTCAGAAAAGAAAAGAATGTTATCCAAGTGTAATTCCAATTTCACACTTGCCGTTCAGAAATGATTGGTGCGACGCTCGGAGTGTTCCTTCCATCACCCACCTATTTGTGATGGTTAATAGCGGGCGATTCATGCGCATTCGGTCGGGGTATTTAAAGCGCGTTTCTGAATGTTTTTTAAGGCTATAATTATAATTTCATATATTGTCATATGTGTGTTTCTTCGAGTTTGAACAGATTGTTTTTCGACAATTTTAATTTGATCCAAAAAAATTTTTCGATTATGATCCACTGTTCTAATTAGTTTTAATTTTCGACTTATTTCTTTGATGACTTTATTTTTTCATACATAACCTCTAACTCTGCAATGCTTAGCTTTGAGCTTTGACTTTTGCCACAAACTAACTCGACTCACTCTACGGCGTTCAGAATTGTAAAGCGGTCCAAGTTTATTTACCAAGTGGATGACGTCATAAAATATGATACTGACCATGCCAGTATCATATCCAACATTTCTGAACGCACCCCTGTTTAGTTTCAAAAAATTATAATGTTTATTATATATGTATATAAAAAATATTTTGTAGTTTAACTGAATTTATCAATGTTGTGAATTTCGGTTATTCATAAATATTACTATTTAAATTATTTTAATGATTGATTTAATATAGTATATTTATTAACTACTATTAGCTACAAACAAAATAAAGCAAATATGTATTGATAAAAGATAGTATAGTAAACGATGTTTGATGAAGACGGATTTACTACAACGAACAAATTAATCCGATAAATGCAATATGCGATAATCCAAACAGTAAGTACAATTGCGTAAGTGATATCTTTTTCTCCATATAATTCATAAATGACCATATACGTAGATTTGAATAAAAGGAAAAGTAAGTAGGAGTACTTTAACAAAGAATGTGTTTACATAAATTCACCACACAACATTTTTGCAGACGAAGTCGCTTTCTTCTAGCGATAGTAAATAATCGAAAACCGTGAACAAACTACTAGTGTAATAAACAAAACGACTAAAACACCTTTACCACACTAAAGCACGAAAAACTAAATACGTATTTTGACATCCTGAAATATAAATACGTATTTTGACAACTATGTTGTCATCTTCAGTAGCACTACTGATTAAAAACCGCGTTGCCTGTACACCGTAGCGTATATGGTTGAGTCGCTCTCACAACCGACATGCGCCACTAAATTAAAATGGCGTCAAATTCGAGCAAAATTTTACCTGTCAAGTAATATAACCTACAAAAGCCATTTCAGGACTGCCATAATTAATAATACCGTGCCTTCAAATACTTTCCTCATTAGAGTAGGCTGTTTCTTAAGTAATCGATGTTGGTGCAGATGCTAAGCTTTTGACAACTTCAAATTCTGACAGTTGTCATACTTAAATTTAAATTATAGTAGAGTCGCTCTCGCAACCGACATGCGCCACTAAATTAAAATGGCGTCAAATTTGAGATGTTGCAAAACTTTACATGTCAGGTAATATAACCTACAAAAGCCATTTCAGAACTGTCATGAATAATAATATTCATATACCTTTTGACGTTTGTCATAATCATCATTTGACGTTTTTTCTAATTGTCATCTAAACATTTTAAATTTGTCAACAATGCCTGCCTCCTAAACAGTATAGCCAAATGTTATATAAAATATATGTGTAGAAAAAATCATATTTAATAGCCTTATTTATAATATTTAATTTGTAACTGGCTTTTATGTAATAGTATTTTACTATGGGAAGGTATATATCCTGAAATATTAAATAATTAGTTTAATTTTATTGCTTTGAAATTGTTGCGGCCGATCGAAATTTGTAGTGGTATTGAATCGTCGTCTTTAGTTCGTACTTTGGCCGTGTCGGTTGCCAAAACGATTCTACAACCAAACTATCAAAATTATGCACTGTCACCAACCATTAAAAAAAAGCATGGCCGTCTATAATGAGGAAAGTATTAGAAGGCACGGTATTTATACACCTTCTAACATTTGTCACAATTACCATTTGACTTTTGTTATAACTCTCTTTAAAACAACATAAATCCGCAACAATGCTTGCCTAGTAAACAGTATAGCCAAATATTGAATAAAATATAGGTGTAGAAAAGTAATATTTATACCGCGCGATCATTTAAATTCTAAATTAGAGCAGGCTGTGAAATTTAAATTAAGTTGGTATATAAGTACTAATTTACAATTTGAATTGTCAAAGTGACGTTTCAAAATTTTAATTAATCAATAATTGACATTCTGGACAACCTAATAAAAAAAATCCCGCCTGCTATAATTTAGAATTTAAATGATCGCGTGGTACTAATTTACAATTTGAATTGTCAAAGTGACGTTTCAAAATGTTAATTAATCAATAAATGACATTCTGGACAACCTAATAAAAAAAATCCCGCCTGCTATAATTTAGAATTTAAATGATCGCGTGGTAGTTATTTATTATACAAGGGAAAAAAGTATTAGATTTTAGCTCGAGGTAATGTTTATACCGAGAGCTAAAATCTAATTTTTTTCCCGTGTATAATACACTATTCTTTTCTCACAAGAGCCCACTTTCTTCCCGGACTGAAAAAGTGACATTTTGTTACCTGTCAAGAAAGATAAAATGTCAAACTTTTTTCCCGTCACAGAAAAAAAACAATTTAAATTTGCCTATTAAACAGTATAGCCAAATATTATATAAAATACAGGTGTAGAAAAGTACTACCTACTTAATAGCTTTAATATTTAATTTGTAATTGGTTTTCATATAATAGTATTCTACTAGCGGAAGGTATACAGCTTGAGCGCGCGGGGTATGATCACCCGATGCTAGTCGATATTCTTCGGACGTATATTCGGCAAATGATCTCCGCTAGCTGTGTTCGCCAGATATAGATATATAGATTTAATTTTTCAGAGTTGTTATTTCGTTATATTTACTGGAGAGAATCTCTAATTTTAATTTCTATTTCAAGGGTCGTTTTTATGTTATTTTATGGTATTCCTGTTATACTTATTTATAGTTTTTTTTTACCATGAAATTTCTATTTATTTATTTTTCTCTAGACATCTTAGTTTATTCTGCAGATGTTTCAGGCGGGTTGTTTTTATTTCATTCTAAAACCCAGTTGTACTGCTATAACTTTGTACACAACTACATTATTATTTAATTTCATTAGGATAATCATAATTACGTTATAAGTATTACAATCTTCGCGTTATTATCGACTTAGTTATCTAAGCAATCGTCATCACTTAAAGAGAAAATTTAATTTGTTCTTTTTGTCAATCTGCAAAAAAATAATCAGATCACTATGAGTTCGAATATGAGCAGGCAATGCTAGTATGTTGTGCCGTTACTCTATGTATTATCGGACCACGTTTAGATGCGAGTTTACGTATACCATCGGGTGATCATACCTCGCGCGCTCTTGCTGTATATCCTGATATAAAAATTAATTAGTTCAGTTTTATTGTTTCGAAATTGTCGTCTTTAGTTCGTATACAGAACATTCTGTTGTTCTGTATAGTTGAGTCGTTTTGGCAATCGACACGGCCAAAGTACAAACTAAAGACGACGATTCAACGCTACTACAATTTTCAATCGACCGGTACAATTTCAAACTATAAAATGAAGCTAATTAAGAGGCATCTGTACGCTCGTGCAATTTTAATTTAGAGGCATATGTCGGTTGCGAGAGCGACTCAACCATATAGACAGCTTTCGACGATTATTTAAAAGAATACTAATAAATCAATAAAAACAACAAACGAAGAGAAAATGTGTTATTATTATTATTAATTCATTACACTATTTTCTCTGTGCATTAAATTTAATTGGTTTAACTTAATCTGTATAGATTCATATTCATTCAAAGTCTAGGATCTATAATACGCCTTTGAAAAAGATAAAATTTCGAGTTTGAAAAATCAACACGAAATTTCGTATAATCACGTAAAAACATAAGATAAGTTATATTTTCCTCAACTATTACGTAGCGAACATGCAATTAATAAAAAATGAGTGCCTTATGAAACATGTATTTTATACATTATTTTTTATTTCGGGTATTAAAAGCTCAAAAAAATAAGCATTTTAGAAATTTAGTTTTTTTTAAGTTAAACACTCTGATTCTTATCTAAAACATTTTAAATCTTTGAACATCAACGGTGTTCAAAGAGATTAGAATATACTAGAGGAAGTATCAAGCTGCAATGTTTGGCCACAACAACTGCAGGTGGGGTAAGGGGAATTGATACATTGCCAAGCGATTATAGTCCTTAAGGAAATCCGACGGCGTGCTGTCATTGGTCGAAATGTCGTGCTCGTACTTGGTTCGTATGATTTCGTTAAATTCTACATGCATTTGTTTTAAAAGTGTTTGTGCTTTGTGATATGTAATAACGCGAATTAAGCACTTTTAATGCGAAATACATTGTAAAAATGGTGCGATTGTGCTATTTGTGTAAACGTCGATACGAAAAGGCATCCACTCGATCATATAATAAGTAAGTTCGTCAAGAATTCAACTTTACGTGTTTAACATGATTTAAATATAGAGCGCTGATTGGATGTGCGCGAGTGGATGCCTTTTCGTATCGACGTTTACACAAATAACACAATTTCAACATTTTTACTATGTATTTCGCATTAAAAGTGCTTAATTCGCGTTATTATATATCACAAAGCACAAACACTTTTAAAACAAATGCGTGTAGAATTTAACGATATCAAACGAACCAAGTACGAGCACGACATTTCGACCAATGACAGCAAGCCGTCGGATTTCTTTAAGGACTATAATCGCTTGGCAATGTATCAATTCCCCTTACCCCACCTGCAGTTGTTGGGACCACTTACCTCGCCACAAACTGCAGTCAAGCTTCGTCTAGTATATTCCAATCTCTTTGGCGGTGTTGATAAGTAAAATTCAATAATAGTATTAGAAATTTTACTATTCAACTCTAACGAATTATATCGTTCATTAGTCTATATAAAGCTTTACCGCGTGTCTTTTTTATTCTTTGTACATCATTGCTTGAAGAAAATTACTAGAAAAGTAACATACAACAAATTAAAGGTATTGTGCGTAAATAAATGTATTAAAATATTGGAGTTCACCCAGTATTTTATTCGGGATTGGAAAAACCAGCCCTTCCACTAAAAACTACGTCGAAACTTAATGCAGAAAAACAATTTATTATTATTGTTTATTCTGTTTAATCTGTATGATTTTAACATATGACAGCACTGAAAAGTACCAGATGACAGACGATGACATAAAGGTGAGCGGTGCTGTTTAGCGAACACTCAACTGTTGTGAAGTGAACGGTTAGTGGGGGATCGGTTCCCGATGCGTCTGCTGAATGAAAGCAATAATATTTGTCCAAAGTGGTAACTCAATATGGCCGCCGGAATGCATAAATATTTTGTATAGGGTATATGTACACTTCGTATGTTCTCAAAAATCATTTAAAATAGGTTCTTAGTCCAATAATAATTAAAGTAATATCGTGAGTACATTATTTTTTCAATCCTTTTATTCTTTTTAATATAGTAACGTAGAGGGAATATATATAGAGAGCCCATGCAATGTTATTTTTTGGGCACGCCATTGTGGACGTAGAGGAAAGAACGGCTACATCCAGAACTAGCGGCAGCACCTGCTCCTGGGATTAAGCTTATGCCTGGTAGATGTCGTGAAGTATTTTCAAATATTTTTTAGTATTAATATATTTATTATTATTATTATTATATAAACAAAATTGTACCTAAAAGTTAGTATTAATTCACTAATATTTAATAATAAATTTTATTATTTAGATTTAGAAATAAAATAAATACAATCTGTTATATAAATTCCAACAAAATACGTATATAGCAAAGGCAAGAACCTTATTAAAATACGCATATATAAAAACTTGTGAATGAATGTGTAAAATCAAGTCCGACTCTTCCTGACAAGGAAACAGTGAACTAATACATCAAATTTTGTGTTTAGATAGATGGTCATAAAACTCATAAAATAACATAAGTATTTTATTAAATTCCTTGACTTTAAATCCTTAAGATATAATATAATATATTCGAATATAGACATGAAAAAAAACCAACCAAGGCCAGTCAGAATATTGTGTTTTGTACTCATATGACGTTATTTAAAATTATTTTGTAATATTGAGCATTGGATTTTTTCACAAATTGAGAGATAAAGACATTATCTCTTAAATTATGAAAAAAATCGAATGTTAAATGCTGAATTTTTAAAATTATTTTGTAATAACAAAATAATTTTAAACGTCATTTGATCACAAAACACAATTTTCGCCTTATGACAGTGTTGCTGCCGATGTGTGACGTATTATAAACGAGTTATATACAGTCTGTCCAGATTTCGATGCTCACCATTGGTATATCGGTTATTAGAATAGGGGAATGTTTTGCAGAATTCAATGCTCCCAACAAATCTCATTTCAAATTCATTTGGACTTTTTACAATTTTGAGATATTTTGAAAAAATCAATATTTTCCGATTTGAATCTTCCTCAATAAGTTGATAACGCCTAATGCGATCGCTTTTAAACTAACATTGTCGAGACACTTTTTTAAGACAAATTTTTTGGTGTTAACAGTAACCCCCGATTTTCATTTGTTTCGAAGTTCTTAGCGCTATCTTTTGTTTTTCGTATGGCGGCCATATTGAATTTTCAATTAGTTAGATAGTCCTTAAAAATAGCTTATCAATAATGTACAACATGCCTAATAAATCTTTATTTACACGAGAGATATGAACGTTTGAATAAAATTTCAATGTAACACGGAATTAGTTACTTAGCTATGAAATTAAATGGTAGTGTAAAACAGACGATAAATAAGCTCTGTCATTATTGACATGTAAAAGTGCAGTGAAATTGGTGGGAGATTTAGAACGTTGTGTAAGTAATTACCGTTAAGCAAGAATTGATATTGTAACGAAATGAGTGTACGACGACAAAAAGCAGAGACCATAAATCATCTCGGCGCGGCATATAAAAGCGATATGTAAACAAGTCGTAAATATGTCATCTCACAGTATTGTTGGCGTAAACAAGGAAGAGTTCAGATTTCCACTGGTATATTACCGAACTTACTGGTACATTTCATGCAGGTGTATATAAGGCGACTGGGTCACCGATGGATGATTCATTGCGGGATTGATTGCGGAGAAGTAATTGCGGAATAATTCGGGAGTAAGACGTCCTTAAGTAGTCTCGAGTGCGAAGCAATAAATAGTGGTAGCCAAAGAAATAAATAAGTAGTGCCGTCTTATATAAATAGAAGTGTTACATAAATACGGACAGAGATATTAGTAATAGATATAAATAAATACAAGTGTTAATTTTAATTTATTAATAGTACCTAGTTTAAGTGTGATACGTTAGTTTTTATATTTTATATTGTTATATAATTTTAAGTATATAAATATACAGACTGTTTTAAATAAATAATTGCACGAGTTGTTTATTGGAACCCGAAAACGTTACAATATTGATACACACATTTTCAAATGAAGTAAAGGTTGATACCTATGTTGCAAGTTTATTTCAAAGTAAACAGAATCTCTGAAAATGATTGCACAAGTTACACTCAGCGTTTTCCGGAAAGACCACAACCACACCCGACAATTTTTAGCAGAATAATCAGAAATTTAGTGAACTATGGAAGCTTCGAACAAAAAAGATCTATGAAGTTAACAATGCTGAACAATCCAAGTACATGAGTACGTCGAGTGGCTCGAGAAACTGGAATTCCGAAATCTAGTGTTTACAGAACGGTGAGAAAAAACAAATACCACCCATACAAACCAACAATTGTGCAGGGTTTAAGCGATAATGATTATCAGCGAAGATTACAATTTAGCAGATGGTACCTATCTACAAAAATGTGAAGATGATACTGATAATATAATAAAAAACAAAAAAGAAGTCAATAAAAGTTCGTACCAATCAAACCACACCAGAGATTAAAACCAAATAGAACTTGAAATCTTCTTCGACTTACCTAATGTGGATTTTCAGTAGACCAGTGACGATAGTTATGCCTATTGAACACTCGGCAGTTGGTAAACCGTGTTTCATTTGTTTTTTTCCTAGGAAAATCAATATCATCTTCACATTTTTGTAGAAACCACCTGCTAAATTGGAATTGTATTTGTTTTTTCTCAACGTTCTGTAAACACCAGATTTCGGAATTCCAGTTTCTCGAGTCACTCGACGTACTGATGTACAGTTCTGTGCAATAAATTGGCGTACACTTAATATACGCTTATGTAAATATGACTTTTGTTTGAATACCTGTCATGTATGACAAATTGAATTGACGCTATAATTCCATTTGTCAGCTTAACTTAAGCCATTTTCACAATGGCAAAATAATGTCAAAATTAGCAATAAGACGTGTACGCCAATTTATTGCACAAAACTGTACTTGGATTGTTCATAACATATTGTAAAATATTATTTTGAAGTATATCAGCATTGTTAACTTGATAGATCTTTTTTGTTCGAAGCTTCCATAGTTCACTCAATTTCTGATTATTCTGCTAAAAATTGTCCGGTGTGGTTGTGGTCTTTCCGAAAAACGCTGAGCGTAAATTGTGCAAGCATTTTCAGAAATTCTATTTACTTTGAAATAAACTTCCAACATATCAGCCTTTACTTATTTGAAAATGTGTGTGCCAATATCACAACTCTTATTAGTCTCCATGATTAACGGTAATCTTGGATTGAGTTGGTCTTTACTTGATGTAAATCCATTTTCAATGTGAAAATAAAACAAACAAATGTTTAAGATTTACACTGTATTTAATAATAACGACAGCTGTTTCGCTACACTGTAGCTTCGTCGGGTTAACATATACAATAATAATATGTAGATAGTTATTATTGTATATGTTAACCCGACGAAGCTACAGTGTAGCGAAACAGCTGTCGTTATTATTAAATACAGTGTAAATCTTAAACATTTGTTTGTTTTATTTTCACATTAACGGTAATTACTTAAACAAAGTTCTAAATCTCCCACCAATTTCACTGCACTTTTACATGTCAATAATGACAGAGCTTATTTAACGTCTGTTTTACACTACCATTTAATTTCATAGCCCACCGTATTAGAGTGTTCATATCTCTCCTGTAAATAAAGATTTATTAGGCATGTTGTACATTATTGAACAGCTATTTTTAAGGACTATCAAACTAATTAAAAATCCACTATGGCCACCATAAGAAAAACAAAAGATAGCACTAAGAACTTGGAAACAAATAAAAATCGGGGGTTACTGTTAACACCAACAAATTTGTCTTAAAAAATGTCTCAACAATGTCAGAGTTTAAATGCGATCGCATTAGGCGTTATCGAGTTATTGAGGAAAATTGAAATCGGCAAATATTGGTTTTTTCAAAATATTTCAAAATTGTAAAAAGGCCGCATGAATTTTAAATGAGATTTGTTGCGAGCACTGAATTCTGCAAAACATTCATCCCCATTTAACCGTTCCTCTAGTCTTCTAATAACCGATATACCAATTGTGAACATCGAAATCTGGACACACTGTATAAACAAACACAACCTTATACATTTTTTTTTATTTGCGGGGTAATTAGTTTCTGATTAATAAATCTTCTGAATGTAGCGGTAATAAGTATTATATGTACAATAGGTCTTAAGGGGGCTTACGCAGACGTCACGACTAACTGCCGTGAGGTAGGACGTAAGAGGGTGGCGCCATAAGCGCTAATGTAAATTCTGCCGATGTAAGGTATTCGTTAAAATAAAACAAACAGCAGACATTTTTGTTTTTCTTATTATGTTTTTGCATTAAATTGAATACAAAGGATTAATTAAGGCTTCGTTGGGAGCACTTTCTTATAATTCAAATTATTTACTCCTACATTTCACTCTCAAAATTGGCAAAATTTACAACAGAATAACACAGTTTCAGAAACTTTATTTTAAAAACTAATTCCAGTCGAACATGCATTGAGCCTTTGTTTATTTGTGTTTTAAATTTCGTTTTGATACTTCGTAAATTAAAGCGGTTCTATTGTTTTAACGAAACCTTCTAAAGTCCAGAATTTACATTAGCGCTTATGGCGCCACCCCCTTACGTCCTACCTCACGGCAGTTAGTCGTGACGTCTGCGTAAGCCCCCACTTAAAAAATATCGTGTCCGGTAAAACATGTCTTTTATTTTTAAATTGGATTATACTTTTTTCTGCACGCTCATTAAAAATAATTTCAAGTTATTAATATTTACACCTAGGTATATTGCACATTTAGAAAATAGAATTGTTCTATTTAATCAGGTTATCCTAAATATTAACAATTACATTTACTGTTAGGTATAACAGTAAAATATTTGATGACAGATTTTAAAACTTCTAATTTTTATAAAACAGTATGTGCAATTTCCCAATTTAATTTGTGCAATTCTTTAACAGTTGAATTTAAAAATTACTATTAAGACAAGGGCAATGGATAATTAAAAAGCAATAAATCAGTCAAAAGCATCAATGTTTGATGTCAATTCGAAATATTCCCTAAACCGTTATTCTGAACAGGCTTTTCAAAGAGTTAAATAATTATATAGCAAAAGATTACTTACACTATTAAGGCAGAAAATATGGGTATAAAAAAGTAAAAAGCAAGTCATTTATAAGATGTAAATACTGGTGTCAGAATATATTTAAAGTTTTTTTTTAAAGCCATAAATTATTTTGTTGACAGGAAGCAATAAATCTCTTTGATAGGATACTTATGTGTGTGTATATTTCATTCATAATCTACTTTTGGTGTTTTTATTTAGTTCTCGGATTACAGTTTCAAATAAATTCGGTATGGTTTAGTTTCGTTGTTAGTGTATAGATGGTAATAGTTGTCTTAGCTGCTTTCTACCACCAGATACCAGCACATTATAGCAGGATTTACTCGAAATTTTATGTTGCCCGATTTCCCTATTAAAATTTGATGGGCTCTCTATATATATTCCCTCTACGATAGTAACATTTTTTCTAACTGTATTAAAGAACACATAAAAAAAACATGCCTAGAATATGTATGTTACGCCACTGAACACATAATCAAACATACCGGATATATGACAAGCAGTACCGGATTGAGGGGGGGGTCAAGAGGGGGCAATTGCCCCGGGCGGCATCTCGGAGGGCGGCAAAATGGAATTTATTACTGCATTACCTATATAGTGAAAATAGCTACAAGGGCGGCATGGTGCTGACTTGCCCCCCTTAAGAAATTTCCTAGATCCGGCACTGATGACAAGTTATTCAAAATACTCATTTTATAAATTATGATTGGTCAATATTGCCATAACTGACCTGCCTTAACCCTTTGTGTCCTGACGGGACTGTGAAGTCCCTCCAACTTTTAGTGAGATTATATTTTCAAGTATTAAAGATACAGAGTTTAGGTTCTGACGGGACGTTCCAGTACAGTTTTGTTCATGGTTGACAGCGCCCTCACACTGATTATACCGAAAGAAACTAAAAATTGTGTTAAATGATTATGAAGTGTTATGGTGGGTGCAACGCAAATTTGTTACCTATTTTTATGCAGTGTTAATTTATTATTATTAACATTAAAATTAGTTGTGTTTATGTAAAATAGTGGAATAAAGTGCCCTTTTCATCAAAGTAAAAACAATTCCCGGCTAGTTTTCCAGGCATTTCATTCAAGTGAATTTATTTATCTTGGACTTTTACGTCCCGTCAAACCCGAAAGATCAGGCCCGAAAATATTTTAGTAAGGTAATTTTGTGAGACACTACCCCACATCAAAACGATTTATTTTTACCTTTTAGGTTATTCCATATTCCCAAACACATCAATGTCGTGGCGACAAACACATTTTCTTTCTGACTCAGAGCTTTTGGCAGCTGCTGAAGCTGCAGTTGCGGAATTAGAAGAGTTACCAACAGACAATAACGTCATCACTGACGAAGAAAATAGCGAAGATGAAAATGGAGATGCAGATCAATTTTCTGTTGCTGTGGACGATGAAGTAGAAACCGAAAATATCTTTGAGCCGGAATCGGTTGCTGGGCCTTCCAATAAGAAAAAAGAAAAAACCCCTAAAAAATGTGAAAAGAAGGGAAAGAAAAAAGCTCAAACCAATAGGATAGACCGAAAGTGGCAAAAAAAAGAAGTGGCAACAGTTATAGAGCCCTATAGTTTGGATGAGAATCCAGTTGAGGACCTATTTGAGGACTGTAAAAACTGCACCGATTTTTTTTGAAATTTCTTGGCCAGGCTGTAATACAAGACATTGTCTATCAGTCTAATTTATATGCCACACAAAGAGGAAAAATATTGAATCTCAAGGAAAATGAATTTCTGGCCTTTATCGGAATCAATTTCTTTATGGGTTATCACAAACTACCCAGTTATAAACACTACTGGTCCTCTCAGGAAGACTTGGGAGTACCAATAGTAAAGCGCACAATGACAAGAAACCGTTTTCAGCAAATGTTGTCTTTCCTGCATATCAATGATAACACTACAATTCCTGAAGGAAACAAAGATAAAATATATAAAATAAGACCTTTTGTAACAGCACTGAACGAAAGATTTGACATGCTAAACAATGGAACTAGAGAACTTTCAGTAGATGAAAGTATGATTATATTCAAAGGACGATCAAGTCTCAAACTATACAATCCCAAAAAACCTATCAAGAGAGGTTATAAATTGTGGTGCATTGCAGATCAAAACGGCTTTATTAAGAAGTTTCAAGTATATCAAGGAAAAGACGACGTGGCAGATGAAAAATTCAAGGACTTTGGATTAGGGGGAAAAGTGGTATTATCTCTATCAGAAAATTATTGGGATAAAAATAGAAAATTATATTTTGACAATTATTTCACGTCTATAGAAGTACTTGAGAGGCTGAAAAATGAAAGAACCCTAGCTTGTGGAACTGTGAAAAGAGATAGAGCAGGATTGCCAAAGGATATGGTTCCTGATAAAAGGATGCAGAGAGGAGAAACAGATTACAGAGTATCTAGTTTGGATTTGACGTTTTTCAAATGGTGTGACAACAGAATTGTCCATTTTTTGTCTAATTTCCATGGGACAGAACATAGCGAAGTGTCACGATTGCAAAAAGATGGAACTCGAAAATCAATCAACTGTCCTGCAATAGTTCCAGATTACAACAAATTTATGGGAGGGGTTGACCATGCAGATCGTTTGAGAGAAGCGTATTGTGTAGACAGACGCTCGAAAAAATGGTGGCATAGGCTATTTTTTGGCATCCTAGACATTGCTTTTGTAAACAGTTATATTGTATACAAAAAACTCCGCACCGATGAAAATGAAAAAATTACATTATTGGAATTTAGACGCAGTGTCAGCTTAGGTCTGATGACCCGTAACTCAGTCATTCTCTGTAACAAACGAAAATCAACCTCTGCTACCTCAAGTCCACGAGCCAGCCCTTTTGGAGGCTCTCAAACAGGAGTGAATGCTTCCAAACGGAGAAAGTACAATTATAGTGTTTCCAACGATGTTAGGTTGGGAAATAGAGGAGTCCATTTTCCAACGTTCACCAAAAAAAGGGGAAGATGTGAGCAATGCTCATCCTTAGCAATTGAATCAAGACCATATTCAAAATGTAGTCATTGTGGCATATATCTATGTATAAACGAAAAAAAAAAAATGTTTTGTTAGTTACCATGAGATGGACCAATAAAGGGTTGAAATCCATATGTTTGTTTTTTCTGTTCTGAAGGGACTTCTAAGTCCCACACCCCCCAACTATCATTAGGGGTGCGCAAAAATTTTGAAATAAATAATTTATGCTAAATAGATGTATTACATATTATGTATGCAAATGGTTAGTCAAATCGTTAAAAAATTTGGGGTCTGGGACACAAAGGGTTAACGTGGTAACTTCCGTCTAAATAATACCTATTCCCCCACCACTTTATTATCTCTCCTGTTCTATTCTTTCCTCGTAGCGTAAGACATACAACCAAAAGGGATGTCGCAAAGTGAACTTTATAGCACGGACAAAAAAATATTACGTAACATTGGCCTTGCCTTTGACTGCAGCTGTGGCGTACTGTACGTCTATGTATATATTATTTTTAAACACTCTAATAAGCTGTGTCACCATGAAATTACTGGCAGTACGTAAGTACATAGTCCAGTTTAATTGACGAACACGTATTCTAATTTTTCCATTTCAGATAAATAAAATTGTAAATATACATATTTCATAAAATATTTATAGATAATTAGTATTATTACGTACATTAAAGGAATACAATGTGTAGAAAAAAATAAACTTTGGAACAGGGTAATGCATGTACCTACATTTAGTCGTTCAACATTCTTGTGAAACTTCAACATTCTTGTTTTTCTTATATGTACTTAAATGTATTGCTAAGCATACATTCTTTAAATCTTGTGGAATATAAAGTTTCGATTACTCCGTAAATAGATTACCAATACATATGTTGCTTAATAAGTAACTTCACAATGAATAAAATTAATAAAACGTTTGATAGATCTCTCCAAAAGTTTTCCATATTTTAGAGAAGCTTTTTTGGATTGTGAAAAGAAGTACAATGATTCTAACGAGTTAGAGAGCGTGGAACAGCAATACGTATGGGTGTTCCACAGGGCTCCGTCCTGGGGCCAACGTTATTTTTGGTTTTTATCAATGACAACTGTAACTGCCTAAATGGTACTACTAAGGTGATGCTATATGCCGATTACATTAATTTGGTAATTTCATCGAATAATGTTAACGATGTTATTAGTGGTGTTCATGTGGCCATGTTTAAAATAAATAAGTAAAGTAAAGGAAGTTTAACATCTCGCAAAGTTTACTATGGCTAACTTACAAATTGATTGATTTGGTTAACAGTTGTAGGTTGCTAGGTGTCAAGCCTGATTTATAAACTTGACGTTGACGTTACAGTTCGCAGTTGCAGGTCTCGTTCAAAGTTGAATACACGGGAAGTTATAGAGTCATTTATAAACTCGGTTATCGATGCAGTTCAACATTGAACTTTCGTTCGCTTGACGTTGGAGTCCGTTGGTACATAACCAACTTTTATGTTTTGTTGTTGTCGTTTGACGTCAAACGGTTAGCGAATCAAACGACAGATAACACGCACTCGATCGGTGGTATGCACGCTCTGTACTCGTCGACGCAGCTGATGATTCCATTCGCAGTTCGTACGAATGGAAAGTTTATAAATGGTATTTCCGAAAGAATCAACAGAATGAACGGCAACTGTAACGACAACGTCAAGTTTATAAATCAGGCTTCATTGTCGATGAGGGCTTAAAGTAGCCCGAACATATTGACCAGCTGTTTTCTAAGCTCACTAAATCGTTCTACGCTTTTTGTGATGATGAAAATTTTCGACCTCGAGATTTTTGCAGATGTCCACGTTTTGAAGTCCCCTGATACCAAAAAAGTGGTTTTTAAAAAATGTCTGTGTGTCTGTGTGTGTGTGTGTCTCTGTGTGTGACCACGATAGCGGTCAAACCGTTACAGATATCAATTCCAAATTTTGTATTTACGAATATAATCTCCCTCTTGAGAACTGATTAGATTTTGAGCAAAATCAGCAGACCGGAAGTAGTAGTTTACTTCAGTGAAAAAATCGAATTTTGCAAATATTTCGTGAATTACTAAGTTTAAACAAATTTATAAAGAATTCATATGTACTTAAAATTGAAATTGTGAACAATTTTATTAAAAAGGTTTTTCGAAATTCCTACCGGAAGTAGGTCTTTTACTCTTATCAAAAATCAGTTTCTTGCAAATATTTTGCAGGCCATGCTTTTTAGACAGGTACGCTACGAAAGTGATACGGACCGGAAGTATCACTTTTACTCTTACCGAATAACGATTTTTTGCAAATATGTCGTAAATTATGCATTCTATGTATATTTATGAAGAGTACAAAAGTATTTAGAGTTGGATTTGGAATATTTTTTGTATAAATGAAATTTCAAAATTCGGACCGTAAGTAACACTTTCATATGTATAAGAAAGTCGCAATAGTGCATTGGTGCTTGATTAGTGATGTTTCTCTAAATTTAAGAGAAGGTGTGGGCACCACACGACATTCTTATACATATGTGGGGTACAATTTTTTCTACAGAAGTTATTCCCACATTAAGTTTTTTTTAAATACTTTCATCCTCCTATGAAAAATGCAGCATTTACTTCCAAAAAACAGCTTTTCGCTGATAGTGAAAGTGTTCTTTCTTGTCAGAACTTTGAAATTTTTGTTATACAAAAATTGTTCCAAAGTCAGTACATTTGTGCTAATAAATCTGTACATTTAGTAGAAATAAATAAACTCAAAAAGAAAAAAAGAGATTACGCACATTAAAACACCAAACTTTAATTTCGTTAAGAAAGAATCTAAACACTGATCCTGTGTACAAGATTGTTTTGAAAACCTTCAGTATCTCTTAATAAATAGATAATCAGAAGTTCGTTTCGCACTAATTTATTAATAGCATTAAAATATCTTCCTCGAGAAGACATAATAAAGCAAGTTCTTCTGTCATGGCTTACGACAACAAACTGCCATGGCAGATGGATGACGACGTACAGTGGTCAGACTCTCATATTCGGGATAAAAATTCTCCGCGCATCACGTAAAATGGATTGCACACGCAGGCGGAAGACGTAGATTATGAACTTTTTCAGGTGGCACGGAGTTGTTGTCCTCAAAACTTCTTCAAGGTGAAGCTACAAATGCATGGTGGTTTGTCACCTGATAGTCTTCCGTGTAACTTACACCTCCAAGGTTATCCCACCTTATTCCTTGGCTACGCCGTTCTGAAGACAACTAATGAGTCAGAAAGACGTGCCTACGGTTGCTCTACAACGGAATTTACTAGATATTTTTCTCTTTCTTGTATTTTATGTATCCGCAATATTTCTTTTTTTGATGTATCTTTGTGACGATGTTAGTTGTTGTCTTTAAAACTGAGGGTCTTCTAGCTGAAGCTACAAATGTTGGTGTGTCACCTGATGGTATTCCGTGTAGCTTGCATCTCCAAGGTTATCCCACCGTATTCCTTGGCAACGCCATACTGACGACGACCAATGAGTTAGAAACACGTGTCTACGGTTCCTCTAGAGCGGAATTTACCCGATATTTTTCTCTTTCTTGTATTTTATGTATAGGTACACAATAATTCCTTTTTATAATATATATTTTTATAATGTAGCAGTGGCGGCTTTCTTGATGAATCAAGTGTAGCACTGATTGATCTTAAATTTCTGTCCAATTATAGTGACTATTTCAACATTCCTCATAGCGTATTATAATTATTTTTATATAAAATTTTATTTTATAAAGCTTGATCATTTAAATAATTATTTGCTACAAATACCTATAACCTTCTTCTCTGACTCTTTACCGGCTCTAAAATACTCTGCGACATGGCGGTTATGACCGTGGTATTAGAAGTTGACTATCAACTTCTGAGGTTAATGTGTAACGCTAATATTGGTACAATTAATAAAAGACCTCGAATCAAGTACCTGAAGTATTTACTTATCAAGTGTTATTGGCTAGTCTCCTACTTATATTCTTGTATTATACTGCATTGCGGGTATTTTCACTGACGCCAGGATTTGCGCCCATTTCCTCTGACGTCATAGTCTGCTGATTTAGCCATACACAAACAATCGGCCAATATGAATTTATCACATGAATCAGATACTCATCTAGTGTTTTAAAAATACCGGAAGTATACCGTAGTCGACAATTTTTAATTTCTGTTTATACTTCTATACTAGCTATCTATCCCATGCATTGTAAATGCAGCGATGCCTGCTTTTCAACAGTGGTGGGAGAAGCACAAGCAGTCGGGGGTATTCACATTTCATAGGAAACGTTTGCCGGGTGTACTTGGCAGCCTCGCTATATGTTTGTCTTTACTTTATTTCGCTGTGCTCTTTTCCTCTTCTACTTTCATACCAGAAATTAAAATTTGTCGACTACGGTATAGTTCGGCTGCATTAAAGTGGCTGCAATTCATAGTTGAACAAAATATTACATGTATCCTTATACATTAAAAATGGCTGTTGGTTTGAATATGGAACCATGACAACCGTAAATCATCGTCACCAGAAAATATTCCCGCTATCACTCGACCGTGGCGTTTTTTAAATAATTTCATGAAGGAGGAATCGGTCTGTTTCGTTTCTCCGGGCAAGCCTGTATGTAGTATTTTATAACCTTGATAGTAGAAATGCCAATACGATTACATTAAACTGTTATATTTTTATATCACAGTCTGTAATATTTATATAATATCGAAGCGATGCCAAACCTATTTATATACACTTGTTGAATTTCCTAGTTATGCATTAGGTAGCATATACATATGTATGTATATAATTTCTATTATTTATTCATCTACCTAAACTATATTCAAAACAAAGCAGTTATATGCGTGTCTTCAATAGAATACCAGTTGCTATGTGAAGGAGTTAAATATAAATTTATCAAATATAGCAATAAATTTCTAATTCATTCAAATACTTAACATACTGTGTAATAAATTTGCTTATGAAACTTAATTACTCATTTTAACAATATTTTATTAATGCTACACCGGTTTATTTCATTACATGTTTATCTGGTGACTGCTTCATTTAAAATTATACTTATTTATTAAAGATTTAACTAATGCATATAAAATTTAATACCATACTTATTGGTACCATATTGTCATAGATGCCTTAGATAGGTATAATGAAATTGTAGATATAATTTACAAGGTCAAAAATTAGATTTTCTTTTAATATTTAATTTAGAAGAATTTGAAAGAATGAAGATAGGTATTGAAAAATATTGAGAAAGTACCGTCAAATTGAATGCCCAACAATATTGTGTTTGTGTTGCTTCGTCATAAGGAGGACTTTGTCTTGCTTGCAAGTGATTACGTCATAAATGATAATTTTCTACCTTTGTACGGTTTGCCAAAATAAATATGTAAAACACTGTAAAGAAACGCGGAAGCAAATCCAATCGTATTCTATTCGTAGGTACCTAATTACACCTCAGATCATTTTCAATTCTTTGAAAAACAAAGAATAGATACGTTGTTTTTATGTGTTTAACCGAAACTATTAATTTCTGTAAAAAAAAGTAAAAAGAAATTATATTTATGGACCCTTCACTTAGGATACATTAATCCAAACATGTTTACAAGTCATATATATGGGTATTGAAATCCTTCATATTAAAAGATTGATAAAATTGCAATTGTTTGTAAATTGACATAGAAGTAAGTATAATTAACATAATTCTAAAAATTTCTGCCCAGTTTGGCATGTATAGGTATATAATTATTTGGTAAACCATTTAATTTATACATACAATTTAATTTATTAATTAATGAAATACTTATAGTTGTCCATATAAAAAAAGTACACTCTATTTTCGAGTTACCATACGATAACAAAACATTTCTATATATTTTTTTTTTGGAAAATTACCATTCTATAAGACCTAAATTCCAATGTCAGTGAACTTTAGTAGTCTTCAATTAAAGAAGTTCAAATATTTGTAATGTAAACACAAATTGACTGTAATACTGATGAGTTGCGGAAAATTTTACTTCTTTTGCTACGAAGGAAATATACCCAGAGTCTAATCAAGTAATCAATGTTAAACCGTATCTTAACTATCTATTCTTTCGAGCTTTCAAATGAGCGGAACAATAATGCGCTTTTGTTGACATATATATATGTTTATATACATACATTACATACACATAAGCACGATACAAGGTTAATATTCGGTCACATATTCAGATAGATGACCTTAGGCCTTACTTATGATTGGAGCGTCACTATTCAAAATGAATTCTATTGGTGGAAATCTTATCTGTTCCTACACCAAAATTACACATAAGCCAAGTTTTATACGAGTATCATCGCGAGTGACGGGTATTTGTGGGGTACGCACGTTGGTGTATGTTTTAGGTTGACAAGTAAAATGTCTCAGAAACTCAAGAGAGTCAGCGTCATTGGCAGTGGAAATTGGTAAATATCTTGTTAATTAATATAGCTTGTTCTTCATTATTAATCCCCCTTCATAAACCTCGTGATGATAGATGAGTATAACCTAAAATTTTACGTAGAATATATCCTAATATTTTCTGTCTTATAAATTAATTTTATATTTTTCTTCGTTTAGGGGTTCGGCAATAGCGAAAATAGTGGGAAACAATGTCGCTCACTTACCAAATTTCGAAAATAGAGTTACCATGTATGTTTATGAAGAAGTGATAAATGGCAAGAAATTAACAGAAATTATCAATGAAACACACGAAAACGTAAAGTATTTGCCAGGACATAAGTTACCAGAGAATGTCGTAAGTAAACTGCATAAACATATTTTATTATAACTTACATAAGTAGATATAAAGAATGTAATTATTGCCATTGCATTATACTTAGTAAACAAACTCAATGACAACTAAATATATCTTATCTAAACAACTAATCAAACAGGTTTATAATTTATTATACTCTAATGACATGATATATATATTTCAGTTTTATTTTATTTTTGTATATGTGAATATTGTAACTGCATTTATTATTTTTTAATTTAAGGTTGCTATTGCTGATGTTGTTGAAGCTGCCAAAGATGCTGATATACTCATTTTTGTACTGCCACATCAATTTATCCGTACAATCTGCTCAACATTATTGGGAAAAATTAAGCCCACAGCAATTGGATTATCTCTGATTAAGGTAAAGAGCCAATTATTAATTTTCAATTCATTAAGTTTCTCTTGATAGAAATAAAATGACCTTTGCAATGTATTGATAATAATGTATTACAAGTGTGATGCATCTCAATATACATTACCAATTATGAAATGTTTGTAAATAAATAATAATAGGTAGAATCAACTTGATCTGATTAACATAAAAATTGAAAAAAAATACTCCTTAAGTTTTATGTTATGTTATTAGGAGTAATTCTACTTTAATAAAGAATTTTTAATATAGAAAAAAATCATTTTCAGTCATTAATTACTTCATTATTTACTTATTACTACAATAATTTTTGATGTAAAAAGTTGTTTCTGTTTTTAAAGCATGTTGTAGCTCTTGTTGTGAGAGTTATATAGAGTTTCATAATTGCAAGCCACTTTCAAAATGATATAAAACCAGATAACCTATATATAGAAGTATTTCCAAACATTTGAAACGTTTGGCAAATATTCTACAGTCTGTTTAGAAATTCTGTGTGACAGATGTCAAGCAACAAATAATTCAGAACTTACAGTAAGTACAGCTCTCATATAAGATTTGTCAATTCCGTCTTAGAAGAGATCTTCATACATACTGAAATATTTGCATGTAGTTATTCATCGAAGGAATCTAATCTACATATAAATGGTATCATTTAACTAATTTGTAATGCCAACCTAAGTTTGAAGAAACAAAAATTATTGGCCTTCTTGTGTAAAGGATTTTGATCATATAACTTAATATTTTTAAACAACTTTGTAAATTTTTTTCTTTAGGGTTTTGACCAAGCAGAAGGAGGTGGTATCGAATTAATTTCACACATCATCACGAAACACTTAAAAATACAATGTGCTGTCCTTATGGGTGCAAACCTGGCCGGTGAGGTCGCTGAAGAGAAATTCTGTGAAACAACTATTGGATGTAGAGATTCAAGGTTAGCTCCATTACTTCGAGACATCATCCAGACTGATTATTTCCGTGTTGTCGTTGTTGATGATGAGGATGCTGTTGAAATTTGTGGAGCTCTGAAGGTAAAGCACTATAAGTGACCCACTTGCGTAGTTCGATAGACGGATTATTTTTTTTATTCCGTAGAATATTGTTGCTTGTGGCGCTGGCTTCGTCGATGGTTTAGGATTAGGAGATAATACAAAAGCGGCAGTCATTCGTCTGGGTTTAATGGAGATGATCAAATTTGTTGATGTTTTTTATCCGGGTAGTAAATTGGCAACTTTCTTCGAAAGTTGCGGTGTAGCCGATTTAATTACCACGTGTTATGGTGGTAGAAATAGAAAAGTAAGCGAAGCATTCGTGAAGACGAAAAAATCTATCAAACAGTTAGAAGACGAGATGTTGAATGGGCAGAAATTACAAGGCCCGATTACAGCGGAAGAAGTTAATTTTATGTTAAAATCGAAACGAATGGAGGATAGGTAAGCATTGCATATTTTATAACAGTGAAAATGATGTAATTTGATCATAATACTAAAAAATCTCTTCTGACATGCCTTTGCATACACTATTAATGTAAAGTGATATAAGCTTCTATACTTTCATTTCAATTTTCCTTTGTTTAAGATTGCATAATTAGGCCTTGTATATTATCTTATTATTTTTCTTAATACATTATTTAACTACAAAGACTTTTAAAAGGAAAATGAATCAAATTCTCTTCTATAATACTAGGATTCGAGAGTATTTTCTGGTTTGTTTACTTATTTATACTATATTTTCGAACATACAGAGTGTTCAGTTTTCTCACAAGTACATACAAATGTTTATTGCATTGTAGGATTTCTCAACAATTTAAATAAACTATTAGATAAAGTTTCGAGTTATAGCCTTTATATATAATTTCAGATAAATATTGCTTCAGTCAATTTAGCGATAATATTTTGAGTGGGACTTGGAACAGCTTTTGTATAAAAAAAATCAAAATTCGGACCGGAGTAACACTTTTACTCCTATCGAATAGTAGTTCTTGCATTAAGAAGATAACATTATTTGAAACAACTTTTATATAAAATATTCGGAATGCATAAACGTATAAAAATGTCCTGAGGTACCCAAACCTAATTTTTTTGAAATTTCTAGTCGGTAATATTCCGTTTCGATACAAAACCGAAACTTACGATTAAGTACCCTGACGAAAAGAAGCGTGATATTTTATATGTTTTTATCCATCGAATCAAAATCCAAATATTTCATGTACAAATGTATCAAGAAAGACAAGAGCCAGCCAAACAGCCATTTAGTACTACATATTTTATTAAATCTCGACAAGAAATTTGAAAGTGCTCTTAAAGCGATATTTTAGAAATGATAAATTGAAAGGTGTGTTTGTACAGTTTACATAAATCTTGCATTTTTAAGAGTAATAATACTTCAACATCATACTTCAGCATCATAATTAAATTTAACGCAGACTAGAGTAATCAGAACGTTATATCAAAATATGTTTAAACCATACAAGATTCATGTTAGTCATAGTTTAAAATCTGGCGATAATTTGTGACGACTGAAATACTGCAACTGCTCCGTAGTAAGGTTAGAAAACGACGACTTTGTAAAACAACGTCATCTGTAGTGGGATTCCGAGTATTTAAACGTTTTAGAGATTCTCAGAAACGTACTCTTAATGTTTGGAGTAGGTCTTAGGCACAGATGATCATTCTTTCACGAACTATAGTCGTGTCACCAAACGCACGAAATAATAAATAGGGCGCGGACATGACCGGTTTAAACTACGACGAAGTTACAACGGAGCAAAGAAATAATGTAAACAACACACGCTTACTGAATAGCACTAATTCATATAGTGAACTGCAACATCTGTTTACGCCTGAGAAGTGCCCGAGAATGAGAGCAAAAAATGCGCATAAAATAAGGAATTTATGAGTAAAATCCTTTTTTCATTGGCGTAGATAGGAGCGTGAGGGGTTTTTAAAATTTAGAGAGAAATAAAATTTTCATTCATACTTACGTTAGTTTCGTTTTCTCATTGTTTTGACTGTTAATTACGTACTTCGTAATTTTTGTAATAGTCTGTTTAATACCGGTCTATTGAATCGACTTCTCCCAATTATCTAGACGTAAGTGTACACTGGATTTCGTTTAGTTTCATTAACATACGCGTACATTTTTAGTTATCATTTATTTAGTTCTAGAACGTTGTTTATGTTACTTTTTCTGATATGAAAATGAATTGTCAGTGATTCCGAAATTTATTACAAAGTCTGTAAATATCGTTACAGAATGCCAAAATATCGCACGTTCGTCACTTAGCTTTGCTAAAACATACACATAAATAGTTTTTATGCAGGGAATTTCGATAGTTTACAAAATTTCGTTACATGTTTAAATGACGATGCTCGAAGTATTTCTGAGTGCAAGGAACTAACACAAATTCCAAATTTAAAAAATCAGTTGTTATTCCTTCAGGAACGCTTTGGAAATTTGCCTAAACTAATCACATATTTTGAAAATCAAAATCTCAAATTAAAAGATGGATTAACCACATTAGATGTGGGGTATTAATAATTTCAAAAGTATTCCAAGTGACTTCGGATGTGGCCTTCGGCAAAAGTTAGACGCAGTTTTTAATAGAAATCCAGATTTAATAAAATTGCGGCAATTGTGTATGCTAAATACGCTGAAATAAAAGAATATTTCCAGTACGCACCTATAACCAGTTGCGATGTAGAAAGGACATTTTCTATCTACAAGGATGTACTTAATTACAAAAGAGGAAATGAACAAATAATAAGGTATTTTGTATTTTATAGATCACCAGACACTTGTTATCCAATTATATAAATAAAATTAAAACCTCTTTAAAAATACAACATTTCAGTAGTGCGCCCATGGGCGATGAGTCATCAACCGTTCATGTCCGCGCCCTAATAATAAAGACGCGTGATACGCACGTGATTGTCGAATGGTGCTGTAAAAGTATCGTAGTTAAAAGCCCGTACACCACAACCGTTTACCTGCATTCGGTGTTTGTCCGTCGTACTACCATCACCCAGACGATTTAAATACAACGACAAATGCACGTGATCACTCCGTCAGTTGCATGACCCGACTATAGTTCGAATTCCAATAGTAGTTTCTTGTCGACTTCAAGTGTCGCGTCGAGTATTCGGAATCCCACGACTGATCATAGGAATCGAAATCAACCCAGTCTGACCGAAATACGGAGAATTATAGGGCAATATAGAAACCCAGACTTACTACAACAACATCGTTCTGAACTAAATGTTTAGATAGGAATTTTATGAAATCGTCTTATAGATCGAATTATGTACGATGAAACGTTGGTTGTGTTCAGCAGACACAACATTTACCCGACTGTCAGTGATCGGATTCAGATGATGTACTTTAACTCTGAACATGTTGTGGAGCTCACTAAAGTGGCGACCATTTTAGTGAGCGGAAAAATTCTATGCTCACTAGGGAGCATATTCTGATCCAGATGCACATTAACGTATTCTAACACCAATGTAATACAAACCTTTGAGAAAGTCACTAGAAACGTAAGGTAAACAAACTAAAGGTATTGTGTAGAAATAAATTTATTTATAATATTTGACTTACACTTACTTGAACTACGCTGAAAATGAAGAAAAACAATTTCTTATTATTGTTTATTTGATTTAATTTGTTTAATTCTAACACGTGGCAGCAGTGAAAAGTACCAAATGGCAGATGATACATAAATGAGGACAGTGCTAACATCTAATTGTTGTCAAGTCAACAGTTGGAGCGGGATTCCAGATCCGTCTGCTGAATGCGACCATTTAAATAAAAATAACTCAATTGTATATTATTGTGAGAAAACTGAACTAACTGAAACGTTTTTAAATTGTTGAAATAATATGTGCAAGTGTTTTTCTCTATTTAATATTTTGGAAATATTTAAAATCTACACATTATAGACTGTCTCAACCCCATTATGCAGTACAGCCGTAAAAGCAATATTGCATCTAGTATTATCTTTAGTAATCCCTAAATAACACCATCTTTATATTCAGCTGCCTTGTTACAAAGTCTATCATGCAAAGTATATGGCTGTCAATTGTCAGTATGTATATTGCTGTCAATTGCTAGTTTTGGCAACCACAAAATCAATTGCCGTAAGGCCTGTATTTCTTAATGCTCTTCATAAGAGAGAGAGAGAGACGGGTTGAAGAGGCAATATTATAAGTGTCAAGTATGAATTATATATGTATATAATATCGAGTGCTTGTAATTGATTTACTGATGGGCCATTTGTATTCTAGCGAATTTTACGTATTACAATTTCTCCCCTATTTGAATTCAAACTCAATGTCAAATTTGATATTATAATCCCATAAGCGTAGTTTAAAATTAAAATGTCTTTTTAGCAATGATTTTGAAAATTATTGACATAATCTACTTAAAAAATTACAGGTAATTAATTCTATTTAATCATAATAGCAACGTTCTAGTTGCGTGTCAACATGATCATATGATTATAAAATGATGTTCATTTTTAAATTAAATGTCTAAGCACTACTCTGGCGGTAGAACAAATGAAGGACGACGTTTACCAGTTGCCGTCAGTAACATGAACATTTGTAAAGCCCAATACGTAAATCAATTACAGACACCCATTATATAGCTATATAAAAGTTTAAAATATCCAAAATTGATTGCTTATATGTATACCACAATTAATCATATATTCTTTTATCCATTAGGTTTCCTCTATTCACCGCTATTCACAAGATATGCACTGGAAGCGTCAAAGCTGATGACTTAATAAATTGTATTAAAAATCATCCAGAGCACATGTAAGTGAAGCACATAGATTTCCTCCGCCTCTGTATTAAGTTTGTACAGTCCTGTGCATGTTTTTCATCTTCGATCTTCACTCTTATGCAATATTTCATATAAGAATAAGATAATAGGAAAACGGTGTCTTATATTTATGATTGTGGACAAGCATCTGTTGAGAATATTTATTTTCAACGAACGTTCCTGATATTTTTCTTATATGAAGTAAATAGTCTTTTTTTGCAGTACAATTAACTAGACTTTGTAATTTTAACTTGTTTTGTTGTTGTACAGGTTCGTTGGTATTATTGCCTAACTTTGGTTGATAGTGCTATTTTGTTTTTTCTTTTTGTTATGTTTATTTTTGTTTTGTTTTTTAATTTAAATTTTATTCTATTTAGGAGTGCCATGAAAACATGCAATTTGATTAATTAGATAAGGTGTCATTAGACTATGGTATATGTTAAGCATTAAAGATGAAGTATTACATATTTAGAATGTGTTTTGAAGGGAGTATAGTTTGCTATAAAATAGTAAATATTATCTTTAAATATAGCTAACATATTAATCATTATAGTATATTATCAACAAACAAATAATACAACGAAACTCTTTTTCTTCCAGCTTTCACTTTTAATTTAAATTTTCATCAGGTCCCTATGTTTAAGTGACAAAATATAGTTCAACTTTATTTTCACAAGTGACTTCCTACTATTTGCTTTTTTTTTAAATGTTCGTATGTTAAAATGAAATATTACATTGGAAATACATCTATTTTTATTAGTTTCATCGATAAAATCAGCTCTCTATTAGGAATATTCATGAATCAATTGCTTACTTTAAATTTACTTTTTGTAACTGTATAAAGATAAATTTTTGTTTTGATACAAAGGTGTTACATGTTATACACCTTTCTTTTTTGATCTTTCTCCATTATCAAAACACGTTCTAAACGATGTAATATGTATTTCCTTTATTTGCAAAGCTAACACAATTGGCAGATCTTTTTTTTAGAAGCCGATGAAGTTCTCTTCCAACAATTAAATATAAATTTACTATTTTTATATCAATAATATACAAATGTGCATTACTTTTATCGATTCTGCCGAGAAGGTTTGCCAAATTGAGCTTTGTTCTTTTTAATTATGCAGTTGAAAAATGATTTTATATAGTCCGTTGGTATAGTCTATAGAATATATCGGATCAACGTAATATTTAAGGTAATTAAAAGTGATTTGTACTACCACTAGCATTTACCTCAAACATTCCATTTAACGGTTTTTCCCCGCTATGAAATTGAGTTTTTTTTTATTAATTGGCTTCTTTATTCTTTTTATAATGCTTAAAGGTTGCTATATATACATTTTATTATAATTATATCTATTTAAACATATACAATGTTAATGATCAAGATAGGCTGTGATAAAATAATTAGTAACTTTTTCTAGTAATTTTACTAAATTTTTTGTAGGTTAACCGTTTTTACTGTTACATATAAATTGTTTTATAGGTAACTATAATAATAAATAAATATATTACAACATTGCTTTCATTTGTTACTGCAAACATTTAATATGCTTTATTTTAACATTATTACATGCCGCTGTTTACAAGCTTCTAAGGTGTTGCTTTGAAATTTGCTTTAAACTATTAATCTATTTAGATATATAAAAATAATGTACTAAAAGTCTTCCAACAATACAAAAGCCTATTAGAAATTACCAATCAAGAGACCATTGTGCGAGAGATTGATATTTTGAAATCGATTACTTCTGTGGAATAATATTAAAAGAAAAATAATAAAACTTGCTTTACCAGAGAATTTTTTTCTTGATTTAAAGTTTTATGTTTCTGGTCATTAGAATGCACACCTAGCGTTTGATGCTTACCATCACTCTGTATATTGAAAAATATATTTTATGCAATGTTAGAGAAATAACTGTTTGTTATGATGTAGATGTTAACTTTAAAGAATTTGATTTGTTGAACGAAATTATGTTTGCAAATAGGCATTTTTAAAAAACTTGTACATATTTTAATACAAGTAATACCAAATAATACGGAAAAAACTCAATATTTATAGCAACTAATTGAATGATGTCAATAAATAATTATGATTTTTAGATGCCACTGTTGTTTATTGTAGTGTTCGTATTAAAAATAGAAGTCATTTTGTTTTTTCAGATATACTCCCCGGAATATATCATTTTAAAAGTTTTGCCCACTTTTATTTTATGTATTCCTACACTACCCGCAAACATGTGATAGTTTTTTATATATATATATATATATACAAAAGAAAGATACCTAAACCTATTGTGTGTACCATATTATATACCTGTCAGAAATATAAAAAAAAACCTGAATTATAGACTGTCATTACCAATTTTATTTTTATTGTGTGTGTGACTGTAAATTAAATGTACAAATAAGTGCAATATATGTAGTTGATTTTATCCTAGATTTAATCGCATGTTTTTTTTAACAAATATTTTTTTGAAACAAATTTTATTAAGTGATTACAATAATAAATGAGTACCTGTAATAAATTGATTTTCTACTATTCATACCTACTTGTTTACTTCTCCTTTTATCGAAATGAATCATTATGTTCTGCATTTAATACTTGCGAATATTTACCAAAATGCACACCAATTGATGTTTTTCCTCTATAAGCATTAGGAAGATTACAGTATACCTATATGGTAAATTTTGCTTATTAACTTCTAAACATCATGTGTTCCTTATAGTACTGATATGAATTTAGTACTTGCGAATTCAAAAAATTATCGCAGGGTGGGTAATTTAAACATAACTGAATGTTAATTCACCCTTTCTATGAAATTCTGTCCAAGCAAACATCCTTTCTTCTTCGCTGATGTTAATTACTGATGCTTTTATCGGTAGCAGTATCGATTGACCGAAACTGAGACTACGGATAACCAGTGGGCCATCGCACTTTGTTAACCAAATATTTAGTCTAAGTGGCATGGTTTTGAAGTTATTTTACTGTTTTCTCAAAAAAATATGTTTACGCTAATTTTGCTTCCTACATTTTGCAATTTCCTGAAAATTTCGCAAAATATGAACTTGCAGATTGCACTAATTGATACACATAAAAAACAAGAAGAATGAGTGTGTTTAAAACCACACGGCGGAAGTATAAACTTCATCAAGGCGAGGTTAATAATACCGTAGATAATACGAAATACACGCATATAATATTCAGTAACGTATTAAATAAAACATATTCGCACATTTATTACATTTACGGGAGCGTCCGTTTCGCTTGGTCGGTTCGGACGTATGTATATGTATAAATAGACGATATAAATTCTTGCTTACTGTCCCGCTCTTGGTCTAATGGTAACGTATCGGCTTCATAACCGTGCGGTCTCGGGATCGAACCTGTTCTGGGACATGAATTTATTTATTCATTTAAATTTCAATTTAATTGAAATTAAATAATAATAAAATTGTTCCCTTAGTCGACTCGAGCCGACATTACCCGAACGAGCGTTACATATTCGAGCGTGACGGGTCAGTCTTGTTCACTGCCTACAATCAGCGCAACGCGCCTAAAGAAGTTTACACTTCAATAATATTTTTTGAATTTAAAACAATATATACTAGAATCGCTCTCGCAACCGACATGCGCCACCAAAATTAAAATGGCGTCAAATTTGAGACGTTGCAAAATTTGATCTGTCAAGTAATATTAATTTTGACACTATAACCCTAAATAATCAATTAGACTTGTGATTTTAGCACTACCGACAATAATTCTAATATGTAACTATTAATTTGATAATAATTTGGCTTAAGTACTATTAGAAACCGAATATAATGATTATTTTATATTTGTATGAATTTGTCTGCTGTTAATAATTAAATATAAGTACAATAAAGGTAAGATTTTCAGACAGAATTGAACTTTTGGGGTTCATTTAAATTCAGAAATGTATTAAGTAAATATGTTCCAGTTAGTTTTACTATAGACAATAAAGATATATCCATTAAATGCATTAACATTAAAGTAATTTTACATGCAACAACAAGGTCAGAAAAGTATTACACCAATTATAAAAACTTTTTTTTTGCCAGATTCTTACTGTTCACTATGATTATTTATTACCATACTCACTGACATACTAAAAGCAACTTGTTTGAAACATTTCTCGCACGTATATCATTGATTACAACATAGTTTTTGCATGCTAATCAAACATTTTTGATTAAGCTAAACTCATCATTATTATTTATTTAAGCTTTAAACTAGTATAAATTCTATCCATTCTTCTATTACAGTCAACGTGTTTAACCCTTCTTAAACTTGAAAATTTCCTAAATAATATCACATTGATCTTCAAACATTTATTATTATGTGACAATCACCTGCTTCTTCGATTAGATAGCTTTCTGTCTTATTACGGTACCACTGTTCTGTGAACATGCTTTAAACTAGTATACATTTCTTGTAGTTAAATATTATATTTAATGCTGAATTAAACAATTCAACATCTTAAAGTATTTCAAATGTTGAGTATTCATAAGCTGAATCTTTGTTACTGATCAGAATTCAACTTACCAAACAACTTTAAATCATAATATAATAATGAACAAGTATTTTTACTATCCCAATTTATAATGTACTACATTAATATTATTACAATACCATCACATATTTTTTAAATTACATAATCTTAATTCCATTCATAACAATAAATAATTACAAAATTAAAAGCGTACAGAAAATATACAGAAGTTATTTTCGAAAAACTATAAAAATAATATAACAGAAATATGTTTTAACTGCATTCCCTTATGCAAATGCTTATATTGTTGTCACATTAATAAACTCGATCATTATTTTATTGTGGATCAATTTCTTGGAGAAACACTAATTTCAGTTATTTAATTTTAGAACCGGCGCACTTTATTCCACAACAGTTAAATTTCCTAATAGGAACACATGTCTCGTACAATGTGTCATGCCTAACTTTTCCTAGTGTATCTCTATGCTTTTCGTCTATGTTTGAAAGACAGGTGCTGACATCAATCATCTACAATTCTTCAGTCAGTCAACACAATTATACCTTCTTAAAGTTGAAAATTTTCTAAACAGTATATAATCTTCAAACATTTAGAATCTTAGTGAGAGTCACCTACTTCTTCGATTAGATAGAATTTTTCTTCAACAGATCAATGTAAGTTAACAGATTCCAAAATCTGTCTTTGATCTTTGATATAGATACTGAATTTAATCCATCTCCAATTCTTTATATGCAACATTCGTTTTATCAGTTGATTATGCTAGATAACAAAGTAATTACAAATAAAACCAAACATTTCTGTTGAATAAAACTTACCTTGTCTTATATAATTTGAGATCAATATATTCGATTTATTTCTGAACAGGAAAGTGTGGTGATTAGTTTTTAATGAGGTTGTTTAAGAAAGATTTGCTTCAGAATAAAAATAATCAGCGTTTCTTATGCCTTTTATAAGTAAATTGGAAAACACGTTCAGACCTTATTTAGCTTGTATTCTTTTGTCATATATTAGGTTATAAAATCCAACCTGCAAAACGTACTAATATGCAATGTACCAAAGATTATAAACCTACAAAGGATTGCTCAATCAGCTTCGGACGTGATCGGTCATACTCGGCAGTGACGTAGTCACCGGACCTACGAAATAGTTGAAATATAATGTCTTACGCTTTTCACAGATTTCATAGCATTGCAATATTTAAAATAAATAGTAGATTATTAAAATAATTAATCAGTATTTTCAGTAAATCTTGGGTACTGGTAAAAAAATGGATAAAATAAAAACTAAATTTTTATTTAAATTTTAACTAAACTTAAGAGACAATTTTTTTAAATTTCTTTGCGGTCTTTCTTTCAGAAGCCACAATTTTTCTTTTTCTGTTTTTGATTTTTTTTTCTTCTTGCTTAATATTTTCATAATTTATTTTAATAATTGTTTTTTTGAAATTTTGTAACAGACATTGAGTTCTGTGTCTGTCACTTTCAATAGTTCCTCCAATGGATTCTTATTTATCAAACTTCCATCTTTTAATTGAAAGCCGGTATCCAGTAACCAATTTCTAATTAATTTCAGGAGATGTGGAATATCTGCAAAGACAAATATATCTCTGTTGGTAGCGGGATGTTTGAAAGATGTGTTGTTAATGTCTATTCCTAAGTCTTTCCATAAACCAACATTTGTACTGCCGCAGTCACTAACTATTGCTACCACTTTAAAACCCTTTTCAGACAATTTGTCTATAATAGAGAATAAAATATTCGAAGTCATTCTCTGATCAAAATCAAGAAAAATAGGCTGTTTCCAATTTGAAAACAAGCCCCGTGCCATAATACACTGCATATAATTATGTGGACCCAAAATTCTATCATTTCCAACGTCATATTCTACGATATTTTGTACTTTTACTTCATCAAAACATAACACTACTGTTTTTTCAAAATCATTCATGGATTCTCCTGCTAATTGCATAAATTCCAAAACGCTTGTTAAAATTCCATTAGTAATCTTCAATTTACTTGCCCATCTTCTGAGAGAAGATAAACCAGGAAGGGGAAAGTGAAGTTTATCTTTAACATACAGATATGCCTTCTTACTATAATACCGTAGAGTAAAAGCTGATGCAGCTTCTTCGGAAGTCCAGTTGACTCGTTTCCTCCTATTTAATAACATGTTCATTTGATTTTTGGTAAACATTTTTTTTACAGCGTCTGTTTCTTCTTTCTTATTTTGGCACAGTTGTTGACATTTACTTTTGTAATGGCGTAATTGGTCATTCAATAATTTTATTTTTTTCCCACTGCTGTTCTTCAATAGCTTATGTTGCTTTTCAAGTTCATTATATTTTGTCAGTAATTCATTATAGTCATATTTTATTTCATGTGAACGCTTTTCTTCAGATGTTCTTGACATTATTTCTTGAGAGAGATGCTCATCACAAACCTGTGAAGTTGAAGCCTGGGGGTTAATATCAGATGGTATACTAGTTTTCAAAATATCCTCAACTTCTTTTTGCTTCTGTCTCTTTAAAAGTCTTTCGCTTCTTTGTATTTGTTGTGTCTGATTTTTTTCTTTCTTTTCAAGAGGTAAATTTACTGTTGGGACTGCTGTCTTCTTCAGTTTTCTTCTTACTGGTAATCCTAAATTAAGTAATCTGTAATGCCATTCTTAATATGTATTTTTTTTATATTTACCTAATAGTTCATTCTGTAAATCCCTTTCGTAATCATTAGACGTAAAGTGCACAGAACAAATTTGGCTTGTGTTGGGATTGAATTTATCGGCTCTTTGGCATCGTCGAATCCATTCTTTTTTTATAGTTGTGGAGACCAAATTATTTGCGCGAGGAAATTCATGGTAAATGACACTTTCATTTTTTGCTTTGGTTACAACTCTGCTATTGTTGCAACCAAATACGGCGCATCTACGACCCGGCATAGCGCTTATGTTTTCACGTGGTTTTCACTACCTATCAATAAAATTAAATTAATTGAAAATTTTAATAAAGAGTGGTTTTATTACTAACACAATAAAAACACAAAGTCAATCGCGAAATATAGATTTAAATCATAAAATAAAGCAAAACAATCTCATTAATTTGGCACGTGCAACACACGCCTATGTACTAAAAACACTGGAAACGTTACGATTTGAAGAGCATGGTCCAGTTGTGACGTCACCGCAGTGCGCGCCGTGAGGGGGGATATGCTAACGTTACAGCATAGGGAATGAGCAATCCTTTGTAGGTTTATAATCTTTGCAATGTACTAGTAAAATCTCAAACAGGTCGTGTAATTATGTGTAATAAAAGTTCTTTGTTCAGTTTCATGTACATAATCTTGCTCTTTTCAGATCGTTTGCAAACACAGGTTACAAATTATCTATGAAATAATCTTGCGATAGTTTGTATCACTTGACTGTTTCAACTTAACGACACACTCGCATCGCCATCTGGTTACCATCACAAATTACTCTACTCGTTCTCGTACGGTGTAGGATTTAATACTTGAAATTTTCTAAGGGGACTTAAAATTGTGATAATAAAGATGACAACAATCCACAATGTCATTCACATTAATATTCGCTACGCTTGTCAAGTGTCATCCGCTCCGTGAAAATAAAAATCTGACAACAATGCTCAGAATAGCCATGTATTAAATAAAATATTGATATAGAAAAGTAATATTTAATAATTTTATCTATAATATTTAATTTCTATCTGACTTTCATGTGATAGTATTTTACTAGCCGGAGCTATTTATCCTAAAATACTAATTAATTATTTGAATTTTATTGTTCTAAAATTGTTCCGGTTGACTGGAATTTGTAGTGGTATTGAATCACCGTCTTTAGTTCGTAGTTTTGCCATGTCGGTTGCGAAAACGATCCGACTATACAAGTGGTCAAACGTAGTGTCCATCATTGGATACTTTGTTTTTATTAGGAATATAAAATTGTTTATAAACTAGTTTTCTTAACACTCATTAATAATATTAAGTTTATTCCATAATACACAAAGCGTGGAACGCAAAAAGAAATTGTGTATGTTTTCAAGATCTGAAGTAATATTTTTTTTTGAATGGAAATCGCTGTCTGTTATATTTTTTCTATTACAACAAATGTAAAATAAAGAAGCTTATAATAAATTTTCTTCTAGATGGCGATTAATAGGGATATTAAGCCCAAACTGCAGCAATTAAGTTAACTTTTACAAACTTTGTTTTACATATCAACTCATAATAAAACAAAAATTAAAATCACCAGTTCATTCTCAACATTAACAAAAAAAAATACCACCAATAATACCGTTTTTCAGTATATTTTTATACGTGTTTTTTACCCGCTTGAATTATCTTTAGTATGGTCCTGCGATATATCTGGTATAACGTTTCCCTAATGCAAACTCTACAAAGTGTCAACGTTGTTGTATATTTGCTAATATTTCACATTTGACAGACAGGATATTATTTTTTTCCAAAGCGTATCGGCATCATAAAGATCATACATTGTTTTCAGAACCGTCTTCATATTTTATTTAAAAATTGTAATAACGGCGTTATTTTCGACTCTTAGAAGAAAATTTATTAGAAGCCCTTTACTTTCTTAAACATAGTATAAGGAAGTATTGTGATGATGAAAATTTTCGACCTCGAGATTTTTGCAGACGTCCACGTTTTGAAGTCCCCGGATACCGAAAAAAGTGGTTGTTGCAAACATGTCTGTGTGTGACCACAATAACAGCTAAACGACTAAAGCTATCAATACCAAACTTTATAAATACGAGTATAATCTTCCTCGAGAGATCTGATTAGATTTTCAGTAATCTCCGACCGAAAGTACTAGTTTACTTCAGAGAAAAAATAAGAATTTACTAAAATCTCGGCAACTACTAAGTTTAGACAAACTTATAAGGAATATAAAAGTGCTAAAAAGTGAATTTAAGAAAGATTTTATAAATAAGTTTTTCGAAATTCCTACCGGAAGTAGGTCTTTTATTCTTATCGAAAAATAGTTTTTTTTGCGAATATGTTGCAAGTTATGCTTTCTAAACAAATATATTATTTAGAGCTGAACTTTGAATAGTTTTTATATAGAAAAAATCGGATCGGAAGCAGCACTTTTACTCTTATCTAATAACAACAATTTTTTGCAAATCTATCGCAAATTGTGTATTCCATATAGATTTATTAAGAGTGCAAAAGTATTTGAAGCTTGATGTTGAATAATTCTTTTTAAAAAAATTAAAATTCGGAAAGTAACACTTTTACTCTTATCGGATAGCAAAATATAACGCAACTTATGCATTCTATATACAGAATTATTAAGACTATAAAAGTATTTAGAGTTGAATATAGAGTAATTTTTATATATTGAAAATTAAAAAAATTATAATTCGGACCGGAAGTAACACTTCTACTCTCAGGTTTATTAAGGAGATAAAAGTATTTGAAAGTTAATTAGGGATAAGTTTTACACATCGGAACCCATATACGTATAAGAAGGTCGTGTGGTGGCCACACTCCATTTTTAGGTTAAATTGGAAGTTTTTGACATATAAAACAATATATAGACGTTTTCGTTATAAAAAAATGTACATATTTACTTTCAAAACTCGATCCTCAATTGTTTTTTGTATTCTTCTGTCTTAATGGGTGTTGAAAAACTTCTAGTTTGCTATTTTTTTTTTAAACAATTCTGTATCTTTAATAATAGCACAGTTACTAATGGTAGACATTTAATTTGGATTAAAGTGTAATTGGAAAGCTAAATTTGTAATTTTTATCGCTTGGGAAACTAGAATAACTTGTGTGCGATGTATTCACGTTTTCAAAAAATATTTTCGAGATCTGAGACTGCTCAAAATGTATCCCTAGGGACGCAACAGACATACTTTGAATAAACAATATAAACAGGAAGCTTTGGAAATATTCTTATCTAATTTTTAATATTCAAAATATCATGCATTATAAGAAAACTGACGAAATTGTTTCTTCGAAAATTATTCTAGTCTGCCAAATATCTTTGGATCTGACTCTTTAAACACTGCTACAATTTAGTGACATTTGTATTTCAAGTAAATTCCAACTAAAAAGTTATTAAATCAGATCATATATTCAATAAATTACGGAAATAAAACAAGATGAAATAGTAAATTCAATTAAAGTCAATAAAAAATATATGCCATTTCTAATTGGTATAGTCCGTACCAACTTTCATAAGCTAAAATTCGTGGAAGACCGCTACGTCACTTTCTTGGAATCGAGCCGACCCTCGAGTAGAATAAGCCACGCATAGGCGGCGATCTTTCACCGTACAATTATTATAGCAAATATGTAACACTTTCGGCTGTTACTTTGTGAAGAATCATGATACTGGATATAAGTAAAATAAAACACTCAATTAAGCTTTAAATACCTTCACTTTATTTTTAATCACTATGTGACTGCAGTTTCAACATTTTACATGTCATTATCAAACTAGAGTTACATGAATTGATGGCAATATAATATCTTATTTGGTAACACATTACAAATTAAATACCTATTACTCTAATCTATTTTAAATTGTTTATGTTCGGTTACAAAATTTCCCAACTCACTTTTATATTAATATACTGTTGATTTAATTTCTATATTTACCTTTCTGTCAAATAAATAAAAATATATAATTTGAAATTAGTTTTATTACAAAAAGTCGACGCTGGCCTACCCGCTTTATTTATGATCGTGATTTAATTTCTTTCAACAAACAAAACTTGCTGAAGATCCATTCTATACTTTCTGAATATTCGCCAAAAACAAAATACCAAGAAAAAACAAGGCACGCCACTGCTTGCAAATATCTAGTCGAGGTAGAGCCTTCCGTCGGCTTTATTCCAAGAAATGACGCAGCGGTCTTCCACGAATTTTAGCTCATGAAAGTTGGTACGGACTATAACATCTATTAAAAAAATTTACTATGTATTTATTGAAAATCGATGAACTTCTAACTATGTCCTTAAAATGATAATATTGAAATGCTTCTAATTTATGACGTCTCAGTTTAAATTAGATTTTTGAAAAGAAGTAAAATAACTTTGAAACATTCTCTCTCCCTTCCCCCACCACTTAGACGAAATGTTTGGGTAACAAACTGATTTTTAGATTTGACATAATTTGAATATGAAATTATATACTGGGGAACCATTTATAATATAAACACTTTCCTCGGTATGAAAATATTTTACCAACATCCAAATAATTGTGTAATTTTGGCTTCGTTGCTGTACTCTATAGAGTTGATAGTAAATAGGTAGCAGAATATATGCAGATATTTTGAAATGAATTATACCCAGAACACACCGAATCTGAAGTGGGTATTTCAAAGTTATACAATCTCATGCAGAAGATGGGCTCTAATATTGTTATGTCATAAATCACAGTAAAAACATTTTAAATAACATTTATGCTGCAAGAAAATTTGTTCAAGTTGTGACTAGCGAAATTCATGAAAACAATTGTATAAATGCAGTATGTAAATATGCCACAAAAAAAATTTTTTCTTAATGGTGTGATTTATAAAGTATTTATATTATTGATACTGATAAATCTATTTATCAGAAAACACTCCCAAGAAATTGAAGAATTTTTAATTTTGTTCTAGGCCAGTTAAAACTGATCACCAAGTCCAATCCAAACTTTAAAGCAAAGTTATTCTTAACGAACTGATTTTAAAAAAAAACACATAATTATAAGCCTTAACCATTTTTTTTTGAACTAATATACAGTATGATAGTAATTTAAGACACTACTATTAGTACATACCAGTGGTTGTAATATTGTCCATTGTGTTTAATTTGCATTTATTTTGTACTTACTTGCATGTTACTGTGATGTCCTTTTTTACGAAAGTATTGTTATAATTATGTTATAAACCAATAAAAGGCAATAAGGGATGACCATTGTGTTTTTTATTTCTAATAATTGTAAGTATGTGGGTATATTGTGCAAGTTATCAACGTTTAAATTAGGTAAGTATTGATTAGTATTAATGTAGATGTCCGTGTTAATATTTAAAAATTTCTTCGGACGAGGAAAATATTTAAATATTGATAATAATTGAACTGATAACTGTTACTGTTTCAAACTTACAGCACTAGCAATTTGATTCATAATTCATACAGGCATAAAAGTTATCAGCATCAAAAGTTATCACCATCAAAAGTTATTCATCTATATATCAATTTTGTTCTCAAAGGTAACGCTTTGCCAGATCGTCAGTTAAATTTTCAAACTTCGTAACTCCATTTTGACAAGGAATTTTACAGTAAGAAGGTAAAACTGTTTCTTGTAAAACTTTTTAGTAAATGATATTGAAAGTAATAATAAGTGATGGTTGCTTAAACATTGAATACTCAGAAATGGACGCATTTCTTTCAAATATATTCCACAAACTTCACTTCTAATTCAGTATTTTCTTTAACACATCCTGAACTTGCAAAATATTTTCTGTATCCTATAAAATTAGTTACCAATTTCCCCTAGAGAAATTGTGTTTTCAATGTTTCGATGAACTTCTATGGACCTGCTACAACATGTACTCTTAAAGGTCTAATCTCATAATCATTTTAATATCAAAGATACTTGATGCAAAGCCAAATAGTAAGTTGAGAAATAAACTTTTATAAAACAATAAACCTCATGTAACATTATTGGTTGTAATGAGTCAATATAGATGGTTAATTTGGAAATTTTGTTGTCTGGCCCGGCAAATTATGAATTATCTTTATCATTAAGAATTGTCATTATATTTCGATAACTAAGTTTACATCATCAGGGGTAAAAATAGTCTTATATTTGGATTATCTTAAATTACTTATTCATCGTGATATATCGAATTGAGTGTACAACAATCATTAGTGCTGTTTTACTGGCTTGCATTGAACGACAGACAGCTTTCCTAACTACTTTACTTATAATGGATTTGCTTACATGCTAATCTATAACCATAGAGAAAGTGAGTAAAAAGATTTTCGTTTTTATTGCAAGAATTGAAAACATTATTATATACTAATTGAAAAGAGTATTTGCTTATAACTCGACAAAAGATACGACTGCGTTGTGTAGAATATATAGTAAAATTGTTTTAACAACTAGCGCGGTTAAACTACGAATTATATTCAATAAGAATTAATGCTATTACCACAGACTAAACAACCCAGACAGGCAACTACTTGAAACAAAAGTATCCAAGATCTTCTATCCTTGTCACACATCAGTGAACTTGGTACGAAGATGGCGCTAGCAGCATATTGGCGCGAAATTTGAAATGAGCTTGTTTTTAGAATACGCTTATTCAATAGGTTATTTATGTAACAGAAACATACACAAAAGTTACTAAAACTATGGTAATAAATATTACTTACTGTAACAATTATAGCCATAGTTTGAGCATCTTATGTGTAATTTTGTGGTGTTACATATTAAATATGTAATATATAAATATTAATTTTTTACTTACATGCATTATAACATCCCTCTTACGGTTACCTATTAGACACAATAAACTATTACTCTATTTAATATTAAGAGAAATATAATAATCTAATAAGTGAAAACTGTCAAGGAAAACATAGGTATATAATAATAATAGTTTTTATTGAAACATATACTTATACAATAAAACATAATAAAATTAAATTACACAACCAGTAATGAGTAATTTATACTCACTTGTCGAGATTTGCAGGAAACCTGTGCAGTTTGTCAACTTCACCCTGCCCAAACCCGCACACTAAACACTTGGACATCATATTTGTATCAACATATAATATGTACGACAAAGGATTGCAAAAATATGTCACACGTGTCAAATTTGAAATATAGTTTTGAATGACATATAACCACAGCATAACAAACATTTCAATTGACGCTAGCGCCATCTCATCTCCAAGCTCAGTGAATCTGACAAAGATGGTAGAGTATTGTAATTTACGTTTGCTAAACAAGGATGAGTAGTCTGGATAAAATCTAGGACTAAGTTGCCGGTCTGGATTGTTTAGTCTGTCGCTATTACATATTGACATCGATCGGAACAGTGTCAAAATCAAGAAATTGAACTAGGTACTGTATTAATATTTAAGAATATACAGCTTCCGTTACTAAAAGCTATTTAAAATCAAATTTCATAAATGAACTTGACTTTTCTATACATATTTAATACTTTGCTGTTCTGTTTTGTTGATAAATATGTATTGTTAGTATGACACTATGTCAAAAAGTGTATACAGCACGTGTCAATTTTCATTAGCCATAGGCGATTAATTCATGCAATACGTGACAACATGGCACCCCACCTTTCCTCTTCAATGCGAGCGCGACCGATACAAGCTCAAGTTAGCAGTAGCTGTTGGACTATTGACTAGGGTGTTTGTACTGCGCTCAGAAATAATATTTACGCATTGCAAGGATTTTTCTTTTTCCTTTCAGTAAATGCAGAGAATTATTAAGCTGCGTTCACGCTGCATGTCACAAACAAAAGCGTAATTCTAATAAAATTAAAAATAAGGTAAATAAAAAAGGATTCTGAAAATAATAATAAACTACTAGATCGCGGCGGCCATTTGATGATGACGGCTTTTATTTCAGACTAGATCGCAACGTGTTCGCAGCTAAACATTTAATGTAGAAGTGGGAAGATCGGAGAAAGTCGTTGTGATGTCGATTGTTGTGGGGATTGGTGACGGATAGTAGGGGTGACACACGTTGCCACATATTATTTGTATACGTATAAATCGCATGTAAACATTGAATCCATATACCTAATGAAAATTGACACATACGGTATAGTCTATTCCACCTAGGAATCGATGTACGGACTCTTATGGAGTATTGCCCTCCTTTGCTATTTTAGAATAACTCCTTATTTGGTATAGTCGAGACGTTTTCGCAAACGACACGGCCAACGTACAAATTAAAGACGATGATTCAATACCACTATAAATTTCGATCGGTCGGAACAATTTCATAACAATAAAATTAAACTAATTAATTAATATTTCAGGATATATACCTTCCCATAGTAAAATACTATTACATGAAAGCCAGTTACAAATGAAATATTCTAAACAAAGCTATTAAATATTATTTTTTCCACAACTATATTTTATATAACATTTGGCTATACTGTTTAGGAAGACAAATTTTAAATGTTTAGATGGCATTTATAACAAACGTCAAAATATAATTATTACAAATGTCAAAAGGTGTATGAATATTATTATTTACGACAGTCCTGAAATGGCTTTTGAAGGTTATATTACTTGATAGGTAAAATTTTGCAACTTCTCAGATTTGACGCCATTTTAATTTAGTGGCGCATGTCGGTTGCGAGAGCGACTCAACTATACATATAACGTAGTCAAGTCGCTTGATGTAATTTCCACGAGAAGAATATTTGAACATAACCAGCAATGTCAATGTGACAATCAGCCTTTACCAACATTACTATTGTTATAAAATTGACGTAATATACTAACCCTGCCATATGAAATTACCCTAATACCCACCCTACATTGAAATTATGCAACGTCGCGTGCGATCTCCATAAGAGCAATACTTAGATTCCAGGGAGAAATAGAGTTATAGTTGAATTGCTTTGGCAAACGACATGCGCTAATATAATAAAAAATTCCGTCAAATTTGATATACTGGAAAATTTCCATCGACTATTCTTCACTAAAAGTTGGGGAAATAGGAGTAATAATTAAAAATTCTTCCAATTAAAGTCCCTAGATATCTAGGTACTTTACTTCCAATAAATTTGTGGCGCTATCTAGTTGATTATTTCTCAAGTATTGACAGTTAAACAACCCAAAAAGCGATGAATTCACTATAAATATAAGAATAAAAACGCCATAAGCAAGAATATAATAACTTAAACTAAATTTAAATGTGAGTAATAGGTTCGTACAAGAATGCTTAAATTAATTAGGTAATTTATTTTAGGTTAGGTATGATACTAATCCCTTTAATCAATAATATTTTTTAAATTTATGCTCGCACAAAAAATTTTTTGGATGTGCTTAAGACCACACGGCAGAAGTGAAAACTTCATCAAGGCGAGGTTAATAATACGAAATCCAACTTTTTTTTTCGTTCTATATTCATTTACATTTTCCATTTTCGTTCTATATTACATTTAAAAAATATATTTATTATTGTGTATACATTATTCTAGTACATTTCGCTCGGTCTGATCAAGTTTTCACTTCAAAAATTCATACGTACGCATGTATATATACAAATATTATAATTCTCATACGAGTACCCGCGATGGTCTAATGGTAACGTGCCGGCCTTATACCTGGGCGGCTCGGGTTCGCATCTGCACGCGGACAAGAATTTTTCAGAAAATAAGAATACAATATTTCGCGTATTTATTCAAAATTTCAATGCAATTGAAATTAAATACCGCTAGTTAGTATTATAATACAAAGCCGAGCGTCGAGCCGACTTTACCCGAACTAGCGTGACGGCTCAGTCTCGTTCAGTGTCCAACAATCAATGCATCAACGCGCCCATAGGAGTTTTCACTTCAAAAATATTGTACTAACCACTTGCATGAAGACATCTTCCACGCATTCGCGCAATTAAAAGCACTCGCTCCCCTTCGGTCGCTTGTGCTTTCAAAATACGCTCATGCGAGAAAATAGTCTTCCCGCACTTGGTTCGTAAATAACTATTACCGATTGTCATAATTTCCATCCAAATAATACGATCTTGTGAACAACGTTTGGCCACTAAACGGAATAGCCAAGTATTAAATAAAATATATTTTACAAGTGGAAGCTATATAATAAATATACTCTTACATATTCATTTTGTTGTTGTATAGATGATTTATAGCTATAACACAATACAGTCACCAACATATGCGCGTATATGTATAGGTTATATTTTTCAGTGGTATTATAATTGTGTTATCAAATAAAAGTATGTAATTGACTCGACTTACTTTTTCTATGCTTATAGCAATCATGTACATAACCTGTGAGTATGTCTGATGTAATTAACGTTATACTCTCACCACTTATCAAGTCGCCATATTCAGCAACTGTATAAGTCGAGGTGCGCACCAAAGTGGTGTGGCGATGGCGTGGTGACAACGTGGCATGTGGCAATTTTTAAACGAGTGAAATCAGATACGACAGCGCGCATCGATATGGCGCTATGGCAACTGATTTCACTAGTTAAAAATTTGCGACATGCCACGTTGTCACCACGTACGTGCCATTTCGTTCGGCGCCTCGACTAACAAGGGTATAACTAAAGTATATAAGTAATATATATTTCTATATCCATGAGAAATTTTAATTTTGTTACTATATGTATTATCACTGTTTGATTACAGGGTTAAAGTGGCAATGGTCCAAGAAGAAACAACTTAAAATGTTGGCCATGGGTTATTGAATTGTTTATTGCTAGTTAAATAAATTTGTTTGTTTAAATTATAAATTTGTTGATCAATAAAATTATTTATTATTGTTAATAATTATTTCATTACACTACAACATGTTATTTTTACTAACTATATTATGGATAGGGCTAGAAGATGAAGTAGTGTCTATTCAGATGTTAAAAAAGGGGGAATGGGCATGTAAGTTTAAAGGGCTTTTAGCAATGATTTTCAAAATTATCAACATAAGTTAATCAACATTAATGGATAAGATTTTAAAATTACAGGTTATTTATGCTATTTCATTATACTGGCAATGTTGTAATTGCATAAATATGATGATATTAATCTAGAATGACGTTTATAATAAATCTGGCAGTAAAACAATAAACGATGTTAACACGTTGCCGATTTAATGACATGATGGCAGAGTTGGGTAGTATTCGAATACTCGGTATTCTGAATCCTATCCAGAATACATTTGGTTGGTATTCGAATACTATTCAAATACATTTGTGTATTTGGTATTTGATATTCGACTGAATACTTTTTTGCTCAGTACTCGGTATTCTGAATACGGTTTTTGAATCCCAGTGTTCGATTACACACTCAATTAAACTTTGAATAACTTCACATTATTTTAATCACTATGTGACTGCAGTTTCGACATTATATGATCAGTTTGATAATGACATATAATGTCGAAACTGCAGTCACATAGTGATTAAAATAATGTGAAGTTATTCAAAGTTTAATTGAGTGTGTTATTTTACTTATATAAACATAAACTGATCAGTTTGATAATGACATATAATGTCGAAACTGCAGTCACATAGTGATTAAAATAATGTGAAGTTATTCAAAGTTTAATTGAGTGTGTTATTTTACTTATGTATATCCAGTATCATGAATCTTCACAAAGTAACAGCCGAAAGTGTTATATATTTATGTTTATATCTTCGTATAAGTGTCTACTAATAGTACTAATACGTCGTTATGGCTTTATGAGATATATTATATTGGTTCCTATTTCTTATTTAAATTAGAAAAAAATATTTTAAGCTTTATTTATTATTTAAGATTTTTTTCAAGGTTAGCTTCTTCTCCAATGTACCAAAGTACTTTATTTTAAGTTTTCTTTATTATTTAAGTATGTAGGTAGGTAGTAGGTACGTAATAGGAATTGCTTTTTTTTATAACTTTCATAATCAAAAATCAAGATTTCTTTATTTTTTATTAAATAGTAAGTTTATGTTTTTGTTATCTCACGGCGTATCTACCAAAGAACTTTAAGTTTTATTTATAACTTTAATACCGTTGTTTATATATTTTTTTATTAAAACTTTAAGAAATAAAAATTAATAATGTTTTTTATTAAAGAATTATTTCATATAATCTCCCTGGTGACACTGTGTATCAAAAAATTATATTTTAAGCTCTATTTAATATATATTTTTTATATATTTTTATAAATTAACTAAATAGATAACAATCAAGCCTTATGTGCGCATATATTCTTTTCAGTTGGAATATTCATGAAGTATTCACATGCAAATGAATCCAGGTATTCAAATACAGCAGTATTCAAATGCTTTTGTTTCTTTGTATTCGAATCTTGATTATTCGAATACAATTTTGAATACAGTATTCAGGATTCGTATTCGAATACCAGATTACAGTATTCGACCCAAGTCTGCATGATGGACATGAAAATTTCTACATCAGAATGCGTAAATCTATCACATTCGAGCACCTTGATGAAACCGTACATTTAAAATATGTAAATTCAGTTTTATTAATAAACTACTAAAATTGTAGTTATAAAATTTGTTTGATCATTTTTCGAATTATTTAAGTAATGTGAATGTTGGACAAAATACGAAAAATATTTCAAAAACATATTTCCAGTCTATGTATCCTGAACATACTTGTAATCTAAACAAGATATTCCTTCTTTAAACTTATAAATAATACACAAATTCATCAACAAAAGTAATTTTTCCCGCAAAAGATGTCACCGAAACTCTATATCCCATATCTTTTACACTTTGCCGTCTCCTTTGCAGTATAATTATTTATGGTCAATGTAACAAGTATATACGAACAAAAGTTACAGAGAAGATAAAAACGTAACCTCTTAAAGTTGACAAAATTTACAAGTAACCTCCAGCGATAAAGAAAGTGGCTATATTCAGCCGGACACATCGCTGGCAGAGCTGACCTAGCAATTGCATTCAGTACGCCGCTAGAACTCAGCGCTGCAGCAAGCGGACGCCATTTTTTCTAGCGGAAAGAAAAAGCGCTGAGAAGGTAAGCGAAAAGGGAGGGGAGCCTCAAAATTTGAAAATATGTATTACAGAACATAAGCTTAACAATGGTAAAGTAACTTGGATTAAAATAATAAATGTTTCTCATATCTCGCATTGCAATATATTAGTTCTGTAAGTAAATGTTTTGAATTTATGAACCTATAAATTTGTTTCAGGATTTATGTATTTCATGGTACTTCCCCGCGTAATATTTTGTGAACATAATAAGTAATAGAACAAACGTATTATTATGCTGACAGTAAATTTGGCGGAGAAGTATTAGACTGTGGTATTAGTATTAAAAACGTAAAACTGCATATCGTTCACATGCAAGTCTTTTTATTTCAACAAACATAAAACAAATACATAAGGGATTATTGAATATGTTAGATTACTATTCAATATAAACGGTGAAGCAATTACAGCAAATGTACCAGTGGAATTACTCTAATATATATATGAACGTAATATAATTACTGGCATTATTTATTTTGATACTAATTTTATTCATATGTTAGATGAACAGTTTAGAACTTAATTCCTCAACAATTTAATTTTGTTTTAATAGATAAAATCCACTAATCTCTACCAAATCTAATTGGCTTCAATTGCAATTTAATTTCACCACAGACGACATTCTTATTGGGGTTATGTGCGATAAATTTCAAACAGTCAAACTACACTATGCGTGCGCTAGCGGGAATATTATTTATACACCATTCAGTACGACCTAGCGCCGAGTTCCAGCGATGAAACTCGCAGCGCTTAGTGATTAGTCCGACTGAATATAGCCAAAGTATGTAGTCATATTAGTACCTATTTATATTTAAAGCACGAGCGATTCAAAAGAGCGAGTGACTTTAATTCCAGGAATGCGCGAAGATGTTTACGTAAGTGTTTTGTTATTTGAGAAGCACTTGTTTCTGGTTGAGCGACACATACGAGAAATGTCACTTTGAAGACAGTGAGTACAAACATATTTTTAACTAATCAATATCCAGTAATAAAATACTTATACAGGGTAAGTCATTAGTAGCCGCTTCTTCGATTGATCTTTTGTGTTTTAAATAAAAGAAAAAACAATTAGTGGAAGTTCCATGGTTGCTTGTGGCGGATATTGTAAAAATACTTTAAGCTCTGGCGCACTTCCGGTTTCACCGGAAATGTACGAAACTTAATTTTTTTAAATGACTCACCCTATATATTTTTGGATTTTCTTGTACTGCTTTAAATTGTCTGTTCGATTGTTTTTTCTTTTTCAAAATTGAGCCAATAGTTTTTGGTTTATTATTTTTTTTGAAAATATTTGACCAAAACACGTGTTCATCATTTTCACATTGTTTTTAAAAGCAAAAACATTAACTTTGATGGTGCTTGTAGCCAAGAAAATTCTGCATCATTTGGTAAAGTTGCATCAATAGACTTTGTTTTTTCAAAGCCTACTTCAAGAAATTTTCACATACCAAAAAACTTATGTTTTTTAAATGGAACACCCGGTATTTTATTGAGGCATTTTGTTCCTTTTTTTATTCTTTCTCATTTTTGTTAACAATGTCCTATATCTTTTGTAATTTCTGAGATAATCACTATAAGAGCAATTAGCGGTCAATTAAAGAACTACGAGCGCTGTTGTTCTATGCACCAAAATATTCGTTCAACCAATGGAAGGCAGGGATGGCGCCCGACTTTCTTAGTCAACTGTCAAACAAAGTAAATGTTATATCCAACTATCCCAAAAGTAATAATTTTATAGAATGAAGAGCACCGCATTTAAATTTTTTAATTCCGGCAATGTCCAGTTGCAGTATTTCATTTTTAACAATGTTGGTTAACATCGAAATAAAATAAAGGTTATGTTTACTGACATATTTGAAGATGTCTTCATGAAGTTTTGAAAATCCGTTCGTAGATAGAGAAGATACTCTCCAGTACTCTCCACCATTAACATTTTCATCACAGAAATAAGGTACAATTATGTAACTACCCACTATTCCTCCCCACAGTTTTAATGACCAACGATTTTGAAAGTTTACAGGTGTGATAAAGTGGGGGATTTTATGTGTTATGATAACGGAAATTGTGACGATGAATGTATTCACTTGAATAGTTGTGATGTATTTTTGATTTCTTTATAGGTTTTCGCAAACGTACTTTGACAGTAATTTTATATGTGAAAAGCTATTATTAGTAAAAATAAATTGAATTCTCAAACAAAACTACGTTAATTTTGGTCAAAAAGTATGTACTATCGCTAACACAAAAAACTAGGACAGCCTTGTTTTAGCTGTGTAAAACCGACGGAAATAAACGTCAGTTAATTCAAGATTATTTGAAGCTGTCACTAATGATGCCGCATGTCAGTTTGATTGATAAGGCAAGAATAATTACTTGCAGAGAAAATGGTATGACAATAAGACAAATTGCTAATGACTTTGGCATTAACAAAAACACTGTTACATCCATTATACGACGATGGGAAGAACAAGGCGATTTCACCAGGAAAGCTGGTTCTGGAAGGCGAAGGGTAACAACTGCAACCCATAATAATGCCTTAACTGATTATTTGCGCCAAAATTCTTTTGCTACGGCCCGTAAGGCTGCAAATGAAACACATTTTCGTGCATGCATGATGACGATTAGTCGCAGAATTCGCGAAACGAATTTACGGAGCAGAGTAGCTGCTAAGTAAATTCATTTGACGAATCTTGGGAAACAAATCCGTTTATTATTTGCTCTTAATAACACTTATCGTGAACCAGAGTTTTGGGAAAACGTCGTATTCACCGATGAAAAAGTATTCCAGTCTACTCACAACGGATCTGTTAGGATTTATCGTCCTACAAATTCGAAATTCCATTAAGCATATTCGCAAAACTGCAATAGATCTGGACGGTTCTCTGTCAATGTGTGGGGATGGATCAGTTTTCGGGGTATGGGTGTCTGCTGCAGAATTGTTGGGAGGTTCAATACTGAGAACTACTTACATATTTTAGAGAACACCATGCTACCTACTGTACGAGAATTATACCCCGACAACAATTTTGTGTTCCAGCAAGACAACTGTCCTGTACACACTGCACAGAATGTAACCGCGTGGTTCCGAAATCAGAATATTGAAATCGTCAGCCGGAAACCGCAGAAGCACTTTGGCAGCAAATTGAGGGCACATGGAATTCACTAAAACAAGTCCAAAATTTAATAGGGCCTTTTATATCTTCCATGCCTCGTCGTTTACAGTCTGTTATCCACAAAAACGGTGGAATGACTAAATATTGATTTTATTATTCTTTGCTTTTGTTAAGTGCATTTTCTGATATTAAAAATTAAATTACATAACCTCATATTATTTTGTCTGACAGAAGTGCCAAAAGCCACAATGACATTAGCACAATTAGCAAAATTCATGGCTATTTGAAATAATGTTTGTCCTAGTTTTTTATGTTATCGATAGTACAATTATTTTCTTATGGAAGCCCCATCTATTACACAGACACCGAGTTCAAAAAGCTGTTAAAATTCAAATATAAATATCTATTATGATCATACAAACATAGTTCTTAATAAGCATATTAGCAACGTTTTTCCAGAATAATCTTACAATAAAAGCTATAAGTATATTATCAATTATATCATATGTATGTATGTACATTATTTTATTCTATTATAATAATTTACAAAATATTCTGCTACATTATTTTTAATAATTAAATATATAAATTAGCACTTGTTTATTGAAATATTCTCATATGCGCATCTACTTTCTTTAAATATCCATTATTAAAATCACATGAACTCATTGTCTTCTTATTTGGAACACCTATTTGTTCAATACTAATCCAATTACCATCTATACATTGGACTTTTAATAATTTAGATTTTTTATCATAATGTACATTACCAGGCACAATGATGGCTTGAGATTTATCTGAATTACACAGCTGGACATTATACAATTTTAACTGTACTTCATTCCATTTAGTTAGTAGAGGATACAAACCAGTAAGAGCCCGACTTAAGTTGTAAATATCTTTTGCAGTCATAGTCGACCAATTAATAATTCCAAACGAGTTGGTAATTTTGGGTGCTAACATAACAAAAAATATTTCAGATATGTTTTATCAATATATTTAAACAAAACACAAAGTAATTTTATTATCTTACCCAATGTGATTCCAACATTTTGTTGAGGTTTAGCAAACAATAAGCTATCTGGCAATTTATGTATCTGTTGGACCAACATTTCTGCACCTAGGTCTGCTAGTGTTTTATATAGATCTGGGAGTGTTGTATTATCTTTTATATCCACCATTTTTTGATCAACAATATCTCCAATATCAAAATGTTTTGGTGCAATTTGCATTATAGTAATTCCTGTTTTCACATCTCCATTTGCTATTGCATGTATTATTGGGGCTGCACCTCTCCATCGAGGCAATAAGCTTGCATGAACATTCAAGAGTCCTCTATAAAGTACATGTATTTACTAAAAAATAGATGCATTTAAACATATTTAAAATTAAACAAATGCTTGAACACTTACAAAGGAAAACAATGTATCACATTCTTAGGTATTAAATATCCAAATGATACCACCAAACCAATATGAAATCCAGCAATTGTAGTTACAGGCCACGAGTGCACTTTCAAGGTTTCTTCATTTGCAAATTTAGAAATTGGATTCAATTTACCTTTAGTTGCAGTTACAACTTCTAATTGATCTATCAGACCTTTTTCTCTACTACAAAAGGATTTACAACGTGCTGACGAAATATGGAATTTAATGCAACTTACTATACACAATTGAGCGCCTTTAAACTTGGGAGTGAAAAATTATCTGTTCCGAAAAATAAAATATTCCATGGTGGTTTAATTTTTCCAACTTGTTTACAGTAAAATCTGATAATAATGTTAGTAAAAGTTCTCATTGAAACAAATATCTAAAAATATTTTGCAGGTTAGTTATATTCAATTCAGGTGTGAATTCAGGTCATAGTTTTGGTTAGTTCTGATATGGTTCTGATGATATTATTGTAATCTATGAATTAATAGAATTTGTGTGATAGAATAGGCTATGGAATACACTCAAAGGTATTTATAATAGACTACTACTACCAATTAGATGGCGCTCATAAACAGGTATTGAATAAGGGCCATTTCTAAATTACTACAAATGGAAAGTATTTATTTTTCATTATCATTCTAAACATGTCATAAGTTTTTTCTAAAGCCCAGTTTTCATACTTGAGTACTCTATTATTTTGCTTCTTTCACAGTACTTTTTTGTTTGTTTGAAAATTGATACAATTAAAATATTCATAGACGACAATCGATTAAATAATATTATATGTAACGGTTTTCCCATGTATTCTATTAATTAATTATATTCAACACTTTTTTAAAAGAATATCTTCCATCTTAAATTAAAATTACAGAAAATACTTTGTAAATAACTAATATTTATTCTTTCATACAAAATTAATTTCTTTTAAAATTCTTAGAAAATCCTCAAATACCAATTTGCTTAAACCTACATAATAGTTCTTAATTACTTACACCTAAAGCATATCTACCATTAAGAAATATTTATAATCATATTTATTTTATTTTAGTCTTTAAAACAAGCTTCTTTAGGATCTTTATCATCATCCTGTTGTTTTCGCTTTGAAAGCATTCCTGGCTGATAAAGTTGCATTGTTGGTCTGTCTTTGTTACGTATTCTTCTTTGAACTCTAGGATCATTTTCTTTATTTTTAGATCTATCTGGATCATCATTCCTATCATCACTATCTTTTGAATTAGTTCTTCTTAATTCTTCTTTGGCTTTGTGTTGTTCACTAGAGATGTTTTCTACAGCTTCTTCACCCTTCGATAGAACAGAATTGTCTTCTTCTTTATCTGCTTTGCTTTCATCAAGATTACTGTTATCATCCTTTTTTTGTTCAGCTTTTCTTATTTCAAATTTTCTCTCTTCCCGTCTTTCACTATACTTTTTGACCTTTTTTGGAAATTGTTGTTTAACCTCGACTTCTTTTTTAAAATCTTCTTTCTTGTGATCCTCATATCTACCCCGTCTATCTCTTTCCTTATAATCCTCCCTTCTAGATTTATAATCCCTTTTGTCATATGTATCATATTTTTCAGAACGGGCAGGATATTTAGACTTATATTTAGTATTTGTCTTGTAATCATCATATTTCTTGGTATCTTTTGATTTATGACTAGACACATTGTGTTTCTCACCAACTTTATCAACTTTCTCTGTATTTTTCTCCTTATCAGCGTCTTGATCCTTTATTGCTTTTGAATCTATTTTATCTTGTGACTTATCAGGTTGAGCAGATTCAGTTTTTGAATGAGGACTTGATTTTAGAGAAATATGTTTTGCAGGTGATTTTTCTTCAAGTCGTTTACGTCTTTCTTCTTCTCTCAATCTTTTCCTCTCTATTTCCTTTCTTCTACGTTCTTCTCGTTTCTCTTCTTTAGACTTGAGCTTGTCGATCTTTCTTTGCTTTATGTAATCGAGTAAAGGGGTGCTACTTTCATTTTTTGATTCATTGGACGGCTGATATGAAAATTCCGGTTTCTCTTCTTGAATCGGTTGTTGCTTTAAAGACTCCAGAAACTCCCAATAAACAGGGTCACTTTCAATGGTGCCAATCTTAGGGTCAGGACGAGGTTTGCCCCGTTTTTTAGGAATCTTCTGGAAAGCAGCAAATTCTACCACTGCAGCATATTCATGACCTTTCGTGTCAACAAAGACATAGTTATCAAATTTCTCTTTGAATAAATATATATCATCTGCTCTCACAAAGTTTATGTAAACTCTTGAAAAGGCATTTTCACCCAGTGACATGTCACCTTTAATTGTATATATGTAATCATAATCTGGAATTGGTGATACTTGTGTTAAAAATTCCTCTTGAGTTATACCTGGTGGAAGCCTACGTATTATTACTTTAGTTGGGAGTTTCTCTCGTCTTTCGTGCTTGTTTATTTCGGTGGGTGGTTTTTCTGTTTCACTAGTAATAGTTGTTTCAGATAATGCCATATTTGTACATACTAGTATATTATTATTTTTATATGGTACGTATGTCTATTTTTGCTTCTTAAAATATTATAATAACACGATATGCAACTCAATTTTTTGCTTCTTAAAGTAAGGAACAATATTTTTTCTTATAAGAATTGATTTCCATATAAATTTATAGGTTACATTTTTTCAAGATGAAAAATGTTCAGGTTGTCCAACATGGTTTTATGTAGTGATGGGTGAACTCGAGTGAAAAATAACCGGGTACCCGATTATTCAAATAACCGGTGTAATTCGGTTTTTGAATCCGAGCGACGAGTGACAGGTGATCGGTGAACCGACTTACTGCAAATCGGAAATGCACAGATTAGAATGAGATGGCGCAGTCAAGCCAAAATTTTTATCCGCGGTTTGTATTGCGTGAAGGCCGATATAGAAGGCGCTGGCATCAAAAAATTACAGTTTTCAATAACACTCAGCAAATAGCGGGCGATTCAAAATGTATTTGGTAGCGGGAAATTCAAAATTAAGTTTATTAAAAATTAGGGTTTAATACCGCGAGATCAAAAATATATTGATAAAGGTTTGCCATGGAATGTAAAAATCTGTCTTAAGTTATATCATTAAGTGTCATACTGTCATTAATATTTGTCATTATAAGAGAAAATATAATGACAAATATGGACAATATGACAATGATATAACTTAAGACAGACGTTTTACATTACATGACAAACCTTCATCAATATAATTTTTGATCTCGCGATACATGATTATAACACTGTAATTAAATTGCATACTATTTACTAGTTCTCGTAGTAATGAGGAATCATTTCTAAGGAAAACAGTATACAGTACGATATTCAATGACAATGCTGTAACCACACAATAACGTTTTAAAGAAAAGAATTACTTAAATAATTACACTTTAATATTGCTACGTAGAAAAGGTACAAACTACATTTATGAATATTAATAACTAACATCTAACACGTATGTTTTAGTTAAATTACCAGTACAAAAATAAAGTAACGAAGAATAGCATAATCTACCAAAAGTAGAATATTCGACTAACAAAGATATTTTTAACATTAAGATAGAATTTCTGTTGAAAAAGCACAAGTACCTACTCAAAATACTACAAAGTAGAAAAGGTATACATTTATGATTACTATTGAAAAATTATAACTAACATCCAACATGTGTTTTAGTTAAATTACCAGTACAAAAATAAATTAACAAACAATAGCATAATCTACCAAAAGTAGAATATTTGACTAACAAATATATTTTTATTAATAGAATAAAACACCTTTTTCACAAAAAATAGTTTAATAACTGGATGTCACATTTTGTGTGCACTGCACACATCGTCAGTAATAAGAGTTACTACTGACGATGTGTGCAGTGCACACGAAATGTGACATCTAGTTATTAAACTATATTTTGTGAAAAAGGTGTTTTATTGCATTACTATTTCTACATTTCACAAGTGTCCAATATATATTACTACAAAGATAGTTTTAACAATAAGATAGAATTGCTGTTGAAAAGTACAAGTACCTACTCAAAATACTACAAAGTAGGTAATTAAACCCGATAGATACACAATGACTTAAGCCCATGTTTACTACCACCATTTACAAAATCTTGTATTACATAAATGATGAACATAAAATAAGGTGACATAAATAAAAATATGGATACATAAGATACCTAACAAATTTAGTAGACGTCTTTTCATCAATATATAATTAAAAGAGTGACAATTAGGGCTTCAAAACTAAATAATGTTAATTACATGGCTATAGAACAAAACAAAAAAATTAAACCTGCAATAACTAACACCAAATTGGTTAATTTATTGTTGTCGTAAAACAAATGAGACTTCCAATGATATGGCTGCCTTAAGCTCCATGGGTGGCCTCATGGGATGGAGTGTCGGCACTGCATTTCTGTTGAGGTGTACTGAATGAGGGTGTGCATAGTATGTTGTGTCAAAATGTAGGCTGCAAAGTTTCTTATTACATGTTGTACTGGCATCTAGCACAGGTTTCATGCCCATTTGCTGTTGCCAAGTTTCGCTCCTGAATAATAAAATATAATAATTACAACTGTATACTAACAAATATCAACGATAGTATAAAGGCACATTTTCATTATAGGAAACTGCACAGGAAAATCATTAAGAAAAACCATAAATGCTTCTGTACCAAGAAATCTGAAGTTTCTATTAACACTGCTAAACATGGATTGATTGCTTGTGAAAAAACATAATATAGAAACTTAAAAACAAGTAGTAAGTTTTTCGTGTAGTTTAAAGGCTTTCTTATACACCCATAGGGTTAAACTGCAGTTGAGGTGTCGGGCGACTAGTGTACCTTATAGAGAACCTCTAATTGAACACCTTTTTCTTATAAAATTATCAATGCAAACATAGAGAAATGGAGATAAAAAATAAATTAGGTACTGACCAAGTCAATTTTGCAGGTTACATCTCATGTAAGGTATCCCATATAGATCATTGAAATCATGAAAATCACTATAATTGATGTTTATTTCACATAATCACACACAATTTAGGTCAATTTGTATGTTTTCTTATGACTTCTGCGATTTTAAAAGCACCATCAAATGTCAACGAAAACAGCTGATATCATGTGATCTCGTATTTACAATTTTGCTAAAATTCAATCAAAGAACGTGGAAATCAAAGGTAATTGTTGTGTTGTGAGCTTAAATAAACATCATTTATTGCGATTTTCATTATATCAATGCTCTATATGGGATATCTCACATGGGCTGTAACCTGCAAGATTAACTCGGTGAGTACCTAATTTATTTTTTATCTCCATTTCCCTACATTTGCATTGATAATTTTGTAAGAAAAAGTTGTTCAATTAGAGGTCCTCTATAATGTATACTAATCATTTTGTCAAAAATCGCCTGACATCTCAACTACAATTATTCTCACTTATATTATACTCCTAATAATTGCAAACTTTAATTGGTGTAATCGGAAACCAACAAAATCCTTGCTACAACCAGGTGGTCCTTGTTGCACTTAGAATCAGAACTACAAACAAAAAATCTCCAGCTCACCTTCGGGTTATATGTCAACTATTAGTGCCATTAGTTACTTGTTCGCATTCTCGGAAAATATGCATCGCCCTTGCTTGTACGCAGCACATACAATTGATGCAATGCACCAGCTTCTATCCATATTTTAAGTCTAAAAATGCCAAATGTCAACTTAATAAAATTATCATATTACTCTTTACAGAACTTACGGTACGATTATAACACCACTAAGTAGTAATAAGAAAAATAATGTTTAGCAACACACACAAAATTTGTTGGTTAACGGCCTGTACGCGCTTGCATAAAACAGCACAGTAGTAGCGACATCTCAATTATTCGGTTAAAGTCATGATTCAAATTTACTTCTAGGTCTCTTGTTTCTAATACCGTGGCGCCCTCTAGGTGCGCCTGCATTAGGTAGATTAAGCGGCAAAACCCCTCATTTAAGTGAACCATCCGATAATCCGTGCGGAAATGCGAACTGACTACTTATTAGTCGTTAGTCGTACTTCATCACCCGTCACCTGGTACTCGTTGCCTGCATTGAGAAATAGTCTACCGGGTTATTTTTCACCTTGTAGTCGTCGCCTGCATAGAAAAACCGTCTACCGGGTTATTTTTCGCTCGCGCTGTCGCATTACTACTACGCACTGATTATATTTTGGGAATTGGACACGGATTATCGGATGGTTCACTTAAATCAGGGGTTTTGCCGCCTAATCTACCTATGTACGCCATTATACGATGGCGCCACGGTGTTAGAAACAAGAGACCTATAAGTAAATTTGAATCATGACTTAAACCGAATAACTTAGATGTCGCAACTATAGCGCTGTCACTTTATGGAAACGCGTAGAACGTTAACCAACAAATTTGTGTGTGTTGCTAAACATTATTTTTATTTACTACCAGATTAGTTAGCGGTGTTATAATCGTACCGTAAGTTCTGTAAAGAGTAATATGATAATTTTATTAAGTTGACATAATGCCATTTTAGACTTAAAGGATGGATAGATGCTGGTGCATTGTGTGTGGGGCGTACAAGCAAGAAGCAAGAGCGATGCATATTTTCCGAGAATGCGAACACTAACTAACTAACGGCACTAATAGTTGACATATAACCCGAAGGTGAGCTGGAGATTTTTTGTTTGTAGTTCTGATTCCAAGTGCAACAAGGACCACCTGGTTGTAGCAAGGATTTTGTTGGTTTCCGATTACACCAATTAAAGTTTAAATGACAATTAAGTAAGTAATTGGCAATTATTAGAAGTATAATATAAGTGGGAATAATTGTAGTTGAGGTGTCAGGCGATTTTTGACAAAATGATTAGTGTACATTATAAAGGACCTCTAATTGAACAACTTTTTCTTATAAAATTATCAATGCAAATGTAGGGAAATGGAGATAAAAAATAAATTTAGTACTCACCGAGTCAACCTTGCAGGTTACATCCCATGTGAGATATCCCATATAGAGCACTGAAATAATGAAAATCACAATAAATAACGTCTATTTAAGCTCACAACACAACAATTACTTTTGATTTCCACGTTTTTAGATTGAATGTTAGCAAAATTGTAAATACGAGATCACATGATATCAGCTGTTTTTGTTGACATTTGATGGTGCTTTTAAAATCGCAGAAGTCATAAGAAAACATACAAATTGACCTAAATTGTGTGTGATTATGTGAAATAAACATCAATTATCGTGATTTTCATCATTTCAATGATCTATATGGGATACCTTAGATGAGATGTAACCTGCAAAATTTACTCGGTCAGTATCTAATTTATTTTTTAACTCCATTTCTCTATGTTTGCATTGATAATTTTATAAGAAAAAGTTGTTCAATTAGAGGTCCTCTATAAGGTACAGTAGTCGCCCGACACCTCAACTGCAGTTTAACCCTATGGGTGTATAAGAAAGCCTTTAAAGTACACGAAAAACTTACTACTTGTTTTTAAGTTTCTGTATTGTTTTTTCACAAGTAATCAATCGATGTTTAGCAGTGTTAATAGAAACTTTAGATTTCTTGGTACAGACGCATTTATGGTTTTTCCTAATGATTTTCCTGTGCAGTTTCCTATAATGAAAACGTACCTTTATACTATCGTTGATATTTGTTAGTATACAGTTGTAATTATTATATTTTATTATTCAGGAGCGAAACTTGACAACAGCAAATGGGCATGAAACCTGTGCTAGATGCCAGTACAACATGCAATAAGAAACTTTGCAGCCTACATTTTGACACAACATGCTATGCACACCCTCATTCAGTACGCCTCGACAGAAATGCAGTGCCGACACTCCATCCCATGAGGCCACCCACGGAGATTAAGGCAGCCATATCATTGGAAGTCTCATTTGTTTTACGACAACAATAAATTAACCAATTTGGTGTTAGTTATTGCAGGTTTAATTTTTTTGTTTTCTTCTATAGCCATGTAATTAACATTATTTAGTTTTTAAGCCCTAATTGTCACTCTTTTAATTATATATTGATGAAAAGACGTCTACTAAATTTGTTAGGTATCCTTATGTATCCATATTTCGCCTTATTTTATTTCATCATTTATGTAATACAAGATTTTGTAAATGGTGGTAGTAAACATGGGTTTAAGTCATTGTGTATCTATCGGGTTTAATTACATACTTTGTAGTATTTTGAGTAGGTACTTTTTCAACAGCAATTCTATCTTATTGTAAAAACTATCTTTGTAGTAATATATTTTGAACACTTGTGAAATATAGAAATAGTAATACAATAAAACACCTTTTTCACAAAAAAATGTTTAATAACTAGATGTCACATTTCGTGTGCACTGCACACATCATCAGTAGTAACTGTTATTACTGACGATGTATGTAGTGCACACGAAATGTGACATCTAGTTATTAAACTATTTTTTGTGAAAAAGGTGTTTTATTGTATTACTAAAAGTATGTTTGTTAGTCGAATATTCTACTTTTGGTAGATTATGCTATTGTTCGTTACTTTATTTTTGTACTGGTAATTTAACTAAAACATATGTGTTAGATGTTACTTATTAATAATCATAAGTGTACTTTGTACCTTTTCTACGTAACGATATTAAAGTGTTAATTATTTAAGTAATTCTTTTCTTTAAAACGTTATTGTGTGGTTACAGCATTGTAATTGAATATCGTACTGTATACTGTTTTCCTTGGCAATGATTCCTCATTACTACGGCAACCAGTAAATAGTATGCAATTTGATTACAAAAAAAATTGCATATACCACGAGATAAAAAATTGTATTGATAAAGATTTGTCATGGAATGTAAAATGTCTGTCTTAAGTTATACCATTAAGTGTCACTATCAATATTTGTCATTATATTTTCTGTTATAATGACAGTATGACACTTAATGATATAACTTAAGACAGACGTTTTACATTCCATGACAAATCTTTATCAATATAATTTTTTATCTCGTGGTATTAAACCCTTTATTTTGAATTTCCCGCTACCAAATACATTCGAATCGCCCGCTATTTGCTTAGTAATATTGAAAACTGTAATTTTTTGATGTCAACGCCATCTATTATTGGCGTACAACAATACAAAGCGCGGATAAAAATTTTGGCTTGGCTGCGCCATCTTTCTAATCTGTGGAATTGGAGTAGTATATGATGAAAGTATTAGCACATATTAAGTTGCTTTGTTAAATAGAAAGCTCTGGGAAAATATCCATCTTTAATTTTAAAAGTAATCATGGTCGTTGTAAAAATATAAATTATTTCACTTTCAATAATATATAGGTATATATTATTATTATTATTATTATTGATAATAATAAACAACATGTATTTACATAAATACTAACAATAGTGGTAGATAATATAATTAATATATAATAAAAAAACAAAATAAATGCACAGAAATAAATAAAAATGTATAAAGAATTATTCCAACTAAAACTAAAAGGAAAGTGAACACTGAAATGTTAATTCAAGGTTTATAAACAAGAGTTTAAAAAAATAATGGTATCAGTATGTTTAGGAGACAGTCTATTTCTTCTTAAATTAGTTAATTGTCCGGCTTTGGAAAACACTCTCTCAGAAGGAACGGATGTTGCGGGGATACATAAGTATCTTTTTGCTAATTCGTATAGCTCTGGCAAAACATGTTGGTTTCTGTACCAAAAAGCTAATGGATCTTTTTTCCGATCTAATGGTGCTAATTCTAAGTACTGCCTTATCGTTAATATCGCCATAGTAGATGGCGTAGAGAAAGTTGTTACTGCCGAAATTTTCTTGTCAAGATATGACCAAATGCTGCTACCATCCAGGGTATCTTTTTCCATTTCAGATTTTTTTTCTACGGTTGTTTCGTTTTGCCGTTCTGCCATAATACTGCAGAGTTCTTCATTTATCCACTTTTCAGCCATTTTGGCATTTTCTTCATTGCCGAACTCCCATTTCTTAAATCTAGGATCCAGAAATGTTGCCTTTGCTGCTATTTTATTTATTTCAAATTTACCAAATCTCCTATTTACAACCTCCAATAATTTTGATTTTAATATCTCTCCGATTTGTGTTTGAGATTCCACATTTTTCACAGCCATTTGCAAACCCCTAATTAACGGAATCACCAATGACATTGTGGAATATTTCTCCCCCGAGAAGATACAAGTTAAATCATTAAAAGGCTTCAACGCATTAAGGGCATCTTGAAGAGTTTTCCATTCCTGTGGACTTAAAAAGTCGACACTTGTTGGTAAATTAGTAGTTACAACGCTTAAAGGATCTTTGATTTGTATCAATCTTTCTATCATTATATAGCAGGAATTCCATCGAGTTGCTACATCTTGTTTTACTTTTAAAACTGGCAATCCCATTTGTTCTTGCACAGCTTTTAGTTTATTGCATGCGTTTACGCTGTGCTTAAAATGTGCAACTAGGCACAACTTGAATCCGCGATTTGTGAGTTCTTTGTAAATACCTGTTGTTTATTGATATACATCTATATTTTTTATGGATTTGCGGCTATCGTGTCCTTAAAATCCTGTCTACGAAATAAGCTTGTAAGTTTGTTAAATTAAGAACTATATATGGAAACGTATATTTATAATTTTGAAAGTACACTTTGCTGTGACATGTACATTGTATACATTATACTTGTTGGACGATTTAATAAATATTGTTATTATTATTGAATATAGGGCGATGATGCGAGTGAAAACTACTCGAGTGATAATCCGATTATTAAGATCACTCGAGTAGTGCGTAACCGGTTATTGAAATAATTCGGTTTTGCCCATCACTAGTTTTATGTATGTACAAGTCATACAACCAAGTATACAGCACTGATGTTGGCTCTTCGTGCTCTCCAGGCAAACATGTATTTGGCGAGGGGTGTGAACATTATTCTCCAAAACCTTTGATTGAAGGAATACATACAGTGCTATTATTTTACTATGCAACATATCCATATGTTGCATTTTAAAATAATCGAGTCAAAGCATTATACGATAAGCAACCCATTATACATACTACCCTAGCGTCAAAAATAATTATTGTTTTGTCAATTTATTGAAATACGTCAAATATTCTTTCGCGTTTCAAACTAATATGCAGTACTTTTTTAATACTCTACTGTGTTGTGTTCTAAGAGGAAAATGCAAATGTGTTTAAACTCTAAAACCAGACAAAGAGTAGGTCATTTATTGATATACATAAGGAATTAAATGTTTAATTGTTTTTATTATAAGTATTTTTAAAAATGACCGCCTACTTGTTCTAAACAATAACCTAAACGATAATAAAAATTTCGTATAGAATTGGTTATTTTATTTGGTGATGCTCTGAGATTATTGCATTCTTCTGTGATCCTGGTTTTCAATTCCTGTGTTGTTAATATTGGTATATGCGTATATACTTTTGATTTGAGGTAACCCCAAATGAAAAAATCATTTGGGGCTAAATCTGGGGATCTTGCTGGCCATCCTATCGGCCCGTATCTTCCAATCCAGCGATCAGGAAAATTTTCATTGAGGCAGTTCCTTACTTCAACTGTTGAATGTGGTGGAGCTCCGTCGTGTTGATACCAACAATTTTGTATTGCAAGTTGCCGAATTTCAGGAAGTATTGAGTTTCGCAAAAGATTCAAATAAGCATTAGAATTTAAAATACCATTTATAAAAAAGGGACCAATCAATGTATTATTTATTATGCCCAACCAGACATTAACCTTTTCATTATATTGTACGTGTGTACAATTTTGTATATGAAGATTCCTGTGCGCCCAATATCTGTAAGGATAATTTACAATGACTTTGTAAAAACATAAAATCAGTCATCATACCTATAATTTTGTGAATTAACTTTCCCGTTTAAATAAAAGGTAGCTTCATCGGTAAAACAAATTTTGTATAACAAATCTTCATTTTGGTTTAGTAAATTCAACATTTCTTCGCAAAACTCAGTTCGAGAGATTTTGTCAATTTCAAATAGCTGTTGATGGTTTTGCAATTTGTAACACCGAAATTTTTTAATTTTAAGTACATTGCGCACACTTGAGGGTGATATATTAAACTCTGACGCGATAAAATTTAACGATTTAAAAGGATTCTCTTCTACGAAAAACAAAATGTTTAATTTCATTTCTTCCGTTAACACTGTTTTCGATCTATTCTTTTTTTTATGGTCAGCGACACATCCTTCTGTTTTAAATCTATTATACACTCTTAAAATTGTCGAACGTGTAGGTATTGGTCTATGGGGAAATTCTACAGAAAATAACTCGCTCACCATTTGAAAACTTTGATGGTTTTGATACCATAAGCACATTTGAAATTTTTCCTCCTTGGAATACATTTGTGAAAGTGTTGTAACTTAGATAATGTCACAATAGGGAAAATAATAATAATATTTGACGTATTTCAAGTGACACTAAACAATAATAATATTTGACGTATTTCAATAAATTGACAAAACAATAATTATTCTTGACGCTAGGGTAGTATGTATAATGGGTTGCCTATCGCATAATGCTTTGACTCGATTATTTTAAAATGCAACATATGGATATGTTGCATAGTAAAATAATAGCACTGTATGTATTCCTTCAATCAACGACCAAACCATATTTAAATATCAAATAAAAATGTTTTAACCATGTGTCTCAATGTGCGGTAGAAGTTGTACAAAAAATGAAAAATACACATGCTATTTCATATAGAATAATTAACAATAAAATCATTAAACAGATTTGAATGGTAACATTTTTAAACATGAGGAATAAAAAAGACGCATGATAATATTTTATTTAGGCTAACGAACGATACGATTCATTACTATTGCATAGTAAAATTTCTAATAATTAAGCAGTTTATTTTCACAACACCGCCGATATTCAAAGAATTAAAATGAAAATCAAAGTAACCAAGTCTAAAAAACTAAATATCTTAAATGTTCGAACAAAACATGTCTCTTCTTTTGTTCTTTTTGAACTTTTAATGCCTGAAATAGAAATAAAACCTATACGTTTAATAAGACATTTGCGCACTCGTTCTTTAGAAAACTTTAATGCCTGCCCAAAAATCATTTATGAAATTTGTATTTTATATTCTTAAAGTACTATGTATATAACCTACTTCATGGCTAATTTGTACAACCAGATACAATTATATATACATGGATGAATATCAAATGATTTGTATTCTTTAGGCCAACGCCACTACCCTTTGATTACCGGATACTTTCGTTCGGGAAACGTTATGCAAAATCTGTGACTTTTCTGTCTTGTTGGTTGCCGTATCGACCTTGTACTGTTCTGATTAGTTCAGAAAGCGGGAGATATGTCCGCTGCCATATCACGTATATTGATGACCTACCAATGTTGTCTCGGTGTCTCTGTTGTGCTCTGTTGTCAGTCGAGTGAGGAACTTTACGGGGAATGTGTTGAAAGTGTTAAATCAGTGCCTACGTTTTTATTTTGTGTGTGTTGTGTTTGTTTTTATTTTCGTAAATAAACATTTAGTTGAAGCAGTTTTTGAACGATTAACTATACAAGTTTGAAAAATTGTAAGTAATTATTGTATTTTTTTAGATTAAAATTCCTTTCGATAAGTTCGTCCGTGATTATAATTGAACATTTTGAAGATTTTGAATTATATTTGTTTAAATATTTAGTCATGGTTACCACATATAGTGTGCTACTTTTAATTTTGTTTTGCATAGGTACCTATTTGTTTTCTGGTTTGTTTGATCTGTAAAGAATCTAGGTAATTAGTATCGTGTATATAAGTGTACATTGTACAAAGTGATATGCTTTATACAGAATATACATACATATATTTCAGAGCAGGATGTGCTTCATCAGCGGCTTTTAATTGGGAATTTATGTGTTGTCTTTGTAATTGTTAAATGAAATGAATAAAGAGCATGAAAGCACCGAGAAATCCGTAATTAGATTAGCTTGTCTTCGAGCTTTTTACAGTGCATGTAATACATGTGCGTGTTTGTTTGACCAACAAATTTATTTTGCATTACCGTTAAGTTTCCTTTTTAAGGACGTTATGAGATAAATATAAACATTACACAAGTAGGTGTAAAGTGGAAAAAGTTAAAGCAGGATGGTCTGCGTTTTTCTTGTAATTGTAAGCTCATGCAAATTGTACATGTAGAAATTTCGTATTTTGTAGTAATATGCATCAAATGACTACGTAGGTACCATAGAATAATTTTATTATTATAAGCAAATTTTAATGAGGTCTTTTATTTTCACTATGTAGCAGTAGTAGTAGTAGTTAACATTTTTGCTTTGTGGAACTTTAATAGTAATTTTGAGGATCTAATTAGGGCAATTGAGCCCGTTTTTAATACACGATTACAAATGGATTTTTTTTAAGTACCTAAACAGCCTTTAGTATATTAATTAGATACACTAATTAGAAGAATGACAAGTGAGTTTCTTCCTTTCCTTTATGTAAAACTTCCGTCTTAGGAGATATTTGAATCCTATGTTTTCCGTTTTAGCATAAAAATGCACATTTACCAAGGAGGATATTTATCACTTCTCTTGTTTTCTTTACTCTGAAAAATATTTTTTATTTTGCATTTGCCGTGATTACTCAAATTTTAGATTTATTCCGTATTTTTCCTGATTAGATATACCCTGAGGCTGGAAATCTTCTGGAACGGTGCATATAAATTAAAATCTAAGAAGTTTATTTGATTGTTATTGTAGTAGAGTACTGGTGTATTTTTGTGAGCGGATAATTTTATTTATTGTCACTAGGGAAATTTTAGGACCATTCCTTTCTCTACTGTCACATTAAACAGACGGATTTATTAAATCGCTTTTCAAGAAAATTGTCATTTTAAAAAATGATTATTAAAGAATTTCTGATGCAACCCTTTCGAGAAAAGCCTCTTTTATTTTAAGAACTGTATAGTTTATATTTTAAAAAATGAAAACGGTTAACACAACGAAAAAGATGTGTGTGTGTAGGAAACCCACATTAAAATGCAAGAGCATGATTTATAAAACAACTTTTCCTAATGATTTTTTTTTTAATAACACCAATATTTAAAATGATATTGACAATGTGCCAGAGCTTTCGCCCAAGCTGTATATGTGTACGGTTATGTACAAAATTCTAGTCAAACAGATGATTGTATTGTTCTAATTTCTGCTACAAATAGGTACACATGTTATAGATATACCAGATGCATTAATAATAAGAGAAAACAATGTCATTTTGGTTTATGAGTATCAGTATACCGTTAGACACACCACTCTTTGTCTATAAACCTTTACATAATTGGTATTTCTGACCGTTATAATGAACTGGCAACTTTCTCTGGTCTGGTTTAAACTACAAAATTCCATAATTTATATCCACTTCTTACTTGGCACGTCATATAATTTAAAATTATATATTAATTTATAAAATATATATCTATTATCTGTGCTGATAGTAAGTATTCACTTATAGGTACCTACCTACCCTTAGTTGCAAAAAAGGTTTCCGCAAAAAAAATCAGTCCGATTAAATTGCTACCCATCTCTAATTTTCAGGAATAATACCTGCACACATATTCAATAATGTGGACATTGTTTTATGTGTTTAGTTCATATGAATTTCTACTGTTGAGATTTATACCTATAGGTACACATGTATAAGAGAATTATATTTCCTTTTCTTGATTTATTGTTGGGCTAATATTTTTGCATACCTAGGGCATTTTATATTTTTGTCAATTATTAGGAAATGTATTTACACAAAACTTAAAAAATAATATAACAAAACAAAAGATAATAAAAAGTAATGAAAAAGAATGTAAAGAAATAATAAATTTAAAGTTTAAAATATATAAATTAATTAATAGTGCTAAATGAGACGGCATGCTGTCTAGTAGTTTCTGGCAATAGTCCACGGTCCATATTTTCCCAGGTAGTTTCAATTTGATTCCAAAACTGATTTGAATTGTTGTATACATTATCAGAGATTCTCTTTTTCACAAATTCTCAGATTTTCCAGGGGATTTAAATATGGACTTTTATGGGCCCAGGGTAGAGTTTCAATATTTGCAGCTTCGATCCACTGCTGAACCACTCTAGATTTGGGTCTAGGACAACTAGGCGCAGCCGACTTGGCGCGAGACAACTTGGCAACGAGACAACTTGGCGCTGGGACAACTCGGCGCCGCTGTAAAATATGTAGACGATTTAATACAGACCGCTTTAAATAAAATAAATATTCCTCTCTATTGTCGTAATCCCTCACGATTCTTAAAATGCGCTCGTCAGCATCTCTATATTTTTTTAATTTTAGTGGTGGAAGATGTCCTGCAACCAGCTGCTCATAGTAGTGGTCGTGATAACCCTGGATTTTTCTTAAACATTCCAAAAAATTCCATATTGTTGGATGATCTGCCATAAATTCTATTTGTGAACATCGATGCGCGCCTTCGGCATGATTATTTGTACGATCTTGTAAATTCAGGACCCTATCATACATATTCCGCATATCATGTGGAAATATAGGTTGGCGTCGTCCATTTTCTCGTCTGTTTAGCCGACCAATATAATTGTCTTCAAACCAATCTAGTATCGGTTGTAATTCTTTCGACAAATTATCAGAGAGTCCATTCAATTCATTTTGCATATTTTGCTCGGAACAAACGCCAGTGCAATAATCATTTTTACCGGGTTTGCTGGTGCTTGGCGAATTTCTTGCCGTTTTCTTCGTACCCCTTTTTTCAAAGCAGTTTGATTAGGAAGTGCTCCTTGACATGCAATGTCGAGGTTTTGTGAATACTCACTAATCACTTGACAGGTGGGTTCTTGTGTTTCTTGGACGCGTGTCTTAATCTTCGTAATTATTTTTTTGTACTCACCGCCTGTAAACTGACATTTGGCGCATGTGTAGCTCGACTGGGAAATACGTTTTCCTGGTCGAGGCGACTGTAAAAATTGAAAAAAACACTGGCACTTTGGGACATTTAAAAAAAATATATAACTTGGTAGTAATAAAATTTAGTCTATAAAATACTACTTCCCTCCACTATTCTTCACTAAAAGTTGGGGAAATAGGAGTAATAATTAAAAATTCGTCCAAAAAAATTGTGGCGCCATCTATTTGACAAGATTTTAAGCGACATCTTAAGCAAGATTCAAGCGCCATCTATTTGAACCACATCGACATTCATATTGGCAGTTCGGAATTGTTTGTATTTAAACCAATTAACGCAATAAATGTACTAAGATTTATAAATATAAGAATAAATATATCATGTTTGCTATGTGTAAGAATATAATAACTTAATTTTAGGGAAAGGTGAGTAATAGTTACGTACATGAAATGCCTAAATTAATTAGGTAATCTATTTTAGGTTAGGTATGATACTAATGACATTAATCAATCATATTTCTTTAATTTAATGTTCGTACAAAAAATATTGTACAACCCACTTGCGTGAAGACATCTTCCACGCATTCGCGCAATTAAAAGCACTCGCTTCCTGCGGTCGCTCGTGCTTTCAATGTGCGCTCATGCGGGAAAAGTCTCCCCGCACTTGGTTCGTAAATAACTATATCGGCCTGTACTTTGGCTGGCAATGCGTCGTGAGTATGCACATTTACACTTTTTATCACATTGCCGTCTATTAGGTGCACTCGCGCTTTGCAGCGGTTTTTTTTTTCACACCGCCAAAATTCAGTTTGTCTGTCCGCGGATAATTTGTCGAAAACATATATATATCCACTTTCAACACATTTCGCAGTGGCGCCAAGTTGTCTCGCGCCAAGTTGGCCGCGCCAAGTCGGCCGTGCCAAGTTGTCCCATCCCCATTGAAATAAATACTACATGGGCGAGATAGGGGAATACGGGACAGTTTCACTCAGACTAGACCGACTCGTGTTTTGTCGACTCTCGGGGAAACCGGTAGGTAATACGGTGCCCGAGAACCGACAAAACACGAGTCGGTCTAGTCTGATGAAACTGAACCATATTCCCCTATCTCGCCCATATACAATAATAATACACCCAGCATTTAAAGTGATATTCTGAGATAGCGAAAAATTATATTTTTATATGATTATATTATCATAAATACCTTGTATATCCTTAAATATCAACGTACGTAATGGGTGTACTTAATTCATTTACTGATCGGCAATTTGCATTTTAGCGAGTTTTACATTCTGTCCGTAGTTTAACTTAACATAATTATAGTTTTTAGAAATGATTTTGAACATTCTCGACGTAACTTTAACATAATATAAATTTAATACTAGTGGTAATTAGTGATATATCATCATTCATCATATTGGCAACGTATACGTTTCCAAGTTGCTGATAATAACTTGAAGCGATGTTGTTTTTGTTTAATTTTGTTTTATTTCCTCTTATTTTTTTCCTTATGGATTATGAAAACTGACAGTGTACTGTAATGAATAATGATTAAAAAATTGCCGTTATTCAAAGCATCCAGGTATGAGTGAACATAATTAGCCTAGTTGTGTGCAGATGCAGAGGGGTGCTGTGTATACCTTTCTATATGATGACCTAGTTTTGCCAGCGGTATTATAACAATTTCTACACTAACGTTCAAAAGTAAGAAACACTTATTATTCAGTACAATTTCAGAGCGAAATTATGCACTTCCCTTACATAATATCTTTTGGTAACTTATTGGAAATAACATGGTATATTAAATTCAAATTTGCTCATCATTGTTAATGATAATAGTATATATTTTCATTAAACCTACATGAGTATTATCAGACAAAAATAGATAACTATTTTACGTAGGTATACTAAATCACCTATCAATTATAGACGATGTTCTTTATATGTCTTATAATGTATTTTTTCCATAATCCCCACCTTTAAAATGCCATTTATCGCATATGTTTTCATGACAATAATCTTTTACATCTTGACAAGCTGTGATATCACCCCGTCAAATAATACGACGTGGCGCGACAACACACACTAATAATTTTGTATTATTTTGATTATTTGCTGTCGTAGAAAAAGTATAGTGTGAAACTCGTTTTATAAACTTGTTAGTCACTCGTTTTATAAAATACTCGCTCCGCTACGCTTCGCTCGTGATTCATAAAACTCGTGACTAAAGTGAGGTTTTTAAAACAAATGATATACTATAGTAGTACTGAAGTATATGTATAAAACAATCGAGCATTTATGTATTTAGAGCATTGTAAAAAATTATTTGTGACCACATACTATTATTATAGATGTCGCATGACGTTGAGTGTTTGCATAATACGCATTTGCATAGTATGTATAATATTTTGTAAACAATCTACGTACATGTTATTATTAGTAATTTATGAATTCTCTATTTTATGACGTAACTTTGTATTGAGATCTGCACAGTCATAGCTAAGTGTGCATTTTTATTGAGGACTTGTGAAGTAGATTAATTTGTAAGAATGTCCAAAAGTTAAACCTAGTCAATCAAAAACAAAACCAAGATTGTTATTATTAGACTGGATATAAATTGAGAAAGTAAAAATTCCTATCACATAATTATATAAATACATACTTATCGTTGTTTTACAATGGGAATGGACTAATATAAAAAACATTGTTTTGTAGACAACTTTGTCTTATATATTTTGTAATTTTCTTTTATGACGAATCAGCAATAGCGTCCCATCATTTCTGAATCATACTTCAATTTTACTTTCTTATACGTGGTATAAAGAAGAATTGTGATCACGAAAATTTTTGTCTTCGACATCGAGATTTTTGCAGATTTCCACGTTTTGAAGTCCCCTGATTCCAAAAAAATGGTTTTTAAAAAAATGTCTGTGTGTCTATCTGTCTCTGTGTGTGCTCACGATAGCGGTCAAACCTATTCCAAATTTTGTATTTATGTGTATAATCTCCCTCTTGAGATCTGATTAGTTTTTCAGTAAAATCGGCAGACCGGAAGTAGTAGTTTACTTCAGTGAAAAAATCGAATTTTGCAAATATTTCGTCAATTACTAAGTTTAAACAAATTTATAAAGAATTCAAATGTACTCAAAATTAAATTTGAGAAAAAGTGTGTTAAAGAAGTTTCAACCGGAAGTAGGTCATTTGCTCTTATCGAAAATCAGTTTTTTGCGAATATCTATTTCTAGGCAGGTACATTACGAGTATAAAAGTATTTAAAACATAATTCCAAATATCTTTTGTATAAAAAAAATTTTAAAATTCGGACCGGAAGTAACACTTTTACTCCTACCGAATAGCGACTTTTTGCAAATATGTCGTAAATTATGCATTTTGTATATAGGTATTTATCAATAGTACAAAAGTATTTAGAGTTAGATTTGCAATGTTTTTTGTATACATGAAGTTTCAAAATTCGGACCGGAAGTAACACTTTTACTCTTAGCGAGTAGCACTTTTTTTATAATATCTTGCAAGTATGTACTTAAAATAGGATTTTGAATAATTTTTGTATAAAAAAATTCTTAAAAATCTATAATTTGAGACGCTCATACGTATAAGAAAGTCGTGTGGTGGCCACACCTCATTTTCTTGCTTCTGCACATGCGTCAAAGAGTGAAGGATATCAGAAAAGAAATAAACTTAAAGTGTAGATGTCAGAAAGCACATAAACTGTTATACATATTTATAATAAATATTGTAAAATACATATTTCTGCATGAAATATGTACAGGCTGTTTGATAAAAAACGGTCCATCCCGTAACTTCTTTATTTATTATTCGATTTCAATAAATAAAAAAAGTATAAAAATGGTTTGACAAACTCTATAAACTGCCCGTAATCCAAATTTTTTCAACGTTGTCTTGAATACGTAACGATAGTCAACTTTCTTTTTTTTAATGGACACCAGTCTGGTAGATAATTTTTTTCTTAATCTAGTAATGTTAATTTAGTTATCATTTGGTTGATATTTAATTAAAAAAATGAATTATCTGCAACCCTTATCCGCTTTTTATGAAATTTTCAAGTGTGCCGTGAAAAAAAATCGCAACACAAATGTGGGAAATATGTCAATTAAACGTCTGTCATTCGAAAATTAGCAGAGAAGTCTGTATCTGTTTTTTACATTTTTTTATTTGTTACACAACACTGCCACAGCAGTCATTTATTATTCATAATTCATTCGAAATCACGAGTCAAAAACAAAAATCAGTGAGATTTTGGGACAAAAATAAATTTAAATTAACAATAATAACCAAAATAAAAACAATTAACAAACGACAAATTATTGACAATCTCTCGAGTTGAAATAAGCGAAATCTGCTCAACACATTCATTTCAACATTTTCGCCAAATCGTTGCGGTTCTCGCTTCGGGTTTTCAAAAGCACCATAGCGCCTAAAATGTTCTTCAAGCTGTCAAAATTGACGGGGGTTTGGCACTTCCCTGTTCGGAAAACGGTCACCATAAAGCCGCTTGATTTCGATTTTTATTATATTCGACGTAAATTTCAAACATATACATATCGGTGAGATAATTATTGTTCATGATTGCGGTGGTATCGTTATTCCACAAGAAATAATGCTTTAAAATCGCGAGGCACACTAATCTTCGAATGACAGACGTTTGAATGGCATATTCCTTGCATTTGTGCTGCGATTGTTTTTTCACGGCACACTTGAAAATAAAGGTTGCAGATAAATCATTTTTTTTCAAATTAATTATCAAACAAATGATAACTAAATGAACATTACTAGATTCAGAAAAAAATTATCTACCAGATAAAGGAAAAAAACTACAGGTGTCCCTTAAAGAAAATAGTGATTATCGTTACGTATTCAAGACAGCGTTGAAAAAAATTTGGATTACGGGCAGTTTATAGAGTTTGTCAAACCATTTTTATACTTTTTTTATTTATTGAAGTTGGATAACAAATAAAGAAGTTACGGGATAGGGCGTTTTTTATCAAATAGCCTGTATGCATAGTAAAGTAGAGACTGCTTTAGTATTCTTGAATGACTTATAGATCCTCAAAGGTCAATTTACGAAGGTCTGAAATCATTTGCTGTAGCTCATCTCAAATGACTAAATAATACTACATTCTAGCCAAACAGTATCCGTACTCTTATTGTAGTTGTAACATTACGATTATTGCAAGAGGCCATCATCAATATTCGCAATTGTGGCATTCCCTGACTAAGCGCTAATAAAACGTGTGGAAAATGATAAGTCAAAAGTATGATATGCTTCTTAATCTTCCAATGAAATTCAACATTCAAATTAAAATAAATGTCCATTTTAGATCACCTTAAACTTCAAATTGAAACTTTTCTGATTTTTCACATAGTTGAAGGCGGTATTTATTAGGCTTTGCCTGCAAGCTGATAAATGTCTAGTCTTCTGTCCAAAATCCCAGCTTTATATATCCATCTCGCACAATGTCCATGTTGCTTTGAGAATAATTAACACACTTTATTGATACAACATAATATAGGTTGAATTGGTCTTGCCCCTACCCCCCATCCCCACCCCCAGTTAATGCCTATCTGGTAGAATCTATTTCTGTGGATATGGATGGCCATTATAGTTGTACCACTGTCTAAAAGAGTTCGCACTTAAGCAATCAGTATTTAAACGTGTAAATTTTGAAAGTAATTAACAAAAAATCCCCGAATTCAGTAAGTGGGTTTACGCACGTAAAGTGATCTATCTGAGTTTATTTTGAAGGTCATCAGTTCTGCAAACATATAATAAGACAAGTCGACTGACTTTTCGGTATATTAAACACTGAAATCGGTAGTCAACTGTAGTCACTGATGTTATTATATCTATAATTCTAGGATTATTTTGCATTGCTAATGTGAAGACCTGGTAGTGGTGTGAGTAGTATGATTTACATTTGTGTTAAATAATACCTGAACATATTCCATTTCATTAAAATAATAAACAAATATCTGTATTAAATTACAATTCGTAAGATATAGACCACATGCTTAAAAATAAGAACAGCGCCACTCTTTCCTATTACCAGTGTATATGAGTAGTTATTTGATATGATCTTTTTTATTATCAAGACCGTGTTAGATTTCCCGCAAAAGTAGCCTGTTTCTAATCACAATGACTTACATAAGTAATCTAAGAACAACCGATAAGTATTTTCATTTTTATGAAATGAATATGACTCAGATTTATTTTTACCACTCATTCGTCGAAATACATAATAATAATATTATTCCTTATTTCTACCAGAAGTTTATTATTTTCTCTTACAAGAGGATTCGTAATATTTATCTGTTCGCATATTAACTATCAAAAAAAAAAGAAAACAAAATTCAAAACATGCATTACTCATTTGTATATAGATCTTCGTAAAGCTGGCTGTTGATGTTATTTATGCATCTATAATATTTATATAATGGAAGTTACAGGCTTTTAGATATGTAAGAAACTTGAGTCATTACATTTTCTAGGACATACGATATGTTTGTGGGGACAACGATTTTCTGTTTAATAGATATATGTACTTTTTTACTGTTGGCATCTAATATTATTTTGATAATTCAGGCTAATTCACAGTGAAATTCAGTTTTCTCTTCAATTCATTTTCTTTGTACATAATTGATCCGAGCTAGCATTAATACTGATCCCCACTTGAAACTCACTGAAATTGCGAAGGGTATTGGGTTGAATTTTGCAAGCTCCCTTTTTTTTTCCTTTGATAACATTGGTCAACAAATGATTTTGTTACATGATCAATATTTACTTTTTATGTACTGGCTTGTGACGGCACTGGATTCACTTTCTAAAGAGACAAGTGTCCTTATACCGATAGGTCCAGCCCGCGACGGACCATACATAGGCAACAATATACGTATGGAACGTGCTATGTGGCAACGTGTGTACGATACCACTCCGCGTGCTCCTATTTTGAGTGACTTTCTTAAAATTTGAATTTATTTTGTAGAATTATTGATTTTTTTACTTTTATCTTTTAGAAAACGTTATTGTTTTTTTATTACTTAAAATTACTTTTCCGTAGCAGCTAAGAATACAATAATAATAATAAATTGGACCTTATTATGTCTGAAACAAACGGGCAAATTACGTATACAGAACGAATATGCAAACGACTATATCCTTACGCGGTTTAAGTCTTACTAAATTCTTAAGGCTGTACGCCCGGCCTCGAAATCGTTTTTCCCATTTCCTAATCGTATTTTTCATGAAAACCTTACCGAATTTACACGCTAATTTAAGAAAACAATGCCTTTCAATGGATAAATCGTAATTTCTTCGAAATTGTCCAAAGGGCCCTAAATAAAAATAAAAATGTAAGAAATTTCAAAAAACAAGCCTTTATTTAAAATTATGTAACACTCAACAGCAATACATAAATTTTATTTTTTCTTAATTTTTAAAAATAAGGTCACGAAACGGAAAACAAAATTTTGAAATTTGGGCGAAATTCACAGAAATCAAATAGAGTATGTGGTACGCTCGCACATTGTGTCGAGAGGTAGCTCCGCCTACCATTTCGGGCAGTTTCTACGCAGTTTGTAAAATACTTCTGAGATCGGTGTATGTTAAGAAAGTAATCGTTACTCGGACATTATTTTATCGAAACCGTTGATATTTTCTTTACAATATAGTGTACATATACAATGTCAGTGTCACAATACTTCCTTATACTACGTATCAGAAAGTAAAAGCAATATCTCTTCCCGTCCCTAACGCTATACCTGCTAGAAGCGCATGTTAGGACTCACACGGCTTGCGGGCTGGGAGTATAATTATTATATTTGACTCGCAATAATATGCTTCTGAAACGATCTAGAAATTTATTTCTTGCACAAAAAATAATTTTGGAATGTTGACTTTATATTGTTTCACATATATATGGGTAAATTCTGAAAAATAAGATTAGTTACTCGATAGCTGAAAAATACGTTACACAAATTGGTCGTCTACTACAACTTTTTTTTTTTTTATAAAATTTACACACCATAAAGAAAAATCGAAAACACTAGTATCATCCAAATACTGTAGGGTATAACCTTAAAAAAAACAGATCCCTAGCTCTCTGCATTGCTAAGATATCACGAGATAAGTATTAAAAATTGAAGAAAATGAAAATTTTAAAATTTACACAAAAAAACGATTTTTCGACCTTTTTGCGATTTCGATTTTATTTTCCAACTCAAAATTTGAATCCGGCAGGTGATTTTACATATTCAGCTTCACCTTTTTTGTGTGTTTGAGAAAATATAGATTGTCTAATTTAGAGGGGGTTGCTTCCCGACTGCCAAACGTGTCGGCCAACCGGCGATTATCTGAGACCATAACGCAGCCATAAATTACAGGCAGATTAGATTAGGTGACAAGTTCTTTTCTCTATCTTTTTCCTCAGCATAAGACAGAGCACGCGGACCCTTAAACATTTGTCTTTTATTACATTTGCACGAAGAAAACAGTGGTACGCCTATTTCAAATCGAACTCAGCTTGAAGCGGGCGTCCAGCCTTAACTGCAATGTGCTGCTGCTGCGGGTAGAGGGGTTTCGGTGGGGGTTTCGGTGTTGCCACTCATTGCTGACAGTTGGCCCGTTCCGAGCTGGACCTATCGGTATACGTGCTGCTAAGATAAAGGAAGCTGTATTAGTTGATCTGCAAATAAGAAAACTGATGAATGATATAGCATTTGAGGGCAGTTATATTAAATGTGAGGTTACTATGTGGTAGTTATTTAAAACGGTTGTAAACAGTTTCCTTGGAAATTATAAAGCGGATAACTACAAATAACTTATAAATGAGCTTCATAAAAACTGTAAAGCACTTGGATGTAATATGTCACTAAAAATTTACTTACTAGATTTCCATCGTTTTTTTCCTCCCCAATTATCGAGCTGTGTGATGAACATAGAGAACGCTTTTACCGGAAAATATCCACCATGGAAACGCGCTACTTTAGGAACATGAAACCCAAGAAGGCTGATCAGATTCTTATACTATTGTCACAATGATTTCTTCTTATAAGACAGAGAGATGGAGATAGCAAAGAGAGCGAGAGAGAGAGAGAGAGATGGAGAGAGAGAGAGTGAGTGAGTGAGAGAGAGAGAATTATTTCGAAATACATTTTCTGTTTTAAATTACCTACTTATCATTTATTCATGGATTTTATATTTGAACTATACTTGTAGTATAGTTCAATATTGCTTATTGAATTGCATTGAAATTATTTGCACATCTTCAAAGTAACTTGGTAATAACCATTTTAACATATACATGCACAAATACTATATGTTATAATTGTTTACTCTTACATTTTCATTTGTTTACAGTATATATTTATGATATACTTAACGAGAATACATAAAATACAGCTGTGTCGTTGAGTACTAGGTAGAACAGAAAGTTTAAAGTCTTTAATTTGAATATACGAATGTATGTGCTTGCCAAAAATATTTGCTTATTATGTAAATAAGCTATCAAGGCTACGTACATACGTATTAAAATGTCCATACACTAGAGTAAAAAAGTATTCGTACATTAGGGGATATGTACATATTTTCAATTTTAGTAAAATAAATTCTGTAAGATGTTATATTGATATACGAGGGTAGTCTGAAAAGTTTCCGACCTCAACATGAAGATGGCAGCATTCGTTGACAAAAGTAGTGGAGCGTGTTTATGCATGTTTTGACATGTACGCACCAAAACTTCAGCCACCTCGGACGCTCAGTTATTTTTTAACAATCGTTTGAGTAAGTTGCTGTGAGTGTTTTTGTGAAAATGGAAAAACTTGAGTATCGAGCTGTGATTAAATATTTATTTTTGAAAGGCAATACGCCTACACAAATCAAGGAAGAGTTGGACGCTGTGTACGGGGACTCTGCACCATCATTTACCACCGTGAAATTTTGGGCAGCTGAAGTTAAACGTGGCCGTACCAGCTTGGCTGACGATGAACGTTCGGAACGTCTGAAAACTGCAACCACTGACGAGAACATTGCTAAAGTTCACCAAATGATGCTAGACAACAGCCGAATTAAAGTTAGAGAGATAGAAGAAGCCATGAAAATATCTAAAGAACGTGTTTGTCACATATTAAATAAAGATTTAGACATGAGAAAGCTGTCTGCGCGTTGGGTGCCGCGGTTGCTCACGTTGGACCAGAAACGTGTTCGAATGAACATTTCGATCGCTCTTTTTGCGCATTTTAGGCGCAATAAATCAGAGTTTTGGCGCCGGCTAATTACTGTTGATGAAACTTAGATACACCACTACACCCCCGAATCAAAAATACAGTCAAAACAGGGGACTACCAAGGGGGGAATCGGCGCCAAAAAAGGCAAAGACTGTTCCTTCGGCTGGGGCAGTGATGGCGACTGTTTTCTGGGACAGTCATGGAGTTATTTTTATTGATTATCTGCAAAAAGGGAAAACCATTACAGGAGAATGCTACGCATCATTACTTGACAAACTGAAGGCAGAAATTGCGAGAAAACGGCCACATTTGCGGAAAAAGAAAATGTTGGTCCACCAAGACAACGCGCCGTCTCACACCTCAACGGTTGCCATGGCATAAATCCACGAATTACGGTTTGAACTGCTTGATCACCCACCTTACTCACCAGATTTAGCTCCCAGCGACTTCTTTTTGTTCCCCAAATTAAAAGTTTCCCTCGGAGGACAGAGATTTTCATCAAATGAGGAGGCCATCACCTTTGCAAACAACTATTTTGCAGAGAAAGACGGCAAGTACTATTTGGACGGGCTAGAGAGATGGGAACATCGCTGGGTGAAGTGTATAGACTTACAAGGAGACTATGTAGAGAAATAAAAATAATTTTGTAGGAAAAATGTCTTATATCTTTGTTAGGTCGGAAACTTTTCAGACTACCCTCGTATTCCAAATTCAGTCCAAAATAATATTGAATTATTTTTTAATTTTTCATTGTAATCTCCCATAACCTCAATATATGTAGTACATCTTGCAATTAACGTTTCAATACCCCGAAAAAAATAACTTTTTTATCGGAAAAAAAATGTGCATTTGTTGCCGCCTTGTGCTCTTCATTATTGGAAAATTGTTTTCCACGCAGATCTCTCTTTAAATTTAGGAACAGATAATCATTAGGGACCAGGTCGATGCTTATGGGGTGGGTGGGTGGCTGACTTCGAAACCGCATTCTCGCACATCAGCCATCAAAAGAAGTAACTGCATTTCCAGGATTATTCGATGCTGCATAGTGTAGAATTCGTGACACTGACTGAGATAAGAAGCCGCTACGTCGCCAATAATGTTTTTTTCTGACGGAGGAGAATAAACAACTAAGACGTCAGTTCGCACATAATTTCATAAGCTAAGCGGATGATTTCTGGGATAACGTCGTATTCTCAGATGAAAAATGTTTTCAGTCATGCCATAATGGCACAGTGCGTGTCTATCGGTCAAGGGGAGAACGATGTAACACCCACACTGTACTCGAAAAACAAATAAGTGGTCGTTTTTCAGTGAACGTTTGGGCACGGATCAGCTGTAGAGGTCAAGGTGTTTGCGTCATTTTGGAAGAGAGACTAACTGCTGTAATATTGTTTATTGGCGAATATTGGAAGAAATACTACTGTCTTCCGTTCAACCCATTTTTGGAGAAAATGTTTACTTTCAGCATGATAATAGTCCAGTTCATCGGACAAGGACTGTTCAAAATTTCATTGAAGAAGAGGAATAAATGTTTTACCATGGGCGTCAAAGAGCCCGGATATGGTGAAAACTATGTATCAGGAAGGATTTCGACCAAGAAATAGCCAGGAATTGAGACAGAGAATTATTGAAGCATGGTAACAAATTACACCAGAATATACTGATCGGCTAGTATCCTCCATACCCCGAAGATTTCAGAATGTTATAATAATAACGGCGACATGACAAAGTACTGACAATTTATTCGCCTCATACCAGTATAATAATAATAATAATAATAATAATAATAATAATAATAATAATAATAATAATAATCTTTATTACCCAACAGGCCAGTGTCCAATAACAGGATAATTATAATTCATGCGTGTATACAAGTAAATACAATGTAATATAAAATTAACTAAAAGTCTCAATATGAATTTAAAAAAAAATAAAAAAAATAAATAAAAGTATATACCTATAATATATAATATTCAACAACGCAGTAATGTTCATCCATTTAAGCAAAAACATCCTCAAACAGTCCATTGCCTAGACGGGATAACGTATAAATTGGTGCACTTTTCATTATATTTGTCCGTGCAAATGGTACCAAGAAAGTGCATCCATATCTTGTGTTAAATCGCGGGACAAGAAAGGACAACCGCTCAAGTAGTAATGGACAATCAATTTTATTGGACAGGAGCTTATATAAAAACTTTCCACACAGAGTATCTCTCCGGCCGGACAAAGAAGTAATGATGCGTTAGTAGCTTTTCCTGTTATGTGCCCATCTCCGGATAAATTCCATCATGTTTAAAAGACAGAAACTTCAAGAATTTTCTGTGTATCCGATCCAGAGGTAAGGTATCACAGGCATGTATGGGATACCAAATTAAGGCGGCATATTCTATTTTACTCACAACATATGCAGAGTATAATGACTTAAACAGAGACATATCTCTGAAGTACTTAGAAATCCGCATGATGAAACCAAGGAGTTTGAAGGCTTCTGAGCATATCCTTGTGATTTGAAAGTAAGGTTTGAGTCAAATAAGACTCCCAAATCTTTAACTTCAGGTACCATTTTTATGTTTGTGCCGTTAATGAAGCACGCAGATGAACTATTAAGGAAACCACGAGTATACGAAACTACGCAACATTTGTTTACATTTAGCTTGAGTTTATTAGAGTCACACCATTCAACTAGCACATCTAAGTTGTGTTGGAGTGTATTTATATCATCCAATGTTGAGACCTCCGAGTAAAGTTTAATATCATCCGCGTATCCAAGAACAGGGCAATCCATCTTGAGAAGCAAATCATTGATAAATAAAATGAACAATAATGGACCCAGATTTGATCCCTGTGGCACTCCTGAGGTGGGAATGAAGTCATTTGATGAGTAGCCGTTGTAAGTTACATAGCATTTCCTCTGATGCAGATAAGATGTAAGTAGAGAAACACAGGAGGGAGAGAACCCAGAGAACTGATTTTGGACAGTAAAATTTTATGATCAATCATGTCAGATGCTTTCGACAGGTCCGTATAAATAACATCAACCTGTCCACGTTTGTCTAGAGTTTCGCAGATAAACTGAGATATCGTAGCCAGGTTCGTAACCGTAGAACGACCCGACATAAATCCATGCTGGTTGGGTGCAATAAAAGAAACTGTATGATTATAGATGCCAATATACAGTACTCGCTCAAATATCTTTGCAAAATTTGATAATATGGAAATAGGTCTGTAATTAGACAGAGATGTGCGATCTCCTTTCTTAAGTACGGGAACGATTCTAGTATTCTTCCAAACTTGAGGGAAAACATAATAATAATTTATTTACGTATCATTTGAATTTCCTATTGTTCCGTCTATTAATAAATAAGTGTTTAGTTTGCTTTAAAGTTTTATTTAGAACCCAGGACCCCAAGCTGGTCGGTTTCCATGTTACTTGACAAGCAGACTTCTTACACATCTAAAATTTTCAGATATTCGAGTAAATAATTTTTTTGCTGTACCACTTTTCTATGCAGCCGATGGTACATTAGTACAAATCTACCCATATTAAATAATTGAAAAGGACAGGTATATAAAAATAATGACTATTAAAAAATTTACACATTTTTGTAATTTTCGTAAAAGAATGCATAACATTTCTCATACACTATATTTACCATAACTAACTCTAAAAAAATTATTAAGTATTAATTTGAAGTTCAAAACCCTTTACTAGCAACTAGTTCAGGTTCTCGACGTTCATAAACGTTTTAATTAATTGGTAGATGTAAGACAAATAAATAAATCATTGCAATAAGACTTTTATCGTAAAAATCGTTCAGAATGATTAACAGTTTTCAAATCACAGATTTGCACGCCTTCACATATCCTTGAATACGTTCTGCAACATTATTGAAACGGAATAACATTTATTTTTTCCGCAATCGCTACTTATAATACAATTTATTTAAATTACATGGTTTGTTGCTTAACACCTGTAATTATTTGAAAGGAAAAAGGACAGGTTTAAATCAAGGGATTAGGTGTTCAGCATCGATTTTTAGACATTCGTCTATTTTTGTCACCATTTTCTAAAATAATTTATGGTAATCCTTGTGGAAAATGCCGATAGTATTTTATCGTGTTGATATAAAAATGAACATCGTAAATATAGTCACGAGTTCTTCTTAAATATGAAACTGCATTTGAATGCTGTATGTAAAGTTTCAATAAACAATAGGCAATGATGTTGTTATTCCGCACCTACTAAGATTGCGATCTTAAAAAGGCATATAAAACGGAATCTAAAGTGCAGATAGTCGTGAGATTGATAGCAGTTTGTAGAGGAAAGTTGTATAAATTTAGAAATAGCTTGGTAACGAAAAAGGTTTTTTTTACAATCATATCGGTATGTCTGTCTTTATGTGACTGTGATAGCGACCAAACGGTTAAAGCCTTATGTTTAAGAGTATAATATGCCTTTCAAATTTGATCAAATTTGCAGTCAAAACGGTCATTATAATAATAATCTTTATCGCCAACCGTCAGTAAAGTGATGCGTTACCATAGCGTTTTACGGAGGTAAAGAAACACTTTATCGTACTGTACAATAAAGTACTTTACCTGCCGCTAATATCTGTCAGCGTAGCCATGACTGATGACTTTAAAAATAAATCGTTTGTCACTGTCATAAACTGTCATAAGTTATTATATCTTTATTTCTTAAATTAACAATTTTCACGGTTGGCGATAAAATTTTGTATGCACCACGTCAGTAAAGTACCTTTACCGAACTCGTCTGTTACTCGCCGCGCTCGCTTCACTCGCTTGGCTCGTAAATCAGACTCGTTCGATAAAGTATCACTTTACTGACTTGTTACATAATAGTATATTATTCAACAAGCGTGTAATGATGGCTATTACCCACGAAGATGAAATTGCAACACGAGCCGTCAGGCGAGTGTTGTAACATCTGAGTGGGTAATAGCCATTATACGCGAGTTAAATACTATACTTTATCCACAACTTAAATGTTGTTCAAAAAATACGAAAGATAAAGAACAATATTTCTTTCTACAAACACTGTCAGAAGTTGACATTTTGACACGGCAAACAAAAAATGCGATTTATGTATACCGCATATTCACAACTATATATGTTTGTTCAAAAATACAAAAGATAAAGAGATAAAGGAACAACATTATTTATTAATAGTGACGTTTCTAATACACAAAAAATTAATTTTTATAATAATTATTAATCGTTACATTACAGTTGTTTAAATTCATATATATATATATAAGTATATTTATGAAATGTCAAATTTGACACAACGGTGGAGTAATAAGTATTATTCCATCGAAGTGTCATTATTATTCAACAGTATTTAGTAATGCATGGCATTACTTGATAGAAATCGCGTATTTAATACATATATTACTTAATAGTTGTGGATAAATATCTATTATTTGCGGTTGTACCCAAGTAACAAGACAAGAAAAATATACCGGGTCAAAAGTTAAAAACCATAATTTATGTCTTTTATTACTACATTTTGATGTTGATAGTTTACCAAAATATTAATAAACTTTCCAAAACTAGCAGTTAATTGATATGGTCTAAATCTTGGATGAAAAGCAGAAATATCTTTATTTGCTACAGATATTTAATGATGTGTTAGCCAACTAGACGTCACTAATAGCTTTTATAAAGTTAAACGTGTGATGCTAACGGAAAAGTGCAGTATGATTGGAAGAGTCTTCATCCTGTCACAAAATATCAGCAGTAGTAGAGGTGGGTCGTTCGCGAACGAACCGGTTCAGGGAACCGAATCCCTGCAGGGAACCGAGGGAGCCGGTTCACTAAATTTCAATGAACCGGATCTCGGGTCACTTGGAAAGTATAGTCCGTACCAACTTTCATGAGCTAAAATTCGTGGAAGACCGCTACGTCACTTTCTTGGAATCGACCCGACCCTCGAGTAGAATAAGGCACGTATAGGCGGCGGTCTTTCACCGTACAATTATTATAGCAAACATATAACACTTTCGGCTGTTACTTTGTGAAGAATCATGAATCATATAAGTAAAATAAAACACTCAATTAAGCTTTAAATACCTTCACTTTATTTTTAATCACTACGTGACTGCAGTTTCAACATTTTACATGTCATTATCAAACTAGAGTTACATGAATTGATGGCAATATAATATCTTATTTGATCCTTTATAGAACGAGGCTTATTTATGAGCCAAGCGAGCGCGGCGAGTAACAGACGAGTTCGATAAAGGCACTTTACTGACGTGGTGCATACAAAATTTTATCGTCAACCGCAAACATTTGTAATTGGCTACGTTGACGGATATTAGCGGCAGGTAAAGTATTTTATTTTACAGTATGATAAGTTTGTTTACCTAGAAATGAATCACTTTAATGCCGGATGGAGATAATATTGTTTTATTAAATTTAGCAATTTATTACTTTAAATATACAGAGACGCAACCAGAGAGGTTTTGGGGGGTTAGAACCACCCTTCATCGTAGAAAACAAAAGTGGGTTGTAAGAAAAAGTTAATTTCAAAAGTCTTCACAAATTCATTATTTTATCGCATTCTAACGGAATGAAATAGAAGCACTATTAGTACTGGCAAATGCAAAAGAAAAACGGATCCGAAAAATGGACGATCATAACATATTTTTGAAGTGACCCCCCCCCTCCCGTGGTTGAGGTCTAGTTACGCCTATATAAATACATATCTGATTTTCATATAATTGTTATATGTCTTTAGAACTATTTTTTATTACTGTAAGCAGAATGTGATGTTAAAGGGTGATTAATTATTTCCCTGACTATCTCAGAGATGTGATATAAATTACAATTAACAAAAGAAAAAATAACTAATCACAGGTGTACCAAATATAATTGAGTAAAAAAGTGCATTTTGTTCCCGGCTAAAATAAATAAAATATTTCAGAACACAGCACAAGAAACAACAAAAATGACAATAGTAATACATAATATGAACAGAAGTCAGTAATAACACGACGATTGTTTTAATCTTTTACGGGTTTGACAGAGTTTCAACATTTTTGCCTCAATATTTGTCAACAGCGACAATATTTTTCTATGGCTACCGTGATTTTTTACTTCGTCATGGATAGAATTTTAAAATAAATGTAAATCTTTTAAAATACTAGTGCTAGGTGTAGGACATATTTAACAAAGAAAGTGACTCTTGAATGGTTTAATATCATTCTGTAAAAAATATTGGGCGTTTCATTTAAAACAAATAAGTGTTTTGTATTTAAAGTCTCATCATATGCAACACCTTCGCGAATACCCAGTATAAATTAGAACATGTTCTGCATATAAGTATCACATGGCACACCTTATGTTTATGCCATACCAAATTATTTTTTGTCCTGTCATGGCATTCTTGAATTAAAGAAAAATAAAAAGACAGATGTAAATGTCACTTTTTTACTTTAATCATAAATAACTCGAAAACTATTAACTATAACGAATAATTAGCCTTGATAAAAAAATATGTCTATTTTAACGCGCGATATGGACTGTTCAATTTTAAAAAAAAAATCTTATTTGTGCCAGTGATTTATGGATCAACCTGTATATTTTTAAATTGATAAGCAATTTTTAATTATATTAAGCGTTAAGGAGTATATTTACTTTGTCAGATGGTTGACTCAGCCTGTATATAATAGTGCATATAAAAATAAAGATATGACGAACGTCAAAGATGTCTTATCAAATTTTGTGGTTTTTTATTAACTTTAATCAACCTCTGACGTCAGATTTGCCAACCGATATTAAGTAATTCGTTGTTAGACTAAATCACGGTTGATGCAAAGAAAATAGGCTTAACCGAACGTTTACTAATTAAGATTTATTAATACTACTCTTCATATAGGTCAGTTTAGTATACCATCCACAAAACGCCTGCAAGCGCGCTGTATATAGGTACTGTTAGTAACGTTGTGTGCATGAGATATTCTTTAATTAAGAGGCCACCGGACGGCTTGAATTACGGATTTCCTTTTTTCCAGCTTATTTCTGCATCAAATCGAAAACGGTTTTCACAAACATGTTTAAAAAGTAATACTGAATATGTGTATCTATTTTTTTTTTCTAAAATGAACAAAAAACATTTTTTATTTCTTTATTAGTGACTAAAAAAAAAAATTAAATGGATAGACAAATTGAATGAATTATTGTAGAATATTTATACCGCATATCAGCTATATTAAATGTTTTATAAATTGCTCAAACGTAATTTACGATTAGCAAATTTTGAACCGGGGAGGTGCTGCTCTCTGGCGAAGGCAAGGTGTATATCAATTTTCGTAACTTCATTGGCAACGTTGCTAACATAAATCTCGTGAGACGATTCTAAAATACACTGGTTTGAGCTAATCCGCATGCCCGCGAAATTGTGCACAAACACGGCAATATACGATTTTAAAAGATGTGCATGAGTTAGAATCATATGGTTAGAATACTCTCACGTATGACGGCTGGCTTATAATAGACATGTCAGACATAGAGTACATGGAGACACGAGGTGAACGTTGTCGAGTAGTATGTGTTTGAAATACATATAATAAATAATAATAATATATAATACATATTTTGTATACATACCGGGCAATATATCTATATTTTTGCAATGGTATAGCATAAAAATCATTTATAAATATGCATAAGTATATGTAATTTCAGTAATCTTATACTTTTTATAAAAAAAATCATTTCATTTCATTTTCCAGAAATTTAAATAACAGGACCTTTTTAACTTAAACTTGATTTTGATATTTTTCTATTTGAAAAACAGTACTAGTGTTACATTTGCTAACCATTTATTTAAAAAATCTTTGAAAGACCAGATGTTGGGACCAATTAAAAGGAAACAATTTCTTCATCGATAAATTAATATATTTGATTTTGGAATGTGCTATTTCTGCTCACAAGGAGAATCAAGAACAGACTTATGAGAGATTACTTTTTCGATTTTTCACAAATACAGATAAAATTATTTAATAAACATTACAACAAATAACGAAGGTGGAATAAACTAGCAAAGAAATACAAAAAAAAATATATCAAAGCACCCCTATTAATAACACTACAGTTTAAACGAGCATTATTAAAAATAAATGCAGCTTACAGTTGTGCATTATTTAAATGTTACTAATCCATTTCTAAATATCAGATCCTTTGAAAACTTGAACTTGCAGTAAAAAAAAATTTTGCAATTCATTTTAAGTGAATGAACTTATTTTAACACTACAAAATCTATGCGTACCAACAAAAACATCAGCGCCCATTATTTAAAAAAAATTACCCTTCAGATAACAAAATGAATCTTTACTAAAATAGTTCTTTTTTATAAAAATAACTAAACTATATTAGTTTATTTGACGGCGAGGGTAGCTCTAAGTCTAGACGTAACTTCTGCATTGAAATTAGTACTTTGCAATTTATGTATGTTTGTATAGAGAGAAAGTGAATTTTGTTCGATATATATGTATGCAAATATTTTCCTAGTTAGAGAATATTTTATGTACACTAGGTTACTAACATTTTTACTTTTATAGAAAGGCAGTTTTTTGCAAATAACTCGGATGCATTGCCAATTAACCGACGCTCATCTTTAATATTAAGGAAGTAACGCATATTGTCGCGTATGAGGACATGTTTGTAATATTTCCAAAAAAAATGAAATCAACCGTACTCAAAATGGCATCCCTAACATGTAAATCCATGTACCTAATGTAAAAATTCATGCATTTTTATATTAGTCAAATAAAATACTTCCATTTTGAGAAAAGGATTTCATAGCTATTCCAGTTTTTCGAAGCCTGATAAATTCATGCGATGAAACTATAACGAACTGTTTCGGAAAAGATTAAAGCTTGTCAAAACATCATCACGAATTTGCTTAAACGTTTTAGCACGTAATGTATTCAATTAATTGACGAGATTCATATGGGATATGTAGGTATGTAGTTGGTTAAGAATACCTATTATTCGTTCGTAAAACGGATTGTTTGTGTGAAAGGACAACGAGAACCGTGCCAATCATTGTAATTTGTTTCGCGAAAATACACATTAGAGCAATTAGAACCGGTTATTTTATGCATTGTTGACCGAGCAATTAGATATTTTGAACAGAAATGACAAAATTTTAATGTTTAATTTTGACTGTAGAATGAATGAATGTCATTCTAATATCAACATTAAATTGAAATTAATTTAATAGAACTATAAATAATTACACATGGGAACATTTTCTGATTCTTATTATTGAAAATATTATTCAGTGTAACCCCCTCCCCAACCCCACCTCTACCACTACGCACTTATGTACGTGTCTAATTTATAAAAAATCGCACAAAACCGACGAAATAGGGTAACATTGCTTTCAAAATTGCAAAAAGAAATAAGGAAACAAAGTATGACTAAAAAAGTTATATTCAATTATCAGAATATCAATAAGAATACACGGTATAGCAGCGGTTCCCAAACTTTTTTCGTCGCGGCACACTGAAAAAGTTCGTAACACAGTTACTCTTAAAGCAGTTTGAATAGGTACTTAGGAAAAGAAGAAAAACAGTGCACATTTAATGTTAAGTTGTCTTTAAGGCTGGCGTTTAGTTTTCAGTTTGGTGGTGATGAAGAATATAATGTGGGGGGGTAGGATTAGGTGTCGGTAATGTGGCGGTTCATGTTGGCAAATAGTCGAACTTAATTGAGAATGAGAGATGAAGAAATAGAAATGTAGATTGCTATTACAGCAACAAATTTATATCTCGGGCTTTTAAATGAACTCGAACATAGACAGAGACAAAAAACTAACACGCACAAAAAATTATTAAAGAAACGCTTTCAACACGTTTTTGTTTACATAGTATTTTAAATTTATGCTGGTATTTATTAGGAACCTGACTATATAGAAATAATCTCAACAGTTAAGCATCAATAAATACAAGCATTCATTTATAGCAATTTTATAAAATTTCAAGTAGGTACACCTTATAAACTAAATAGGAATAAAACGATTCATGTTTGGAAAAAAACATTTTTTGAAGTAATAATAATAACAATATTTAGTAATTCATGTGACTATAAACATGGTAAAGAATAAGTCAGTGATATATGTATAAAAATTAAATAATACAAACATTTTATCCCAGTCACCTTTCGCTATGGGATACATAAAAAATGAGGTGTGGCCACCACACGACTTTCTTATACGTATGAGCGTTTCAAACTATACAATTTTAAGAAATTTTTTATACCAAACTTATTCAAAATCCTATTCTAGGTACTTTCATTCGCTTAATAAATCGCTATAGAATGCATACTTTGCAAGATATTATCAAAAAAGTGCTCCTCGCTAAGAGTAAAAGTGCTACTTCCGGTCCGAATTTTGAAATTTCATATATACAAAAAATATTGCAAATCCAGTTCTAAATACTTTTGTACTCTTGATAAATATATATAGAATGCATAACTTACGACATATTTGCAAAAAATCGCTATTCGATAAGAGTAAAAGTGGTACTTCCAGTCTGAATTTTTTTTATACAAAAGATATTGAAAATTATGCTTTAAATACTTTTATACTCGTAACGTACTTGTCTAAAAAGCATGACTTGCGAAATATTCGCAAAAAACTGATTTTCGATAAGAGTAAAAGACCTACTTCCGGTAGGAATTTCGAAAAACTTTTTAAATAAAATTATTCTCAATTTTAATTCTAAGTATATACGAATTCTTTATAAATTTGTTTAAACTTAGTAGTTGACGAAATATTTGGAAAATTCGATTTTTTCGCTGAAGTAAACTGCTACTTCCGGTATACCGATTTTACTGAAAAACTAATCAGATCTCAAGAGGGAGATTATACACGTAAATACAAAATTTGGAATTGATATCTACAGCGGTTTGGCCGCTAACGTGGTCACACACACACAGAGAGAGACAGACACACAGCCACACAGACATTTTTTAAAAACCACTTTTTCGGTATCAGGGGACTTCAAAACGTGGACATCTGCAAAAATCTCGAGGTCGAAAATTTTCATCATCACAATACTTCCTTATACTACGTATAAGAAAGTAAAAACAGCATAATAGTTGTACATATAAAAAAACTGTTTGATCACATGGAGGAGTCATTGAAATACTCATCCAAAGAGTAGTAACCTTTTAAAAGCCGAACTTTTTAATATCATTTCTAAACCTTCTGTATGGCATCATTTTATATTTGTTTGGTAATCATTTATTGCAGATTCTTATAGACTAGTACATTGGACTTATCTCACTGAGAGCGCATTTGGCCGTGGTATCTCTAATAATAGGTTATTCCGTGTACTCTATGTATGAAAGCTGCTCAATTTAGTATGCTTGTTTGCATTTTTCTTTGTATATAAAAATAATTGAAATAAGTAAATGCAGGGTAGTTATTATGTGCATTCGTATGAATGCATCTCTACAGCTTGTTCGTCGACTGACACCACTCATTATTCAAAAACTATTCTCATGACGTTTCTAATCCATGCGTCATCATTTACACTAGGTGGTTGAAGTATTCTTTCTCGCTTAATTTGTAGTGTGCTTAATGAATTTTGGATTTTAAACATGGGTCATTGTAAAAAGAATGATGGACAATGCCATCAACCTTCTATTACCGCACAAAAACTGTTAAAAACTAAGGAAAATAAAATATTTATAAGTGACCTTTTGTGTGATGTGTTACAAAGGGTAGAAAAAGTAGAACAGTCGACCATAGACTGCAGTTTTATTCTAAACATTGTGTAATGAATGTAGACCGGACGTATGAGGCCGAAATTACGACGGACAAAAGAAATAATGTATAACATCACGCAGTTATTGAATAGCACTATTCGTATGGTGATGCAACATCTGGTTTCGTCGAGAAAACGGACAACAAAAAAGTCGATTTTAATGTTAAATTCCTTTCTTCTATTTACCTACCTTATATTTCGTGAGATAAAATAAAGTACGGAGAATTTACTCGATTTGAACTACAATATAAACAAATAATAACGTATTTTGTATTTTATAGATCACCACCCACTTGTTATCCAATTATATAAATAAAATTAAAAACTTTTTAAAAATACAAAATTTCAATAGTACGCGTGGGTGATGAGTCATCGGCCGCTCGTGTCCGGTCTCTGAACATATGAACTAAAACATACAGCTTATATTGTGATTTTCGTAACTTTAACTGTGTGTTTAGGAGATATGATTCAGAATGTAACCAGAAAAGATCAATAGGTATTAATTACTTACGTTTGTATTTTAGTCCACAATTAATTTTCATAGTAAATCTGTTTAATTATAGGTTGTCTATAGGTGACACTAGTGTTTTTGGCAAAAATCAACTGTGCTTCTGTACTTAACATTAGTCATATTTTATTATCTTCTTAAATAATATTGGAGATGTGCAACATTCAGAAGTGAAAGTAATTATTTTAGTTGTTAAACGTACCTAAATATATTTTACCGAACTGAAGTAAGTTTGCCAAAATAAGGTTTAGATTTTTCATATTATCCAAAGATGACATATCTACTATTATATTCTTTTAATAGACTTACCTAATATTTCACTATTAATGACAACATAAAGAATTTTTGGTATAAACCACGGAAAAAGAACCTACCTGACGAAATGGTTGAACATGCAGAACACATAATTTAAGCCTATTGTGCCATATTTTTATATGGTCTACCAAATCTAGTACCTTCAAGAGATATCTAAAACGTAGAATATTAACTTTCTGTAATAGAAACACCACCGATGTAATATCCTTGGAGAATATACATATAGCCCAGTCAAACTATACCAAAAAATCTCGCATGGTTACATTAATCAGGGTACTTTTGATTTTTTGATATCGTGTATGGATTGGTACACTGTTGCAAAGCCCCAAGTTTTCTTATATTCCCCATTACCGCAGACGCCGCCATCTTGAAGAAACCGCTAAATTTTTGAGCCTCTTTTTCAAAATATCTCCTAAAGTATTAGTTTGAGCAAAAAAAGTCGTTTATGTTCTTATTAAACTAGAGAAAATTTTCTACAATTGAATACAAAAACGGAATATTTAGCTTCAATCCTTCCCGAGATAGACCTCTTTGAAATTAGAGAATTTTTTTTTAAAAATGTCAAAATAAAGATTTATAATCGGTTTTTACTCGATAGTAAGTAAATGGTGTATTCTCCGCTAAAGTCTGACATAGCATTTATAGTAGAGGTAGGTAGCTAAAGTTTAAGACCAAACTGATTTAAATATTTTTGTAGTTTTTTTAGGAAGAAACGTTACGCAATAACTTAATACTGACAAAATCAATGTATCTATTTATTAAAAACAAAATAGGTTCATTCATTGATAAGTTTGTATATCTCATATATTCAATAGGTCTATGAATTATATATCAATAAATTTGTAAGTAAATAAATAATTGATAAATAATTATAAATAAATTATGTACTACATAAGTTTCATCAACAAAAGTGTCAGATATACCACAACTTTACATTATAAGAACCAAATGGTGATATTTTGTTATATAAGACAAAATGTGTCTGGACGACAAGCCACATTTGGAGCTTCGGAACTTTAGCTATTTACCTCTACTATAAATACAGTGTCAAACTTTAGCGTAGGATTCACTATATACTTACTATCGAGCAAAAACCAACTAAAAACCTGTGATTTTTACATTTTTAAGAAAAAATCTCTAAATTCAAAGAGGTCTATCTCGGGAGGTATTGGAATACTTTGGAAGATATTTTGTAAAAACTGGTATAGTGCAAAAATTTAGCGGTTTTTTCAGATGGCGGCTTATAAGCCAACAAGTTTTCAAAAAAGCTTGCTATATTTATCGTGTATAGGTATTATATTTAATCCTTTCTACCAATTATCAATCGGAATCATAGCCAATTAGACGTATAAATATTATTAGTGGGAATAATATAGATTTTGTTATGCTCTGCAACAGTAAATCTTGCTTCTTTGTTTGTGTGTACATACGTGTATAATATAAAAATTACTTTCATAAGTTACTGATGTAATTCAAGCTATTGTACATTTACATATTTCAAATAGACTCTTATTAATAAGTACATAGGTACATATTTTTTAATTATTTAATCATACACTATGAATAAATGAATTAGTATTTATTTAGAGTAATGTATACAATGATAATTTGCGTTAAGCACCGGTAAATCTCAAAATTTATTGAATAAGTAAAAAATGTACCTATATATATTTATAGGTATCAAAATGCCTTTGTAGTCCCGTCGCAGAATTCAATAAATTTGTACATCAAGAATTATTTAATTTTCTGAAGTAGACTAAATAAAATATACCTAGAGTTGGCATACCACCTTCTAGTTTATCCATGCTTATGTGTTTGTTTGGATATTATATTCTGATAATAGTACGAGCAGAAGCATTGTTTAAGTCTTCGAGATTATCAAGATATAAGGTGTACCACTGCAGATTTTACTTATTTCAGTACAATTATAAATACACATGTAATCGTAATTAGATAACATTATAAGAAGTTAATTATATCATATATTAAATCAAGAAAGGTTTTCCCTTTTCGTCCAGTTATCACAACATAGATATTTCAAATAATGTCAAACATTCAAAAATTGCTATAAATATACATCGCTCGAAAGTAAATAAACAATGTGTAAGATTATTATACCTATAGCAAATTTATTATCGTTTTTGTTTTTTATAGGTATATATTTTATATTACATTCCGCAAAGTGTTAAACTGTTGAATATATAATAATAATAATATATAACTGTTATTATTATTAGACGAAGTATTGTGAGCGATTGTACTTTTGCATAAATAAAAGTACCTATCCATTAGACATTTTTAATTAATAAATACATATATACGTCTAATTTCCAGTGACCCCTAATGCCCAGAAGCTACACTAATATTCAAGTTCCTGACGTTATAATTCTGCACCTTGACGGTTTTTCTCCACACTATAGTTGAATTGTAACCCTAATTTCATATAATGTCCACGCATTTTTATTTTTGATACCATTTACAAACGAAGATATTATTTTCGTTGCAGTATTTTTTGTTACAATGCAGACTAATTTTTTGAGGTCCAGGTGGGTGCAAGAATGCTATACTTTATTTGAAAATTACAGATAAAAAATATTTATTTTTACCTCTAAAAGGGGTATTTTATTCACAGTATATAGTGTAAAAACAGCCCAATTAGACATTTAAACCCCCCCGACGACCTCGAATCAAGTTTCCTTAACATAACTGTGTACTTTTTATAACAATTAAATTAATAGTTTCCATTCCTTATCAAAAAAATGTAAGCATGTTTTCAACGTGAATATTGTCCGGTGCAGTGTACGCGACGCCAGCCTTAATGTGATGAATGAAACTGCTTGGATGATGCATTTTTCATAATTTCCTTTATGTTTAAGCGAAGTTAATTTTACCCCCAAATCACTTGACCCAGATAGTTTGTCCCTGTATCTGTTTTTTTATGTATGCGTCAACAGCATTGTTTTCTGAATACACCTGCATCCAGAAATCTTCTTGGCTTCCTTCACGGTATTTCTGTTCTAAGCTGCTGTCTTCGCTGATCTCAAGCAGATTGTGTAAAATTTTATTCGTCATTCCAGTAGATTTATGTTTCGGGTCGCAGGAAACCTGGGTCGCCATCCAGCTATACATGTCATCAGAGTCAATGTGGGGAAAGTAATCAACTATGCTTCTTTACAAATCTCGCAAGTGGACAATAACAATTTCGCGGAAGTTGATGTGAGGACTGATTTCATTTGTTTTGACAAATTCTTGCAGCCGTGGAAAGTTGGAGTTGGAATATTCAACCAAGAAGATTGAAGAGATTATGCCCAAAAAATATCAGAGAACTATACCTGAGGTCATGATACTATAACTTTCTAAGATATGCCCGCTAGCAAGTGCAGTTTCGAACTGTTGGCGCAGTGACGTCACTGTGTGACAAGTCGCGGAGCGAACCGATGATACAAATAGTATAAGAATGCTACAACTGATACTACCTACCTGCTTAATAAAAAATGATGGGTTCTAAATAAATAACCAATGGTGAAACTATATCCCGCTTCATTTTCTCCCGGACGTTGTTCGTAATCAAATGAATCGGGATATGGGTGTAATTTAAAAACACCTTGAAGAAATAAAATTTCAATTTTAAAGTAAGTAGGTAGGGCGGTAACGCAGTAAATAAATTCGATATATATGTATAACAAACCTTTATTGTTAATAATAATAAACTTAGTTTAGTTAGTGATTTTCACAAATTTTCTTTTTGAAACATTTGACAATTCTTTATTGCTTTGGTTTAGCGCCCTTATTCTGAAGTACATTCTACACTTAAAGAAGTAGTGCTTAACATTATAGCTTAACTCAACGTGTCTGGCACGATCTAAGTGTTCTTTAAGATATTTGTTTTTAATTTTTAAACACTCCCCATTTACTTCTTCAAAAATTTTATCAAGCTGCTTACACTTTAAAACAAAATGTTGAAACGGTTTCATTAGACCACCCTCCGAAACATGATTGACCCATGTATTTGAGGAGTCATTGGAGGGTGGCAAATAGCCAAGATTCTCTGAGTGTCGAAATTTGAAAGCGATAAAACCCGCTAGGTTTTCTAACCCATCCCATTGGAGTTGTGTGAAATCATCTGCCGACGTAGCATTTTCGGTCATTAAATTATCCTCATTGCTAGTTAAAGCACCAAACAACTCCCCAGTTACAATTTTTGCATCATCCTTCTCTACTGTACTGATATTCCCATCATTATCTTCATAGTTCTTATGGTCATTATTACCATCACATACAGAATTATTTGGCGCAGACATCAAATTGTCAAGAGTTGATAAATTTGGTGCATGAAACTGACCTACATTCGCTGATTCCGAAATTACTTGGTCATTTCTTCCCAATATATAATTCCGTAAACGATATTTAAATTGTAAAGGTGTTGGATGATCGTACAAACCTCCAATAGATCTAATTATGGAAAAAAAACCTTCCAGCGGATCTTGGTTGAGGTGATACGTCAATAAATATTTTATATCAAAATCAGATTTTAGATCCTCAAAAAGTAATTTTAGAGATCTGATACTAACCAGAATTCCTGTTTGAAACGGCAGTTTGGCTTTACCTGCATTGGTTGTTTTTCCGGTTCTCAAATTAGTAATTATATTTTCCATTTCTTCCAAAATTCCGTTTTGTTCATCTAATGCCAGACCATAGGCTTTCGTACTATTTCTGGAGTCTATTTGAGGAACTTTCGAATTAAATACGTCGAACCAATCATTGGTAATTTTAAATAGACGAGCACATTCAAGCCAATTATTATTTTGGTATAAACCCAAAGAACCCGCTCGTGAAATAGCCATAGCTATTGTGTGCGAAAACAGTTTCGTAGCTGTTTTAACTTTTTGGCGTTTGGCATTCTTAACAGTTAAAAACGTAGGATTAATTTTATGGGTTATACGCAAATCGGATCTTTCTGTCATTTGTAGAAGCTTAACAATTGGTTCTTTTGTTATAAGTTTTCCAAATAACCGAAATCCGAAGTCAAGGAAATGGTTTCTCAAAAGTTTAATTAAATGAGGAATATCTGCAAAAACATAAATTTTTTTCTTTGACGCCGGATTAAGGAACCACGTCTTGTCTTCAGAAATGCCCAATTCTTTCCATAAACCCCTATTGCCGCCTCCAAGATCACTGTTAATGGCATAAACAGGAAAGCCAATATTTTCGAGTTTGTCGATAATTTCATATAATAGTTTCTTGTTGACTTTAGTGTCGTAATTATAATAGATTGGCTGCTTCCAATTTCCGCAAATACCACGTGCCATAATAACCTGTGCATAATTTGATGAACCTATGGTTGAGTCAGATTGCTTGTCATAGTCGTACATTTTCTGAATTTTCACTTCATCAAAAAGAATTATGCATGCTCGTTCCATTTTAGGTAAGTCAGATTTTTTCATTAGTTTGAAAACCACTTCTAATGTGCCTAAAATATAATATCCCTATGAGTTTTTCTCTGTGCATATTATTAACTTTCCAGTATCTACCTGGTTGTACATCTACCCTTGTTGCCCATCTTCGTAACGTTGATACACCTGGTAGTGGGTAATTTCTTTTCCTGAGTAGTCTGTAAGCTCGAGGTCCGGCCGCATATAATGAGAGTGCACTTGCAATATCTTCCACGGACCACTTGACATATGATTTGGTGGGAGCTTGAAGTTTTTTTATTTGACTTTTGGTTAAAATTTTTGTTATAGAAATATTAGCAGCTTCCAGCTTTTTAATTTGTTCAGCAAGCTTCATATTCTCAGCCCGCAGCGATTCCAGTTTTGTTAACAGTTCATTTTGTTCAAATCTAGAATGCATATTCATTAGAATCGCATATTCTCTATTTACTTTCAAGATACATAACTAACAGTGACACTACTTTTTGTTTTTGATGCATTTTTTAAATGTTGGTAAAAGTTGACATTGTCGATTTTTTTTTGACTTATTGTATTGTCAAGTATCTTTGGGTGTTTTAAAACCTTTTCTGAAAAAAATTCTCAAAATTTGGGGAAAGCATATTTTTTACTTGGACAATTACCAATATTGCTGAAACGTTTTTAGATCTGAAGGTGAAATACCTAAAATTTTGAAGGATGGGTTTGAAAATTTAAGCGAAATTAAGCAAACCAAAAAAAATTAAACATTTTGGAGCTACACATTTAACAACGATTTAATAAATAGGTATGTACAGTTGAAAATTTATGAGTGGAATTCAAACAAACGAATATTATAATTTGGATATGTTATTAAATTATGCACGTGAAGAAGTAGAGTTTCGAGGGAGGGGGTGAAAATATTACCTTTATTTTTTTAGATGAAATGTGGATTTATCAACATGGGAAACTTATTCGGCGGTGGATCACTGACAATGATTTGAAAAGCTACCTTTCTAAATTAAGTCAGTAAGATTTCTAAACGAAACGTTAAATAGTGGCAATTAATGAAACCTAAGCTCCAACAGTATCCTTATTAAAAATTCACACTACAAAAAAAAGCGCTAATGCCTGACTTACTCCACAAAAGTAACTAAAGTCATCAGATCTAGTTCTGCATCTTGAAAGTAAATAGGGAACACCGAGGTAGGTACGAAGACATTCCAATGTTTATTAGATCTTTTTTATTGTTGAATTATATAAATTTATAAATAGTTACCTGTCTGTTTGGATCGCCTCATTATTTTTTGTGCCTTCAATCTCATTTTCAACATTTTCTTCGTTATTATTGCCAGAATTATCAGCAAGGTCAGATAGGACAGAACTTTTTGATGTTTTATACCTAGAAGAGCAAGATATAAGTATTATTGGAGGACCTAGACTTTTATATGCAAGACTTTACTCATGAATATCTTTCACCAAATTGCGTCTTTTCAATCTGCTACTTCGACCACTTCCTTTTGATTGAGATGATAGTAATTCTGAATGAGAGCCAGCACCTGATGGTAGTGGCGGCATTAGTGGTAAATTTAGCGATGGTATAGCGTCGGGTTTTAGCTTCATTTTTGTCGGAGAATAATTCAAAAGTCTGTGTTGCAAACAATAATCAGTTTCGATAAAATGTGTGGAGCATATTCTAGCGAAATCGGCGTTGAATTTATGTTGTTGCAAGCATTTTTGGATCCACACGTCACGTATGGCCTTATCCTTGGGAAATGAAAAAAAGCGACATTTCATTCGAGAGATTTTGGCCTTCTTATTGTTATTGTTTTTACAATTAACCACTGCACACATAACCATTTTGTACCTATCTTGTATATATGTTACCGTGAAAGACCGAAAGTAGTGAATGTCAACATCCGCCGGTGGATGTCGACAAATACCAAATGCCTTGGTGAAAGTCCGAACATTTCTTAATTGTATTATAGATTCGGACTTTTACCGGTATATGTCGACAAACACAAATGAGGTCCGGTGAATGTCGGAAACGGCAGGTCGCAACAAGTTTTTAGACGGTTCCAGCATCTTGTTTCAGTTAGCTTTGCCTTCGTCAGTCTAACGCAACGTTTGACAGCCTGCAGTTGAAAGAGCCAATCAGGACATACAAAATATGTTAACTGCATGGATGCAAGACAATGATTCAAACAAGTGGTCAGAAGGTTTGCCGTTTGTCCAATTCGCCAAAAACACAACTTATCACGAAGGAATACGCCAGAGTCCTTATGAAGCCCTGTTTGGCGTTAAACCAAAAAGGGGTATAACATCGTCATCACTCCCCCGCGGGCAAATTGCAAACATTGAGACCGAAGAACAGCTAGAAGCTTATGTTGAAGAAAATTTGGGTAGTGACCATATTGAAAGAGGCATGGATAATGAAAATACCATTGGAGCTGATCCGCAACCTGGCACGTCTTCATCTCAAGCACTGACTGACTCGCAACCTAACACGTCTTCATCTCAAGCACTGTCTGACTCGCAACCTAACACGTCTTCATCTCAAGCACTGACTGACCCGCAACCTAACACGTCTTCATCTCAAGCACTGACTGATCCGCCACCTAGCACATCTTCATCTCAAGTACTGACTGAACAACACGAGCTAATTTCTTCAAAAAGAGTAGCTGCAAAAGAGAGTCTTCTACTTCAAGCAACAAAAATGTTGCGAACCTCAAAAAAAAAGTTTCCTCCTGCCCAAATTGGTGATACCGTAAGAATTCAAGTCCCTGATGTCGACCGTGGTCGTACAGACCCTCGAAATGTGTTAGCGGTTGTTGTTGGAATAGAGGATTCAGCCTTTTATAGACTAGCTAACAAAAATGGTACCTTGAAGCAGCTTTTCACCCGTAATCAGTTCGTAATTTGTAAAGAAAAGTTAGTTTCCATGGACGAAGTTTCAACAAAAGAAATGTCGCTAAGAGAAGCAGCTTCTGCTAATTCAAAAAGTGGAGGGCAAGGCTACACACGTTGTAACTGCAAAAGAAAGTGTTCCACGACTAAATGCAGCTGTAAAAGCAAGGAACTTTTGTGCAATTCGAAGTGTCATGGTAGTTTATGTTGTTGCAATAAATAAGATATTGTTATTATTTTTTATATTTCATTTTATATTTTTATGTTCTACTGTTTGTTTTGAGTTCAACAAAGTCTTTTTCCCATATTATTTTAATAAATAAAGACCTATGGGGTTTTTTTTTATTTAAAAAAAAATGTTTTTAACATACACCATGAGTGCATGCTGAATGTCGACAATCGCCGGTGTAAGTTAGAAATAATGAAATTTCACCAATATTTCGGACATACGTCAAGCAACGTTGAGAATGTTGACATTCACCGGTGAATCTCGACATTCACCAGATTTCGGTCTTTCACAGTAACATATATACCACAAGTGAATACACACGATCACATGCATTCGTTGTTGCGAAATGGGAAGCGAGGCGACGGCGGCGGGTCAGTTGTCACAGGTCTACGTCATCCGCTAGAGCAAGATGCAATATACCTGCGCGTGGGCATATCTTAGAAAGTTATAGTATCATGACCTGAGGTTTTAATTTTATTTATATAATTGGATAATAAGTGGCTGGTGATCTATAAAATACAAAATACCTTATTATTTGTTCATTTTCTCTTCTGTAAGATTTGTTCTCTTTGAATGAAGTACATCCTTGTAGATAGAAAGGACTACATCGCAATTGGTTATAGGTGCGTACTGGAAATATTGTTTTATTTCAGCGTATTTAGTAATTAGATTTGTGTCGATTGTCCCCATACACAATTGCCGCAATGTTATTAAATCTGGATTTCTATTAAAAACTGCGTCTACCTTTTGCCGAAGGCCACATCCGTAGACACTTGGAATACTTTTGAAATAATTACTAGCCAGATCTAATGTGGTTAATCCGTCTTTCAATTTGAGATTTCGATTTTCAAAGTATGTGATTACTTTAGGCAAATTTCCAAAGTGTTCCTGAAGGAAAAACAACTGATTTTTTAAATTTAGAATTTGGGTTAGTTCCTTGCACTCAGAAATACTTCGAGCATCGTCATTTAAACATGTAACGAAATTTTGTAAACTTTCGAAATTCTCTGCTTAAAAACTAGTAGCTTCCAACCAACTAGTTATTACTGGCGAGGGAGGCAGTGACAAAGATGGACGTTTTTCCCTATCGAAATTCTCTGCATAAAGACTAGTAGCTTCCAAACCATGCCCCCCCCCCTTGTTATTACTGGCGAGGGAAGCAGTGACAAAGATGGAAGTTTTTCCCTGTAAAGAGCTACTCTCAATGGTGCTTTTCTGGAAACTATTTTAAAAGCGGATACAATTCTATGAATTTCCGGATACCTGTCTCTGATATATTCACAGATTCTGTGGAGAGCATGTGCTACACAAATAATATGCAGCAGATAAGGATATGTTTCTTTTAATAGTCTGTCTGTTTTTAACATATATGCGGCACCGTCACTAACAAATAAAAGTATTTTTGCCCTGAACCTGTCGTCCGAATGAAGCATTTTGTGCAAATTCTCGTCAATTTTCACAAAATGCATCAACTGATTTAGATGCTATTACATATACGTTATATGGAATAGTTGGATGTAGTACACCAGCTACAACATTTACCACACAGCGTCCTAATATATCGACAGTTTCGTCGGCACTTATCCATAGGTACTGATTTGAAAGATGTCTTCCTATGCATTCTACTGTTTTCGTGAAGCACTTAGAACCATAATATTTGCGTAATATGGATTCATCAGGAACATTTCGACCAGTATATTTTTGAGGAAATATTTTGAAAGTGGGATTGTCAAGTTTCTTTAATGGGATATTAGCCGCCATTAAATCTTCACAGAGTTCTTCGTTAAAATTGTCAGCTTTCAACGGGTCCAATTTCTGTGTATGTTTTAGCGTTGCTAAGTGACGTTGTACGTGGCCTTTTTGGGCATTCTGTAACGATATTTTACAGACTATGCAATAAATTTCGGAATCACTGACAGTGGAGGACACAATCAGTATGGCCCTTAATCCAACTTGCCATTGTTTTACGATGCCATTCTCGACGTTCTTCCATATCATAGTAACATAAACAATGTTCTAGATCTAAATAAATGATAACTAAAAATGTACGTGTATGTTATTGAAACTTAACAAAATCCAATGAACACTTAGGTCGATATAAATGAGAGAAGTAGATTCAATGAACCAGTATTAAACAGGAACTATTACAAAAATTACGACGTACGTAATTAACAGTCAAAACAATGAAAAAACGAAAAACTAACGTAAGTATGAATAGGTATATACATATATAACTTTATTTATCTTACGAAATATAAGGAAAATATAATACATCGCGCTTCTATCTACGCCGATGAAGAAAGGATTTTACTCATAAATTCCTTTTTTGATGGGCATTTTTTGTTGTCCTTTTCAATAACTTTTCAAGTAAACAACAGATCTTGCAGTTCACCATATGAATAATGCTATTTAGTAACTGTGTGTTGCTTACATTATTTCTTAACTCGGTCGTAGTTTAAACCTGGGACGTCCGCTCCCTAGTAATGTGAAATGTTCGGAAGTAGTATTTGTTTAACAGAGTTTAACTAGACAGACAAGTAGTAGATTGACTGACGACTTGAACAATTTTTTCTCCGGTTATTTAAATATATTTCTTCAAATTCTCTCCAAATCTCTTCAAAAAAATATTAGCCAGAAAATCGATGAATGCTAGCATATAATACATATATTTTTGCCTTATTGAGCAGAATATATTTTTCCTTAAAAATGTTTTTTTTAGGAAAATCCTTTATTTAAAGTACCTATCTCTTTCAATTCTCGGTAGTCTATTATTATAAGCGCCCAAGAATGCAAGACATTCGCATTTGGAATGATGCCATTTTTATGTAGTTGTGTTCATGTAAAATGGTCCGTATTTACCTATGTCTTTCGAGAGACAGATACAAACGAACTGTTCGTAATCCTGTTTTTTATATTTTGAATATTAAATACAGTGTATTTCCGAAATCTAGACTATGCCGAATTAACAAAATTTACAATTTGTATTAGTGTATTTGGAACACAGGAATATTTAAAAGGATAAATAACGGTCCAAGTAACTTTCTTTTCGTAATTGAAATGGTACAGACTTTATTAGCTCATTTTTTCCGGTATTCTTATTAATATTTTATAACAAATGTTTTACTTAATCTTGATAATTGAGCACTTGCGAATTTTAAACAATTAATTAGAAAGAAAAACTCGTTTCACAAAAAAGATACTACCGATGATGTTTGCTTGGCAAACGAAATGTACATTTAGTTTATGAAATAAATCGTATATATTTTTGTGAAACGAGTTTTTCTTTCTAATTAAATGTTTTACTTACCTAATCTATCCCTATATGTATATAAATAAAAATTAAATGCTGTTCGTTCGTAAGCGCTTCACTTGAGAACGGCTGGACTGATTTGGCTATTTCAAAAAAAAATGCCTAAGAAAAATTGAAAAAGTTGCGCGGAAAATTCGGTAAAAACTGAAAGTGCTTTTTTATAGGTTCTTTGTATGAACTCAAGACCATAACACACAATTCGTACGATGGATATACGTAATTCTTTTTTGTTTTGTTTGTTACGGTCCTGGAAAAGTTTCCAGGAAAAAAATCGGGACAATTACAAAGGAAAGTCGGAAAATTAGGACAATTTACGTATATAATCGTTGGTGCTTCTGTTAGTGATCGTGTAACATCTGAACGACTTGATTGATTGACTCATTTTCACAAAATATTATTTGTTTTGCCGAGACGATGGTACATAGCTATGCTAGGGTCCGACTGACTCATTTTCACAAAATATTATTTGTTTGACCGAGACGATGGTCCGTAGCTATGCTAGGATCCGATTCGTGACGCTGTAATCAAATTATTAACAAATTCTATATTTATGGACCAAAATAACTCATATTCACAATATATGTTGATCTAGTGCCGAATGATTTATACGTAGGCAACGTGTTCGCGTGCTCAACAAAATTGTATTTGGTGTATTCTGCCGTCCGATAGATGGCGCTATTTTTTGATAGAATTGAATTTTGACAAATGAACATCATTTCCTTTTGGATTTCAACATACAAGCATCATTAATCTGTGTTACTTCATTCATCAACTCAACATCTATTAACATCAAAACAAATTCTTCGCTCCACCTACCGGAAAGAGCAGAACAATGTCTGCCTGGTCAGCTAGTACTCACTAATTGTAAATTTTGATAATGTTGCATGCTTTTTAATTCCAAAAATTTAATTAATTAATGTTAATTGTGAAATATCCTGTGTATTCTAGGATATCATTTCATATTTAGTATAATAGTATTTGATTATACACTAATGAGATGTAAACGTTCTTGTTCCGGAGGATGACAGTAAATCGTCGTATACAATATTACATGTTATTATTTTAATATTGTAAGGATGATTAAATACCTACTATGTACTTACTTATATTGTGCAATCTTGAGCGAAAGTTTTATAAATATAATCAATTTGTGTCTTACATCATGTCATGGTTTATTATTCGTGAATAATTGTGTTAATAAAAAAAACTTTCGCAAAATAGATATGTATATGATTTCATATCAGTGTTTATACATATAATGTGCGGAACTTAATAGCTACTTTGTTATCGAATGCATACTTAAGATAATACAAATATTACTTGTGAGTTTTCCATATTTTATTTGCTGAAGATAGTAAATACCCATTATTTAAAGTTCATAGGACCTGTACTTGCATCTGTAAACAAAATGATAATATTAAAAACCGGTTGGATATTTTAAAGTCTCTTGAGACATATCAGAGATAGGAATAATGAAATGTATTGTTGTTGATTATGTATTCTATACGAGTGTCTTAACTGTCTTCAGCGACTCATTATTAGTATAAATATGAAGTTTTAACACAATCGCATCAGTAGTCTTTAAACTATCGTCAACCAAGCAATTTAATCGGGATGAAAGTGTGTACTATGGAGAAAATCGAGCGTATTGAAAAAGAAAATAATTTTGTATTCTTGTTTTCTGTCCTTTTCTCTCATTCCGTGAACTTAAAAACGCTCCCTCGTAACGTTAGTTCGTGACCAATGGTTCTCAAAGGGGTTTGCCAGTACGATGGGGCTCTTTCATGTGTTTTTTCCGCTAAATTTGTTATAATAAAAGCAGTCATGTTGTAGTAATAAAAAAAACCTATGGGATCTCAGAGGAAGTGACGCAATAATCCATTTTGACCAATCGTGTTTGTCAAAATTTTATGGGTATTTCGCTTTTGAGGTTTGTCTCTAAAAAAATCATTTAAGAAGAGCTCATTGAGAAAAATAATAAATCTAGTGATTGTAATTTTAGCAATGAGAATTTTTAAAAGGGCCTTAAATGAGACAAATTACAAGATGATGTAAAGAAGAAATGTCATGAGAACAAAAGAAATAATGTTTATAACACAAAACATTAGTAAAAACTTTGCTTCGTTGGAAAATTTGTTTATGTAATTTGTTGGATATACAGGGTGTACCATTTAAAACTTCCAGGTCAGATATCTCGGAAACGGATAAAGATATTTGGATTTTGTAAAAAGTAGTTACTACAGAATGTGTAGTTTGCTCTCACAATTGTGTTTTATGATGTGAAGATATAGATGGCGCTGCGATGAAAAGACTTTTTTGGTCGCCACAATCTTCATTTGTGTTTTATTTGAAAGAGTATTAAAATTAATGTAAATTTTATTATTTGTGTTAGTTTCCAAAATTTAACGGTTTCATAGATATTCATGTTTAAAGAAAGTAAGAGTAATTTTAAAGTTTTGTCTTTATTTTGTTTAAATACTTAAAAGGATCAAATATAACTAACAAAGATGTTCAAAATTGTTGCCTTCTTGATTGCTTCATAACGTATATTGCCTTATTAGTTCTCTTCCGCAAACATTTAACAATGTATTTCTACTAATTTTTTTGAACACTTGCATAAATTTTATTATAAAGGTCGCCCATATCTGTTATGGGTTCCTTGTAAACTTCAGCTTTCAAGTAACCCCACAAGAAGAAATATAACGAGGTTAGATCCGGCGAACGAGCCGGCAACCTAAGGACGCCATTACTACCAATCCAACGACGTGGGAACATTTGATTAAAATAGTAACTATGTTGGCATTATGAGCAGAAAATCGAGTCTTCGTTGTTTATCTCCTATTCTTAAGTGGTGCACTAAATGAACTTTATACGGAAAGTATTTATTTTCTTTTAAAAAAAGAGGTTACAAATATATCATGCTGTTCTTTTAATTGCCGTAATGATATACCTATGTGGATTATTATTAACTGTTTGTAGTACCACTGCCGTAATGTCATCATCTCTTACTCTTTTCTGCTTTAATTGTTTTTGTTTTTTGAAGCTACCGTAATTTCTGAGATTTGCACACAGACTTATAAACGTTTTGTGATCTGGTAAAGGCCTGTTTGGAAAGCGTAGTGCATATAATCGCATTGCTTCAGAAGCATTTCTGCGGGATTCTCCGTAAATTAAAACCATATTCAGTTTGTGTTCATTTGTGTGTAAAATGATATTTTTAATACAATCTTAACGCAAAGTGAGTAAATGTTTGAATGAAGCTAATTATATGTCAAAGTATTTCCTAAATAATCAAAGTAAGCATACGTACATATAACACAGACATGAATGGTTTTCTGCCTACATACCTACGCGTGCCTATGAATTGGAATATATAAAAAGAACTACCTATAAAATTTAAATTGTGAAATAACTATAATAGCAAGAATTGTGAATATGTTTACTGCTATATTTCCCTACAAATTAAATATTTAAACAAAATAAAGACAAAACTTTAAAATTACTCTTGCTTTCTTTAAACACGAATGTCTATGAAACCGTTGAATTTTGGAAACTAACACAAATAATAAAATTTACACCAATTTTAATACTCTTTCAAATAAAAAACAAATGAAGATTGTGGCAATCAAAAAAATTCTTTTCATCGCAGCGCCATCTATATCTTCATATAATAAAACACAATTGTAAGAGCAAACTAGAGTCGATCACATTTTTTAGTAACTACTTTTTACAAAACTCAAATATCTTTATGCATTCCCCAGGTATTTGACCTGGGAGTTTTAAGTGGTACATCCTGTATACTAATATAATCCTCAACAATAATTGTTGAGGATTGATTCTGGCTTGTATCTTAGCAATTATTAGCACGATTAAAGTGGGTGAAATAAAAATATGTACCGTAACTATAACCATAATAAAATATTTAATGTTAAAACTTACTACACAAGTTGTGTATCTACTTACTTTTTATGAAGGGAAAGAATGTAATTATTTTATACCTTATTCAATAAGTATGAAAACCGAAATTTTGCCTGTATAACACAATAAAATTCTGACTTAAGCCATTGCAATTAGACGTTTGAAGATAAATGACAATTTAAGTATAGTATAAATAAAAGTAAGCCAGTTTCTTTTGACACTACCAGAGTTGTTTATGCAAGAGCAACTTCAATTAGTGGAAATTATTTTTAAAAGGAATTCGTAAAAGAACTCAAGCAAATTCAAATTGAAACAACTTCCGAATAATACAACAGAAAGGATGGCAAAGGAAGCAGGCCACGTGTAGGCAGTACTTTAGAATTTCTAAACGGAATAATTTTCTTAGAAAGCTATAAGAATATTAATTAAATTGATGGACACTGCAATTATATTGCTAATAAATCGCCAATCTATTTTATATCCAGTAATAATGAAGTTTTCTTTCACGTCTTTTACAGCCTGTAGAATGTTGAACTTTGTCACATAACGCAATACCAAATATACATCGATATGTTGTACAATATGTGCGTGTTTATCTTTTTCCATAACGTTTTGTTAACAAAAGATTCAGTTTTTCATAGAATTACACGTACGTACTAAGTATTTTCGTTTTTGCTGTGCAATCATTAAATTTCTACATTATTGTCTCATTGTTTTGAACGAGCACCTTTTTCAGTTTCATTCCCGTGTAAGTCATGAAATTAAATGACTTATTCTCAAGGATAAACATTTTTTTAATGATTCAGACTTCCGTATTTATGTGCATACATATATTATTTCCTCCTTGCTCAAATTGTTTTCGTACACAGATGTGTACATGGAAATTTAATAGACACATACCGTGAAACAAAAGGCTTTTAAAAACGTTTCATGGAATTTTTAGTCATTTTTAACACAAATAAAAAATGTTATATTGCGTATTTACGTATACTTTGTCATGTGTAGGTAGACCTAGTTGTTTCTAGTATAACAATTTATGTTGTTAAAGAGTGTCCAATGGCAGAACAGCGAATTTTAGTGTGTATTTCGAAGGATACACGTTTAGTAATAGTGTGTGAGATAAATATATATATATATATATATATATATATATATGTTGTCACTGGATTCCGGGTTTTCTTCCGCGTTTCCACTGCTTGGTCTTTGGAAAGACCGATGCTGGTTTCTTGACGACGTTTCGGCAAAATCACACTTGCCATCTTCAGGTCTGCGATAACTGTCTGCTTCTGCTTCTTGTTATTCGTAAACTGAAATAAATATATATATATTGCTATAGGGGGGGGTGATGAGCGTTATACGCCCCTTAGCATTTAAAGTTCTTAAGAGCAATGAGACTAAGTAAATTAAAAAAATAAAAGAGATTAAAAATTAAGAAAGCAAAGTTCACCAAATTAAATTTTTGAACGCTAATAGTGCGCTAGTGCACGTTAATCTAAAATTATTACTAACTGTATATGTGGGTTTACTTTAACAATTCAATTAAAAGGTGACTAACTCTGCGATAATAAATTTGAACTGTATTAAATTTCGCGCTTGAAACTGACTTCCTATTGCTTATATTTTGACCAATGTTCTATTTCTAATAGGGGAAGGGGTTGTTTCCGGCATTCTACAATGAATTATGTGAATATGCAATGACGGCAGTGCGCGCTATGTTAACTTTTATCTTCGGGGCCGTTGTAGGGGTTCTGCGGAATAACTACTACTCAGAGTGACTTACACAATACCTGTTATTCTTACGAGGTCCCAGGACTCCTGTGTGTGCTCGTTGTGGGCTGCTACTGGTACCTATATACAATGAATGATGTGTCTCCCCGAATTTACGATGGATGCCAATTCAAAATACAAATAATAAACACAAAGGTAGGTATAACTTCTAATTCTTTATATAAATACTTCCAATTGTTACATATAAATTGACTTATGAGTATGTTCATTAAAAAAACAACAATATACCTTATACATTACAATTGATTACCTGGAGAGATATAACACAAATCCACTCAATCGTGCAAAATTTCCCCACGCGGGTGAACGTATATGTGAGTATGCAAATATAGATGAACTGTATATGAGCTTAATTAAGGTGAAAAGAAACAATGAAAACAATCTGTTTAATACTGGGAAAATTAGTTCAGATTGGCGACAACAAATCTATTTTAAAAGGTTAGCTATTCATATTGTTTAATCTAAATCTTCGCAAAGTATAAAGCTACTTGCTTACCAATATAGGTTAGGTTTTTATTTCCTTGAATGTGACTGACTGTATGTTGAATAATGACTTAAATGTTTGTTAATTTTAACGAAAGACAACTTATTGATATGTGGGTTCTAACTATTTGATTACTAATGACTATTATACCACTTTGAAATGACTGACATTGATTTTAATCGTCGTAAAACACGAATTACAAATGATTTGACGCAAATATTATTATTTGACAACTGAACCTTTCTTTCGGTTTATTAGTACTTGTAAACATATCACGATACCTTCATCTAATTATGTTAAATGTCCTTTAGCCATATGGTGGATTTCCCTGGACTCTTTCCGTATCCTGGACCGATGGACAGGTAACGCCGGTGGGCAACTCGTTCGTAGGCGGAATACAGGTAGCAGAATACGCTTCGGTAGATTGCAGTATCTTATACTGCAAGTCTCGGCAGTCGCAGGTCTCGGTGTTGCAGATGTGTTTACAGGTGAGTTAATTTTCTTGGTTATGTTCGTTGTTGATATTTTTTTTTCTCTTTCTCTTTTCTAGGTCATGGACTTTATTCTCGTGGTATTTTATTGATGCAGGTTCGATAATCGACGGAACGCCTATCTGGCTGGCGTAGTGGTTCGCCGCACTGGGATTTTATTCGACTTGTCGGTTTGATTCAAGTTCGTCTAATGACGGATGTTGTTTGTTTTTATGAACTCTGATGTTTCATCCTTAGTGGATGCTTATCTAATTTTATCTCCCTGCTTTCAGCAATGTCTACCTATTTTATATGTTACCGTAGTCTATTGTTTAAAGCCTTGAACCCAAAGCAGTTGCTTCATATAATTTTATTAATTGTTATTATTTTATGTATCCAAACGTGATTTGGATATTGTTTAAAAGTTTATTTTTATATTTATGATTAATACAAAATATTTTTAGTGCGTAAAATTTTTGAATGCTCATATTTGTATTTTTAATGCGTCTGACAGCTTTAGCGTCGGTTTTTTGAAAACTCAGTACAGTCATGTACAAGAAAATAATGATATTTTCTAATTTTTGGATTTTATCCAAAAATAAGGATATTAATAGATTTTGTGGATCTGGTTTACAAATAATCTTAAAATCTAAATACATATAAATTTATTTCCGTTTTTTACTTGATTAAAATCCGATCATTCATAATACAATGCCTGCTGTGAATATTAAATTTCCAAATTTAAATCAAATTCATTTTATATAGTCATTTTGGTTTAAATTGCTTAAACACCTATCAAAACTTTATCAAGTCAGTTATATCTTGCCATTCAAGGAATTATATTAACATTTCTAAATGCGTTTAATTGTACCAAGTGCTCACTTAATTTTTGGATTTCAACTACTATTTTAGTTTTGACAGTAATTAATTGTTAATCGCTTTATTCAAATAGGGCATCTATTTATGCACACAACTCATATTATTAATTTGTCATGCATACTTATATTTCGTGCGTTTTTCTGCATTTAAAATATTAATGTTTGACATTTCTTAAAGAAGCTATTCGGCCTAAATTTGAAAAGATGCTTTTGGTAATTATGCGTTTGTAAGGGCGTAATTCATGAGAATTGCTAATCATAACTGTGCTGTGATATGTGCAGTTTGAGTATTTAACTTCATATACCAGGCAATTACTAAATTTAGTCACGAAATTCTAGCTTTAATATGACATGTGCTCTAGGTCTCTTAGTGATGCTTCAAATGCTGTTTGTACTTAAATTAAAGCCCTATTGATATTCATGCCCTAATTAAAATCTGTTCTAAATATTGAAAAGGTTGTAATTAATTTGTGTTTTCACATTAAAATTGGTTTCCTCACAGAGTTAAATTGCAATTGACTTGATAATGGGCGTTCGAAAGATGAACGTCCATGCTATACATTAAATGATGCTATTGAAAATTTCTAGGTCACTAATTCTATTTGTGCTTTTAAAATCATGAGATATGCATTCAACGAGCTTTGGAGTGTCACTCCTAGTATGTACAAATTATGATTATGTTTTGATTTAGTCCTAATTTGCATTTTTATCTCGGCCATATTTGTAAGTTCTAAATGCATGTGTTGTTTGTGCTAGACATGATGCTTTGTCAAAACTAAATGTAAAATGATAACGCAAGATTGAAAATAATGTATGCTAAATAAGTACCAGATTGTATAGTGCGTTTCTGTTGTATTTGAAATTTGTTCGCACTACTATGGTCATGTTTTTATGCTAAATTCTTTAACCTTATTTCTTCAACTAAACTTTATGATCAAGATATAATTGTTTGTAAACGATTAGATGGGATTGAATCTGTGTGCCTAGTAATATCTCTCCTTTATTTACGTAACTCAAAAAAAACTACAACATTTCAATATGTACAAGGGTTCGTCCCTAATAACAAACTTAAATAATTATTGAGTGGTATTGAGGAGGCTCAAGACCATCTCAATATATATATATATATACAGCTTGAGCGCGCGGGGTATGATCACCCGATGCTAGTCGATATTCTTCGGACGTATATTCGGCAAATGATCTCCGCTAGCTGTGTTCGCCAGATATAGATATATAGATTTATTTTACCAGAGTTGTTATTTCGTTATATTTACTGGAGAGAATCTCTAATTTTAATTTCTATTTCAAGGGTCGTTTTTATGTTATTTTATGGTATTCCTGTTATACTTATTTATAGTTTTTTTTTACCATGAAATTTCTATTTATTTATTTTTCTCTAGATATCTTAGTTTATTCTGCAGATGTTTCAGGCGGGTTGTTTTTATTTCATTCTAAAACCCAGTTGTACTGCTATAACTTTGTACACAACTACATTATTATTTAATTTCATTAGGATAATCATAATTACGTTATAAGTATTACAATCTTCGCGTTATTATCGACTTAGTTATCTAAGCAATCGTCATCACTTAAAGAGAAAATTTAATTTGTTCTTTTTGTCAATCTGCAAAAAAATAATCAGATCACTATGAGTTCGAATATGAGCAGGCAATGCTAGTATGTTGTGCCGTTACTCTAATATGTATTATCGGACCACGTTTAGATGCGAGTTTACGTATACCATCGGGTGATCATACCTCGCGCGCTCTTGCTGTATATATATATATATTATATATATAACATGTTCGGCGCAGTCAGTAGTTTGTAAACCTGCCTTACGGTGATAATAACAGTAATGTTTTTTTTATAGGAAGTGCCTCCATAGCCGGCGCCGGTCTCCGTCTTGTATGCATATTGATGCCGGCTACGGCATCAAGAATTGCGGACGGCAGCCGGCTTCACGTATTGTTACCGGCATATCAACATAACTTCTGTTTTCCATATTGCGCGCGTGAACGGCTTAACTTTTAGTGTTAATTTCCTTTAATTTATCTAAATTTGCAGGTATGTTTTTCCCTGTAGCTATGCTTTTTGTTAAAAATGATGTTCTTCTAATTGTAGAATGTTGAAAGTGGGCGATAAGTTTGAAAGTTACGAGAATTTCAACAAGCAGTTACAGAAATACAAAAATTAAGTGTTCAATTTTTACTGGATTAGAGATTCTAGAACCATCAAGACGCAGGCTAAAAGATATCCTGAAAGTCTGGCAGCTCAAGCAAAACAAGACTTAATTTACCATTATGTAAGAATAGCTTGCATTAAAGTGGCAGAATGCACACTCCTAGGAATAAAACAAAAAACACATTTATATTTAGACAGAAGTGTCCAGCCGGTATGGTTTTAAAATTAACTTCTTGTAGGAAATTTTTAGAGATAAAGGAACTGAATGAAGATCACACTCATCCGGTATCACTAACTTTATTTAACAGTTTACCCCAGCAAAGACTGAACATTTCAAATCAGCTTAAGGTTAATTCAGTAGCAGCATTGCAGGCTCGCGCCAACAACAAAATCGTACAAAATAATATCATTAATGAATCCGGGTGCCTTGTGACGTTGAAAGACTTAACAAATCTAAACAGAAAACCACATAACAGAATGAAGTTTGATGAATGTGTATCAATTTTACGAAATACTTACAAATGTGACGTTCATATTAACGTTGATGTGGAAGCAAATTTGAAATACCTCTATTTTCAAGATCCTGAGATGAAACATATGTTAGACTCTTATCCAGAAATAATTATTCAGCGAAAGATTTGTATCCTAGACTTTTAAGGAATTTCGCTTTTGAAAAGGTTCAACAGCAACTTGAATGTATTATTAAATGCAAAGATTTTCAATTTATTGAAGAAGAAAAATGTCCTGCTCCTACTATTGAAGGTCTTCTAAATCCGTGTCTAGAGGTAACACCTTATCAGTCAGTGCATGTTTTGGACCTCCGTCCAGTTACCTTGTCGCCACATCCTCAAACTTCGATCTATGTGCAACCAGTCTTTATTTGATGAAAACATGTGCTTGCAACGATGGAAGAGAACCTCAGATGCGTACACCAAAGTCATAACACGCGAATCGAATATTATATGTACTTTATCTATAACTTTCACGGAAAGAAACTGATATTGACATAACGATTGAGTTATGACCATAACTCCATCGCTGTCATTATTATTCAACTGACTAAATAATCACTGTCATAACTTGCCAAAATTACCTTAGTAATCCATAAATTATGCGCGATAGTGTAGACAAAAATTTTAAAATTAGTTGGAAATTTTTAGTTATAGGTAGTGTAAAAGGGGGTGGAGATTCAATCACATATGCACATAACCGCCGGTAGCGATACGGTATGCCGGTGCCGGCAACCATACTTAGAACCGGCGCCGGCTACGGAGGCACTTCCTTTTTTATAATGTTTGACATGAGTGAAAACATCAACGTTGATATGCAACGAAACTTCTTGCAAATTTATTAACGTTCAAATTTTCAAGTTCTCACTGTTCTTTTTACTTTCTTATACGTAGTATAAGGAAGTATTGTGATGACGAAAATTTTCGACCTCGAGATTTTTGCAGATGTCCACGTTTTGAAGTCCCCTGATACCAAAAAAGTGGTTTTTAATAAATGTCTGTGTGTGTGTCTCTGTGTCTGTCTGTGTGTGACCACGATAGCGGTCAAACCGCTGTAGATATCTGTTCCAAATTTTGTATTTACGTAAATAATCTCCCTCTTGAGATCTGATTAGTTTTTCAGTAAAATCGGTGGACCGGAAGTAGTAGTTTACTTCAGTGAAAAAATCGAATTTTGCAAATATTTCGTCAATTACTAACTTTAAACAAATTTATAAAGAATTCAAGTGTACTCAAAATTAAATTTGAAACAAATTTTCTTAAAAAAGTTTTTTGAAATTCCTACCGTAAGTAGGTCTTTTACTCTTATCGAAAATCAATTTTTTGCGAATATCTCTAAAGTCATGCTTTCTAAGCAGGTAGATTAAGAGTATAAAACTATTTAAATAATAATTCTAAATATCTTTTGTATAAAAAAAATTTCACAATTCGGACCGGAAGTACAAATATGTCGTAAATTATGCATTCTATATATATTTATCAAGAGTATAAAAGTATTTAGAGTTGGATTTGCAATATTTTTTGTATATATGAAATTTCAAAATTCGGACCGGAAGTAGCACTTTTGCTCTTAGCGAGTAGCACTTTTTTTCGAATATCTTGCAAAGTATGCATTCTATAGCGATTTATTTGAATAATTTTTGTATAAAAAAATTCTTAAAATTGTATAGTTTGGAACGCTCATACGTATAAGAAAGTCGTGTGGTGGCCACACCTCATTTTTTATTCATAATAGAATTTTTTTTGTTTTTGTTTGGCAACTGGAGGAAGTTATAGATCTCTTATGAACGCTTTTAAGTTATTCAAGAATCGCAACCTGCTAAATTAGAAAACTAAGTAGATGAAGTACAACGAGACTCCAGCTGCGGCACAAAATTACTCATCAATCATCTAATAAATAAATAAATAAAATAAATACGTACGTATTTCAAAGAATGTTTAAAATCAAAAAGCAGGTATTTCCGATTATAAAATTTATTTATATATATATTTCCTTTTTGCATCATGTATATTCCATTCTGCGTCTCTGTAATGATAAGGTGTGTTTTTACCTGTATCATAATTCGTTGACTGATAATAACATATCTGTTACTATAATAAATTTATAAATACGTACGTATTTCAAAGAATGTTTAAAATCAAAAAGCAGGTATTTCCGATTATAAAATTTATTTATATATATATATTTCCTTTTTGCATCATGTATATTCCATTCTGCGTCTCTGTAATGATAAGGTGTGTTTTTACCTGTATCATAATTCGTTGACTGATAATAACATATCTGTTACTATAATAAATTTATGTTTACTATACATTTCCTTTATCTGTTGATAGTATTTTATAGCCGTGGTGCATGTTCCAAATAAGTATTTGCTATAAATAGATAGGCCAACTTTTTCCAGCACGCCTCTTTTATGATATTTTCCTTTTTTCCCTTTTCTTGTTCTTTGATGATATAAAAATAAATTTCAAGCAATAATAACCCAACGCGCTACCCTTCTATAATCAACAACAGCGAATTCATAAATAAAAGTATGTTAACGTTTGTAAAAACAAAATATTGCTTACATATACTTCAATAGGTATGCATATTTGAGGTTGCAGATGGCGTATTGCTGTTTTAAAAAGGGTTCTATAACAAAGTAAAATATTTTCCAGTACCTCTTAAACGTGCGCGTATTAAGTGGATACTTATTCAGTATAATATTTTACAATAAAAACCATGTATATGTATGTGCTTCTTAATAATAAGTTATGTGATTTATTTGTACCTATCTACTAATTTAAATACATACGAGGGTGGTTCGGAAACTACATTTTTTTTTTGACAAATACATTTTATTTTTCAATATAGTCTCCTGTTCGCTGAATACACTTATTCCAAATTAGTTATGTCTTTATTGTAGGTCGATGAATCCAAGTTCTCGAAATAGCTATTTACAACAGCGATTACCTCTTAATTAGACGACAATCTCTTACCGCCGAGCCATTTTTCAGGTTTGGGAAGAGATGATAATAGCTGGGAGCTAAATCTGGGGAATAGGGTGAATGAGGCTTCTAATTCAAATCCCAATTCATGAATGTTTGTCATTGCAATTGCAGACTTGTCAGTTATCCTGATGGAAAAGCACTTTATTCTTTGCCAAATGAAGGCGTTTCTCTTTGATTTTGTCGCTTAATTATTGCAACAAATTGGCATAAAACTCCCCGTTTATTGTTATCTCCTTTTCTAAGCAGTCGACCAAGATAATACCATGAAGATCCCCAAAAAACAGTTGCCATAGCCTTTCTTGCTGGCAAAACCGTTTTTGTTTTCTTTGGTGTCGGAAAACCTTTTCTTGACCACTGTTTGGATTGTTCTTTAGTTTCCGGAGTGTAACGCTGCCAAAAGTTCGCGAGAGACACTCAAACGATTCAGTATATTTTTTCATAAACAATTCTCCACTTAAAATCCTGTGCACATTGTCATTTGAGGTACCTAAAATGTCTGCTATCTCGCGCACTTTTGTTCGACGCTCATCCAAGATCATACGGTAGACTTTTTCAATCATTTCCGGAACAGTAACAGTTTTTGGACGTCCACTGCGGGATTCATCATTTGTGCTCATACGACCACGCTTAAATTCGGCAACCCAGTTTTTAACTATTGAAAACGAAGAAGCGAATTCTAATAGTGTTGAATCCAGCTCTTCTTTGATTTTGGTTGGTGTTAAGCCTTTCAAATAAAAGTACTTTGTCACTACTCTCAAGTCAGTTTTTTCTGTTATTACAAAATCACACGAGAAATTTACTTTAGCGTACTGTCAAAAACAGACTAATTGACAGATCACTCTATACTGTCCCAAATATATGGATACAAAATTAGAAAAGTTAAACCCGAGATTTGTGGCGAAACTGTACGTGATGGAATTTTTAAATTATGTTTTCAGTTATCTGAAACCAAAAAACTATAAATATTAGTAATATTAATTGTTTAAACATAAAAACCTCTACATAATTTGACAGAGAGGAATATTTATTTTCGGTACCTTATAAGCTATTACTTGAATTACACAAGAACATTGAATCTTGACATTTAGAATAAAGAGTATATAAATAAATCGTACTAGAGCACAAATTTCGCATTATATGTATATAAATATGTTAATATTATACCATTTATAACAATATATACTTAGCAGATGAACGCTAAACTAAAATAAAAATGGAACAAATATTTGCATTAGTTTTATTACGTATGATTCATTAATTAAAATGAACGCATATTGTTGTAAAACATTTTTTCGTTTTGCAAAACTAGACTAGTAAAAAATATGATTAGTGTCATATATAATTTGAATAATTAAAGTGTTTTGTTGAGACGCATTTGAATCATCCAAATAACTATTTATAGGATCAGCTAAAGAAGAGGAATCCATTTATAATTTCGGTTCCAATCTGTTGTGACATTCCTTCTGAAAATTACTGCTTCACAAATTGCGAGTGCATTCTCTGTATACAGCATCTCTTCGAAATACTGGACATTCACTTTCAAAATCGGAATTATGTCAGTCACAAATTGCAATATAAAAATATTTCAAGCATACAGATATTAATTTCACACAACTTTAGATCTTTAAATCTATTTTATTGTACTTTTAACAACCTTAACATAGAGTATAGAACCACATTAGGGTGCACCTAAATCAAAAATCGTAGTCATGTATTATGGCTTTTTGAAGGCTTTTCTGTAAATATTTTCAATTTTTGTTATTCGAAAAACTTGTGCTTAGATACTGTCATGTTGTTACTCTAAATTCTATCATTTTTTCTGTGCAGTTATATTAAATGCAATTTTGAAGCTGCAGAATTAATGCTTTAATATAAGAATTTTAATTATGTTTTAGTGAATTCGTTATGTTATTAGTTTTATTAAGAGATTCTATTTGTGTTATCTATTGTTATTTGGCTATTCAACACAAACACAATACATTATTGATTTTTAATATTCCACAAGATCCATATATAAAAACACGTTCTGTTGTTAACTGTGTGATAACACAATTACTTTTCTTGGTTTAGCAGCTGTAAAATGAATTCAAAACAAAATAAAAAATTAAAACGTAAATTCGATAATATAGATGTTACCTTTGTCAATTGATCAACATGACCTAAATTGATTTTTCTGCTTCGCGCTGAGTAAATTAATTAGGAAATTTTATCACAAAAATTTGCCCACGATGAGATTTGAACTCATGACCTTCTTAATGCCGTCAAGATGCGCTAACCACCTGCGCCACGAGGGCTTGAGTTCATATCTACTTAAACGTCTTGATATCATCAAGTGACAGATTGAAATAATACAACTTTATCCGGCAGTTCGGAAATGAATGTGTAAATTTGAATTTTAATTATTTTTAAAATTCTGTTTTTCTCAGCGGAAAAATACCTAAATTGATTTTTCTGCTTCGCGCTGAGTAAATTAATTAGGAAATTTTATCACAAAAATTTGCCCACGATGAGATTTGAACCATGACCTTCTTAATGCCGTCAAGATGCGCTAACCACCTGCGCCACGAGGGCTTGAGCGCGAAGCAGAAAAATCAATTTAGGTATTTCTCCGCTGAGAAAAACAGAATTTTAAAAATAATTAAAATTCAAATTTACACATTGATTTCCGAACTGCCGGATAAAGTTGTATTATTTCAATCTGTCACTTGATGATATCAAGACGTTTAAGTAGATATCAACTCAAGCCCTCGTGGCGCAGGTGGTTAGCGCATCTTGACGGTATTAAGAAGGTCATGAGTTCAAATCTCATCGTGTGCAAATTTTTGTGATAAAATTTCCTAATTAATTTAGTCAGCGCGAAGCAGAAAAATCAATTTAGGTATTTCTCCGCTGAGAAAAACAGAATTTTAAAAATAATTAAAGTTCAAATTTACACATGATCAACATGAATTAATTAATGCGCTAACAACTATTAATAAAACTGTATGTAATTGACAAATATTTATTACAAATTTTAATATATAGGCGGCAAATATATAGTACAGAAACAACAATATTGGTGTCTCCTAGGCAACCTAGCATATTATGTAAATGTAACAGACCTAATATATCATTATTAAATTATGGAATGATAAGCTATTGCCAACTTTTGAATTTTGTTTCGGTCATTTACTGCATTAATATGTTTCTTTATTCGTATACGATTCAGAAAAGTCCTAGTTTTGTTATTATGTTCTCAACATAAAATTTTGGTTTCGTCAAATTTAAATATATGTTTTGTATTGTTGATATGTTTTTTATGTTAAAAATATTAGCGGCTTTTGTATATACGCTGCTTAGTTAACCATTGTTAGAATAGTTGTTTAGGCGCTAAAGCATTATATATTTGTTCTCAGCGATTAATAAGTAACGAGTAATTATTATCGCGATTGACCATTACGTTCTAAATAAACTAATTCATCCCAATATGGCTGCCATGTGTGGAAACCGCTAATGAAAGTGATAAAAATCTGTATGTATTGCTGCTGCTATAAAGCTGTAAAATAAATATTAAGCGTAAATTTTTATTTGTATACTAGCTGACCCGGCAAACGTTCTTTTGCCATATAAATTATTTCTAGTGAATATTTTGGTAGTCTAATAAAAAATATGTAACTTATTGTAAGTGTGTGGGGATGTGGTACATATATGACTGAATGGGGAATGGAGCGCTGTGAACGATGATGGCTTAAAAAAATCACAAAATACCAAAGACTCATTTTTTGAATTCATTGTACTTTTATTATCTTAACTAATAAATTAGTAATTACATCTCTATCACAAATAATGACAATTAAAAAAAAAACTTTATCAATCTCTTCGTGCAATGGAGTGTACGATATTTTTAGTGAGTCCATCTTTAGCCAACACAAACAAACTGGATGGTTTACCCACGCGAGAACATGCCTCGTATAATTGTCCGTGTGAAAAACACAATGTGCCCAAATCTAAGCCACAAACAGACATCGTTTGACCTTGATGGGAATATACATAATATGAGAGTTGTGCTGAGAAAGTAAAATGATAAGTATAAGCGTCACTGCTACGATCGACGCACAATCAATAATAATGGCCGAAAACGGTTTAGACCCTAAACTTTAGTGAGTGAGAGAAAGCTTATTGTGTGAGAAAGACAGGAGACCGGCTCCGTTCTCATCCCTACTCTGTGCTGTTTACGGGGTGAGAAGTGACACCGGTAGACGCCTGGCGGGAATAACTGATCGAGTGGTAACTGATCAATTATCGACCGCCGAGAGTAGAAAATTATTAAAGTACTAATATCGCTATTAAAAAACTTAGGGGTATGAAAAATAGTTTACGTCCTATTCTCAGACCTGCTGAATATACACACAAAATTTCATAAGAATCGATCAAGCCGTTTCGGAGGAGTTTTGTGACAAACACTGTGACACGAGAATTTTATATATTAGATATAAAAGTTGGTGCTTCTATGTTATTCAATAACTTTTTAATGGATCAACCAATCTTCTGGATATTCTTAGACCATATTTATATCGTCAATGCGCGTGAAATAGGTTATCAAAACTTTTCATAGGTGAAGCTGAAGTGAAGTTATTAACAAATTTTATATTTATAAACAGAAATTATGCCCCTATCCTGCAATCGCTCTAACGACCTCTTTTGTCCAGACTTTCTTATAGAGGGACGTTAACCAAATCAAACTCATCGCGCCACCTGCCGGAAAGGACAGAACAACGTATGCAGGGCCGGCTAGTGGAATAATAAGCGACTACATAAAACACGCAAATCGACGAAATTGAAACCAAAACAATTTCTGACAGAAGAAGCTAAACGCGAATATTTTGTCAGTGTAAATGAAGATTTGATTTCAACCTATCACAAAGGAAAGGCTTATTTTAAGCTCTTTCTTTTACAGTGTTGTTTTCTTAGTTTTACTTTTTTGATAGATGTGGCACAAGAGCAATGCCAACGTTATGATAACATATCGGCCTTTTACTTTCTGATACAAAAAAAGTGGTGTTTAAAAAATTTCTCTCTCTCTCGCTCTGTGTGTGTGTGTGTCTGCCTGTCTTTCTGTGTGTGACCACGATTGCGGTCAAACCGCTGTAGATATCAATTCCAAATTTTGTAATTACCTGTATAATCTCCCTCTTGAGATCTGATTAGTTTTTCAGTAAAATCGGTAAACCGGAAGTAGTAGTTTACTTCAGTGAAAAAATTGAATTTTGCCAATATTTCGTCAACTACTAAGTTTAAACAAATTTATAAAGAATTCATATGTACTCGAAATTAAATTTGAGAAGAATTTTATTAAAGAAGTTTTTTTTCGAAATTCCTACCGGAACCAGTCTTTTACTCTTATCGAAAGTCAGTTTTTTGCGAATATTTCGCAAGCCATGCTTTTTAGACAGGTACGTTACGAATATCACAGTATTTAGAACTTATAAGTTTCCAATACCTTTTGTATAAAAAAATTTTCAAAATTCGGACCGAAAGTAACTCTTTTACTCTTACCGCATAGCGATTTTTTGCAAATATGTCGTAAATTATGCATTCTATATATATTTATCAAGAGTATAAAACTATTTAGTGCTGGATTTGAAATATTTTTTGTATAAATGAAATTTCAAAATTTGCACTGGAAGTAATACTTTTACTCTTAGCGAGTAGCATTTTTTGCAAATATCTCACAGTAATATGCATTCTGTAGAAATTTATTAACAGACTAGAAGTACTTAGAATAGGATTTTGAATAATTTTTGTATAAAAGAATTTTGAAAGTTCAGACCTGAAGTAACACATTACTCCTAGGCGTATTTTTTCAAGAAGATAAAAGTATTTAAAGCTTAATTTAGAACAACTTTGCATAATTTGAAAGGCACATGTGTATAAGAAAGTCGTGTGGTGCCCACACCTCATTTTTTCTTTTTCTTTACTGATTCGAATATCAGAATAACTTAAAAACTAATTGTTGATATAATAAACTTGAACAGAAAACTAAATATTAATTATCCACAATAACAACAATAAACAATGAAATACAAAAGTCTTGTTCAAATGTAATATAAGTATTTCTATGTAATAGAAATACTTATATTACATTTGAAAATATGTTCCTAAATAATTTTTATAAATAGATATAAAAATACAATCTTCAGCGATTAATGAATCTATTGTTTACAAAACGTGTACAAAGGTCGTTATAATATTTATATATTGCTCCTTGCTGACGTTAGATAAAGCAGAAATGCAAGCAAGGTATTCATATAATAATATACGTTAATCTATAATGAAAATAATTATGTGGTAAGCACTCTTTATTGCTTTGGACGTGAAAGATATTCATTGTTTTCTTATGTCTAATTAATATTTAATATGTTTGAAGGAGAATGTGTTAAGTAGTGATAACTCTTCCCGTGTAAATATTTATGTCTGATATCTTGTGCACCGTCTAAGACATGTATGTTATGTATACTGCAGTAATCTTTCTGCTGATATATTTTCTTTCATATAGAATAAATTTCTTATCATATGTTTGATATCTGAGAGTAACTGCATTTAAAACACATTACAATACCCATTATTTATTATTATTTCTTATTTAGTGTAGGTAGAATTATAAAGGAGTTTATTTATTCATTCTGTTATTGATCGAGGCTCTATAATTGCTACTAGACATGGTCACTTCTCAAAAAGTTAACAGTTATTTAATAAAAAAAAAATGATATAAGACATTTTTTTTGTTTCACAAATATAGTTTGTCAGCAAGTAACTGAACACACTATTACATAACTTCTTCGGTTAAATTTCAATATAGGGTTCAGATGATTTAAATTAAAAATGCCAAATAATTTTTAAAAAATCATGATATTTCTGGTAGGGGAAGGTCGGGTAGTATCGGACACTTAAGGTATTTTGACCATAACTTCCCAAAACGTAACATTTATTAAAATTAAACAAAAGCAAACATAACTTCTTACTATCAGTAACAATGTGTGAATAACAAAAAAATAAATTCTAGTTGGATTATAAATGAAAATAAAAAATAAAAATTCCTTGCATTTTTGGTGTTTCACAAATATGGTGGGTAGTATCGGACATTGTAGCATTTCATCCAGAAACATTATTAATTGCTCATACAAGTGTCACATTTGTAATAATTTGGATTATTTACGTTAGCACAATCTTCATGTGCCCAACCTAAGCAAAAATCGCATCGATCCAATTTTCTTCGAAGCTTTCTCCGCATATTATGCACTCCGTTTCTTCTGCAGTTCTTTTCCCTTTCCCCTTAATGACTTTTCTTCTGCTCTGTGTATTCTTCGAACTACTGCCAAAATCAACCTTTTTTTTACTTCCGCTTTTTTCTTCGATTTCTGTTCTTTCTCCATATTTTTTATTTCCAGTTCGTTTTTGAACGGGGTTGAAGTTAGTATCTCACTTTTTGCGCTTCGCCGTTTTCTAAAAGTTAGTCGTCGTTCAGCTGCACTTGGAAGTGGTGAGATTTTTTCTAACAGTTGTTGAACAGAAGTTGATGGTTGAGGATACAAGTCTGGAGTAGACGGTCTTTCTGCCAACAAGGGTGTAACAGAAACTATAGGTTCTTTAGAGGTTCCAGGTAAATTTAAAATCATCTGTGAATCACAGCCAGGAGGTAGCTCTACTGATCGTGTCGAAGAGTTAGGAGGAGAAGGAGAAGGAGTGGTAGGTGCTGATAGTCTTGTCCTGGTTTCTTCATATAAGTTTTCGGGAATGTCTAAACCTTGAGAGGGTAAGTAATCCAAATCAGTGAAAATATTAGGGTTGTATGGATATATCCCAGTACATTCAAATCCCTTTTTGGCTATATCCATTCGACAGATTTTAGTAAACGCGTGCCGTACCAATCCAGATATTTCATAGTCCGTAATTCTACTAAAAGGATTCGTTCTCATCCAGAGAGAACATGCTTCATTGTAAGCATCTTTAAATGGCTTCATTATGGTTCTATCGAGTGGTTGAAGTCTGTGTGTACAATGGGGAGGCAGACTTAGCATGTGAACATTGTTGTTACGCGCCATCAAAATGACATCTAAGTCTTTATGACTACAATGCCCATCTACTATCAATAAAACAGGTTCCTCTTTGGTAGGATGAACACGTGCAATAAATGTTTCGAACCATTTGATGAAAATAGGTCCAGTCATCCAACCATTATCTTGAGCTGCAAATTGTGATCCTTCTGGTGCTGCAATCGTCAGACGATCGTTCATTCTTTTTCTTGGAAAGATGAAAAATGGTGGAATAAACTGATCTCCAGAAGCATTCATGCAAAGCATGATTGTAACAGAGCGACCTCTTTCCCCAGACGTCAACTTTCCAACTTGTTTCTTACCTTTTAAAGACAAAACTTTTAATCTATTTTCATGAACATTAGTGACTCCAGTTTCATCAGCGTTAAAAATTTTTGATGGGTGGAAATTATATTTTTCCATCAGTTGTCGTAGTTTTTCAAAAAAACGATCAACTTGTGGCTTGTTAAACCCAACAGCTCGTTGCAAACTTGTTGATTCAGCAGTTCGCAATGATAATTCTGGATGCCTCTTAATAAAATTATAATAGAAATCACGTCCAGCGCATTGTTTTGTCTTATTGAAACGATGAGGAAGTTTCAAAGCTTCAGCTAACTTGTAAGACAGTTTTCCAAATTCTTGTCGACTCAAAGGCATTAAACGATTATCCAGATCTTTGATATGAGCTACAAGTTGTTCTTCGTACTGAACCGGAAATGTTGGCCTGAATATTCCCATATAAGGTTTTAATGTTGTTTCAATACCATTTTTTATTTTCTTTAGTCTGTCTGCCAGAGAGCTCTTTGGAACCTCGAAAGACAATGCCGCTTGTCTTATCGTCATCCGGGTAGTAAGCACATGCTCCACGGCTGTTTTCATATTCTGTTCATCCCAATTACCGCGAAGGTTTAATTTCTTGAATTTAGGCATTTTTCAGCAATAATATACGGGTTGATATCTGTAATTAAAAAATGAACGACTAAACTTTTGTCCGATACTACCCGAAAATATTTTGTCCGATACTACCCGTTTGACTCCATAACAAATTTATTATAACCTTTAGCAAAATCTTAGTTCTTTCATTATGACGTTTTAACATGGTACTCTATATACATTTTCGACAATAATGTACAAACATGCGGCTTAAATTACTTACCGTAACACTGTTATAAGCCCACAAAAACTATTTCATACGTCGATTAAATGCACAAAAAATATTCTTTCGGCAATAATACGCGTCTCGACTGTGCGAATGGTGCAAGTTCCAAGAAGGTGTCTGCTGTGGTCACGTTGTTTGTTTTGGTAGTAAAGAAACAGTGCCATCTACTGTTTCTTCTTTAATTCGCTACATGTCCGATACTACCCGCTGTCCGGTACTACCCGACTTTCCCCTAATAGTTTCCTATTTCTTTGTACTATGTATTCATACAGTAAATAGTTTCCTAAAGGATATTTTTTTTAAATTTTATGAGGCATTATCAGAGAACAATAACCAACGAGAAGCGACAGTATTGTCGAACCCTTTGATGTTTCGTGTCCTATTGCCACCTCGTCGAATTTGAGTCATAAACAACCAACAAGTACACTCAGAAAATGTCTTATATGTACACTAAAAGAATCGCCGGTAATGTTGCTTCTATAATACGTCGGGAAATGTTAAAATACACAACACAAATTGATGTAATAATTTTAAATTTTAATCTGGTATTAGAATTATAAAAATTCTACACTTAAATGTATCTTTTATGTACTTCTTAATATATACAAAGGATTCATAGCTTTTTAAACTTGAAAAAAGTAGTTGTTTGTATCAAAACATAAACATTACAAAAACTTAACTTAAAAGATCCGATTGTTTGTGAATCATATTAGGGTAATATCTGTCAAATAATGCTATGTTCTTTTGTAGATTATCTGAAATTCTTAATGGTGTCAATTACACATTATTTCATACCAACAATATCATTTATTATATACATTTGCGATACTAGCAAAAAGAAATGACCGAAACAGTGTTTTGCTTCTGCTGTAAAATTTATAAAAATGCTAATTAATATGTTTTATAAATAATTATTTCATATATTATAATCTTTATCGTAACATCATCTATTAAGTTCATTTTATGTTAAACATTTATTGATAATTATTGAGACAATAATATTACAAGGTTATCTTGGTTACTCATAATATATTAGGTACATACAAAATTATAATACAAGTTTATTTTTGAACATAATTATCTATTTTTTTGCAATTATTAAATGTAAAAGATATGCCTGTCGTGTGTGCGATCGCTAGATCTTCAGTTTATTTAATATTTACATACCGTATGTGTCAATTTTCATTAGGTATAGGGATTCAATGTTTACGTGCGATTTATACGTATACAAGTAATGCGTGGCAACATGGCACCGCTACTGTCCGTCACCAATCCCGGCAACAATCGACATCACAACGATTTTCTCCGATCTTCCCACTTCTCTCCACCAGATTTTACATTCAATGTTTAGCTGCGAACACGTTGCGATCTAGTCTGCAATAAAAGCCGTCTTATTACTGGAACGGGAAACATCAAATGGCCGCCGCGATCTCCTGATCTAGTAGTTTATTATTATTTTCAGAATCCTTTTTTATTTACCTTATTTTTAATTTTATTAGAATTACGCTTTTGTTTGTGTCATGCAGCGTGAACGCAGCTTAATAATTCTCTGCATTTACTGAAAGGAAAAAGAAAAACAAATCCTTGCAACTCGTAAATATTATTTCTGAACGCATTACAAACACCCAAGCCGGTGGTCGAATAGTTACTGCTAACCACGCTAACTTGTATTTAGGAGCATGCATCGGTCGTGCTGGCATTGGAAAGGAAAGAAGGGGTACTACGTTGCCACGTACTGTATGGATTAATATAGTGAATATTCCATTGATTCTTTAGTATTTGACACATTGCTTATTGAATCGTTCCCGACCAGGATTTTCTGCGCAATTGAAACTTTCTTAATCAAATTTTCTTCTAAATACCCTCTGGCCTCTTTGCTTGACTCTCATTCACCCGGTTCTTGCAAATCTAAAATGTTTTCACAGGCGTTAACAAGCAAAGTTACTGAAGATCTTCTAATACAATGGCCGGTATACATAGTTGGATTTTCAAAGTTCAGAAATGTATCGATTTTTTCAGGTATTTTAGAAAAGAAATAAACGAGAACACCAAAACATCTTAACCACACTAAAGCACAAAAAAGGCTAAATACGTATTTCGGCAACCAAGTTGTCATCTTCAGTAACACTGACTAAAAACTGCGTTGTCTATAAACAGAACGTAGCGTAACAGAACAAAACAGACGATATTCTTTTTCTTAATATATTTTTGATTCCTCTAGCAGCAAATCCAATCTTCCACTATTCGCTGCCCCTAGAATGCTTTCAGGAGATTTTGTGGAGAGCATGTGCTACACAAGTAATATGCAGCATATAAGGATATGTTTTCTTTAATAATCTGCCTGTTTTTAACATATATGCGACACTGTCACTAACAAATAAAAGTATTTTTTCCTTGTACCTGTCATCCGAATGAAACATTTTGTGCAAATTCTCGTCAATGGTTTGAGCAACTGTTCCCGCATCAACTGTATTTATAACTTTAGATGCTATTACATATATGTTATATGGAATAGTTGGATGTAGTACACCAGCTACAACATTTACTACACAGCGTCCTAATATATCGAGAGTTTCGTCGGCACTTATCCATAGGTACTTATTTGAAAGATGTCTTCTAATGCATTCTACTGCTTTCGTGAAGCACTTAGAAACATAATATTTATGTAAGGTTGATTCATCAGGAATATTTCGACCAGTATATTTTTGGAGACATGTTTTGAAAGTGGTATTGTCAAGTTTATTTAATGGGATATTAGCCGCCATTAAAGTTTCACAGAGTTTTGAACAGGTACAATTTCTGTGTATGTTTTAACGATGCTAAGTGACGTTGTACGTGCGATTTTTTGCCATGCTGTAACGATATTTTACAGACTTTGCAATAAATTTCGAAATCACTGACAACGGACATACAATCAGTATGATCCTTAATCTAATTCGCCATTGTTTCACAATGCCATTTTCGACGTTCTTCCATATCATATCTAACATAAATAACATAAACAATGTTCTAAATCTAAATAAATGATAACTAAAAATGTGTGCGTATGTTACTGAAACTTAACGAAATCCAATGCACACTTACGGCAAGATAATTGGGAGAAGTAGATTCAATGAAACGGTATTAAACAGGAACTATTACAAAAATTACGAAGTATGTAATTAACAGTCAAAACAATGAAAAACGAAATTAACTCTCCGTACTTTATTTATCTTAAGAAATATAAGTTAAATAGAGTAAATTTTAAAAACTCGGCACCCATCTACTTAGTAAGTAAAATCGACTTTTTTTGCTATCCGTTTTCTGGACGAAAATAAATGTGCAAAAACTGCACTACCACATAAAAAGGCACGGTCTGCTGAATTCTGTCAAGTGTCACAGGAGATTAGTTTCTATATAATTTTAGAGAGACTTGGGTTATTTTATTAATTTGACTATTAGAAAACTTTTTTCACTGGATCAATCCATCTTCATGATCTCAATAAATTTGTAATAATTTCGACAATTCTTTAATATACATATATTTAAAACATTCATAAAATGTATTCAATGGAATATCTTCTGGTAGATATGAGGTTCAAATTTATACTCTTCTCATTGTATAAAGAAGAATATTTCTGAAATATCAGAAATAATTGGTAATTTGTAGACGTTAAAGAACTCATACTACTTATAAACCCCCCACTGTATATTTTTATATCAAAATTCCAACGAACGCTTCCTTAACATTGGTATAGTATCAGACGTTAAGAAAATCGTGTCAGATAAACACGGAAATTTAAATATTACGACACAAACCCCAGCCCACCTACATAATTCTAACATACCAAAAAGACACAAAGAGAAGACACCTGCAAGTAGTTGCATGCAGCTAGTCAGACTACTTACTATACACCAAGAGACCTTTATGAACAATCGAACGTGAAACCACGTCCACCATGGCAACAATAAAAAGAACTACGGCATTTTTAAATTGGAATGTTTAGATTCCAACGTGGTCAACGTCCTTATTAAATTTAATTGTATATTTACATTCATTGCAAGCACACATATTTTTCTACGCACAAGAAAAAGATTTGTGATAACTCCTAATCAGATAACTGTTGATATACATTTCTTCTATGTATTCCTAATTTTAGTAAAATTACATCTTAGATATATGGTATTATCTAATTACATATAATTAAAAGGAAGAGGTCAGACATGGTAGGAAAGTATTTTTTTCTTTAAAAATATGGATTAAATAGTATAAATAACAAACGGTAAGCAAATATGGTAATTGTAAATCATATGATTGACTTTCGAGGTCATTATTGACGACATATACACATACCTTCATCGTCATATTTACGTTTGTTTTAAAATTCCATTTTAAATGTACTTTTTATTTTCACGAGTGATTGATTTTAGCTCATACATTTGTTTTGAAGGTGTAAGGTTATTGTAAGAAAGTAACTTTAATATGGTTTCATTTACAAACTACTTAGATAAATAGATATATATATATATATAGTCTTGGAAAATAGTGGGTAATTCCGCTGTAGAGCAACCGTAGACACGTGTTTCTGACTCATTGGTCGTCATCAGTACGGTGTAGCCAAGGAATAAGGTGGGATAACCTTGGAGACGTAAGCAAAACGGTGGACCATCAGGCGACAGACCGCCATTTGCAGCTTCAGTTGGAAGATCCTCGGTTTTGAGGACAACAACCAACATCGCCACGAGGAAGACATTGTCAACCTGCGTGCCAACCGACCCTGGAAAGTTAATCAAATGTGGAAATAGTGCGGATTAATAAATTAGTCTTGGAAAATAGTGGGTAATTCCGCTGTAGAGCAACCGTAGACACGTGTTTCTGACTCATTGGTCGTCATCAGTACGGTGTAGCCAAGGAATAAGGTGGGATAACCTTGGAGACGTAAGCAAAACGGTGGACCATCAAGCGACAGACCGCCATTTGCAGCTTCAGTTGGAAGATCCTCGGTTTTGAGGACAACAACCAACATCGCCACGAGGAAGACATTGTCAACCTGCGTGCCAACCGACCCTGGAAAGTTAATCAAATGTGGAAATAGTGCGGATTAATAAATTAGTCTTGGAAAATAGTGGGTAATTCCGCTGTAGAGCAACCGTAGACACGTGTTTCTGACTCATTGGTCGTCATCAGTACGGTGTAGCCAAGGAATAAGGTGGGATAACCTTGGAGACGTAAGCAAAACGGTGGACCATCAGGCGACAGACCGCCATTTGCAGCTTCAGTTGGAAGATCCTCGGTTTTGAGGACAACAACCAACATCGCCACGAGGAAGACATTGTCAACCTGCGTGCCAACCGACCCTGGAAAGTTAATCAAATGTGGAAATAGTGCGGATTAATAAATTAGTCTTGGAAAATAGTGGGTAATTCCGCTGTAGAGCAACCGTAGACACGTGTTTCTGACTCATTGGTCGTCATCAGTACGGTGTAGCCAAGGAATAAGGTGGGATAACCTTGGAGACGTAAGCAAAACGGTGGACCATCAGGCGACAGACCGCCATTTGCAGCTTCAGTTGGAAGATCCTCGGTTTTGAGGACAACAACCAACATCGCCACGAGGAAGACATTGTCAACCTGCGTGCCAACCGACCCTGGAAAGTTAATCAAATGTGGAAATAGTGCGGATTAATAAATTAGTCTTGGAAAATAGTGGGTAATTCCGCTGTAGAGCAACCGTAGACACGTGTTTCTGACTCATTGGTCGTCATCAGTACGGTGTAGCCAAGGAATAAGGTGGGATAACCTTGGAGACGTAAGCAAAACGGTGGACCATCAGGCGACAGACCGCCATTTGCAGCTTCAGTTGGAAGATCCTCGGTTTTGAGGACAACAACCAACATCGCCACGAGGAAGACATTGTCAACCTGCGTGCCAACCGACCCTGGAAAGTTAATCAAATGTGGAAATAGTGCGGATTAATAAATTAGTCTTGGAAAATAGTGGGTAATTCCGCTGTAGAGCAACCGTAGACACGTGTTTCTGACTCATTGGTCGTCATCAGTACGGTGTAGCCAAGGAATAAGGTGGGATAACCTTGGAGACGTAAGCAAAACGGTTTTGCTTACGTCTCCGACCAATGAGTCAGAAACACGTGTCTACGGTTGCTCTACAGCGGAATTACCCACTATTTTCCAAGACTAATTTATTAATCCGCACTATTTCCACATTTGATTAACTTTCCAGGGTCGGTTGGCACGCAGGTTGACAATGTCTTCCTCGTGGCGATGTTGGTTGTTGTCCTCAAAACCGAGGATCTTCCAACTGAAGCTGCAAATGGCGGTCTGTCGCCTGATGGTCCACCGTTTTGCTTACGTCTCCAAGGTTATCCCACCTTATTCCTTGGCTACACCGTACTGATGACGACCAATGAGTCAGAAACACGTGTCTACGGTTGCTCTACAGCGGAATTACCCACTATTTTCCAAGACTAATTTATTAATCCGCACTATTTCCACATTTGATTAACTTTCCAGGGTCGGTTGGCACGCAGGTTGACAATGTCTTCCTCGTGGCGATGTTGGTTGTTGTCCTCAAAACCGAGGATCTTCCAACTGAAGCTGCAAATGGCGGTCTGTCGCCTGATGGTCCACCGTTTTGCTTACGTCTCCAAGGTTATCCCACCTTATTCCTTGGCTACACCGTACTGATGACGACCAATGAGTCAGAAACACGTGTCTACGGTTGCTCTACAGCGGAATTACCCACTATTTTCCAAGACTAATTTATTAATCCGCACTATTTCCACATTTGATTAACTTTCCAGGGTCGGTTGGCACGCAGGTTGACAATGTCTTCCTCGTGGCGATGTTGGTTGTTGTCCTCAAAACCGAGGATCTTCCAACTGAAGCTGCAAATGGCGGTCTGTCGCCTGATGGTCCACCGTTTTGCTTACGTCTCCAAGGTTATCCCACCTTATTCCTTGGCTACACCGTACTGATGACGACCAATGAGTCAGAAACACGTGTCTACGGTTGCTCTACAGCGGAATTACCCACTATTTTCCAAGACTAATTTATTAATCCGCACTATTTCTATATATATATATATATATATTTGCTATTCTTTGTTGCCGTATTTATATATTGTTTGACCTCTTGATGAGAAATCCCAATTATTCTCATCAAGAGGTCAAACAATATATATATATATATATATATATATATTTATTACTTTCTCTGTTGGCGTTGAATTCAAAATATTGATGTTGATAATTAATAAAAGCAATAATAATAGCACTAGCCAATAATTTTGTTCTCAAAACTCGATATTATAGAAACCAAATCTGAAAACCACAAAATTTCTTGAGAACTGATTAGATTTTCAGCGCAATCGGTAGACCAGAAGTATTAGTTTCTTTTCGCTGAAAGATTAAATTTCGATATGTTTCGGAAACTACTAACTTTAAACAAACTTCTAATGAATACAAAAGTAGTCAAAAGTAAATTTGAAACATTTTTTATAAAAATAGGTTTTTGTACTCACCGCCTGTAAATTGACATTTGGCGCATGTGTCGTACGACCAGCAAGTAGTATTTCCCGGTCGAGGCGACTGTAAAAATTGAAAAAAACACTGGCTCTTTGGGACATTAAAAAAAAATCTAACTTGATAGTAATAAAATTTAGCTATAAAATACTACTTCCCTCGATTATTCTTCAACTGAAGTTGGGAAAATAGGAGTAATAATTAAAAATTCTTCCAATAAATTTGTGGCGCCATCTATTTGACGACATCTTAAGCGACATTTAAGCGCCATCTATTTGACTACATCGACATTCATAATGGCAGTTCATAATTGTAATTAAACCAAAAAACGCAATGAACGTACTATAAATTTATAAATATAAGACTAAATACCTCATGTTTGCCATGTGTAAGAATATAATAACTTAATTTTAGGGAAAGGTGAGTAATAGTTACGTATGTACACGAAATGCTTAAATTAATTAGGTAATCTATTTTAGGTTAGGTATGATACTAATGACATTAATCAATAATATTTTTTTAATTTAATGTTCGTACTAAAAGTATTGTACAAACCACTTGCGTGAAGACTTCTTCCACGCATTCGCGCAAAACTGCCTGAGGTCGCTCGTGCTTTCAAAGAGCACTCATGCGGGAAAATAGTCTTCCCGCACTTGGTTCGTAAATAACTTTTTCTTTTAGTTTTACCGAAAAATAGTTTTTTTCCAAATATCTCGCATACTGTGCGTTCTACAGAGATTTATCAAGAGTACTTATACTCCGATTTGAAACAAAATTTTTAGAAGAAAAAGTCTAAGTTCGGAACTGAAGTAGCATTTTCCGTCCTATCAAATAAAATTTCTTAAATATCTCGCAAATTATGCGTTTACTGAGATTTATCAAGCGTACAACAGTAGTTATATGTACATTTAAAACAATTTTTAAAAAGAGAATTCAAAATTTGAACCGGAAGTAACACTTACCCTTATCGAATAGCAGTTCTTTGCAGATACCTGGCAAATTATGCATTCTGTACAGATTTATTAATAGTATAAAAATATTTAGAGTTGAATTTGGAGAAAGTATTTTAGACTTAAGAGGGATCTCTACTCACAGCCGCTGAGGCCACTGTAGACAGTTTGATTTCCCCATTAAATTAACCGTAAATATTAATCAATTTTTAATTTTTTTATACCAAATGAAAGAGAATTCGAATATCTATGTACACCTAGTAATATTTTTTCTAAAAATATTTTAGAAATTGTCATAATTAGTAGCAGAAGTAGGTCAGTATTAGACATTTTGTCGAATTTATTTTGAAATAAATAAAAAGAAATTCAAAATTTTACTACTAAGCGTACGTAAATTTGAGTTTTCTCTACAAATTGATGTAATTATTTATAGCATTGGTTGAAATTTGATCTTAATTTTAAGGGGGAATCGAAACCCCTGCAGTGATAATGTTTATGATTTTTGTACATTGTCAAATGGACTGGCTCGTCCAGTAGAGATCCCTCTTAATTTGCAACAAAATTCGCAACACACACGTATAAGAAAGTCGTGTGGTGCCCACACCTCATATGTCCAACAATAGTCTGCTAGCATGCTTGAAGTTCATTTTCCTTGATACCTTTTCTCGATAGCCATAATGTCTTAATGACAGCTCTCATATATCTGTCAGAAGACTTAACACGAGTTTTTCATGGTCAGTTGATCTGGTCTTATTCAAAAAATTCTTTGTAATTTTAACGAACGAAAGCCATGCACTTTGATTTCTAACGAAATGAATTTTTTGACAAAATTTGGATCCTTTATAAACCCACTCTTTGAGTATTTTTGCGAAGTGGCGGGCGGTCTGTGTTGTTTTTGTCGAACGTATAATTTCTCTCGTTACAAAAGTCTATAAATTGTTTCCACACTTGCTCATGAGCCTTCAGTGTCTTCTTTTCCTTATTTTCAGATATTTCCTTTTCAATCTCAGACGAAGTTGTAGTCGCAAATCGATTTTTGTTAAGAGTTCATTTCGGTAGATTCTGACAGTTTCAAAATCTATTACTGACGTTTGAAAATAGTTATTTATGTACCAAGTCAGTAAAGTGATCCTTTATCGGACGAGTCTGATTTATGAGCCAAGCGGAGCGAGTAACAGACGAGTTCGATAAAGGCACTTTACTGACGTGGTGCATACAACATTTTATCACCAAACATGAAAATTGTTAATTTATAAAATAAAGATATAATAAGTTATGACAGTTTATGACAGCGACAAACGATTTATATTTAAAGTCTTCAGTCATGGCTACGTTGACAGACATTAGCGGCAAGTATTTTATTTTACAGTACGATAAAGTGTTTGTTTACTTCCGTAAAACGCTATGGTAACGCATCCCTTTATTGACGGTTGGCGATAAAAGTCATTTGTCGCTATTTACGCTATTATAGACTCTATCCTAGCACTTGCATGAAGAAGCCAATAGGAAAGCGAAACACCTAATTGAATATACAGCTTTCGAGAGACGCAATTGGCCATTTTGTAATGAACAACAACAATGTATTTTTGAGAAGCACTGCTATAGTTGGCTCATTTTTCCTATTCCTAAACGTAATTGGTTTATTAGTGAGAATTAAATATTGAACTTGAAGTACATATATTTCGCATAATAAGAAAAACAATCACAGACTACACAAATCACGAGTATTTTCAACACTTCATATACAAGCTGTAATATAAGTAAATATAGGCAAGAATCATCGCACTTCATATTAGAGACACATTCACTACTGATATTTTTCCACCGATATTTACGAATACACCATTGCTTAATACATCTCTAGCAACCCTAAAAGATCGTGACATATAAGTTTATATATCTAAGACAGTCTGTTTTCCACTTGGACGTCCTGCTGTCCTGCATATACCCATCACCCAACCATTAAATAAGCAAAATTCCATGTTGTTAATAACGAGCTTGATCTGATTTTCTGTAGGCGATATAGCCACGAATATATTACACGTTACATATGTTTTCAGTTCGTTGTTTATCATTCGTCATCTACGGAAACTAAAAAGAAGCGTTGATGAGTAGGAAGTATTTAACACACATGTGCGCAATCTGAATATGGTGTGTAAGCAATATTTACCAACTTGAAAAAGCAGCTGCTCGTGAACATTTAAATCATTATTGATTCCAGTCGTCGCGTCGTTTGTCCGTACACAACACGAGCGTTACGTGAAAAGTATGTAAATGACTTCAAGAAAATTCTTTAGTTTCTGAATGTCTGATTCATATGAATTATTTCTTAAATAGAAACAACCCCTGTTTTTTACACGTGAGTTTATTTTATATGATTTCGATGTTGCTGCAAAACCGAAAGGATGTTTTTTCATTATTTTCATTCCATATTTCTAAAAGTGTGCATTCTACATGGCTCTATTGCAAATTCAACATGTCAATTTTTTTTAAACTCGTTACAAATTTTCCATGCCATTGTTATCCGGACTTTGAAGAGATGTAATCAAAAAATATAAAGTATTTTATATTGGCTCTAGTTTTACAATATGGGATCTACAAAATGGTTGGAGTAACATTGTGTATTATCTTAGTAATAACAATAACTTTTTCTACTCCCATCTTTAAAATGCTATTTATCGTATATGTTTCCATGACGCTAAGTAATTTTTTTATTACAAGCTGTGAGTTTGTGCGCTTTAGTCACGGGATGAACATAGCAACGGACACTTCTTTAGCCATGGGTTGGATGAAGTTAGCTGTAGGGTTTTTAATTGCAAAAATCCATTGAGGAAAAATACTGTGGAGATGCTGTAAAGCATTTTATGGCTGCCTCACTTAGTCCAGACTACTCAAAATTATAATCTGTCATCCCACACCTGTCAGGCATACACTATCCTATGAAATGTTATTCCAGACGAGTTCTTCTTATCAACGTCTGCTGTTGCAACTACGTAGAGCACAAGAAACCATAATGACTTTTAATATTTAACTTATTATATAACTCTAATACACGATACACTTAACAAACACTCCACTTTCTACCAACACTACCTGTTTGACGTAAGTGTGGTATCAATATGGCGGACCTGTAGCCGGTTTGATCACATGACGTCGTCTGCCTACCTATTCTTTCTCAATGCAAAAATCATTTGAAACTCAATCAAGTTGTTTGATCCTTGTCATCAAGTAATTTTGTATTACATTTCATTATTTATTGTCGTAGAAAAAATGTAGTATGAAACTCGTTTAATCAGTCGTTTTAATAAGCTCTCGCTTTGCTGGTGACTAATATAACTCGCGACTAAAATGAGGTTTATAAAACTTGTTATACTATTATTTACGGAACAGAATCCATTTACAGGTAACAAACAAATGATACAGAAAAAGTAACTATGTATATGAATGTATACATATGCAATATAGATAATTAAATTAAATTAAACTAAGCACCCGATATTTGCACATTACTTGCAAGCAATGAATTTTAATCAACTCGTTTGCCGAAGGGACATTTCATCTAGTATAGGGCAATCAAGACATTCGTGTGGCAACCACACGACTTTCTTATATGTATGAGCGTTTCAAATAATACATTTTAAGAATTTTAAAAATTATTCAAAACCCTATTCTTTTAATAAATCTCTATAGAATACATACTTTGCCAGATATTCACAAAAAACTGATTTTCAATATACGCAAAAGACCTACTTCCGGTAGGAATTCCTAAAATCTATAAATTTGTTTAAACACAGTAAATTGACGAAATATTGGAAAAATTCGACTTTTTCACTGAAGTAAACTACTACTCGCGGTCATATAAAGAAAATCCATTGCAGTGAGCATAGCTCAGTTGATTACTTAGATAATAGGAAATGAATATAGGGAAGATAGACGTCATTTCAGACTTACTGAGATTTTCCAGTAATATTTCATGATCGATAGAATTGAAGGCAGCCAACATGTCGGTGTAAATATGACATCCATTGATTATGCTCGTTCACACTATACCAATATACTGATTAATAGATACAAGATTGGTCACTGTCGATCTACTAGGAATGAAAGAGTTAAGTAGGTATTACTTATTAGTTAAATAAACTATGAAAAAATGTGCTACTTTTATGTAGTTCATTAGTAGTGTAGTTTAAAGAACATTTCTGTTATTTGTATAGTTGATTAACATTTTGTTTCCAAACAAGTTACCTAAATGTCCAAGAAGTTTTATTAAAAATATAAATATTTATAGGTATAAGAAACAAGGACAAATAGTGACGTAAATTTTATTCTTCATGAACAATGCGTTCATAAATAAGATTTAATTATTAGTGTTTTTATATATAAAAGTACCAGTTATTGTCTTCATCTACCAAAGCACCTTGTAAAATACTGAATAAAGAACTGAAAGTAAAATTTATTATTTATATATATTTATGTACATGTATAAATATGGATGAGTTGTTAACAGTCGTTAATTCATTGGAACAAAGAGAAATATACCTTAACTACGTATTAAATATAATAACTACATACCGTAGTCGACATATTTTAATTTCTGATACGAATGTAGAAAAAGGAAAAGAGCGCGACGGAATAAACTAAAGATAAACATATAGCGAGGATGCCAAGACAGTACACTCGACAAACGTTTCCTATGAAATGTAAGGAGTGAGGATCTCCTGACACTGCGTTGCTCCCCCACCACTGTTAGCAAGCAGGCATCCCTGCATATTATAAGGCCATCTTCTGCATGGGATAGAAGTACAAACCGTAATTAAAATTTGTCGACTACGGTATATGTTTTACACACTACCAATAACCACCATTCTACCATAAGCGCAAGATGACGAGTTGAGCTGATGTCTAATATGGCCGTAATTAGCTAATACCTTCCACAAACAATCCCTACTTTGTGCATAATTCTAATTAGTGTACATTTGTATTAGTAGATCAATGTTTCCACTTCAATGCTTGTAATTATTATAAATATAGTCATCTTTTCTCTATAATTCGTACTTTACTTAAAAAAAAAAACTAAAGCTTTAAGTTCGAAAACTAACACTTCAACTCAATTTATTCTTTTACTGTACCCAGTGATTCAACGATCTGACAACATAAATTCGCCCCATAAGTTTTTACAGAATCATATTAAGCATTTTGACATCTCCTTTTTTTTTGTTACGTATATCCTATATATTCGATATGTCGAAAGATCTTCAAATTTATTTTAAAATCTTGTACGCAGTGAAAATCCCTATAGAGGATGTTGAACAATATTGATTGAAAAATGTCAAATTTTTCATAATGGAATAAAAACAATTGTTGTTAATATTATCTATTACTACTGTAGCTATTATTGCTCCTTCGTTGCTTTTTGTAATAAAAAAAAAGCTTTTTTATTGTAACTGAGGAACGTATGGCTAGTTTTTTAATTCAACTTTTAAAACTGCACTTAGAATAAATTAATAAAGAAGTTGTAAATACGTATAAAAAAATATGCGGAAATGATATTATTAAGGATATTGAAGAAACAATGTAAAAATTTCCACAAAGTGGAATAAAATATTCTAAGATCAATAATTTTAAAAAGTTGTTTTGATTTTTTTCTTTAAATTAGTTCTGGCTTACTTTGATGTAAATACCGTGCCTTCAAATACTTTCCTTGTTAGAGACGGCCATGCTTTTTTTAATGGTTGGTGACAGTGCACGTAATCAGACAGAAACGCATAATTTTCATAGTTTGGTTATGTCATGTAAGCGTCTGCAATTTGAATTTAAGTATGACAACCATCGGCGTAGCTAGCCTTAGTTTTCAGGGGGGGCCTGGCCCCAGTGTATGGTGGATTAAAAAATATATATTTTTTATTTGTCGTGCAATGAAAAAATAAATAGAAAAAATGCCTTATAATAGTATAGTGGTTTTATTTTTTTTTAATATACCTAATACATATAATATAATACACCAGTGGCGGCTGCTGCAGGGAGGGCAACGGGGCACTGCCCCCCGTGATAAACTTCTTTTAACAGATAAATTTAAATACCTAATTTGTATGTAATTTTTCTAATTTGTTTGATAACAAATAATATCCCTAGCAGCAAAATCAGTGGACCTTGCACTTGTCCTACATTAGTAAATATATATTTTTATCCTTCTCTAAAATTGTGATTTTGCTGCTTGGGTATTTTTTCGGAAGTAACAGTCCGTCTCTTCAGCGCGTTTAAAAATCACAGTCTGACGTAGGCTCCGGGGCATCTTGCGCCACTGCCCAGTTTGTACTAGAAATCGCGCGTATAAAAAGTGGTGCGGGGCGAGAGCGGTATATGTCACGATAGGGCACTAGACTGTGATGCCGGGTGACATCCAGTATGTAATATCACAAAATAACAGAAGTGACAAAAGCGTCACTTGCATAATTCCGATATTTGTGCGCAAAATCAAACAAAATGGCGTGTTTTGTTTTTGTTGTGTATGCACTTGTATAAATATAACCTGTCTTAATTTTATAACTTATAATTTACGAAAAAATAAAGGTGCCAGTTAAATTGTTGTTGATATAAATAATAGAAACTGTACGAAAGAAGAAATCCCGAGCACATAGATGTTGCATTTTTGCTTGTAAAAATGTTTAGCAACAAAGTATATTCTACAATTTCTTTTCGTTTCCTAAAGAAGAAAATCCGTAAGTTTTATAACAGATAGTTTGTAATAATTCATCTTTGTAGTAAACACTTTGAATGAAACTTTTTATATAATGAAGCAACTTCCTTCGAAAATAAGAATTTTAGAGAACATCGTTATCTCTCACAGCCATAACCGTAATGAAAAGAAACCAATTCAAACCTCACTGGTTAAGAAACTATCTAAAGGTAAATGTTTATTATAAAATGTTATTTTATAAGAACTAAGTATTATTTGAAATTTTAAAAGCATACTAATTTCAAAATGTATTTTAGTATGTGTGGAAACTATGAATGTTCATAGCACAAGTGAACGTGAACCCACCTATAGGTATGACAATTAATATTTACAATACAAAATTATTTTATGAGCAAAACATAAAATACGTTTAGTTGTTAACTGAAGAATTCGAAGTCATTTTTGAACAAAAATTCAACACATATGTATTTAATCTAATAGTATAAAGTAGAATAATTTAGAACTTTTCAATTACAAACATACAATTAATTTGTTTTAACGAAATGTATAATTTTTTAATTTTATTTTACCAGTTATGGAAAGTCCTACCCTATGTTGGGGTTCAAACAGAAAAAAAATCTCTGCCCAAACACCCACAAAGGAAAGACAGAAAATCTCTAAAACAGCATCGAGTTATAGCTACTAAATCTAAAATGAAATCCTATCCTAAACAGGAGAATTTACAATATTTTCTAGGGCTTTGTGACAGATATTTATCAAATGAACTGGCAACTGTTGTTAAATTTAATGCAGTTAATAAAAATAAGAATATTGCAAGATACAGCATACAGTACAAACAATTTGCTTTAAATATCTATTTTTTGAGATCAAGAGTTTATAAATACTTAAGTAAAATACTTCAATTGGAAAGCGTAAGAACATTACAAAGATTAACACAGAATTGGAATATAACTCCACGAGTGTTGATTTTGTGTATTCTGCAAGTGAAATAAAAACTGCTCATTTTACACCATAAGCACGTGAATGCATTCCACGCATTGATGAAATGTGACTAAAAGCTAATTTATTTTATAATATAACTAAAGACGAAATTGTAGGATTTCATAAAATAAATGGTCAAACAACATATAAACCAGCAAAATTTGCTATGGTTCTCTTTGCTAAGGGCATTCATATGAATTGGAAACAGCCAGTTGGTTATGTATTAGTCAGCAGCACATGTAGTGGTAAAGCTTTAGAGGAGACTGTAGATAATACAATACTAAAGTTATTTGCAGTTGGGCTTTCTGTCCGAGCACTAGTATCTGATGTCGGCTCAAATTTTTGTAAGTATTCAAAAGAAAAAGGAGTTACTCGAGAATCACCATACTTTTACTTAGAACATAAAATATTTTATTCTTTTGATGTATCACATCTTGTTAAAGCAACTAGGAACACATGTTTTAAATATACAATACAATTTGACAATTTTACAGCAAACCAAAAATATCTAGATGAATTTTATAATAAAGATAAACTCATGAACACCAAACTTCAATGAATTAGTTATTAATCATTTTGCTAATCGTAAGGAACGGCGAATGGATTTTATTTTCAAACAAATTAATTATATAACATATTGAGTTTATTTTTTTGTCTGTACTTAATTTTTGAAATTAAACACTCAGACCCCCCCCCACCCGGTGCCCTCCCGTCCCAAAAAATCACGGGCCGCCACTGTAATACACTGCGATAAATATTTACAAAAACAAAATATTACTTACAAGAGAAACTTCCTACTCTGCTCACTAAAAGAATTTACAACACTCTCCAAGTCAATAACGACATCTTTTTCTATATACAACAAAGCCAAATCTGAATGCCTATCTTGAGTCATTGTCGTTCTCAACCAGTTAAAAATCCTCCTCATGGCAGAAAAAGACCTCTCGCACGTTGCGCTTGAAATAGGCAAAATAATCGCTACTTTAAAAAGTTGGTAGAGGTTGGAATATGTTTTTTCTGAGTCAATTAAGTTTTTTTTTGATATATTCATGACCAACAGTTTCTTTAGATTGTAAAATACAATTTTTTAATACGGTCATTTCTGCTCTTAAGGCAAAAGTGTTGATATTCCAAATTTTGCGATATTGCTCAATTAATTTCTCTGAACCTTCAAAATCTAACTGAAAAAAATGATCTACTGAATTGGCAAGCGCCATACTTTCTGGTGAGAACCTTTTGTTCAGAAATTCTCTTACAGTATTAATAATTCGGTAAAATATGTGTGCCCTCCAGTACTCAATGACTCCTACGTTAGCTCTGGAGCATGTGGCGTCTATCAAACCCAATCCTACGGTTGTTTCGGTGACGAAGTCAACGAGCTTGCTACTGGCTTGCTTTTTTCTTTTGGATGACGGAATGGGAATTTCCAATGAAATTTCGTATTCTGTGGCAAAGTTCGATATTTTTGTATGAAGATCGGTATAATATTGTTCATTTCTCATTCCATTTAATGAAGTCATAACACTTTTAATAACCTTAACTGCTTTCCCCAGAGTTGCACCTTTCTCCTGGAGGCTCTTTGATAATATATTTAAAATGTTTAGCACCTCGCCCAATACAAAAAGATGAATTATAAATTATGGTTGTTTAATGCTGGATAATATCCCGACTGCTGTGATTGACTGTTTGCTACTTGTATGAGAAACTTCGCTTTCCAGTGTTGTGACGATTCCCACGAAACATGTTTTAACAGCGTGGCAAGTTGTATATCGACACACCCAACGAGTATCTGACAGAGTTTTCAACTCCCTGGGGACAATATTGAGGTCCTTCAATATTTGTTTGTATTTTTTATGGTTTTGAGGATCTGAAAAATGTTCGTAAAGTGTCTCCAAAGTACAAAAGAATGTCGATATTGATGGAACATTCTTACAGGAGTCTACCAGAGCCAAGTTAAGTCTATGAGCTAAGCAGTGCGTGTAAATTGCAGCTGGATATTTCTCTCGCATTTGTGTTTGAAGACCACTTATATTGCCTGACATCACCGCAGCTCCGTCATAGGATTGCCCTACCATCTGCAAGTCGCTAAGATTAAGTTCTTCCAATTTTTTGTAGATTAAAGTAAATAAATCCGTGGCCGATCTGTCTTCTGAACAGTCAAGAAATGCAAGAAATCTTTCACGAATTTCTAGATCTTTCGATGCGTAGCGAACACATAAAGACAATTGTTCCTTTTTGAAAGAACGAGCTTCATCACACATGATTGAAGAAGTTCCGGAATGCCTAATTTCATCGAGTACCTTTTTTAAAGACGCCCGTGACAAGAGGGCAATAATTTCATTTTGTATTTGGGGACTGGTATAGTTTTTATGCGAATTATGTAGAATGTCAAAGTCCTTGTTATACGTTGCTATTAGGTTACATATTTCCTTAAAGTTTCTTTTATTTAATGAACTTTCGCCTTCGTCATGACCTCTAAAAGCCATTCCTTGACGAGCCAGTGTTAAGCTTATATCTGCCAATATTCTCAAGTAATTCCTATTTTTCTCTATCTGGGTGCTATAAGCTTGTGAAAGATGAGATAAAACATTTCCGCTTTTTATTGTCTTTTTATAGTTATGCCATTTATTGAGACTTTCAATGTGATGCAAAGATACATCGTGTTTTTTTAATTTTGCACCAGTTTTTTTTCCAGTTGCGGAATCCCAGCATTCTAAAAGCTTCTTCATCCATAGCAGCTCCAAAATGACGACAAGCATAGCACGAAATGGAATCTGTTTTGACGCTGTATTCCAACCAATCAAAATCTTTATAATAGTTTGCGCTGAACGACCTTTTTTTTATTACCAAACATAGTTTGTGGAAATCTTTTAAGAATTGGTTGCGATGCGTTTTCTTCTAGTTGGCCCAAGTCAGAAGCGTCTATTTTCAGATGGTAATGGTGCATGATTGATTTTGGTTGAATGTTCTGATCCAGATCTTTGCTTGTACCGGGCTGCGGTTCAGACTGATTATTATTATCCTCTTCTAGTGTAGTTGGTTGTATAGATGGTAAAGATGGTGAAGACGTTTGTCGTTTGAAAAATTTTCTTATGTCCATAATCTACAACAAAAAAAAATTGAAAGACTAAAGACAATTGTATAAATATATATGGAAAAATTATTTCCTGACTACCTGAAGATACCTTATACAATAAGGATAACCAAATAGTGCTAAACAGCTATTCTCCGGGCTATGGACCCCGATGAGCGCTGAATTATAAGTAAAATTTGCCGTATTTTTACTAACACTGTTAGACAAAAAAATATAAATTCAGATTGAATGGTACTACCAAGAAAAAGAAGCATTCTCTATAGGTAGGATGTCACCACCTGCAGACCGGTTTCGAACTCTTTTGTTCTCGTCAGTACAGGGTAGGCATCCTACCTATAGAGTATGCTTCTTTTTCTTAGTAGTACCATTCAATCTGAATTTGTATTTTTTTGTCTAACAGTGTTAAGTGTTATAGTAAAAATACGGCAAATTTTGATTATAATTCAGCGCTCGTCGGGATCCATAGCCCGGAGAATAGCTGTTTAGCACTATTTGGTTATCCTTATTGTATAAGGTATCTTCAGGTGGTCAGGAAATAATTTTTCCATATATATTTATATGATGTATACCACCTGACAAGCAAGCAAAACATTGTGTCTTATGATAAAGACAATTGCGTACGAAATTTCAATTTCGTTCAATTCGAAATTCGAGTGGATAGTTTTTGAGTTATGCGCGTTTGGTTACAGACCGACAGACAGACAGCAAGTTGCCAACCCAGAAACTCTATCAAATCAAAAATTGAAATATACTTATTTGATATTGCATTTTAATGTTTATATTAATGAAAAAAAACAAATTGACACATAAGCTTGGCGATAAAAGCTATACTGAATAAATTGTTAAAAATAACTAATAAGCGTTAAAAAAAACAAAACACAACTGATAACTTGCAATAAAGCAAATTTACTAACTACTACACTTACTTGGTACTTCGGTAGTAATACGCCAACGATTCTTAAACACAGTTCACCAATACTTCTCTAATTCACTAATACAAATACACTTGTTGTATCACTACTCTATCGATCGCCGCTTTATTATTTGCTGTACACTGTCAAACTATCTATCTGACTGACTTCTAGCGGCCCAGCTTGCCTTTATATAATACTACGGAGGAACAGACGCGAACTTTCGGGAATTCCCCGCGTTGTTTTCTCTTCTATTCCGCAACAATCTAGACTTGGGATCTTTGAACCCGTGTTGGTGATATAGGAACACGAAATCGAAATGCGCAGTATTGTATTCCGATGGCTATAGGCGATCCATAACAATATAATATGCATTAAAAAAATTCATTGATTATGTATATTGTTCTCGATATTATAAATCTCTGTTAAAAACTAACTGACAGATTTCGCCACGTGCCGATTTTGGGAATCAACGCGTGCGGCGTGATCTAGTGGATTCATTAATCAATATTAATTATTACACACGTTTATTTTTTTATTGTTTCTTGTTTACATTATTGTATTTGCAATTTTTTTTCTATTGAATATTTCAGGGGGGGTCCAAGGGCCCTAGCTACGCCTATGATGACAACTGTCAGAATTTGAAGTTTTCAAAAGCTTAGCATGTACACCAACATTGTTTACTTAATTACTTGAAAAACGGCATACTTTAATGAGATAAGATTTTGAAGGCACGATATACAGATACTTTCTACTAATAATTTTGTTGTGTTATATGAATATTGAAAAGAATGGATTCTTAAGTATTTTAATTTAAAGATAATGTTGAACATAACACTTGTTTAAATGATCTGTATTAAATATCACCAGTACATTCAGTTTTTCATATTAAACAAATTTGAACTTCGATTGTATTTTATTAAATTAAATAAAATTGGTAAAGTTGGCCTCAATTTAGACTGGCTAAACGTTCAAATGTATTAAAATGATTTCTACCGAATTAATACGCAATACTAAATAAAACATTCTTTTTCATTTCTAACAAATATATACTTCCTACACTAACAAAGTGGAGATAAAAATGATAATTATTATGTATTGTTGTTTACTTAATTAAATACGTAATACTTGAAAATAGATCAGTTCCCGTTTTAATTACGCATTTATGATTGGTATTTTTGGAAGGGGAAGGAAGTGGATTTTCGCAATCTGAAATTTTGGTGAAATTGTTGCTTTTGTATTATCATCACAGGACTGATAAATGTAATTATGTATTTCAAGCCGAATTTCCAACCCATATCTAAAATTAAATATGGAATAGTTAACAGAATTTAATGTTCCTATATTGATATTTAATTCGTACATTTTTAACGTGGTTTGGCGTTCCCATATAGTAATAGTATGTAGTATGTACTTTTCTTTGTTATTAGTAAATCAATTTTTGGTTATCTTTGACGTGAGAAATTTTTTTACATGTTTGGTTAGTTACAGATGCTTTAGTAAAATTTCTAATACACAAGCAGCTGTCGGAACAACACCAACAGAGGAAGATTATAATGCTTATTCATCTTCTTCTTTTCTTTCATATTTAGCACATAAGTATTTGTTTACTAATAAATAATTACTAATATTTAGTTATAAAGTGCTAGAGGTGCTATTGTAAGCGGGAGGGGGTGGTTGACTTTTTTTAGCCAGTTGTCAATTGTTTTATTGCAAGTACATATTAGAGAAACGGGGTTGAATTTTTGTGTATGTCTGTCCCGGTACTTCCTTACGTCCTTATGTTTTGACTCTTGGGCTTCTTCTGATAATTCACCGACAGGCGAACTTCCTTAGTAACTGCGGAATCATGAATAAGAATTTTATGTACTGTAGGTAGCATGCAGTACCAATTGTACAAAGATACATATAATTCTGCAGTGGCCTACAATATTCATCAAAATTTTCGAACGCACTACTTGCAATTTCATCCACATATGTTTGAAAATCTTGTCTGAGATAGTCCAAAACACGAATTTTCTTCACAGAAAAACCTTGGCCAAATCATTCCATCATTTTCTGATGTAGGTCCAGATGTGTAATTGCCATAGTGGCAAAACGACGAAAATGCACCAAAAATACTAACTAAACACTAATTAAAAGTAATTACACACTAATTGAAAAAACAATTATGCGAAATTAAAAAGTTTTCTGAGGATACCAAGAAAATAATAAACTATACTGCACTTCATAACTTCTAATAAAAGACTAGATACGTACGGTACTCATCGCATATTTATATACATTAGGTCCTGTTCCGCACCTCTTCGCAGATAAAACCATAATTTTTTTAATTACCTACACTATAATATTTCATTTCATGAAAAATTCACGGACTAGCAAGTACTAGCAATAAACGTTATTCCTCATTAAAAATTCATTTATAGATAGCTGTTATAAGATTATAGGTAGCCGATGTTACCTAGAAATAAAATTGAAACCTTAAAGTAAGTACTTTCACCTGTAATAAATACTTTTAAACCGACCAAGATACCAAGCTTAGGTAATAACAAACACAACTTAAGTTTCGGGTACTAAAATGTACCCTATATAGAAATATTGTTATTTTTGCAGTTTTTGATAATTAATATCTCTGGTTCTGGCAAAGATAAACCAGCAATTCTTGGTGAAAAGTTGTATGATGACGCTTACAAACAAATATATAAGTTACAGCGTTACCAAAAACTTTTTTTTTAATTTTTTTAATATGATTACATTTTTGTCGGTTATGTCCACTGTGCGTCGGCACAAAAACAACAACGCGTGGAATGTTCCTATGCGTTCTTCCACCTCTGTAATGAAGGCAGTGGCGATGGCGATGTAAGAGTCGAATTGTTACTGGAGATAAAACTTGGATTTGTCATTGGGCCTGAGTCTAAGCAAGACTCCATGCAGTGGCATAAAAAAGGCACATCACCACCCAAGAAGTTTAAGTTTAATTCTGCCGGAAAACTCATGACTCCTGTTTTTTGGAACTCAGAAGGAATCCTTCTTATTTATTACAAAGATAAATGCATTTCCATAACATAAGGGGAAAATTGATGAAAGGTGTTCTGCTCCTATACAACGATGCTCCTGCCCGCCAGAGTCATGTTGCGCTGGCTGCCCTGCAGGGGCTTCGATGTTTCACCCATCTTTTATAGTACAGACATGGCTTCTAGCGATGTTTACTTGTTCTTTACTACGTAGATCGCGGAAAATCTAGCCCGTAATGACTCCTTTCGTACACGGGTAAACTTAAATGTGCTAATGAGGTTATTTTTCTTAGGGTTTTCTGTTAATATTGATACATCAGAAATATCAATTTAGGTTCGTTATAAACGGATTATGGCCATATTGGATAAATATCACTGTAGGCATATGGAACTTTGCTGATACTATTAAAAACTTGACCTTATAAGCGGTTGACGTTATAGGGACGTTTTAACATATATTCCAAAATGTTTTAAATCAAACAGAAAGCGTGAAAGTATAGTAAGAAATGTTTAATATGATAATACCAACGCAATCTTTCATCCAAGCTGAAAGTCAGGAAGTTTGCAATCGGAATTTCGGGAATCGATTCAGATTCTACATTCAGACTTTCAGTGTTGCAAGCAAGCATTATCTACATTTAGAGTAAGTTTACTATCGTAGGAGCAAGATGCTGAAAGACAGAAATTGCCTGTAGACAGACATTGCACTAGACAAAATAAATCAACATACTTAAATAAGCAACAATTAGAAACTATATTAGGAAGGTTATAAACATAAAGTAGAAATAGGGTAGGGCTTAACATTAAGACTTGCGGTACACCATAATTTTGAGGAAAACAGTCAGACATAAATGGAATTCGCACATTTTCACCAACACTATATCCTTTTTCTATATTTTGATATATAAAGTATTTTGAATTAATAGATACGCCCTAAAACCAAAATTCTTATTACCTGTTAATTAAATTTATTCTGTTAAGAAAATTAATTAAACGATTATTAATTTTTTTTCTATTATTTCACCAAAAATGAGCAACAATGAAACCGACCGGAAGACAGAAATTGATTCGTTATTACCTTCTTTAGGAACCGGAACAACCTCAGAGCTTTCAAGTATGTCATGGAAATACTCCTATACTTATTAAAATTATAGAAGACGGCTGTCTGACCTTCAGTAGTAATTTCATACATTGTTGCTACAAATATATATGTATTGATTTAAGAGTATTGTTCACTTATTGTCTCCAGTCATAAAACATTAACCTACGACAATCATTCTCGAGAATGTGTAAGTGTGATGAAACCACATTACAATGCGTCAAAATAACGATATCGTATGCATTGATACAATTCGAAAAGTGAATAATAAGGTAGCTATACATAAACAGTGATTTTTAACGAGATATATATGTTTTTTAATTCTTATCAGCGCATGTTATTTTCTGAATGAATAGCTTGATAAATTCTAATACCTAATTCCCTCGGTTTTGTCTCACGAATCAATTGTGTGTGAGATAATAATAATAATAATAATAAATTCTAAATTAATCTGCAATTATATAGATTTATATTATAAAAAAATGCGTGGATAGTAGGATTTTTATGTACAAGATATGCTGAGTCACTGTATATGTTTCCGTTCTTTTTCCATTGTATTGGGAATACCATTTAACTTTTATATTAGATGTGTTTTTATGGACCGAACGCTTATTCAATAACCTACTGCTAAAAACTTTAAAAAACAGGTGTTATTGATAACATTCCTACACTTTTATATACACAGTACTTTTTTGATTATCCAGATTAATTAATGCAGGCTTTAATTCGTATAAGCAAAAATCCGTTTAATCAAATTCATTGGGCAGAAATACTCAAAAAAGCGTGGTTGTACATAAATACAATTACATATTTATAATTGTACATACCTAATTATTAAAAAAAAGGATAAATCATTATAAACAGGTGATAAGGAGCATAAACACAAGGAACAAGTAAATTAACATTGTAATTCTGCCTATACTATACTGGAGACGCGTTAAGTTCACTTGCACGTCATCGATGACGTTTACATGTTGTCATAACTAATTTATTTCATTAGCTTAAATAGAAAATTTATAAATTGGTCGTAATTTACGCATTCATGGCAAATAAACACATAATTTCCGTTTCAATATTAAATTTCTTTATTACATATTTTTAATAGACTAATAGTTCAATTCGGTGTTGACAGATAAATCATATCTGTCAAAAAGACGTGCGTTGTGTATATTGTTCCTGTCAAATTTTTCATGTTTATTTTTGCTTTGATATAAATTGTTTAAAAACAGTGCTTCTCAGAAGTGTATTTATTTTTTATTTGCGTCCATTGAATATAATGCCGAAAGGTTTCTGTAAACAGTCGAGGCTTTTTACAAACTCTTCTATAATCATGTGTTAAATTTAATGTGAATAGTGTAAGTATTGCTTATTTAAATTATATTATGGATACGTAATGAAACATTTAAGGTTTTTCGACAATATAAATCAATATAATAAATAAGTTGAGAAAGACTGAAGTCTTAGAGAATTTCAATTACTAAATATATTACATTATAGTTATTGTATTGTGAATAATTTTTTTCTTTGGTTATATCAAATGTCACTGACAGAAATAAAAATAGATCCGGCAAGATATACAAGGCGAGTCGTCATGGATCTAGTATGACGTGCAACTGAATGTAACGCGTTTCTACCATACATACTGCCGTGGTCTCTTGCATATTAAAAATAATAGTAATAGCATTAAGAATTAATTTAAGTATAAAAAATATAAAAGAGACAGTAAGAATCAGTTTTTATTGTTTTCAAAGTTTTCAACATAAGAGTATACTAAGTTGCATACATTTAAGTATAGAAAACACAGACATAAAAATGAATTTATATTAACAATTTAGATATTAAACAGGTACAAAATAAAAGACGAGATAAATTTAAGATATATATATTTCTTTTATAGAAAAGAGAAAGAGGATGTATGGTTTGCGTATAATGAAAAACAACCTGACTTTAAAAAATGCGTGAAAATTGCGCTGAACATTTTGAATAATGGACCGTTGTTTAAAAATAAAAGAGAAATGAAAGCAAATAACCGAGAAAGGGTTATGCTTAAGGATGGAAGTGTGAAAAGAATTAGTCATCTAAATGCAATAAAATTGTATGAAGAAGACAAGATCCGATATGCACGGGAGAAAAATATAATTGAATAAATTATGTAGACTTAAAAACGTGCATAAGGTAATAAAAACTTTATAAAAGAAATTAAAATAAGTCATGCTAAAAGAATAAAATTTACCTTCACTTATAACTATATGTAAATAAAATAAAAAAGGATATAAAGTTAAAATATTCCGAGACCATACAATCAGTAGTAGTGTTTTTATAAGCTAAGCAAATAATAAAATACATTCATGAATTCGGGTGTGTAGCACTATGTTTCATTGACTGTAGAGAGAGATTTGTACGGTTTTAAGACCTACAAAAAGAAAATATAGTGTAAACTTCGTTTGTAGTTTTTTACAGATAAATATATCACCATTAGAAAAATCTTGGATCGAAAGTAGCAATGAAATGGCAGGTCCGATGGGTCGTGATGTATGAGCAGCGAACGTTGGAAGAATACCTGTTATTTACAATATATTTCCAATTTTACCGAATACTGAAACAAATAAAAAAAAAAAGATTGTGTTAGCGAACGGAAAAAGGAAGTATGTGGCAAATAATAAAGAAGGTAACAAATTCATAAACAAATATAAGGAAAAATTATACTAATACGAATATACCTACATTGGAAGATACTGGATAATTTAAGTGAAAGACTCCTTTTTAAAATAAGCGAACAATTCTCAGTGTGTTGACGTTTAGGTGAAGGAACTGTCAAAGACAATAAGTGCGTGTGTGTGTTGGTATCATGATGCCAATTTGAGGGCAGAGATATCACTGAAGACGCAGGGTGACAACTTAAATATTAGTTCCAAGGATGGCGTTGAGAGTGGTCACGTGTCTTCCCGGGTATATAAATTGAAAAACAAGAATGAACAATATTATTAGTTAGTTATTTGGAGAGAGATTAAAAGCGACTTAAAAAAGACATTAAATCGATTTATATTCATTCAATATTTCTTGTATTAGCATATTAATTTTATTTGTATTTAAGTTTCATTCATTATAAGACTTTTCTTTTGTTAATAATTTTTTTATAAAAAAAAAATGGAGTTTGAAGAGTTTTTCAATGATTCAAAGTAAGTTTTAGATACAAAGATTTATCAATGTTGCTATGCGTATATTGTAATATAACGTGCAAATGTATATTCAGTATAACGTTGTGCAACAGGGATAATAGATATTGTCCTGTAATAATATATGTACATTCATTAGTTTTAACAACACAAATAGAATTATTAATGGTGTTGCGTGTTAAGAGGATATAACGTGCAAATGTATATTTTCTGGCACTTTATAGCCATTATTAATTCTCAAAATAATTTTTTGATTATAAATTTATAATTTAAATTCGATTTTTAAGAAGGGAAGTGTTTCTGGGTGGCGGACTTTGAGATGCTGGACACAATACGTGTGAATGGTTGTAGCCAGTAATCAAATTCAAGCTTTTTCTCCGAACATTGACCATTGCGAAGTTTATCAGAGCATTACGTGCGAATATAATGTTTCTGATGGAATAGAATTAGCATAAAATATCAATAGAATACTAACATTAATTGAAGTTTCTTTGTTTTGAAACAGGACAATATTTTATTTTTATTTAAGCATTAAGAATATATTCGTTCTATAAAACATTACAACCTAGAACACGGTACAAATGTTTTCTTTCAATTATGTTCTTCTTTTATAATTAAATGGTGAATATAGTATAGCGATGCTATCTATTCTAAAAAAATAATGTTGAATAAATTATACAATTATGTTTTATATGGTTTCTGATTTTTATTTAAAATAAGCTATAACCTTATCCCTATAAAAAGAAAAACAAGAGATTTGACGAGAGAAGAGAAATTTAGATACACTGATAGAATTTACGTATACTTATAAAGTACGTGCTGTTAAGAAAATAAATAAATATATTAAGGATCATAAATATTATCATCATCTTTATTAGTCATGTTGCTGGAACAGCACACAGCATAATCTATTTGGCAATGCCTAACGTATGGCAATACTACAATTATTTTATTCCAAATAATTATGTTACCACAGCAATACGTATTTAATTCCCAAAATGTGTCATTTTGGTTTGCAGACTTTTTTTCCAAGATTTTATTTGTTACCTCTTCTTTTAAGCATCTTAGGGCTACTATTTCATTAATTTTAGTGTTATTCTCTTCTGCCCATTGTAGACATATACCTACATAAGCTGTTCAAAGCATCTTTGTGTTTTACGAGCTTTTGGGAACCAGTGTTACCCTCGTGTACTTTTCAGAAGGTAGGTCGTCGTCTGCATGCAGATGATCATTATCTCCATCTATCCATTCATTTACTTCTAATTCTGTAACATGATCATCACTTTGTACGAGATTGTTTAACATGGTTGCCATATCTTCAGTTTCTTTCTATCCTGATTCTAATGATGCCGCGATCAACTTTTCTCTTAATACGCTTAATGGAATACAATCCTCGTGTACTTGCGATGGTAAGAGTCCAAGGTTTTTTATTTGACTTGCAAGTTTATTAACAAATGGTTCCACAGCTTGTGCGTTACTATAAGGCTTTGCTCCACCAACCTTAAGAAACCTATGAATTTGTTATTGCCGTAATGCTTCATGTGTTGTTGCTTAGCTTTTTCAACTAGAATCTCGGAAGAAATTACAATGCGTTTGACTCTTTGTTTTACAAACCATGAATACAGTTCTGCTTCCATGTCTGAGTATTCTGCCTTTCGACCTGTTGCCAGGTCCAGAAAACGTGTTCTGAATAAAACTACAAAAATCGCACGAATTGTTTAGAATTGTACCATAAGCAAACTATAAATCAAATTTACCTTATTATTTTCTTTTTGTTCTTTTTTAAGTCGGAGATTGTTGATGTTCCGACGCCATGCAATTCGGCCAACACTTTGCCACTTACGCCTTTGTAAGCGTTTATAATTCTCACTGTTTTGCTGGAACGTTAATACCGTCCTTTTACGAGGCGGTGCCGTTGTAGGTAATATTTGCAAAATAGATTTCACGATAACTATCAAGTCCTTCAACAATAACGTTTCTTACGCAACTTCAAAACTAAACTGAACACTAAGGACGTATGCAAGATGTTAATAATACTCATGAAAATGCTACTCAGTTTCAGAGGAATCCCTCAACCACTTATGTACAAGTAGGCGAACTAAATTTAGAATGGTGAACAGTGATTTGGATAATAGAAGCACAAGCAATTCGGATAACAACATGCATAATGCAAAACATATTTGATCCGGATAACCGCTGAATCCGGAACACCAATGGTCCGAATAATCAAAAATCTACTGTAGTTCTTTGGAAACTGATCTTCTAAAACTTGCAATTCTCATTCTCATTAAAAAAAAAGGTAATATTAACGATACGACAAATCGCCGGCCTATTTAGCCTGCTAACAGCTTTCTCCAAAATATTTGTGTCTCTATTATATACGCGTTTGTATGATTTTAATAATTTTGTACATAAACCCCAAGTAGCGCTGTGGAGACTTTGTTCTTTGACTTTACATATTTATTCCTTTGGATCTTAGAAAACAGGCAAATATCTTGTGGTTTTTTTGGTAGACCTATCGAAAACCTTTGAAAACATATATCATCAAACATTATTAGCAACATTAGAGTGTTGTGTCATTAAAGGCACGGGTCTTGTGTTTAAATCCTATCTAAGTGATAAGTAACAAATTCTGCCTATAACATCGAGCAGAATTTAGACGACCCCGGCTCCTTCAACTATAGATATGCTGTTCGTCAAGGGAGTATATTGCGACCAGATCTTTTTGAAATTTACTTTAATGATATTTATGCTGTCAATTGCTTTTTCAACGAAATTGGTTTCCATTCTCTGGTATTAAACTGAATAGATGATTTTTCTTATGTTCGTAGTTTTTAGCTTAGGAGATATTTATGGATCGTATTTTGACGTTTACTATTTATATTTCGTGTTTGTACAGTTACGGACAGAAAAAAGTGGGACAACTCTTACATAACATTTTGCTTTATTTTAGTTGTTATTGCTGGCTTTTAACATTTTATCGAATAGAACATAGTAGTCCAAACTTCATAAATCTCATCAATTTATCAAAGATACATTTTTTCGTAAAAATGTCACTCGTTAATATTGTTGATAAGGCAAGAATAATTACTAATGCAAAATGGCTAAATAAACTATTGGCTCGTATTATTCAAGGAAGAAATGTTCGACCACAAAGTGTGCAAGACTTACTGGAAACAATTAATAATGCGTAGGATGATAATTCGGACAAATACTGTTTAAGTTTATTTAATTCTATGCCGCGAAGAGTAGCAGATTTTATAATTCGAAATGGTGCAATGACTAAATATTAACAAAATAAAATACTTAAGAGACAATGTGATTTTGAATAAATTAGTGTTAGTTCATTTCCGTCTTGCTTTGTGTTCTTTGACAATAACAACCATCTTTTCTGATATCATTTATTGACGTTTGTTTTTCAAAATCCCAGCACATAAGGCAAAAAAACTGTCCCACTTTTATTTGTCTGTAACTGTACTCACATGACCAGTAATGAATTATTATTAATACTATTATCATTAGTATCATAATAATATTAATATTATTATTATTCGAGCACAAGCGTTAAAAATTATCACCATTAAATACAGTTTGTCTTCATCCAAAGGATAAACAAATTGCTCCTACATCCTAGAGAAAGGTCATCTTGGTTATCTTGAAATTTTTTCAGATACTGCTCTCTTCACTTTTATAGATTTTTTACCCTCTCTTGATGAGAGTGGTAGAGATTAAAAACCTCTGCAGACGTTTTTTTTTAATTATATACCACGTGATTGTCATTTCCAAAACTATCAAACTTGTAAGGCGACACCGGCTCAGTTTATCAAAATATTGAACTTTTGTTAACAGGGAATTTGTGCCAAATTTTACGGATTGTGTCTAATAATTTATTAATAAAGATGCCGGAATATGTTCAATGAAAATATATTAATAAGAAGAGCGTTTACCCATTGAAAACCAAGGCCCTGTATGGGATCGCCGTTTTGCGTTTTTTAAAGTTATTTTAGAATCTCAAACTTGGTTCAACAATGCAGAAGGCATATAATTATAATATCAAGTTCAGTTTTTGTAATAATTTATTTTCTTAAAGAAGTTACGTGTTTTATAAATAACCACAAAAATGCATGAATTGGATTAATGCCTAGCTTTGAAGATACAATTTTTAAAATAGTAAACATGAACATCCCCATTTTATTGGTATTTTTTGAGCCATCTATCCACACTTTAATAGCTGGTTTCCTTTTGCCATAAATCTCAGATAAGATCACGTCACTTTAAATGAGGTTATATTTAGACGTGTTTTTTTTGTAATCAGCTGACTGAGATAAAGTGAGATTTTTACCTGCCCTCTTATCGATTCTTAGGTTGGTCAGAACCATTCACACTACCGAGATTTAAATATCATTTGATGATAGCGGTAACAAAATGCATCGATAGGAGATCAAAGTAAGTCTATGTCATTGTTTGGTTTTTGTAGACTTTTGTGATGATATAAATTGTTGTTCAAATCGAACACCAAGAAAAATGCACGAAATTTAGCGAACCAAAAATTACGTTAATAACGCATCTCTTCAATATCATTCAATTGTAGAAACAAATAAGATATAAATCTGGAATTTGGATATGCTAGGCATTCTACCGGAATCGGTCTGCTATTGTAGACTACAATCCGATTGCCGATAATACAGAACAGAGACTCTCTGACAGACCCCGAAATCGCCTATTTTAACTTCACACTTCCTTGATTCTACCGTCTTCCTAGTAATGCAAGTTGCATAAGTTTGTATTCACACAGATGCAATTAGGAAATTAAATATTTCATCTGCCTACTTTTAGAAGGGCGTGTACTTTACTCTATCAGAATTACGATGTTATATAATTATGAAATGAATATATTGATTTAATCTTACTTCTCTCCGATTTAATTTTATTGTATTGTTTTAAACGGATATGCAACTTCTTAGCCGCGCTTTGATTTGAAATTGTGGAATGTGGAACAATACACCTACATATATGTGTGCATGGTATATTCAGTATGCAACCCACACCAAACCGGTTCATCTGGAACACATTCGACAATATTTCTTCATTTACAAAATAAATACGCACAGACATTATTATTTCCAACTTGATTATACATGTAACGATGTGTGAATTAGCATTTTTTTTACAATGCTTTTACTTTTAGAAGTCAGTTTATTTCGCTGAATAAATATTCTCGAATAATAAACAAGTAGCAATTGTAATTATTGATGGCGTATAATTTTTAATGATGCAACTACGTAACATCGCAAATGCCTAGTTTATATAAGAAATCTGTTACCTATTACTAGAGCCATTTTTGGTGTGAGACAGGACATTTATTAATTTATTTAGGAATGTTCGAAATATGATATTTTTTGCACAGGATAATACGATTAATTGAAAATTGTCATTTTTGACAATCAGTCAGAATATAATGAGACAATGACAGAGATTTGTATCTAATCAGTATTTTTATTATATATGATGATTAAATTAAGAGTGGAGTTTACCAACAAATAGAAACTTATGCAACTTATATTACTCGCGTAGACGCAAGGTGTTGTGAATATGTAGAGCTAGATGATATTCGGTTTCGATCACTTACTTCGTATTTTGATTTTTCATACGATTTGCATGATTACTTCTTTGTTTTGTTGATGTTTTATAATAAGCCAATTCTCGCTTGCCCGTAACTGTGATCTTATTATACACTCGAATATTATAGGTATATATGACATTTCTTTTTAATTACAAACTGTCACACAGATTTAAGTCTGGAATAGCCGACCGATTCCGATAGATTTGCGTCTTTGCTAGGACCGGTAGAGATACCGTAATGTGGGAATAGACGACGCCATAGCTTCGAAAAACATCGTGTGAAATGTGTGTGACAATGTTTACTATTTAATGTTTTTTATCTTCAAATATAATTATATAAATTTGATTTCTTTTTTATATCGTTCATAAAATGTGCAGCTGGCGCGTAGAGTTTTTTTCTTCTTTTGTGTACCAGCCTTAGTTAGTAAATAGTTAGTCAAATGTATGCATTTTTGTGGTTATTTCTAAAACACATAACTTTTTTAAGAAAGTAAATTTGTACAAAAACTGGCCTTGACATTATAAATTTATGCCTTTTCCATCACTATCCCAAATTTGAGATTCTAAAATTACAAAATAAACTTAAAAGACGCAAAACAGCGATGCCTTAGTTTTCGATAGGTAAACGCCCCTCTTAAGTGAAAGTTGCTGTTGTTTTGTTCTTGTAAAATACGGTGGGTGTCTTTCTAATTGGTAATAAATCTAAAGTGTGCCTAAGGTATAATGGTGTTATTAGTAATATAACAGTATTTGTAGTTTAATAGTAGTAGTAATAGTAGTTTAACTAGGCAGCAAAGTAGTACACATTGACTGCCGTTCAAAATCTCTTTAGTTTTCCTGTCGTGGTAAATATTTAGTTTCTATGGAGACCAATCAGGCAGCACAGTGAGTCCTTTGCCGATTGACATTTATTTGCAAAATTATTATTTTGCTGTCAGTCAGAGAAAATAGTTACTCTGAGATTATGAACCAAGCGAGCGAGGCGAGTAACAGGCGAGTTCGATAAAGGCACTTTACTGACGTGGTGCATACAAAATTTGAATTGAATGAAATTGTGTGTTATAAACAGTACGTTTCATACTAATCATATTTGTAATTAATTAAGTACGCCGAATTTCATTCGAAAAAATTCTACTTTAGGTGGGGTTCGAACCCAAGATCCCCATTTGCGAGCTATTGTGTGTGAATACCGCATAGATAGAGCAGTCTTAAATTAAATTAAAAATTATCTACTTTAAAATATGTATCTGTATGTATAATTGTCTGTAATTGATTTACGTCGCCGCCATTTGCATTTTAGCGATTTTGACGTTTTACACTTCCCACCCCTGCTTGAATTCCAATTAATTGTCAAATTTGACAGAAGCCAATAAGCATAGATTTTTTAGCAGTGATTTTGAAAATTATCGACATAAATTAATCAACTTTAACAAAATATGACTTAGAAATTACAGGTTATTAGTGCTCTTTCATCATGTTTATAGTTGCACGTAAGCATGAACATATTCATTATGAAATTAATGTTTATTTTGTAAATTAAATATTTAGGCACGACACTGGCGGTAAAAGAAATGAAAGAAAACGTTTCTAAGTTGATGATTTAGTAAAAAGAAAATATCCAAATCGCAGTGCGTAAATCAATTATTCGATTATACATATAGATTCTGTCTATTTTCTTTTGACATGTTAAAACAAATCATAGCTAATAGTGGATGTGTTTACATATGTGACATTTGACTAGTGCGTCCGCAAATATCACTTCTTTATGTGAATAACAAGTAACATAAATATAGATTACAAATGAGGAAGACCACAAGCTCTGACATTTTATTAATTGCATTGTTGTTACTTTTTATGTCTGTTACTTTCGTAGTATAGGGAAGTATTATGACAACAAAAATTTTCGACTTCGACATTTGATGCCCACGTTTTAAAGTCTCCTGATACTGAAATAGTATATTAAAATACAAGTTTCATAAGACACGATTTTTGCGCACGCGTTCAAGTTTAGAAAACGAGCCGCTAGGCGAGTTTTCTAAAGAACAAGTGCGCAAAATGTCTTATGAAACGTGTATTTTATACTATTTTTTCTATTTCGGTTATTAAAAGTTCAAAAAAGCTTAAAATAAGAGACATGTTTTGTTCGAATATTTTAGAAATTTTGCTTTTTTGAAGTTGGTTACTCTGATTTTTAAGTAGAACGTTTTAAATATTTGAATATCGGTGGTGCTATATGTAATTGTGTTTAAAATTCAGACTGATTTATACAATAAAATAATAAATTATTTCAAATTATCAACAAAAAGGACGAAATAAATAACTGTACGCCCCCAGAGATTCGCAAAATAGCAGAAGACAATTTACATAATCTTTCGTCCACAAAATCTCTACATATTTATCAAAACAAACTTTTATAACAGTTGTACTATTCAACATGGTAAGTAAATGTCAATAGTAGCATCCGAAAACTTATCATCCAACTCTGCTTAACAATTTATATTGCGAATTAGTAAGTGAAATGTTAGCATGTGTGCTTTTTATTCTTTGTACAATTTTATTGCACATTTTTGTTACTTTAAAGGCTTATATTTTGACATTTAAATACGATTTGGTTCCATTTTTTTTGTTACCAACTTCAAAAAAATAAAATTAGCGTGCGATAAAGTAATACTTTATGCAACCAAAACGGGTGTCGTAAAGTGAACTTTATAGCACCGGAATAGAAAAAAGTGTTTTTTTGCAAAATGCCTCCCCCCCCCCCTCTCTCTCTTTCTGTGTCTGCTTGTGTGTGACCTCGATAAGGGTTAAACAGCTAAAGCTATCTATTCCAAACTTTGTATAATATTCATCTTGATCTCTGATTACATTTTCAGTGAAACCGGTAGACCGGACGTAGTAGTTTACTTCATTGAAAAAATAAAATCACACTAATATTACATCAACTACAAAGTTTAAACAAATTTCTAAACAATACAAATGTGCTCAGGAATAAGTTTGAGAAAAAGTTTATAAAAGGTTTTTTGAAATTCCTACCGGAAGTAGATCTTTTACTCTTATCGAAAAATATTTATGGTTTCTAAATAGATATATTAAGAGTGCACAAGTATTTAGATTTCGATTTATAACAATTTTTTGGTAAAAAAATCAAAATTTTGACCGGAAGTAATACTTTTACTCTTCTCGGATAGCAGGTTTTTGCAAATGTCTCGCAAATTATTCTATGCAGATTCGATTTGGAACATTCCATACAGATTTATTAAGAGATGGATGTAATTTTTGTATTAAAAAAAATTAAAAATTCAGACCGGAAGTAACACTTTTACTAACAAGTTTATTTTTCATTTTTTAAATATTTATTACAGAATTATAATACCCATTCATCTTATCTACTTTATATAAGTGCTCATAAGTAGTAAATATTCAATATTAGTAGGTGACTTTAAACATTACATTAGCATAGAAACATGTGTGTAATCCCTCTCATTACGTTCAAAATTTCTGGAAAATTTTCCAGTAGGAGCCACTTCAGAAATGACAACTGTAGAGACATGAGTACCACCAAGGTCACTATCACTCCTGGAAACATTTATCATATTTTATGTATACGTGAACACACCCACACATACAACTTTTAGACAAACACAATTTACAATGAATGACGTTCCAAATTAGCATCTATTAAAATCGCCTTTTAGTTCCAGGTTTGGCAATAAAAAAAAAATAATTCTTGGGCTGTTATTGTAGTGCTTGCAACTTGGTAACCCACGCATAACCATGTTTTGAAAATATTATTAAAATTTATTTTATTAATGGAGGTTCTGTTATTATAAGTATTTTGTGAATATATATAGTCAATCATTAGTACCCGGTTCAAACATTATTTATAACACTAAGAAAGATAAATGAATGTCGCGAAAGGCTACCAACCCACAATCTGATTAAAACTGAGTTGACCATACCGCAGGATTTTATACACTGCATTCTTTGATCTGCAGAAAGCTATCAGCAAATACACAAAACCATAACCGCACAGCCGTGCTATTAACCAGCAATGTGGTTTTGAATATAAGGACTTATATTTTTTAGAAACATTCAATCCACTTATTAGTCTTTAGCAAAATGGTTGGTGCGGGTTGGTAGCTTTGCGTTGTAAGTCTTTGACCTACGAGTAAAGAATAGAACAGGAGAGATAATAACGTGGTGGGGGAATAGGTATTTTTTAGACGGAAGTTACCACTTTAAGGGAGGTCAGTTATATCCTGTTATGTCAAAAATGACGTTTTATTGTTTCTATAATGATGAAATGTGTGGCTTGTGGTCGTTCTAGAACGGCAAGAATATAGAATATCACTTTGTCTCTTCATCGGTACGTTATTTCATTGGCATTCAACATAGGCAATAATAATTTTAAAAAAGTTATTTTAAATAACTTGTCATATATCTGACATGTCTGATTATGTGTTCAGTGGCGTAACATACATATCCAAGTCATTTAATATTTGTTATATTTTTGACGCAGATTTCCTTTAAACCCGTTTATAATATATTAAAAAGAAGAAAAGAATTGAAAACATAATACACTCACGATATTTCTTTAATTATTTTTGGACTAACAACCTATTTTAAATGATTATCGAGAACACAGGAAGTGTACATATACCCTATACAAAATATTTATGCACGCCTATGCATTACGGCAGCCATATTGAGTTACCACTTTGGACAAATATTATTTTTAAGGAGACTATCTCCTGTTCTATTTTTTACTCGTAGCTTTTAATTATACATGGGCGAGATAGGGAAAGTGGATGACTTAGGGATGCAAACGATACATCGATGTTTTTGAAAGATCGATTTTTCTGTTAAAAAACATCGATGTTTAGAACCGGCAAACATCGATGTATCGAATGTTTTTTGGAGCAATGTTTTACATCGATGTTTTTGTGGCACAGCAATGGACAAACTATTTTAAATACCGAATGAATTAGTTTTCTAGGTAGTTAAGAAATTTGTTGACAGATGGTAGCATGGCTTTGATCGCAACACAAACAGCTTACACCGGTTTTGGGAATGATGAATATAGCAAACAAAAAAGGGTCAATCATTTCACAAGTTTTACATTTTATATACATACATACTTCCCGAAGTTTTCGATCAAATAGTAAACTAATATTTTCTTGATTATTAGCGTTAGACGAGGTTGAATGCATTTTGAGTTTTGTTTTTCAGTTTAATGTTGTAAGCGTTAGCGCGTGGCATTCGAAGTTTTGAATAAATTTACACCGCGAGACTCCATCGTATAGTTGAATTAAAAAATGTATTGCGAAGGAATATGAGCAGACGATTCGATAAAATTGAATTCAATTCGATTCTGGCGCTGGCAACTGTATTAGATCCGAGATTCAAATTACTGCATTTTAAAGATGCCGTGGCCAAAAGCAAAATAATTTCTTGTTTAAATTGTTTCATAAGCGATGAAAAAAATGTCGCCAATATGTCAGAATCTTCCGATGATTCTGAAAAAGAAGAAAAGGCTTTTGATATTTGGACATATCATAAACATTTGGCTCACCAGAACATTAAGGCGAATCGGGACGGCCAAGTGTGCGAGAGGGATGCAGATATCGGAAAAGTAATTAGCGATTTCTGAAGAAACGGTACAACCGATTTTCAAATTTTAAACTGCATACTTCTTAAAATATTGTTTGAAAATGCGCCAACGTTTTAGTTTTTTAATTTTTGGTTTGATGAAAAAAATAAAAAAAATATTTTTGTAATAAAAAAAAAAATTAAAAATCGGCTCAACGGCGCATATGAAGACCAATTTTTTAATGACAAAACTTTTTTTTTTTTTAATTTCGGCAAATAATAACGCCCGAAACGGAAAAATGCATTTTCCTTTGACAGTCATTATACCGACAGTCCGCTGGATCCTTTTATACAAAAAAAGTTTAGGTGGGACGTAAGATATTCTGTATTTTATTGATAGTAACGGGGTCAACGGAAGAGCGTGGAAATTTTGAAATCTCCATCCTCTAATTTGGTACTTATCCACACCATTTCTAATTGTAATTCAGAAAACGTAAGTTGATATTCAGAAATCGTCAATTGTAATTTAAATTAATCGTTATTCAGGTATCAAATGTAATTCAGAAATCATCAGTTTTAATTTCGAACGCATAATTTTGGCAATGAATAATATGCGAGTAGGAATATAAGTGTTGATTTTGTTAATAATAAAACTACCCTAGGTTGACCTTTTTGTATATTTTTATCGTTTGTACTGTGTGTTGAAATAAAATCCTGCATAATCTCTTTTAAATTACATTTGATGATATTCTCTGAATAACAATTAATTGATGATTTCTGAAATACAGTTTACTCTATCTGAATTTCAATTGGCTATTCTAATTACAATTCTTTTGTCCTGAATTTCATTTAACTAATCGGAATTACAAGTATTAGTTTCACAGTAAAAATGTCGTTTACATGACACTAGTGTTAAATGTCCCTCACTTTTAACGTTGGTGGCTTAAAGTTACATTACAACAAATCCTCTCTGAGACAGGGTTTTTACCATTTTTCGAATTATATATAATGACTGCCCTGGCACCTTTGACTAGGCGTTTGATGATCGGACGCGTAAGAATATTTCTAACACTTCTAGAAACGCCTTGAACTTTCATCAAAGCTTTAGTGTAATATTTGGTTTGTACATTCAATTTTCTCAGTTTTTCTACCGTACGAAACCATTTCTTGTAATTCTTTGTGCACACTAGAATCACCATCCCCAATGAAGCATCGATATTCCAGTCCATGTAGAGTCTTACTCTGATTAAAAGCCTGAATGAGCATATCCGATTCCATTCCACGGGAAGTACCGGTCCAATATTTAAAACAATGGTCGTGCACTTCATCTTTTCCGCTTGTTTTAAGATAAAGGCACATGGCACAATATTCATTTCTCACATCCAGATGCAGCAACTTTTTTGTTTTTACACCAATAACACAAGCTACACCAGAATTAGAAGAATATCTGTGACCATGGCTTCGATGTAACCAGCCTCCATTCACAACTACTGTGATAAATGGAGTCCCATCCTCCGTTATATGACCATTATTTACAGCTAAAGCTTGCCTGCTTCAATCATGGATTCTTATAAAATTTCTTGCCAAACCTTTGTAAAACCACAAGTTACCAGTAAACTCTAGATGAACATATTAACCTCTGCCTACCTCTCCTAGTTTCATTTCTATCTTTTGAAATGACTTGCGGCCTATTGGTTTAACTCCCAAGGTAGAGAACAATTCTTCCATGCTCGAATGTCCACCACCAATAGACATTACTCCCCATACAGCACTATCAGCCACCGTAAGTTCTAATTTAGGAGTTGATATCCTTGGAGGTGTTCTCTCTCTATTTGTTTTAGACTCCGGGTGGAATCTATGTTTACAGACATGAGGTTTTCTTGCATAGTAATTGGTAACTATCAGAAACTGTACGACGCATGCGTATTTTATGATCAATGTTCGGAGGGTAGAATAACAAATTCGATTCGTTTCCAACTACTAGTTTAGTGTTCGAACTAATACAAATTTGCAATTGTAAACGATTTTCAAACTATCACAAGAGTTAGGTGTTTTATCTCTGACAAAAGTTCGCAATATTTCAAGTAGATTTTTTTAAATTTCGTTGTGGTTGGTAGGGTCAATTGCGTCGAGGTGTTATCGATCACGATTCCTTTATTGTTGTACATAATAGAAATACATAACCTCCGTGTATATTCACTTTTGTATATAAAAGACAACTAGGTATTGGAAGTATACAAACAAAGAGATTCTATAAAAGATCATCTTTAAAAATAGAAACGATTATTTACAAAGAAGTGTATAAAAACAGACATAATTTCTATAAATATTAATAATTTTGTATTATCGTGGGTCCATAATGTACATTCATTTTCAACAGATTGCCCCTCTAAAAAGCGTTCGTACTATCAAAATCTCAAACAAGTTTGATTTATATTAAATTTTGACTGGCGCATGCCCATTAGAAAAGTCGGAGACTGTCGAATAACTATCACAAAAACTCTCTACGAACAAACCTATGATGTCATTGGAATTCCCGCAATTGCAAGTTCCACAGTGGCACTGTGTTTTGAATATCGTGTTTAGTAGATATAAGAATCAAATTTGTGGGTGAGTAGGGTGGCTTGTTTGATTTTTTATCGCCGTACGTGCAAAAAGTCAGTTCTCGGAAAGAATTAGGTACCCGTTCTACTTTTAAATGTATCAATAAGTAGTATGAACATAGTATAATATTTTTTCAATTTTATATTAATAGTTTTGTTCATAAAGTAAGTAAATAATAGTATAATTTATTGAATTGTTGCAGAAAATACGTAGGTACCTAAGCTACTATGAACCCGTAGGCCGTAAACATTCTTAACAGGCTAGCCCTTTTATTTCCAGTATCATTAACATAATTATTTATTATCTTAAATCAGTAAATTCAATTGTTTTTAACTATGCATGCTACTTCGCAGGACACTGGCAATGTCTTGAGAAGATCCTTCAGCTCGAATATAGGTATAATTTGTATGGCGCAGTCAATTAGACGCGTGGCAAAAAGATCGTCCGCATTTACGGTGCGGCGAGATCAAAGGGGAAAACGTATATTACTGTTTCGGACGCTATTTTCTGGCAAAAAAATAAAATAAAAATTGATTAAACATTAGTAGATATAGCTTGAACGTCGCTCTTGGCCACTTTTTCTATTTTCTTCTTTTTTCTTAAGTTATTACAAAAAAAAAAATTTTAGAAAAAGAAAATTGAAAAACTGAAACGTTAGCGCATTTTTGATTATTGCTTTCAAAACATTTCTTCTTTCAAATTAAAAATATTTTGCTTGGTTTTTCTTAAAACAGCTAAATAATTTCAGCGCCATCTACCGCATCGGAAACACACTAAATGGTCGTCCTGATTCGCCTTAAGTCTAAATAGTCCTCTTGCTCCACCATAACAACAATGGAGACTGAAGTGCAAATGTATCTCGGATCAGCTGTTGCTCCTATTACCCAAAATCCGATCGAAATGTGGAATGACATGAAAAGTTTGTTTCCGGAACTGTATAAACAAGCTACTAAATATTTACCAATCGTAGCTACTTCAGTCCCAAGCCAACGACCCTTTTCCAAAGCCGGAGCAACTATCACGCAGCAGCGAAACCGTTTAAAAGGGAAAAGGCTGTCCAAGCTATTGTTTCTAAATTCTGTACTCAATAAATAATGTTGTTTCAAAATTTACTAAAGTACATGCCATATAAATACAATTTAATAACTGGATTTTTTATTTTATTTTGATTTCCTTTTATTTCTCTCATAGTTAGAGTAGTACAGAGTGCATGTGAACTATATTGTGCTTGTGCACATGTCTAGCCACTTTAGATATAGTCATATTAAAAAAGTTAAAGAAACATCGTTGTTTCGATATATCGCTGTTTTCAGGGCCGATGTTTTTTTTTGTTAAACATCGATACATCGAACATCGATGTTTTTCTTTACGATGTTTGCATCCCTAAGTGGATTCGATTTCACTCAAACTAGACCGACTAGTGTTTTGTCGGCTCTCGGGTACCGTATCACCTACCGGTTTCCCCGAGACCCGACAAAACACGAGTCGGTCTGGTCTGCGTGAAATCGGAACCACTTCCCCTATCTCGCCCATGTATACTTTAAACATAACTTTAATAGTAGATATTTAGTATTATGACTGTGCAGCACAATTTAATAAGAATTAAATTACCCGCACAATATTTTAACAAATTTCTGTACAATGCTTAGTACTCCTGCAGTCAAAGTAACTTGGATTTGAAAGTTGACAATGATTAGTGACAGATATTAGTTTTTATACCTATTTCAACTTTTGTTTTGCCAGTAAAAATAAATTAGTAAACCAAAATACACTGATTTTACTATTTGCAGAATGCATCCAAATCGCAAGAAATATATTCAAAAGGAAAATGTATGAATTGACAGTGTATCTATATACACTATATACCCTTGTTTATTAATACTATAGTCATACACCTACGGAAAACTGTAAACAGGAGGGTGAAGGGATGTGGTCATGCAATGGTGTACTCTGTATTCTGATGAAAGCCGATTGTATTCGGTATCTTCGTAGTAACTTTAACTTTTACTACAATATATTAGCGAGAAAAATTAATGAATGGACACACCCTGCTGCCGAACTCCTCTGGTGGCTACTGTCCCGAACTAACCTTCAGTTGTATGTCTATAGTACACATAATCAAAGACTATACCTTTTCAACTTAAAATTGAGAATAATCAACATCAAATTGAGAATGAATAAATTTGCAGCATGCGTTTATGTAACAAAATAATACCAAACGTGAGTGTTACTGAATATCATTCAGTGTCAGTGGTACCATGCCTTACATTAAAAAAACGCGAAACTGACAAAGTTGAGCAGCAAATTTGTACTATACAGGGCAATCCAAATTAAGTATTCACCATTGGTAACTTTGTTATTATTAAAGATACAAGATTGTTTAAATTAGCAAACTTGTAGTACTTTTAACGCTCTTTAATGTGGAAGAATAAAAAAAAACAAATGAGCAACGCGTTTTCGAGTTTTGCCAAAAAATATTTTTTTTTCAAATGGAAACCCCTGTATATTATATCATTTTCTGCTAGAACTTTAATTTTTAAACAAATAATCTTATAAGAAATTTTTTACTGGGATTAAAAATACTGGAGTAATAATGAATAAACGAAAACAGCTAAGTCAAGTGCATTTCTATGTATCTATGAAAACGACGATAAGTCTTTCTACCAAACGTCAAATATTAGTACTGTTTTATTAGTTTTTCACTCATAAGTTTCATTGTGCTAGTTATTAATTTGACAAAAAAATGATTTTTACCCATTCAGAAAAGTGTGATATGTTAGAATCTTATTTAGTGTGCAGAAAATCCTCTAGGAGGGCAAAAGAACACTACGCTGAATTATATCCACTCCGAACACAACCACATGAGCAATATTTTCTGAGACTTTACCGAAAATTTAGAGGCAATGAGAGTGTTTTTGCCAAAACAAGGACAAAAAGGACTTTTATAAAAAGCGAGGCCACGGAAATTGCAGTTATCGCATATTTTGAGGCCAACCGTGAGAATTCCATACTAGATATTGTCAATGAATCTGAATTGAGTCATGGTACTGTGCATAGGATTCTGAAGAAACACAAATTCATTCCTTATAAGTACAAACCGGTTCAGGTTTTTTTGCCAGGGGATCCAGAGAGAAGAATGTTTTTTTGCCACTGGTATCTTAACTTTTGTCGCCAAAATGTAAACAACTTTCGTTATATTTTATGGACCGATGAATCGAATTTCTCAAATTCTGGAATGTACAATAAAAAAATCATCATTACTGGTCAAAGGAAAATCTTCTTTTAGTAAATCCAAGACGTCCACAAGTCCGTTTCAGTTTTAATGTTTGGTGCGGTTTAATCGGTTCATAGATTGTTGGTCCTTTCTTTTATGAGGGCACTCTAACTGGTGAAAGGTACATAGAATTTTTGACTGAAATTTTGAATAATTTCTTAGACGATCTGGATCTCATAAGTAGACAGAATCTGCATTTTCAGCAGGATGGCGCACCTGCGCACAACTACAGAGGTACTCATCAACTTCTAAATACTATTTTTAACACTTCATGGATAGGAACAAATGGTCCTATTCAGTGGCCTCCCCGATCGCCAGATTTAACGCCGCTTGATTTTTTTTTATGGGGTTATTTAAAGAACCAGATTTATGAGCAAAGGTACGAAAACGTAAACGCCCTAAAGATTGCAGTTAGTGAAAAGATAAACCAAATAGATGGTAGGACCATACTGAAGGCAGATCGAGAAGTTCGGAAGCGTGTACAAAAATGTATTGAACTACAAGGTGGTATTTTTGAACATCTTCTATGAAAAAATCAGTGATTTTTAGTTTCTTTTAATGATAAGTTTATGTATAAAATAAAGTTTATAAAATTAATTTAGCTGTTTTCGTTTATTCATTATAACTCAAGTATTTTTAATCCCAGTAAAAAATTTCTTATAAGATTTTTTGTTTAAAAATTAAAGTTCTAGCAGAAAATGATATAATATACAGGGATTTCCATTTGAAAAAAAAATATTTTTCGGCAAAACTCGAAAACGCGTTGCTCATTTGTTTTGTTTATTCTTCCATCTTAAAGAGCGTTAAAAGTACTACAAGTTTGCTAATTTAAACAATCTTGTATTTTTAATAATAACAAAGTTACCAATGGTGAACACTTAATTTGGATTGCCCTGTATATAACTGCCAAGGTGACTGGAGAGGGCTTACGATTAGATTGGGCGTTAAAAATTCGACTGCCTACCGATGGGTTAAAAATCAAGAAAATGTGGAAAAGCCACGTGAGGGACAAAAATTTGTGACAATCACTGAGGAGCTTCGTCGATTTATCGTTCAATACATTGAAGAAAACCCAAAATTAATATTAAATGAACTTAACTAAAAATGGTAGTGCAACATCAAATAACAGTATCTAAAGAAACACTTCGAAAACAATTGGACACATGGTTGTTCACATTGAAAGACATACGAAAAGAACCTGAAAGAGTAATAAATAGTGATGAAAATAAGATAAAACGTCGTGAGTATATTCAGCAACTTTTAATTTATCAAGCGGGTAATGTGCCAATTATTTACATGGACGAAACAAATTTTAATTTATACATATCAAAAGACAAGGACGATCAATATAGTGGCTGGTGCCGCGGAGTAAATACACGCGTTATAGGCTGTATTGGTAATATGGGAATGATTCACAACGTGGTCCAGAAGAGGTGCTTTTAGAATGGAAGATCGCAAATCAATTTGTCCGTCAGTGTTTGCGTGCAGCCTATAACATTTATCAAACTCATGTGGTGTTGTTAAATGACAATGCTCTCCATGCCATGGAAACCGTATTTACTGAAAATGAATTCAGCAACCATAAATTGCTAAGACTTATTCCTTACAGCCCAACGTTGAAAACAATTGTAATTGACTTGGTCCAGCTTAAAAGTTGCTGTTAAACGGGATTTAAGTTTGCGTATGCGACATATTTTAGCTGGAGAGCGCAGTGCAAATTTAAACCAGACGGAGTATCATCTACAACAATTAGAAGAGATAATACATAGATACTAATGTTAAGGCTGACGTCCCGTACGCTGCACCGGACAATATTCACGTTGAAAACATGCTCACATTTTTTTGATAAGAAATGGAAACTATTAATTTATTTGTTATAAAAAGTACACAGTTATGTTAAGGAAACTTGAGTCGAGGTCGTAGGTTTTTTTTAAATGTTTAATTGAGCTGTTTTGACACTATATACTGTAAATAAAATACCCCTTTTAAAGGTAAAAATAAATATCCTTTAGTTGTAATTTTGAAGTACCAAATAGCATTCCTGCACCCCCCTGGACCTAAAAAAATTAGTCTGCAATATAAAAAAAAATATTGCTACGAAAATGATATCTTCCTTTGTAAATGGTATCAAAATAATAATGTGTTGATTATACTGGACATTAGGGTTACAATTCACACATAGTGAGGACAAAAACCGTCAATATGTAAGTTCCCTGCCACACACACATCTCGATATAGTGTAGCATCTTAATTTCAGATGGCAGTGAAAATTGGGCGGATATATGTATTGAAAATTAAAGGATAGTTACGTTTATTTATGCAAAAGCGCGTTGACTAATAACCAATAAATACTTTGTCAAATAATAATAACAGTTATATATTACTACTAATTATACAACACTTTGCGGAGTGTAATATAAAATATATACCTATAAAAAACAATAAGGTTACAAAAGTTGCTATATAATAATCTTATAGATTGTATACTTTCGAGTGATGTATATTTATAGTAATTTTTGAATGTTTGACATATTTGAAATTAACTGGTCGAAAAGTGAAAACCTTTATCGATTTAATATATGATATAGGTAATTAACTTTATATAATGTTATGTAATTATGATGAAGCATTCATTTATTGTAGTACTGAATTATATAAATACAATCATTTGAGTAAAACGCCTACTTATATCTTGATAATTTCGAAGACTTGGACAATGCTTCGGCTCGTATTATTATCAGATATTAAATTAAATTTCTAAAATATAATATCTAAACAAACTCTACTTACATAAACATGGATAAAACTAGGCAATTTATAGAAGACGGTATACCAACTACAGGTATATTTTATAGTCTACTTCCGAAAATTAAATAATTCTTGATCCATAAATTTATGGATTTCTGCGACGGGACTATAAAGGAATTTAGATACCTAACAATAATAAATATACACTTTTTACGTATTGAATAAATTTTTAGATTTACCAGCGCTTAACACAATTTATCATTGTATACGTTACTCTAAATAAATACTAATTAATTTATTCATAGTGTTTATTACATAATTAATAATAGATTTTTATTTTCAATACATACATACGCAATACATGACATGAATAAATTATTAAAAAATATATATATGTTTTATAGTCTACTTCAGAAAATTAAATAAATCTTGATCCACAAATTTATGGAATTCTGCGACGGGACTAGAAAGGCATTTAGGTACAGTGGTGGGAAGTTTAAATGAAACACCTCACGATGCGTTTCCTTTTCTAGGGCCACTTCGGCGACGGGCGCTAGACAAGGAGACGCATCGTTAGGTGTGTCAGTTAAACTTCCCTATACCTAACAATAATAAATATACACTTTTTACTTATTGAATAAATTTTTAGATTTACCAGAGCTTAACACAATTTATCATTGTATACATTACTCTAAATAAATACTAATTAATTTATTCATAATGTTTATTACATAATTAATAATACATCTCTATTTTCAATACGCAATACAAGACATGAATAAATTATTAAAAAATATATACCTATGTATTTAATAATAATAAGTCTCTATTGAAATATGTGAATTATTGTGAATGTACAAATGATTCCGAATGAATCGCGCAAGCTATCCAAAATATGTAGCGCATATTCAACGATTTATACCGGGCGCATTAAATTTAAACGATTTAATCATGTAATTTACAAAATCCATTTATTAATTGTGTTACTTTACATGTTACAATATAATAGAAGCAGTTTTCATTTGTAATTGTTTATTCTCATTTTGGAAAGGTATGTTCTCAATTTTGAAAAAGGTGTATTCTCAATATGAAGTTGAAAAGGTATAGTTGAAGAATAATACTGTTTTATATAGATGATGAATACAAATTATATACAGATTGATTTAAATTTAAATTCCAAACCTTACTTTAAATGTTTCGCAGTTCTTGATCCGTAAGGGTTGATAGGTTTCTGCATAACTATAGGGATTAATTAAGTTTCTAATATAATATGATTCAAAATATTATTTAATTGTATATGTGTAAAATTTACAAATTAAATAGAACAGAAGAAGAAATATTGTACAAAACAATTGTTAAACCTTAAGAACCATGAATATCTTGGAAATTAGCCACACCAAAAGATCAAAGCACATATACAAATATGTATTATATTCAAAGTTAATCCTCTGTACGTTTCTATTGAAATAAAGTTATAATTAGTATAGGACTTACGCTAGAAGTAAGTAATTTTTGTTTAACTTTATAAATATAATAAGGACAGAAAACAAAAAGGAATTATTATGCAAATACGAAAAAAAAATGTAAAGCATTTGTTGGTCTGTAATGCTACTCAATCCTATGCTAGTTGTGATTATTGTAATTGAAAGATAAATTGTATAAGAGAACACAATTTTAAAAAAACTCGTTTTCTAAAACCATATGTAATAATATACTATCCATTTTCTGACGAAAGAAAATAACGGACCGCGTGAAGCGCATTGTTTGAGAAAGCGGCGGTAGTAGACCAGTCATTGCGACTGACTCTGTGACCATCGTGTTTCCGGTTTCCCTTAATCAAAATAATTGACCGACAGTACAAGATAATATGAATCAGACTTACGCACAATTACTCTGCTTTGTTTCAGATGATACGACTACCGTCAAGAAGAACAAGTGCAACGCTCGAAGAAGAAGATACCACGACATTATTATAAGAAGAGCTATAGTGATGTGACGCACGTTCTAAGTGATAGATGGACATTATTTTTACTTAAAAGATCCAATTAGTTCTTCCAGTATGTTCTCTCTTATAGTTATTTTTATATTCACATTAACAGCGGTTCAGTCACTTCAGGGGCCGAATGTCTGCACGAAACAGGAAGTGTAAGTAATTGCGTTTTTTATTTATTTTGATGTATGATTATTCTAATAATAGTAATAGTTATATATATATACCGGGTGTCAACGAGATCATGTATCAGCCCGCCATTTATTTATTAGTTAAAATAAAACCTTGAAATTCGGACCGTATATATGAGTGATTGGTGGGCTTCTTCAGGTACACTCAGTTTTTCTATAGCACTTCTGGTCAAACCGGAAGTGACGTTAATTTTGAATTTTTAAATACAACATTTATTATTTCTGTTCATATTCTGTTTCTTCTAAAAATTTGCCATCTAGTGCAGGTTAACTTTTGACATTTCTGTCAAAGATGGCGGTATCTGTTAAATTTATCCATTAAAGTGAAACTGCTTCGCAACAATTGTCGAAATGTAACAACCATCAAAGTTAGCTTTGAAAACAATTAAGAAACATATTTTTCACATTTACACGCATTAGCGAAGGAAACATGTATTTCACGTTGAAATTACTAAAGAAAATAAGATTTTTTTCTTTTTTTCATTTTCAAATGACAGGTACTCGTTTTTTTAAATAGTAACACCTATTTTTTATTACAGTGCCATATTGGCATAATTTTTAGCTTTCAAGTGATATAAAATATGCTGTGGTTTAGTGGTAGACAGGTAGTACAAAATATAAAATGTAAAGCTTGTTGTTCACGAAGCAACAGAAATTAATGTACCCGCCTTAGTTGAAGTTGATAAAACGGTTTCCCTCCGACAAATCGGTCGCGAGTTAACTATTAGTTATGAATCTGCGCTAAAACTTCTAAAGAAACATAACTACAAATCTCTCAAGTATCAGATTAACCAACACCTGTTCGAAACCGATTTTGTGATAAGACTATAGTTTTGCAACTGGGCTGTAGATAATATCCGAAGAGACGGTAATTTTGCTGGTAACATTATCTTTTCCGATAAATCAAGATTAACAAATCTTGGATTATTTAACCGACAAAACACGAGATACTGGGCGCAGGAAAATCAGCGATTGTACAGACAAGGTAACCATCTAGTGAGGTTTGGTTTTAATGTTTGGCTGGGAATTATTGGGGACGTTCTTTTGCCTCCTATAATTTTTGACGGACATCTAACTTCCGAAAGATATTTGGATTTTTTAAATAATGAAATTAATGACTCTTTGAGTTATTTACCAAGGGAGCAAAGATATGCTGTATTTTTTCAGCAGAACGGCGCACCACCTCATAATTCACGACTCGTTAGGGATACTTAAATCAAACTTTTGGTGACCTCTGGATTGGTACCAATGGGCCAGTCAGGTGGCCTCCTAGATCAACGGATTTAACACCCTTAGATTTCCATATCTGGCCATATTTGAAAGAAAAAGTATACACTGTACAATCTGCTACTCGCGAAGAACTGGAAGCACGAGTGAGGCAAGCAATAAATAATATAACCAGGCACCAGTTACATAATTGTCTGAGGGAATTTATACGACGTGTTAATTTATGTAGAGATCAGGAAGGGCGACATTTTGAACATTTATAATAAATACGTAAATAATAATAACTTACATCTAGCTCCTTTCAATAATACTCATAACATAGATTTTGTAAATTACTGTTTTCGCTATTGTTGTGTTACTAATAGTTGTAATGCAAACATTGAACATGTGTGTATCTTTGTTTAATATCTAGTAGTTGATTAAATTTATGGAAGTCGTTTATTTCCTTTGATAACTGTGTTTTTTTCGTTTGAAATGTAATTGTTCTGTTGCTTTGGAATTAGACTACTTTTAAAACATTTTATATTTTGTACTACCTGTCTACCACTAAACCACAGCATATTTTATATCACTTGAAAGCTAAAAATTATGCCAATATGGCACTGTAATAAAAAATAGGTGTTACTATTTAAAAAAACGAGTACCTGTCATTTGTAAATGAAAAAAAAATCTTATTTTCTTTAGTAATTTCAACGTGAAATACATGTTTCCTTCGCCAATGCGTGTAAATGTGAAAAATACGTTTCTTAATTGTTTTCAAAGCTAACTTTGATGGTTTTTGCATTTGGACAATTGTTGCGAAGCAGTTTCCCTTTAATGGATAATTTTAACAGATCTCGCTATCTTTGACAGAAATGTCAAAAGTTAACCTGCACTAGATGGCAAATTTTCAGAAGAAACAGAATATGATCAGAAATAATAAATGTTCTATTTAAATATTCAAAATTAACGTCACTTTCGGTTTGACCGGAAGTGCTATAGAAAAACTGAGTGTAACTGAAGAAGCCCACCAATCACTCATATATACGGTCCGAATTTCAAAGTTTTATTTTAACTAATAAAAAAAGGGGGGCTGATACATGATCTCGTTGACACCCGGTATATATAATCAATAAACGAAATATCGCAGATACATAAAACAACAAGAAATAGAAGGATATCGCGCAAATTCCGTTGTAGAGCAACCGTAGACACGTGTTTCTGACTCATTGGTCATCAGTACGGTATATTTTCTTGAAATAGCACTGTTGTATGTGGTGTGTGTTGGCAACTGCTATTAGGACAAGGTTAAAAGAAAAAAACTGATGCTGAGAGAATATCAGTGTGGATTTAGGAGTCAGAGGTCAACTGTGGACTAGATAGCTATGTTAAAGCATTTGCAAGAAAGCCATTATAGGCAGGAAATGAACATGCATATGCTTTTTATAGATTTTCAACAGGTATACGATTCAGTAGATATAGAAAAATTATTTGAAGCTACAGGAGTGCGGGTTGATAAAACTAGCAGAAATGACTATGAAACAATTCGAGTGGGATAGTCCAGATAAATCGGACACCGTTGAGAGTTTATAAAGTCAATACCGGTTTGAGACAAGGAGATCCCCTGACAACAACATTATTCAATATAATATTATAAGTCATACTAAAACGAAGCAATTTTTACAGAACGGGACTGATATATGACATGAAACACATGCGTCTCGTCTTTGCCGACGACATCACGATAATAGCAAGAAGTATAGAAGAACTAAAGAGAGTAATAAAGAAATTGATAACTGAAACAGTGAAATTAGGAAGTATATGAAACTGATATACGACAAGAAAGAAAAACAGGACGAGGAAGAAGTAAAAATTAATATAAATAACGAAACGTACCTCTTCGAAAGGGTGAGGAAAATCAATTACCTTGGTGTCCAAGTAACAGATCGACACGAGATGGAAGAGGAAATCCAAGCAAGACTGCATAAAGGAAACAAGTGTGCTGGGATATTCAACAAGTTGTTAAGAAATAAAGAATTATCTAGACGAGCCAAAATGAGGATTTATAAGACAGTACTGAGACCAACACGATACTCTATCTTGCAGAAACCTGGACCCTAAGCAAAACGTGTGGAAGTATGGTAGCGGAAAATATTGATAAGAATATTGGGTGGGGTAAAGACACAACGCCAATAGAGGAGAAGAACAAATGAAGAAGTACATGCGATTTTTCCAGAACCAATAATGTAACATGAGATCAGAACACAGAGATATTGATATGGTTAGGATATGTGGAACGAAGTCAGAGCAAAGAGTAACAAAACAAGCGATGTGGACAAGAAGAAAAGAAGATAAAAAAAGAGGGGCAGGCCAAAGAGGAGATGCTTAGAAGAGATGAAGAGCGACTTGAATAGATTTGGGGTAACAACACGTAGAAGAAAATTAAAAGACTTGGCTTGGAAACAAATTGCCTACCAAGCCAAGGACTCTGAGGGTCTGTAGAACTTTATATATAAATACATAGATTTTCTCTATTTTTAACAACAGGTATAGAATGAAATACGTAAATAAACATGTACAATGTGAAAATAAAAAAGATTACAGAAAATCTATTTTTCAAGGTATAATAAAATTTGTACTATGTACAGTTGGTAAGAACTGTGCGTGTGCAACACTACAACATTCGATAGAAAAAATAGCGCATGTTATAATGTAGCCAATATATATATATATTGGACAGATCAAAGGTAACATAGTAACACGCTAAAGAATACTGTATGTATGTTATCGATTGTACAAAATTTTAAATTCAGCAGTCGCGGAGTACGTACATAATACAGATTATACGGGTCACTAAATCGAACTATCTGCATTTGAATTAATTTATAATAGATTCATTTATTCTTTTGCCATTACCATTCAATATAAAGATATGTATGTAAATACAAAGTCAAATACATATGCTTTTAATCAATAATAGTAATCATAATTCATGTCTCAACGGTTTCCAATAGTTGGTTGAATACTAATCACACAGAATGATACCACGTTAAGAAAGCAACAAATCACCTAGGTAGTAAAAGTATATATATATTTTAAGGAAATTTTTACTGTGTTTTTATTGAGATTAGAACTCACCACTTCCAATTGCTAGATAAGTGTTCTATCCACTGCACCACTGAAGGTCTATGAAAACGAATCTTTAAATCTTTTTAAAAATTCATATTCATGTGCTACACAAGGCTATCCTTCAAGACTATATAACTTTTCTTCCAACGTCATTACATATCCAATACATATCACATAATATAGAATATTTTATCTCCCTTCCACTTTATTAAGGTGTGTCCCAAAATTATGTTAACATGTTAATTTCACAATAATAATTAGAAAATAACATTTTACAAGATAATCCGAATATGTTACTTATATTAGTCGTTAACTCAACTTATTGAAACGAATACAATATATAACAGAAGTATAAAGATAGCACTTGGAAGTTATGTTTTGATATTCATAAGCCACTACCTTTTTTAGCAAATCTAATAATATGACTAAATATCAGTTCACTTGACATGCAACTTGTACTTGCGCATTCTTTTTACACACATTTTTTTTGATCCAAACTAATATTTTCTTTTTATTATGGCAAATACACAGCCTTTCTATGCACAATCTAAAATTATTTTCAACTATCCAGAGTGTTCGAGGATAGTGATATATATGAACGTTATATTTAGCTTTTTGGTTTCTGAGTTGAACATGCTCCGTCGCGCGTCGTTTCTACTTCTACTGTCGATATTTCGCTTAATATCCTAAGATATATCCTCAGAGTTTCCCTCTTATACTGTGATAACCTGAAACAAACTGGCGCGTATTGACAGGGAATGGTTTATATTGTGTTTAGTGTTGCTATTGAATGGAACGTTTATATTATAGTTGAGTTGAGTTTTAATGATGGACTTTTAGGAGTGAGCGAGATAATATCCTCTTTCTCGATTAAGTTGTTGGGACGTTTCCGGATTGAGGGATTCCCGGATTTTGCGACTGTAATTAATGAATAGGATTTTTCTGAAATTGAACTGGGTCTGGTGACCGGTTGACAGAGGACCATAAGATAAAAAAAAATGTAGAAGAAATTATAATGGAAAAGAAAATGATGTTTACCGCATTGGCACCAAAATTGGTATTTTAAAAAACTGGCTGACTAGGAGTGACATAACACCTGTCAATGTTTTCGGGTCAAGGATTTTCAAAATGCCAATGTAGGCCTTCAAAAACCCAGTGCCATACTAAACGATGTGCCTGTTTCAAGACTGGAAATTTGTGCAACAGTAGACGCCATTCCAGCAATACCTGCCAAAATAAATTGTCCAATTGACAACTTCTTTTGTCCAAAAATACAATCTCCCTGGTTTACTTGTGTTTATTTTATTGTTTATTTCGTTTTAAGAGAAGATGCCTTCTTTTTTAAATTTCTACGTTTGTATACAACTTAATAGGGATAAAAATACAATTTCCCTGGTTTACTTGTGTTTATTTTGTTGTTTATTTCGTTTTAAGAGAAGAAGTCTATTCGCCTACGACATTTGTCTTATTGTGAATCTTTTTGTCTAAAAACCCAGCTGGCAGACACCATTTGCCCAGGAAAATAGCTTTTGAGCAGAAATAAATGATATGGAGCTATTTGCCTAGGCAAAAGCTATTTGCCGAAAATGACTATTAGCCTGCGACATATACACTGCCGTACAAACATAAAACCTGATACACACCGGATGATTCAAAGAATTGCTTTGACAGATAAAAGAAAATCGGACAGTTTGAAAATAAGAACGCCAAAAAACTATGTAGACTAGAGCATATATATGAGGACTTTATGGGATGTAAAACTTTACTATCTATATGTATCAGGATTGCCAATATTATTATTTTCCTAACAAGCAATTGTTTTAAAGCGCACAAAGAAAGAAATGTCCTAGTGACACATAGTACGTGAATTTCACCAACATATTTTATTATATAGTAGAAAATAGATTAATTGTATTCACGTTTTTTATATTTACTTCCTGTAGGATAAACAAAAATGTTCTCTTTGTTTGAAACCAGCGCAATATCAACCGCAAGAGACAATTAACATGCAGTTTTTTGAGGTTTAATTTGATGATTAATTATGTTTATTGACGTGACGTATGATTATTTCCATGAACGAAAATTAATTTACCTTGTAATTGTTGTCTCTATGATATTATCAATACATACACAAATATTCGTTACCATGCAATGTGTTTTCCATCCAGTTCAAATTTTTTAACTTATAAAAAACGCATTACTAAATTCCAGCAGAGTTTTTTATGATTACGACAAAAAACTTAATACTATCTAATATATTCTGATATACAGGATGTACCACTTAAAACTCCCAGGTCAAATATCTCGGAAACGGATAAAGATATTTGAATTTTGTAAAAAGTAGTTACTAAAGAATGTGATCGACTCTAGTTTGCTCTCACAATTGTGTTTTATTATGTGAAGATATAGATGGCGCTGCGATGAAAAGAATTTTTTGATCGTCACAATCTTCATTTGTTTTTTATTTGAAAGAGTATTAAAATTAAAGTAAATTTTATTATTTGTGTTAGTTTCCAAAATTTAACGGTTTCATAGATATTCGTGTTTAAAGAAAGTAAAGAGTAATTTTAAAGTTTTGTCTTTATTTTGTTTAAATAATTAATTTGTAGGGAAAAATAGCAGTAAACATATTCACAATTCTTGCTATTATAGTTACTTCACAATTTAAATTTTATAGTTTGTAGTTCCTTTTTATAAATTCCACTTCATAAGCACCCATAGGTATGTAAACAGAAAAGCATTCATGTCTGTGTTATATGTATGTATGCTTGCTTTGATTATTAAGGAAATATTTTGACATTAGCACTGTAATGTTAGCGGAAAACAACAACTTTATGAATCAGATCATGTGGAGTGACGAATGTCGTTTTCACAACAATGGTACTTTAATTAAGCATAATGCTCGACATTGGTCAGAAGATAATCCCCAGGTGGATAAGGCAAACAAGAAATCAAACAGTTTTTGGCGTTAACGATTGGTGTGGAATTTTAAACGGATATAACTTAGGCCACCACTTTTATCATGAAACATTAACTGGGGTGCGCTACTTACATTTCCTGCAAAATGAGTTACCACTACTTTTGGAATATGTGCCTATACAGCTACGAAATAATATGTGGTTACACCTGCTCATAATGCCAACATAGTTACTGACTATTCTAATCAAACGTTCCCAGTTCCCACGTCGTTGGATTGGTACTAATGGCGTCCTTAGGGGGTCAGCTCGTTCGCCGGATGTAACACCCGTTAGATTTTTTCTTGTGAGTTACTTGAAAGCTGAAGTGTCGTTTTCACAACAATGGTACTTGAACATAATGTTTGATATTGGTCAGAAGATAATCCTAGGTGGATAAGGCAAACAAGAAATCAAACAGTTTTTGGCGTTAACGTTTGGTGTGGAATTTTAAACGGATATATTTTTGGCCCACTTTTATCATGAAACATTAACTGGTGTGCGCTACTTACATTTCCTGCAAAATGAGTTGCCACTACTTTTGGAAGATGTTATGGAGTTGCGAAATAAATGTGGTTACATCAAACTGCTAATAATGTCAACATAGTTACAGACAATTTTAATCAAACGTTCCCACGTCGTTGGATTGGTACTAATGGAGTCCTTAGGTGGGTGGCTCGTTCGCCGGATCTAACCCCGTTAGATTTTTTTCTTGTGGGCTTACTAGAAAGCTGAAGTTTACAAGGAACCCATAACAGATATGGGCGACCTTTATAAAAAAAATTATGCAAGTGTTCAAGAAATTAGTAGAAATACATTGTTAAATGCTTGCGGAAGAGAACTAATAAGGCGATATACGTTATGTAGCAATCAAGAAGGCAACAATTTTGAACATCTTTGTTAGTTATATTTGATCCTTTTAAGTATTTAAACAAAATAAAGACTGGAAGTTTTAAGTGGTACACCCTGTATAGCGTATGTGTCAATTTTCATTAGGTATAGGGATTCAATGTTTACGTGCGATTTATACGTATACAAGTAATGCGTGGCAACGTGGCACCCCTACTGTCCGTCACCAATCCCGGCAACAATCGACATCACAACGATTTTCTCCGATCTTCCCACTTCTCTCCACCAGATTTTACATTCAATGTTTAGCTGCGAACACATTGCGATCTAGTCTGCAATAAAAGCCGTCTTATTACTGGAACGGGAAACATCAAATGGCCGCCGCGGTCCCCTGATCTAGTAGTTTATTATTATTTTCAAAATCCTTTTTTATTTACCTTATTTTTAATTTTATTAGAATTACGCTTTTGTTTGTGTCATGCAGCGTGAACGCAGCTTAATAATTCTCTGCATTTACTGAAAGGAAAAAGAAAAACAAATCCTTGCAACCCGTAAATATTATTTCTGAACGCTTTACAAACACCCAAGCCGGTGGTCGAATAGTTACTGCTAACCACGCTAACTTGTATTTACGAGCATGCATCGGTCGTGCTGGCATTGGAAAGGAAAGAAGGGGTACTATGTTGCCACGTACTGTATGGATTAATCGCCTATGGCTAATGAAAATTGACACATGCTGTATGTTGCCTATATTAACTAATTATTCAGCTTGTATTCGTTTATGTGCTAATTGGAAATATGTTGATATTTTTGTTTGCACTGTGCTATATTTTAATTATTATTTTGTCCTGTAAATGGATTATGTCTGTTGGACAATAAAGTTTATTATTATTTATTATTATTATTAGTCGATAGCGCAGGGTAGTTATGAATATTCATGTTGGTTTCTTGCAGTAGGTAATCAAAAGGGCGATAGTAAACTCGGCCGCTTAACAGAACATGTACTAATCCTACAGGTAAACTGGGCCTGTCCAGATTTTAGATGCAAAATATTTTTGTTGATTTTAAATTTGGAGAAAACCTTTCAACGTCAACTTATGAAGAATGTAGTAATCTACCCCGCTGAATAATCAAATTTAGAAAAAAATTATCGGATTAAAGAAAATTAATTAATATGTCAAAATATTAAAAACCAGTTTTCTCAAAAATCCTTCCGAGGTGATTTGTTTGCTTGGGTTCACGTTATAAATTGAATAAAAAGCTAGCCCGCTCTGCACTTAGTTTTCGTTCAACTATTCTTTACTTTGTTTTGAATGAATATAAAATAAACTAAAATTAGGCAACCCACATTACAATGAATTGTTATTCTAATAAAAATCTTTCCCGCGGTTACAAATGTGTAAATATTTAGTCATAAATTAATTTTTATTCGCTTAGATATTGAGTTATTATTTCAAATACAAAATAGTAATAATAATGTTAATACACAAATCAAAAGGTATCAAACCTGCAAGGCAAAGAGCATGTCAAAAATGCGCTTCTTAAACAAAGGAAATGCCAATCTTATCTTATTAACTTCACAAAATAATGTTTATAAGAAATGTATGCATTTCTTAGTTTAGCTGTTTTTCTTTGTGTAGCACGAACATCAGATCTCAGCTGCCTCTGTTCATTTTCCCGCTTGCAATACCAAGGAATACCTATTTTGCACACTCCTTTAACAATAGTTTCCTTCACAAAATCGTGATGTACTTCACAAAGGAAAGTAAACTGAACAGCATTAATAAGGTGATTGACAGATTTTTTTACAAATATTTTTATAATTCGATTTTATATTTAATAACACTACCAATTCAGTTATAGTATGGCCAACAGCCATTATTAAACTTTCTGATGGATAATGTAGCTTGCATTTGTCAGCCGAAAATTCTTTAAAATACATAAACCTATTACGTGGCAATTCAGTTTCGCCTGTTAATGCTGCACAGTTAATCTCCTTCATTATCCTCTTTGCTATATAGACACTCGCATATGCAACTGAAAGTGTTTCGACATTTCCAACTGAAACAGCTGCCGCTATATCATTGGCAATTTCTTCGGAATTCTGTGAAGCAGGAGATGCTGCATTTACAACTTCCAGATCCAAAGAGTCGACACCTAATTCCCTTTCAGGAACTGCATCCACTCCAATGAAGGATCTTAAATTACTTGTGCGTCATCTTCCTCACAATTTGTTCCTTTAATTTTTTATTAGTTAGCCCATTAATTATTAGGGTTTTGAGGCTTGTAATAAATTGTGAGACTGTTGGGTTCTCATTACATCCACATCCCGATCTAACAGCAACAAACAAGTTCTCCAATCCATCTTGATTTAAAGATCTCGGACGGAGATAAGAAAAACCTTTGCCTTTTACCAAATATCAAATACCCTGTATAGCCCGAATAGAAGTCAGCCAACCAATTTGTGATGGAGGCATTCCTTTTCATTCCTGACCGGTTTTCGTAATCCTCCGAAAGTGCCAATTCGTTACTGTGTGATACATATTCTGTCAGTAAGCGACATGCGGAGATTCTTCTGATATCCAACTATGCAGTTCCCGCACACTAAACACTTGGACACCATATTTGTATCAACATATAATTAATACGATGTACGACAAAGGATTGCAAAAATATGTCAAACGTGTCAAATTTGAAATGTAGTTTTGAATGACATATAACCACAGCATAACAAACATTTCAATTGACGCTAGCGCCATCTCATCCCCAAGTTCAGTGAATCTGACAAAGATGGTAGAGTATTGAAATTTACCTTTGCTAAACAAGGATGAGTACTCTGGATAAAATCTAGGGTTAAGTTGCCGGTCTGCATTGTTTAGTCTGTGGTGATACTTCCAAACTTTAAATGCAGAAATGTCAACATTACGGTTATGATTGTAAATAAAAAGTATTATCGTAAACATTTGTTTTCAGATATACTATAACAGTAACAGTATCTGAGAAACAACCTTACCAAGTTAGAGAATACGTATGGTGCCTTAGTGTTCCTCCTCGTTGTTCCAAGTATACCATAAAGTACAAAGTAATAAATAAGACACAAACGCTGTACAAGTCTAGACCGGTTGAACAGTGCTGTCCAGGATACGCAAAAATTGATAGCGAGGATGGCTGTATACCGGTCTGCAAAGGTGAATGTCTACACGGTACCTGTATTGCACCAGACACCTGTCAATGTACTGAAGGATACGGTGGTCCTAGGTGTGACATAAGTAAGTAGAAAATAATATTTAGCAGTTCATATATTTATTTAATACAATTAAACAAAACGTTTAGAAAGTAAAACTCATGGCATTAACATGACAACGAAACTTTAGCTAGACGGTGCAGGCAGAGGAAATAATTGATTATCACCCATCAGTGTGCATATGCCCTCTTTCTTTTTGTCTTCATCGTTTAAGTTTGAAAATCAAACTTTTCTTCATATAAATTCTTCTGAAGTTAATCATTAGATAAGTCGCCATGGCATATTTGAAAACTTATTTTTCTTATATTTTAATTGAATCAGTGTAATATTACATACCCAATTAACACTAATAATTAGTAAGATTATAATTTTCAAATAATTCGTTTTCGTTAAGAAAAAGCTTTGATTTCAGGAATAATACATCTTCATTACTACACTAATCTTTAAAATTTTGGAATAAAAGAACGGCCTCTCGCTTAATTTGATTGTAATTAGACCTATTTCCATAAACCATTGATTTTTACTTTTTTCTAGCATGTCCTGCCGGATTATATGGAATTGATTGTCAAGACCGTTGCATGTGTCAAAACAATGCCACCTGTGAACCGTACGATGGAAAATGTAAATGTGCGAGAGGATTCAAAGGCAAATATTGTGAAGACATTTGTGACGAAGGAACCTACGGCCAGGATTGCATGGAGACTTGTCGGTGCTTACATGGAGATTGCGACCACGTATCTGGTGAATGCCATTGTCATGCTGGCTGGGATGGTCCACTGTGAGTTCAATTTCTGTTAATACTTATGACTTTAGATTTGGATGATGTAAGAGAGAAATGTGTATTTTGTACTATTTTTTTTTCTATTTTAGAGTTCGAACGTTCAAGAAGAATTAAAATAATAGACATGTTTAGTATGAAAATTTTAGAATTGTTTTTCTTGACGTTTATTATACACTAATTTGGAATTTGAACATAATTTCTATAGTTTTTTACTTCACATTTTTGTTACTGTCAAACATTTATATTTAACATTTAAAATGAAATGTGCCATGATTCTTGATTTAAACATAATCTCTGATTACGAGGCATACTGACCTAATCGTAATTTAATAATTCTATCTTATGTTTTTGATCTTACGTAGTAATCATATTCAAGAAATACTAATTATGATCTATGCAACATTGCTTTATAAAAACTTGTTATTGAACATTAATTGTTATTTTTTTAATTACTTTAATGTATTTCATGAAAGACGAATGCTGTACAGTAATTCATTTTACTTTCTTATACGTAGTATAAGGAAGTATTGTGATGATGAAAATTTTCGACCTCGAGATTTTTGCGGATGTCCACGTTTTGAGGTCCCCTGATACCAAAAAAGTGGTTTTTAAAAAATGTCTGTGTGTGTGTCTGTCTGTCTGTCTGTCTGTCTGTCTGTCTGTCTGTCTGTCTGTCTGTCTGTCTGTGTGTGACCACGATAGCGGTCAAACCGCTATAGATATCAATTCCAAATTTTGTATTTACGTGTATAATCTCCCTCTTGAGATCTGATTAGTTTTTCAGTAAAATCGGTAGACTGGAAGTAGCAGTTTACTTCGGTGAAAAAATCGAATTTTGCCAATATTTCGTCAAATACTAAGTTTATACAAATTTATAAAGAATTCATATGTACTTAAAATAAAAATTGAGAACAATTTTATTTGAAAAGTTTTTCGAAATTCCTACCGGATGTAGGTCTTTTACTCTTATCGAAAATCGGTTTTTTGCGAATATTTCGCAAGTCAAGCTTTTTAGACAGGTACGTTACGTGTATAAAAGTATTTAAAACATAGTTTTCAATATCTTTTGTATAAAAAAGATTTCAAAATTCGGACCGGAAGTAACACTTTTACTCTTACCGAATAGCGATTTTTGGCAAATATGTCGTAAATTATGCATTCTATATATATATATGTATTTATTAAGAGTACAAAAGTATTTAGAGTTATATTTGCAATATTTTTTGTATATATGAAATTTCAAAATTCGGACCGGAAGTAGCACTTTTACTCTTAGCGAGTAGCACTTTTTTTCGAATATCTTGCAAAGTGTGCATTCTATAGCGATTTATTAAGAGAATGAAAGTACTTAGAATAGGATTTTGAATAAGTTTTGTATAAAAAAATTCTTAAGATTGTATAGTTTGAAACGCTCATACGTATAAGAAAGTCGTGTGGTGGCCACACCTCATTTTTTTTCTGTGTTTCATCTTTTAACAAAAATCTGTAGTAATTTCACACATATCCGGCTGCTGTTACCATTACTGTAAAAATTGTCAAAACATTAGTTATAAGCACATAAAAGAATTTTTATAATTAAAAATACTAGTTGTAAATTATGTAAATATTAAATAATACATCACATATCATTTATTTTTGGTTTTTAGCTTACTTTGTAATATCGTATTCCTCTCTTAATTATATTTCTAAATTCTAAATATTTAATATAAATTAATTTATGTTTTTGCTTGTAATAGATTTGTTCAAGTGCAAAATGTAAACATACTTGTTATTTATATAAAAAAAATGACTTTATATACTTATAACAAATATTCTGAACATATTATAGTAATGCTAACAACATATGCATATATGTAAAAATCATAATTTCCGACTAGAAAATTTGTGCCCCACGTTGGGCGCCAATTATGAGTTGACAAAAAATAACTCATAGCCGTAGGCTTCTATGGTTGTTCGTGTAGTCATCTATTCTTTTGTTTCTAAGGCGAGCCAGTAAATGAAAAGACGACGACAGGATTTCTAACCAAGCAGTGATACATTATATAGATATTTTGTTTATATTAAATACTAAATTCGTGATATATTTTCAGGTGCGATGATAAATGTCCAACGGGAACTCATGGAATCGAGTGCAAGAGCGAATGCCGTTGTCAAAATGACGGCTCATGTGACCCACAAACTGGAGAATGCTTCTGCGAACCAGGCTGGACCGGCACCGTATGCGCAAATAGGTGTCCTTTCGGGTATTGGGGAGAAGAATGCAAGAATGTTTGTGATTGCTACAATGGCGCCACCTGCAATCATATTACTGGCGAATGCGGTTGTCAACCCGGATTTATTGGCGACAGAGTAAGAAACCGACAGTTAAAAAGTACTTTTATTCTAAACTATTCTGCTTTCAGTGCTTAGACGCCTGCCCCGAGGGCAGTTATGGATTAAATTGTTCAGAAAGGTGCACATGTCAAAACGATGCTAAATGTTCGAACATTAATGGAAAATGTACTTGCGAAAAGGGTTGGAAAGGTCAGAATTGCTCTGAGCGTATATGTCCTGATGGTTTGTGGGGCTCAGAGTGCGATAAGCAGTGTGAATGTAGTAAAGAAAATACAGAGTCGTAAGTCAAGATGATTTCTTTTCCACTGTAAATCAGAATAGGTATATCTACGTTATTACGTATGTAAATAACGTAGATATACCTAAAATTATATGGCGCGTGTGTAAATCAATTACAGATACACTGTACATTTACCAATAGTTCCACTGCAGGAATCACTAATTGTTGTTTTATATAATAATCTCATAAAAAAATAATCAAGCACGTAACACGATCAAAACAAGAACACCAATGTCACGAATTCACAAAACTGTAAACAGTAATAAATGAAATTCGTTAAATTAGCTTAAGGGTGATATTATACTTTCAGATGTCATCCCTGGACCGGCAAATGCGACTGCAAACCTGGATGGACCACTGCGGATTGTTCGCGGCAATGTTCGTTATTAACATTCGGCAAAGACTGTCGCGGAATATGTAATTGTAAAAACAATGCTCAGTGTTCGCCAGTAAATGGTACCTGTTTGTGTGCACCAGGTTTTAAAGGAATAGATTGCAACGAAACCTGTCCCTCGGGTACATTTGGTGAAGATTGCGCGAACAGATGTAATTGTAAGTTATGTTAAACAAAATTTTTATCCAGATTCAAGTCAATGTTGTATCCTTACCCATTGAATCACTACTGACACTAAATAAGTATTGCTTTTAAGAAGTTTTTTTTACTATACTATAACACTTTCCTCTTTTATAGTCATTTTTACAAACTCCATTAGTTGATATTTCACATTATAAGCCATCTATCTCTGTCAGATTTACGTTTCCCTTTAAAATTATTTGAGGGAACAGGTCAAGCTGCTTCTGCCGTACTATAAAATATTAGCTGTTACAGAAGGAAAGTTAATAAAAATGATAAAATACCGTCATAAAATGAATATTTCAATTTTGTTTTCTAAAAAGAACTATTTTTTAATGAATATTGATTATAAATAGAATAACACAACGATGTACGATTATTTTGCTGGTGTAAATGCACACTCAATTTTACCCTACAGACGATTAGTTATGCCTTGTTTCTCAACACTCTTTTTTTTTAGACTGAATGAAGTATATGAATAAATATTATGCATTGATATCTAATCAATTTCCTTATCTTCAAACAACATAATTCATTCAGTGTCTCATCTATTAATCTTTTTATCTTTTAAATCAACTTTTATTTACAGTGATTTTGAGAGATGGTTTTTGGCAAGAAATACTATTGTAACAGCAAAATGCATTGTGCAAGGATTATATATACTAATATAAATTGTTTTCTTCTGCATATCGTAATGAAAACTGAAAGCAGCAACTTGATTCATTTGGGTTATCACATTTCTCACAGTTTAAAAAATGTACACCAGAGGGCGCACGGCTAAGCACGTATCGCCTGTAGAGCATCTTTATGAAACTGCCACCTATTTTTTATGAAATACACAGTGTGTGTTACAAGAAAAAGATAAAATAACTTCGATATTCCACTCTTTCCTTGGAGCATTCTGTATTTTTTAAAATGTAGGCAATATTGCCATCATAGTGGTTTAAACTGTAGTTTTGTTTGTTTGTTTGATTTTACAGGTAAAAATGGAGCGACCTGTTCCACAGAAACTGGCCAGTGTCACTGCAGTCCAGGTTGGGTGGGTCAGAACTGTGATCGTCCATGCAGCGGTCAGTTTTACGGTGTGAATTGCCTTCAGAATTGTTCGTGCAAAAACGGTGCTGCTTGTAACCCCCAGAACGGTTAGAAACATTCCATTGCTTCATTAATAACGCTTCTACTATGATCTGCACGGCTTTTCATTAGTTGCGTTCTTTTTTTAATATTAGCACTTACCGTTTTTTAATGTGTGTTGTGTGGTACATGCATGTTTCTTAATTATGTTAATAGGTACATGCACATGCAGTCCAGGTTTCAAAGGTGATTATTGCGAAGAAAAGTGCGATTTGGGCTCTTTCGGGCATAATTGCAAACAGGTTTGTCTCTGTACAGAAGGCCACCATATAGGCTGCGATCCGATATCTGGAAAGTGCATATGTATGCCTGAATGGAAAGGTACATTACTTCTCCATTTTCAATCAATACTATAACCATTCATAATAGTTTAGAATAGGCTATATTATTAGCAATGACGTCATACGTTTATTAAAAATTTTAAATAAAAATAAAAATTTAGAATTCAAAAATATTAACAAACGTGTTTATTGCGTTTTTATTTTGAGAGAATTATATCATATATTTGACATACAATGAGAGCTGAGATGGTCAGTAGACTTGATCGCACACACCGTTAATCAAATCTTACCCACCTGTTGGCAATTTTTGGAATCACTTGATATAAAGAATGGCCGACTCCATTGATATGCTACGCCTATGAGTATGCATATAAGGCTCGATTTATTTGAAAATCGGTCACAGCACAGTAGACCAATTTCTGCCCCATATCTCGTACCATCTAGTGAAATCTGTCAAACATAAACTTAAAAACAGGTACAAAACTACTTCTGCTTAATTTACAATTATTTCATAATGATTTTATGGTAAAAATTATATATTCAAAATTGGTTAGAAGACTGTATTTTACGTAAACGTAAGAATCCACTATTCTTTCAATAACCAGGAAATTTCTGAATTCAGTATAAATAGTTGGAAGTTATTATTACAAAGACACAGACTTCCAGAAAAGAATATTGTCTAAATGTAGATCTCCTCTAAGAACTTTAGGATTTATAAATACGTTATATTGTTATTGTACCTGTACTCCCGTTAATATTACTGTTTTAATGTAGATGTTGAATATACATATATTAGCTTTTTCGAAATTCGAATATTTTCTAAGAAATCAACAGGCTTTGCTTATTTGACAATTTGCATAAACTTTTGTAGTAATCTTATGACATTTATGCAGTACTAAACGAACTATTATTTAGGTGGCACCATGGGGACTTTTAACAGTTTTTAAAATGCAAATTAAGACGGCCCTGTATGCATAGTATATGACTGAAGTCGGACATGCCTAAATTATAGAGTTTGAAATATATAGAGAAATTAAAATATAGTTAAATCGTTTTGGCAACTGACACGGCCAAAATATGAACTAAAAACGACTATTCAATACCACTACAAATTCCCAACGACCGCAACAATTTTAGAAGAATAAAATTAAACTAAGTAATATCTATGGGTATATAGCTTCCGGTAGTAAAATACTATTATATCAAAACCAGTTACAAATTGAACATAATAAATACTGTTATTAAATATTACTTTTCTACACCTATATTTTATTTAATACTTGGCTATTCTGTATAGTAGGCAAGCATTGTTGACAAATTTATATACACTCACCGGCAATATAATCATTCCACTCAAAAAATTGATGAAGTTTGTTCGTTAATAAGTTTGTTATTTTAAATTCGATTTGATTCATCTTTTTTGCATATTGTAGGTAAATTTAAATGTAATCTATCACATCTTTGGAATTTTAAGAAAATTTGGCGTACAACATTTTATACAGGGTGACACAAAGTCTGTTTTTTTAAATCAACTTTAAAACCATATATGGATTGTCAAAGTTGCTCCACCTTGTATTTTTTTATTTTGTTAATAAGACACATCATTTCTTTACAATTTCTTTTTTTATTTATTACAATAGCTTAATTTTTGTAAAAGATACAAGGGTTTAAGAAAAATCTTACATTTTTACATTTTTCCTATGGTACTAACAATAAGTTTACGAATTTAACTTAACACCGAATATAATGAAAAGGAAATGAAAAGAAAATGAAAAACATAAAAGACTTAATACGAAGTGTTTCCTCCACGTGCACGGATAACAGCTGCAATTCGTCTTGGCATGCTCTCAATTAAGTTTTGAATGTAAGCCTGGTTGATTTGATTCCATTCTTCTGTTAGAACGTCACTAAGCTGCTGTAAATTTGCAGGCGTTGGTACACGAGATCGTATTTTCCTCCCAAGTGCATCCCAAACATGCTCAATTGGGTTTAGGTCTGGACTTAGAGCAAGCCAATTTACTACTGGGATTTCAACCTCGGCTAAATACTCGCGTACAATTCTGGCAACATGCGGTTGGGCATTATCATGTATCAGCATGCAATCATCTCCGATGAACGGTGCAAAAGGAACAATATGTGGCTCTAAAACTTCTCTTATGTATCTATCGGCTGTCATGGCTCCCCCGTTCATTATAACCAAGTCCGTCCGAGCTTCTAAATTTATGCCACCCCACACCATTACCGAACCGCCTCCATAACTTACTCTTGGAAAAAACAATGGTTTTGAAAGAAACGTTCACCAGTTCTCCGGTAAATTCTTTCACGTCCATCTGGCGTTCTAAGACAAAATCTTGACTCATCCGTGAATAGGATGTTGCTCCATTCTTCGTTACCCCAATTTACATGTTGCATAGCAAATCTAAGGCGTTCAACTCGATGGTGTCTCAATAACTCTAGACCAGTTGCAGGTCTCCTAGAACGCAGTCCAATATCAAACAGCCGCCATCTTATTGTTCTATCACTTACTTGAACTTGCCTTACGTCCTCTAATCTGTTTTTCATTTGCACAGAAGTAACTTTTCTGTCCCTCAAAACATTTAACGTTATAATGCGATTATCTCGCTCACTAGTAGATTTCTTTCGACCACAATGATTTCTTCTTGTGTATACACCAAATTCATTAAACCGTTTAACAGCTCTTTGAACTTTACATCTTGAAACTCCCAACACTCTGGCCACATAATACTGTGACCTACCATCCTGAATCAAAGCAACAGGTCTCGCTGCGTCGGTTACAGAAAGATCCATATTCTAAATTACTATTCGACAAGAAACACGTTCAAAAACGTAATTGACAAGTTTTAGATTTCACAACTGACAGTATTTCAATAGCCCTCTATGCAAAAACGATAAATTCGTAAACTTATTGTTAGTACCATAGGAAAAATATAAAAATGTAAGATTTTTCTTAAACCCTTGTATCTTTTACAAAAATTAAGCTATTGTAATAAATAAAAAAAGAAATTGAAAAGAAATGATGTGTCTTGTTAACAAAATAAGAAAATACAAGGTGGAGCAACTTTGACAATCCATATGTGGTTTTAAAGTTGATTTAAAAAAACAGACTTTGTGTCAGCCTGTATAAAATGATGTAAGTACGCCAAATTTTCTTAAAATTCCAAAGATGTGATAGATTACATTTAAATTTACCTACAATATGCAAAAAAAATGAATCAAATCGAATTTAAAATAACAAACTTATTAACGAACAAACTTCATCAATTTTTTGAGTGGATCGATTATTTTGCCGGTGAGTGTAGTTTGGAAGACAGTTATAACCTACGAGGAAAGAATAGAACAGGAGAGATAATAAACTGGTGGGAACATACATATTCTAGGCATGTTTTTCTTTATGTTTTATTTAATACAGTTAGAATAAATGTTACTATATTGAAAAGAATAAAAGGATTGAAAAAATAATGCATTCACGATATTACTTTAATTATTATTGGCCTAAGAACCTATTTTAAATGATTTTCGAGAACATACGAAGTGTACATATGTATATCCTATACAAAATATTTATGCACGCCTATGCATTGCGGCGTCATATTGAGTTAACACTTTGGACAAATATTATTATAAAGGTGCAAATCCACAATGAGAATATCTCATGAGATTTTTGTCTCATGCTATAAAAATCGCAGGATAACTCCAATTTCATTGGTCTTCCGACCGTTTTCACAATGAAATTCAAGCGATTTTTATTGCGTGAGACAAAAATCTCATGAGATATTCTCATTGTAGATTTGCACCTTTAAGGAGACTCTCTCCTGTTCTATTCTTTCCTCGTAGGTTATAACAAACGTCAAAGGTATATGAATATTATTATTTATGACAGTCCTGAAATGACTTTTGTAAGTTATATTATCTGAAAGACAAAATTTTGCAACATCTTAAATTTTACGCCATATTAAATTATTGGCGCATGTCGGTTGCCAAAGCGATCAACTATAAATTGTCTATACTGTTATAACAATACATGACGTTACAATTATTAAGCAGATAATGCTTGTACGATACTCTATATTAGCAACGTCTTACAATGAGTTGACATTTGATCATAGACGTTCAGTATACTTATTCTTAAAACATTTATTTTATTAAAAACATTTGAAACATGTACATATATTTTGAAGCCTGGTAGAATTAATATATCGTGAATTAACTCGGCATGTATAAATTACTTTTACTATGCCTTGTTATGTGTCTTATACAATAGTACATGTTATAACCAATTTGTGATAAGAATGAATTTCTAGACATTCATTAACCGATGTTAACGATGTAGGATAGATTTTTTTTTAATCTCTCGTTTTGACAGCTAAATTGTCCTCTAATGGTTAGACATAAAAGCTTTGTTCATTACAGCTGCACTAACTTTAAACTGTATCAAACTTTTTTCTTCTACACTAGCAGCACCTACATTCTGATATATTTGTTTTTTTCCATGTTATTGTAACTAAAGTTTAATAACGGCGGACAAATAAAGTGCACACTTATATAGTAAACAAAATCTATATTGCGCCATTTTTCATGATTCCATTATTGCATTTAGTAAATTATATGCTAGAAGTGTAGTTAGTATAGAAGTAATGATCAAAGTTTATGAAAAATTGCTTGACCTGGACAAGGATTTATAAAAACGTTAGAAAAAAACTATGACTGTATATATAATAAATGATAATGCAAATATCTTCAAGAAAATTCTCTACTAATGCTGTACAAAATAGCATTATTATGGATTCTCTTGAAAACATTTTAAACTTGTCTATGTAGTCACGTAGATGCACTCCTTCGATCTAATCAGTATTGTAGTTTCTTTTTAAAAAATCAATGTAATTACACAGTAAATTCGTAGTGCAAAGTATCAGCAAGCATAGTTGTATGTAGTTATTGTCGCTCTCCTAAGGAAAGGTATCGGCTTGTCATCAATCACTGAAATAGTTTAATTTAATAATTATTAAGCATGTTAGGCTTAGATACAAACCAATTATATATAAAATGTTTGACAAACACTTTGTTTGAAGGCATAATACACACAAATTAAACAAAATTTCTGCAAAATTTAGTTAATACGTTACTCTGACATTTATAATTAGTGGAAAATAAATTTATTATTTACAAAAATTTAAAATGTTTTAATTGATTGGTGTACATTGCTTTGAAACATGTCCATATAATTTAATGGATTCTGACATACCACAACGTTTTGTATAATTGGTGTACATTTAGCCTTTTTTTAACAAAGATTAATGAATATTCTAAATTCATTAAAATTAATAGACAAACATAAAAGTAGGTATAGGAGAAATTGGTATACTTGATTGTTAGGCATGAAATTTAACATTAAAACTAAGGAAATTTAATCGGAGACTGTGGCTTGATACTAAACAAAATGCACTAAAAAGACACTTTTAGCACACTAATGCACAGAAAGCTGCATTTCGATAACTATTTTGTCATCATCAGTAGCTCTTACTAATAAAAACCGCGTTGCCTGTACATGGTAGTACGCTGGTGTACAGCACTCTCTGTATACTGCGTGCTGTTTTGTATACGCTACAGTGTACAGACAACGCGGATTTTATGAATCAGTGCTACTGATGATGACAACATAGTTGTCGAAATACGTATCTAGTTTTCACTGCACTAGTGTGGTAAAGGAGTCTTTGTAGCGTATTTTGATTAAAGCTAATGTTTTTTGTTATTAACATTAATTCTATAATTAATACAATTAAACACAGTAATTTAAGTGAAACAATTTAAAATTGTGGGAAGTTTCTTAATTTTTTTAATATCATTTAAAATGTTATGACTTCGTTAAAAATGTCATCTCACAATTATTGAGTAATTTTATAAATAAATAATTAAAATTACAGGTCATGTTTATAAATATATAAATTGTAGTGTTCACATTCCAAAGCAAATATCTTATCATACCAGCATTCCTTTCCAGTTTCAAATAGTTTGTTGTGTTGAGTTATTCAAGAGATAGGGAGTAGAAGGGAGTTGCCTTTTAAATTGTATACTTATACTTTAAATTAATTTCTTATTTAGAGTAGCTCAAATTGTAATATAGAATTTGCGACATTAAAAAATATTTATATATTCCAAGCATTTAAACCGCACGGGTTGCCAGCCAAGAGCAGGCGGACTTTCAGTCGTTTGACAAACATATTTTTAGGGGAACAGCTGTTATGAGATTCTGAGTACTCGACACGACACTACAAGTAAACACTACACCAATTTCGCAGTCTTTATATGTGCCACTTCGAATGTCAATTGGTGTGATGTTATCTTGTAGTGTCGTGTCGAGTGCTACAAATCTCACGGCTTATTGGTTTTTGCGCGGTTTCAAGGCTTATACCGGGTGGTGCAATAGTGTGTCGGCGGAGCTTAGTATGAAAACTAATAACGCTGAAGTAATGAGACTTTACGTACGCATGTAGTATGCGACTGTGCATTTTGTAATTTTATTTACAAATATACAGAATGTTCCAAATTTTCGCAACCACCTTCAACTTTTTTATTTTAAATACATTGCTATACTTTCTAGATATTATAATGATAGCCATTCTAATTATCTTTGCAATGATATATGGATATGTGCACTTCAGACTGTTAGTTTTGATTTTATTGATAATTTTGTTAAAATGTTGACAGTTGCCGCATCTAACATTTTAAGCTGTAGTCTGAAAATGGGTAGAATGCCTCACGTAACTCTTGTGTTACTAATTCATGGACTAACACGTTATTTGTTTTGAGGTGGAACAAAGTGAATAAATATACAGGGTGTTAAATATGTCGTATCTAAGTTATCGATCTTTATTGGTTAAAAAGGTAAAATTGCCTTTAAAATGGTACCAATAACATAGTACTTATTTCTAGTATTTTCAAAGTTATAACCCTTTAATGGGATATACTCATGTTTATAACATACAAAATGCAAAATGAAAGTAAAACAAAGTAATATTAATAAACACCTGTTTTTTAAATGCTTTATCATTAGTTTTAGAATTACATTTTGAAAATTTTCCATAATAAAACAATCTTAATTTAAAATGTGTTCAAATATATTTCAATTCTGCTCTACACATGCTCTCAACCGTCTCTGTATCGACAGACTTACATTCTGAGCTAAGTTATTGTCACTTAATTGAAGAAAAGCGTTTCTTATTCGTTGCTGCATGTTCTCTGCCGTTGTAGGACGTGTTGCGTAATCAATGTTTTTTACAGTTGTTTACAGAAAGAAATCACAAGGTGTGAGATCTGGTGATCGTGGTGGCCAGCTTACCAAACTTCCTGTGCCAATCCACTTATTGGTGAATCCCTATCTAAATGTGCTCTTGCAGCAGCACCATAATGTGCTAGTGCACCATCATGTTGGTACCACAATCTCCTGATGACTTATCTGCGAGACCTTCAAATAGTAATGGTAAATTATTTTGTAGGAAATTTGTGTAGATTGCACAATTTAAAGTATTATTTAAAAAAATGGACCAATAATAGTGTTTCCTATGATGCATCCCCATGTGTTAACACTCCATTTTTGTTGATATAAAATGGGCTCAACAATATGTGAGTTTGTAGTGTCATAATAATGGGTATTTTTTCTGTTTGTTGTTCCACAATTAGCAAATGTTGGTTTATCTGTGAAAAGCACATGATCTAGAACAGTTATATCTTGTCGTAATTGTAAAAGTAGCCATTCACAGTAAACTAGTCTCCTTTCAAAGTCCGTTTGTAATAAGCCTTGATGATTTTGAATTTCGTAAGGGTGAAACTTATGTTTTTTTAACATCCTTTTTACAGCAGTGACTTCTATCCCGTGTTGTTTCGAAATTATCCTTGTAGATGGACTGGACGACTATCACTTCATTATCTTCTGTAATCATAGTCTTACTTCTTTCATGTTCGACGTAATTCACTGAACCCGTTCGAAGAAACCTTATCAACAAATTTTCAAACGTTATACTATCCGGTGCTCTTCGGTCGGGATATTCCATCGCATATGTTCTTGATGCTAAAAATGGATTTCTCTTGCTAGCGCCAAGAGCAAATACCATGTCTATGAGCTCCTCTTTTGAAAAATGTATTTTAAAGCAAAAACAACAATAAACTATTATGGTATCTAAATAACTGAATGATTGGAGAGTTACTTGTTGAAACTTCATTTTAATAATTAATAAATAAAAAACACAAATTTTAGTTTCAAAAATATTTAATGTAGACACTACATATGTTTCACCACACTGTGGCTTCATCAGGTGATGAAAATATACAAATTCAATTTCTGTTACAATGTCACTTATAAATACAGAAAATAGATGACACAATTATTGTTGTTAGGTAGGGGTATACAATTACAGTTTTAAATTTAGTAGGGGGGAGCTATTTAGGTCCAACTGATCGTTTAATATTATACCTATTTTACTAAATTTATTTATTTCTAGACTTTCCAGTAAGTTAAGTTTTTTACTTTTTTCTTGAATATGTAAAATTTCAAATTGTTTGTTAAATTTATGATTCAATTCCAGGCAGTGGTTAGCAAAAGTCGAATCTGTTGTTATCTAAATAAAAAATAATGTCAATAAAACGACATAACTGATAACAGAGGTAAATACAACACGTAACAACTACTAGCAAACAAACAGAAATTAATAATTCACTAGCCGAACTTAATTTATTACAATAAAACGCAATTACAGCAAAGAGAAAATACAGAAAACGACTTTTTATGGACTTTTGAAGTAGAGATTTGACGTTTGGTTGCACAGCCTTTTTTTAAAGCAAGGCCAACCTACTATTAGATGCCCCACATATTGCATGTTAGAAATATGAGTATATCCCATTAAAGGGTTATAACTTTGAAAATACTAGAAATAAGTACTATGTTATTGGAACCATTTTAAAGGCGATTTTACAAGGAATATGCTGACTTATAAAAATATTATAGGTCAGATTTAAAAAAAAACGATAAAATAACCAATAAAGATCGATAACTTAGATACGACATATTTAACACCCTGTATATTTATTCACATTGTTCAACCTCAAAACAAATAACGTGTTAGTCCATAAATTAATAACACAAGAGTTACGTGAGGCGTTCTACCCATTTTCAGACTACAGCTTAAAATGTTAGATGCTGCAACTGTCAAGATTTTAACAAAATTATTAATAAAATCAAAACTAACAGTCTGAAGTGCGCATATCCATATATCATTGCAAAGATAATTTGAATGGCTATCATTATAATATCTAGAAAGTATAGCAATGTATTTAAAATAAAAAAGTTGATGGTGGTTGCGAAAATTTGGAACAGCCTGTATATTTCTAAATAAAATTAGAAAATGCACAGTCGCATACTACGTACGTAAAGTCTCATTGCTACAGCGTTATTAGTTTTCATACTAAGCTCCGCCGACACCCTATTACACCACCCGGTATATAATTCAATATATATGTATATTATAATCATATTGTAGCGTAATTAATAATATTGAAACAGACGATTCTTATGTAATTTTGTAGGAGTTAAATGCGAAACAAAATGTCCCGATGGAAAATTCGGTCCTAATTGTGACGAAGAATGTAATTGCGTAAATAACAGCTCCTGCGATCCCGAAACTGGCAGGTGTATATGTGCGCGTGGATGGCAAGGCGAAAACTGTAGTGAACCATGTGACGAAGGATATTATGGAATGGGTTGCAAAGAAATTTGCCAAACAAGTACTTCCAGTGAGTATATCGTTTATTGAAGAATATACAAGTGACAAAGTATTACATTTTCTTATGATTTATGACTACATATATGACATATGACAAGAATAGAATCCAAGAATATGTAAATGTGCCAACTTTGCATATACTCACTTCCTATTGATGCAATAAATAAAAAAAAGGTGAGTCGTTTTGGCAACCGACACGGCCAAAGTACAAACTAAATACGATTCAACGCCACTACAAATCCCCATCAACCGAAACGATTTCAGAACGATAAAATGAAACTCATTAATTAATATCTAAAGCCTCGTCCACTCACATCCACTTAACTGAACTTAAACCTTACTTAACGTACCGTAAAATTAACACAAAGTTTATGAAGTCGTTCACATTGCCTTAATTTACATTAAGTACGCAGGCGTATAAGCAGCTGGAATGCCAATCAGATAGGTTCTAAAACAGCTCTTTGTCATATAAATGGAGATAACTATGCACCAGATCAATTAAAACGCCGTCGTTCATGATAATATAAAACAGCAACGTACAAAACAATAAAATAACTGTGGCAAATTATGGTTATGCTATTTTCAAATGACAGATTAGAAAATAAAAAATAGTACGCACATACAGCTATGCCGTTTCTGGTGGTTGCTGATTGGTGGAATTAATAAACGTAAATTTCTCTTAAGTTGAAGTTCGGCCGACTTAGTACAATGTTAATTTTCGTTAAGTGCAATAATTTTCATTGTGACCAGATACATGTGTTACTTGTGTTAATTTTGCTTCTACCTTAATTTATGTTAAGTGGATGTGAACAATACTTTAAGGTATATACCTTCCGCTAGTAAAATACTATTATATGAAAGCCAGTTGCAAATTAAATATTATAAATAAAGCTATTAAATATTACTTTTCTAGACATATATTTTAATTAATATTTGGCTGTACTGTTTAGAAGGCAAGTATTGTTGAAACATTTATAGTATATTATGCAATGAGCATTTAATGATTGCTACAAGTATGAATATGAGTGTCTTAATAGTCGCTAAATGCGAGTTGCATACACTATTTTTTCTACGACCCTATAATAAAACAACTCCTCAAAATAAACAATTAAAATGTTTTCGGAAAAGCTGCTAACATTCTTGCCGTTTCTCCAATTCATAAATTGAGAGTAAAAATTTTCGTACGTTTTTGCCAATTACGCTGGTAATAAATTGTTCGTGGCTATTAAGGCTTGTTTCATAATTTCTGGTGGAGTCAGATTTTCCATTTCACTGTAACTATCGCTCATTTTCACTCGGTGGCCCAAAATTACCAAAGGGGCTTGAGTATGAACTTTTTATTTAAGACATAATTATTATTTTTTTTTAAATATGTACATTATATTAATGGAGAATATTTTTAAGTAAATTATGAAAAATTATATCTCGCAAGGGGTGGCCATTTTCTGCTTCGCATATTCGTGCTCTTTCCAAAACATTTTCCATAACCTTTCGCAAAATTTCAGGTGTTATGTTGTTGATTTCGTCGCGTATATTGTTTTTTAATTGCTGGATGGTTCTAGGCTTATTAATATAGACTTTTCCTTTCAAATAAACCCAAAGGAAAAAGACAGGAGCGGTTAAATCCGGTGGACGCGGAGGCCAATTAAAATCGCTTGTACGCGAAATAATTCGTTCACCAAAGATGTCGCGTAAAAGAGTCATTGTGTCCCTCGCAGTGTGTGCTGTGGCAGCATCCTGTTGGAACCATACTTGCGGATGGTTTTCCACGGCTGGCCTTAAAAAATTTTCCAACATTGTCCGATATCGAACACCAATGATGGAAACGGCGACACCGTATTCATTTTCAAAAAAATTTGGGCCAATTATCTTTTCCGACGAAACACCGCACCAAACAGTACACTTAAGTGGGTGTAATTGTCGCTGTTGAACTACTCTTGGATTTTCCGTAGCCCATATCCTGCAGTTTTACCTATTAACGAACCCATTTAATTGGAAATGGGCTTTGTCGCTCATAATTAAATTATGAATAAAATCATGATTTTCTTCTGCTTTTTGCCGGAAATAAATTGCATAATCAAGTCGTTGCTGGTAATCTGTCGGTTTCAATTCGTGGACAAGCTGAATTTTGTATGGAAACATTCTTATTGTATGAGGCCAAGTTGTGTCGAACGTCTCCTGGTTGATGTTTCTCCATCTTCCCGAATACTCTCCTGTACCCGTTCAATATTGTACCACCAGGAAGGTTCCTTACTGCCCCTTGTTGTCGAAAATTTGCAACCAGACGGTTTATTGTTGACTCTGAGGGTCCAACCCGCACATTAAAATAACGACGATATACACGCTGAGTCAAAACAATGGACCGTTGATTTGAGAAATAAAATTCAACGATTTGAGCACGTTTTTCAATTGTGTACTGTTCCATATTAAATTCCCCAAGTCTTCCTTACAAAATACTGAAAAGAAATAAAAAAAATTATAATAAAAGAGTTATAAGGAATTCAAACCCCTTCGGTAATTTTGGGCCTCCCTGTATTTTCAAAAAAAAAAAATTAATTACATACAAGTAAACTGCAGAGAACTGTCAAGTTTAATTAATTTTTATATCTGTCAGATACACAGACTAAACAAACCAGACCGGCAACTACTCGATAGAAATTATATATTCCTATGAGTTTATATTACACCGCAGTTCACTAATTTTCACTCTGTACATATTTAATCATTAACTCCCGATCAATATCAATTTACTTATACCTAATGTGATGTACAACAAGAAAGGATTGCAATAATAGGTCAAATTAAAAATATCGTTTCGAATGACATATAACCGTTGATTGAAGGAATAATATGTATTCCTTCAATCAACGGTATAACCACAACATAAAAAAAATCTAGCTAGCGCCATCTTATCTACGTTCAGTTAATATGACAAAGATGGTAGAAGATTGATATTTTTATTTGCTAAACAAGGAGACGTAATCTGGATAAAATTTGGGATTTAGCTACCTGTCTGTGTGGTCAGAAAGGTAGTCATGGCCCTATTGAATATTGGGATGTCACAGTCCTATTGGATGTAAACTTGTATTTTAATGAAAAATTTGTATCGTAATGGATATCATTAAAGTGCAAGTCCAGCATGTCTAATAATACAATCAAAGTAAGTGAGTAGAAAAAAATGTTTATTTACAACCATACGCGTAATGTTGGCATTTCTGACTTTTTAAAAGTTGGGAAGTGTGACTTTGTTCACGTTTACTTCCCGCCCTCTTATCACTGCCCTCATTTACTTCCCGCCCTCTATTACTGCCCTCGTTTCTTAACCTCAATGTCAATCACAATTTAAAACCGTCAACTCGATATGTCAAAACCTTATCGGAATTTTTATCACAAATAATTATTAATTGTATGGTTGTAAATAAAATTAATTGTTACATTAGAATTATTGGAAGCTTGAATACATGTGGATAGGCCGCCCTGCTATTGCTGATATGATGAAATAGTGATTTCTTGTCCTTCTCCATTCGAGCCAAGATATCTGGATTGCTACGGGAGGACAGTTTCCCTCAGTTCAAGTGGGGTGCAGACCTGGAAGGCTTTACTACTCAACATTTCTTTTATAATCTATTCACCGAAAAAAAGTGGCGTATATTTATTTGACGTTTACGCTAGATCATCACAAATCTGACAACTCAATATGTCAAAACTTTTACCGGAATTTTTATCACAAATAAATATAATTATGGTTGTAAATAAAATAGTATACAAACCTCGGTGAAAAGTTTCATTCCTGTCTCGAGATAAAGTTAACCTCGACGCTTCGCGTCTCGGTTAACTACCTAATCTCTCGACAGTAATGAAACACTTTCCACCTCGGTATGTAATATACTATTATTTACAACCATACGCGTAATGTTGGCATTTCTGACTTTTTTAAAGTTGGGAAGTGTGACTTTTGTTCACGTTTACTTCCCGCCCTCTTATTACTGCCCTCATTTACTTCCCGCCCTCTATTACTGCCCTCGTTTCTTAACCTCAATGTCAATCACAAAACTGTCAACTCGATATGTCAAAACATTATCGGAATTTTTATCACTTATAATTACACGAGAGCTTTCTTTTTTCTGGATAAATTTTCACTTTTTAACGAAAATTTTTGTTGCTAGGTAACTGTACGAAACAAATTGCCTGATAAAACGACGAGTCCAAAGGACGAGTTGTTTTATCGAAAAGGCAATTTGTCGAGTTCAGTTACCATTTAGCAACTAAATTTGAGTTTAAAAATGGAAAATTTTTTCGGAAATAAAAAGTAAGCTCGAATGTAATTCGGTAAGATAATTTACTAAATGTGTAAACAACTACTGAAAAATTTATTACATAGTAATCATACTATTTAAAAATACTGTTATTAAAAACACAGTTCTTATATATTTTGTGAAGATTACTTACAATTAGTTTGTAAATTTTGTCATAACAACACTTCACAACGAACACTATGATGATAAAGTAACCAAATTTATGTCGGATCAACCACGATACACTTATACCGGTATGCTCACTTTACCTGTCAATGACGTCACTGCGGAGCAAGTCAGATTGACAGTTCTCATATGGGCAACATTTCGACGCAGTTTGAAGTTTTATCATTTTTTTAAAATAATACTCTCTATGGGTGCCGTAATTACAATCGAAAAAGTAGAGATAGCCACATTAAATATTACAGGTTTCCCAAAGAAGACAGGGTACGAAATTTGTGGTTAATTGCGTGTAAAAGGCAGGATTTAATAAATTTGGAAAATGGTAATTCCAGAAGTCTGATTTTATCATTGTTCATAATTAAAAAACTAAAACGTGTCAGCATGTATCTGTTCCATCATTTTGAGCCATCATGTTTTCATACATCGTTCCAACAAGAATTACTACAATTCTCCCAAAAATCATACAAAGATTTAAATTCAGATGCAGTTCCCACATTTCTTCCAGATTCAAAGAAAAGACAACTTGAAGCAACAAACATGAGTTAAAAATTCTTAAAAGTCAAAAAATAGATGGCATTTACAATACATATACAGATGCTCTGAGTACTGTAGGATTCAGCAGTAATTTGTGTGGATCATCGACATAGACTGACTTTGAAACTTTAAAGTGTCCGATGCTTACTGATCACCTATGAAAGTGAATGATTTGATTCAATACTTTTTCCAAGACTGTCACATTAAGAGCAGCACATTTGTATGTACATCTGCAAACATTCATAAAGTATTATGAGGCATTCTATACATCGATGACACTATAGGTAGTTTTCTTGCTTATTAAGAATTTCTAAATTATTGTAACAATTTCAGGATGCTTTTCATTAATATATAGTAAGGGTATAATGATAATAGTATTTGGATTTCAATCTGATACAAAATTGTATAGCTTTTTCTTTAATAGTGTTAAAAATATTTACTCAAACTGAATTGAAATAAACTTCTTAAACTATCAAGGTTGTTCTTTTATATTAGCAAGCATAATTAGAATTCCTTTCTTTCTTAAGAAACATATAATACATTTCTTTTTATAAACATTTGTATTCTGTTCAAATACACAGTGTTTTTATCAAACACAAAAACAACCTAATAATATCTTTTCAAATTAAAAATTTTGCAGGCAGGATAAAGATGAAATAAAAGTTTAGTTTGGTAATTTTATTTTAACTTGATATTATTAGGTATAATACAAAGCCCCTTAAAATTCTGAAATACTTGACCACTCTGTTATTGTTTAATCTAGAATCAAGACTAATTTATGACTTAAAGACGGTGGAGTCAGTTTTATTTCAGTGGGTAATTTATAATTATTAAAAACATACTTGTAAAATATGTATATTAAATATAACAAATTCCAGCCAAATTGTATTTGCTTCATTCAAATGTTGGTTTATCTTCTCTTCAATTGCTCGAGACCCTTCTATTAAAAGCGATGTAGCTGTACCTTACCAATATCAAATACTTCCCATCTATGCAATTCACTAAATAAGATTTAATTGTGTGCTAAAGAAAATATAAGCTTCAAAATATATGTTAAATAAATATCCGTATTTACATTTTGGCAATGATTTTATTCACTAAATGAAACACTTATCAATACCTCAATTACAATTTCCAGTTTATATTTACACAGATCATTAATGCATAACTCTAGCATCTCGATAGCACAGTATTAAAATGAAGTCACAGAATAAATTGTTTTGCATTGTGTATATACCATTTTTCAAATTTATAAAATCCTGCCTTTTACACGAAATTAACCACACATTTCGTACCGTCTCTTTCGTGGGAAGTTTGTAATATTTAATCTGACTGTCTCTACTTTTCGATTGTGCTTACGACAACCGTATACAGCACAACCAGGCATATCAAATAAATGTTATTTAAAAGAAAACCGATAAAATAACTTAAAACTGTGTCAAAATGCAGCAGATATGAGAACTGTCAATCTGACTTGCTCCGCAGTGACGTCATTGACAGCTAAAGTGAGCATACCGGTATAAGTGTATCGTGGGATCAACCAAAGATAGTACGCAAAGCTTACAGTTACGTCGACTTTGACATTTCATTTTGACAGTGGGTTCGTTGAGTTTATGACATAATGAGGAAACACAAGTTGTTGTCAGGCCAACCAAAGGTAAACAACTTTTTTGCCGATATGAAAGTTAAAGTAAACTTTTATCGCTGTCAAAGTGACAAAACAATTCTGACATGGGTTTTTTACACATGCGTTAAATTATCACAAATAATAATTAATTGTATGGTTGTAAATAAAATTAATTGTTACACTAGAATTATTTTAAGCTTGAATCTATGTAGATAGGCCGCCCTGCTATTGCTGATATTATGAAATAGTGATTTATTGTCCTACATCCAAGCCAAGATATCTGGATTGCTACGGTAGGACAGTTTCCCTCAGTTCAAGTGGAGTGCAGTCCTTGAAGGCTTTACTACTCAACATTTCTTTTTTAATCTATTCACCGAAAAAAACTGACGTATATTTATTTGACGTTTACGCTAGAACAACACAAATCTGGCAACTCAATATGTCAAAGCTTTTATCGGAATTTTTGTCGGGGGTAATACCATAAGAGTTTGTGTTTATCCGGACAAACTTTCATTTTGAACGAAAGCTTTGTTGCTTGGTAACTGACGAGAACAAATAACATGGTAAAACCGCGACACCAAAGGTGGAGCGGTTTTACCTTTTGTTATTTGTTCGAGTCGTGTTACCCTTAAGCAACAAAGTTTGAGTTTTGTCAAAATGAAAGTTTGTTCCGGAAATAAACACAAACTCGAATGGTATTTGGTAAGACAATTTAATGAATCATTTAATTAATATTAATAAACCGAAATATTTTTATTTAACATTCCTTTGAATACATATACAAAAGAAAGAGAGAAATACATATGTTTATGTATGAAATTTATTTGAACGATACTGTCAGAATTGAATTTTCGTTGCCATGGAAAATCAACATGCAGGTTATCCGCTAGCAAACATGCAGTTTATCCGATGGCAAACTAACACAGCGTGTATTAAAATGTCATGTTTTTGACAGATGAATTAAATTGTCGGGGGTAATACCATAAGAGTTTGTGTTTATCCGGACAAACTTTCATTTTGAACGAAAGCTTTGTTGCTTGGTAACTGACGAGAACAAATAACATGGTAAAACCGCGACACCGAAGGTGGAGCGGTTTTACCTTTTGTTATTTGTTCGAGTCGTGTTACCCTTAAGCAACAAAGTTTGAGTTTTGTCAAAATGAAAGTTTGTTCCGGAAATAAACACAAACTCGAATGGTATTTGGTAAGACAATTTAATGAATCATTTAATTAATATTAATAAACCGAAATATTTTTATTTAACATTCCTTTGAATACATATACAAAAGAAAGAGAAAAATATAAATGTTTATGTATGAAATTTATTTGAACGATACTGTCAGAATTGAATTTTCGTTGCCATGGAAAATCAACATGCAGTTTATCCGCTAGCAAACATGCAGTTTATCCGATAGCAAACTAACACAGCGTGTATTAAAATGTCATGTTTTTGACAGATGAATTAAATTGTCACAAATAAATATAATAATTATGGTTGTAAATAAAATAGTATACAAACCTCTGTGAAAAGTTTCATTCCTGTCTCGAGATAAACTACTTAAGTTCTCGACAGTAGTGAAACACTTTCCACCTCGGTATGTAATATACTTATTACATGTATAACAATAGTAATCAGTAATTATGACCAATGTCAAAAATAATATGAATATTATTATGACAGTCATGAAATTGCTTTTGTAGGCTATATTACTTGACAGGTCAAATTTTACAACATCTCAAATATGATGGAATTTTAATTTATTGGCGCATGTCGGTTGCGAGAGCGACTCAACCATAGTAAAACGTAATAATGTTTAAAGATTGAATATATTGCTAAATAGTTGGTTGCTTAGATAATGTTTATTTTCTTTTAGGTAATAAAACGTGTGACCATGTTACTGGAGAATATACATGTCGACCAGGTTATATAGGTTTGACATGTGAACATCCTTGCCCACTAGGTACCTTTGGAAAGCACTGCAAGAAGAAATGTCAGTGCAAAAACGGCGCTGATTGCCATCACGTTACAGGTGAACATTTATTGTATTTAATCCAAGTCTTGTACTCTTGAATGCTATGACATATTTTCTCAAAAATACTGTTTTGAAAGTGATAAATAAAATACAATACAACTGTGATGCTTATTATTATCGCCAGATTTTCCATGATATATTTGTGATAAACATGATTATATGTTTATTGTTTGTTCTTTTAACTTAAAATTGGTAAACTAACTTTTGAATCACTATGAATTTTGAAGAAAATGTATGTTATAAATGTAGGTTATAATGCAGTCCACAGTTATTTAATTAATAGACGTACTGTATAATGTCACTGGTGGGGAGAAAGGTGCGAGTTTGAGAGGAGACAACTGTGAATGTTGATACAGTAAAGTCGTAAAGGCTGTATTACACTTACCAAGTTCTTGACCAAGTTATTGGCCAAGAAATTGTCGGCAAGTTCTTGATCAAGTTATTGTTGACCTTGACTGTTTTACACTTATCAATTTCTTGGCCAAGTTTTTAGGTGAATTAGCAGTACCAATAGTTCAAAAGTACGAAATAAAAAAAATAATAAAGTTACCGAAGATTTGTGTTTGATATTGAATGTAAAAATTACTGCACAAGAGGTACAAAAGAAAATAAATAATTTACGCATACAATTCTTTCAAGAAGTATCAAATTAACATGTCATTTTTAACATTATTCTAAAATGGAATTTGTGTTTATATTTTACACAGCTGGCAAAAAACTTTATAACATGAATATTACTAGAAATCACTAAAAACTTGATCAAGTGGAGAAGAAAAATAGAACATGTTCTAAGCCACCAAGTTCTTGGCCAAGAAATTGATCAAGTCGACTTGGCAAGTGTAATACACGACTTGTCGTCAATTTTAACTTGACCAAGTTCTTGGTCTATAACTTGGCCAAGAACTTGGTAAGTGTAATACAGTCTTAAGTTATTAAGGCGCAGTAACCGAGACATAACAGTACACCTTTATAGATTCATCGATGACTAGTCACAGAATTTGGGTTTTGGAAAAAACTATGACAACTTTTCTTAGAATAAAGATAATCACGGCATTCCTGATTATAAAAGATTTTGATAATATGGCACTTTTTAACATGTCTTTTCTTTAATTTAGGTGAATGCCAGTGTTTACCGGGCTGGTTAGGTAAAAATTGCGGTACACCATGTGCTGCAGGCTTCTATGGTATGAATTGTACCCAACACTGTAAATGCTCTAACAATGGAAAATGTAGAGGTAGTGATGGTGTTTGCAAATGCGTTCCTGGCTGGACCGGAACTCAATGTACAGAAAGTAAGTAGACCAAATTGACAATCATAGTTTTCTTAGTCTTTACTGATGCACTTCTTTTTTTAAATATAACTTCCAGTTTGCCCTGAGGGATATTACGGAGACCATTGTATGAATCCCTGTGAGTGTCCTAATGATAATTTTATGTGTCATCCAGCACAGGGGTGCATTTGCCGCCACGGTTATACGGGTCCTACCTGTGAAGATACCTTAATAAAGGCAAACGTTATGCGTCCTGAAGAAAACAATTACGGTAGCATAATAGCTTATGTGATAGTCATAATGGGTATATTATTAGCGATGCTGGTCGGTCTATGGTACTATTATAAAAAGAGAGTGAACAACTTGAAAAATGAGATTGCCCACGTGCAGTACATTGCTGATCAACAGACACTTTCCACGGGTAATATTAACATTTTATATTTAGAGTGTTGGATTAGAAGTTCTGAAACTGCTTTTGTTTGCAAAATAGTATTTTTAAAAGTAAGATATGTTTAAAAATTCTGTTCGATTGTACAATAACGCCATCAACACGATTTAACGACTGCTGAAACAGCCGAGACCAATAGGTACTTCACACGGTTCCTCCGAAGCACGGTAGCACCTCACAGAAATGCTTGTGAATAAAAATTTCCAGATGGTATGGTCAAGAAGTGAACCCAGTGCCAAATTTAGTTATTATTATGGTGACTTATCAGTTTGAATGATAATTTACTTTTTACTTCAAATATTACTACATATTTGGATAAATCTAGTGACATTGAATTTTAAACAGTGTATATATAGCGGAATATCGAGAAGCATTCTCTGGAACTCCAAGAAATGAATGTTTCAATACTTATTATTTTTTTGCATTTTTAACCTAACTAAATATTATCATTCCATAAATATCTACATTTTTAAAGTGAATTGAGCTGCCTTGATCGGCAGTGGTACAGCTAACTCATGAATCACTTAGCTTTTAGAAAACAGAGTTCAATTCACAAATGAGCGACAGTAATTAACTTGAAATAAACAAAATATATTTAATAGAAATTAAAAACGAGATATCCGACCTATCATTCAAATACAATACACATTTTATATTAGAATTTGATGGTACAAAACTCATTACATGGTTAACTTGTCCATACAATAAACTTTTAAGAGATACGGAATGTGTAAACCTTTAGACAAGTTGTCTTACTGTATTTCACCTTCGAACCATTAGAGAAAAATAGCTGTAAAATTGTACCCCGAAGAGCTGATGGAAATCGAGCAAACAAATTTATATTGTCAATTGGGATATTTTCTGTGACTTACGTGTAACACCCTCTACTCTAATCAAAATGCTACCTATTCGTTGTCATAATGAACTTACATGATTTCATTTGAATGCATAAACAAAGCAGTTTAAGATTTTCTGTCGAACATATAATTTCACAGGAGACGATCATTATTAATAGAGAAATTCCCTTAGATCGTAATCACGTTGATAACCCCATGTACACTTATCAAAATTCTAAAAGGGATGATGATTTGCGATTGTTAAATAATTCTCCCCATATCAGGAACAACTTAATAAAACAGACAAATACAAACATGGAAAGGCAGAGACTTGGAAATGCTAGTTGTTCATCTGATATAGATGGCAAAGGTATAAAATTTTACAATCATTTCTTTTCCTCTTTAGAACACCTTAGAGAACATTTCTTCCAACAAGCACTACAAGTATGAAGTGTAATATTAATATCTGTGTGCTTTTCTTCCAGGAAGTATAAATTCAGAATTACAGTCGTTGAAGAACAAAGATGCTGATGCTACAAATCCCAATATTTATCATAGCATTGAGAAGCTGGATCACGTTTATGATGAAATTAAGCAAAAAGATGTAAAAGACACCGGTAAATTCCTTTTCTAACACAATTTTTATTAGCCTGAAAATAACTGTATTTTGTAAAGTGATTGCCACAATTCATATTGGGAAGGCCAAATGAAATGGCCAGTAAAGTACAAAATTGTTTTGTCAAATAAAATAATATGACCACGACTTCTGTACAAAATTTGATGATGTTTTACAATAATGGTGATATCTAAAGCAAATTACCTACTTTGACTTGTAAATATGGACGCTTATAGGCATATCGGCCATAGATATATAAAGCTCCATTTACATCTATCAATTTGATCCACTAAATTGACGGATGTAAAACATACAAATATTTTGCCATATTGCATTCACTTGTACCTAACTGCTGTATTCTTGTGTCGAACAATTTGTAATTGGTAATAAATTAAATGTTTACATTATTATTTTATAATGAATTTTATTGGTAAAAAGTGGTATCACGTAGTTTTAAAAGAAAGATAAACATATCTTATTTCTAGAATGTGATTTTTTATAAAAGTTTATTCAAATGTGCATTATAACATTGCACTTTCAATATTTGCAATACAGGAAGTTGTAGATTAGTTTTAATGAGAAATACCTTCATAATAAAAACAAAATAGCTGAAAGCATGATGTTCAAGTAATCCACAATTAATTGAATTAATACATACATTACTGTATAATATAATTGTTACTAACAATCTGCTCAATAAATATATTTGCCCGTAAAGAAGTATAGATTGCTATTTGGCAGCATCTTGATTAACTATTTTTTTCCGCTGTTTATGGTTTTTTACATTCTTATGCTTAGTTTAAGGAAGTATTGTGATGATGAAAATTTTCCACCTCGAGATTTTTCCAGATGTCCACGTTTTGATATCGAAAAAGTGGTTTTTAAAAAATATCTGTGTGTGACCACGATAGCGGTCAAACCCCTATAGCTATCAATTACAAATTTTTTATTTACGAGTATAATCTTCATCTTGAGATCTGATTTGATTTTCAATAACATTGCCAGGCCGGAAGAAGTAGTTTATTTCAGTGAAAAAATCGACTTTTGCCAATATTTCGCCAACTACTAAGTTTAAAGAAATTTGTAAGGAATTCATATGCACTCAAAATTAAATTTGGGAAAATTTTATTTATTTATAGGTTTTTCAAAAATCCTATCGGAAGTAAGTCTTTTATTCTTATCGAAAATCAGTTCTTTGCCAATATTTCGCAAGTCATGCTTTTTGGACAGGTACAATACGAGTATAAAAGTATTTAGAACTTAATTTTCAATACCTTTTGGAAACAAAATTTCAAAATTCGGACCGGAAGTAACACTTTTACTCTTATAGAATACCGATTTTTTGCAAATATGTCGTAAATTATGAATTCTATATATATGTATTTATCAAGAGTACAAAAGTATTTAAATCTGGATTTGGAATATATTTTGTATACATGAAATTTCAAAATTCTGACTAGAAATAACACTTTTAGCGAGTAGCACTTTTTGTCGAATATCTTGCAAAGTGTGCATTCTATAGAGATTTATTAAGAGAATAGAAGTACTTAGAATAGGATTTTGAATAATTTTTGTATAAAAATTCTTAAAATTGTAAAAGCTCATATGTATAAGAACGTCGTGTGGTGGGCACACCTCGTTTTTTTTTATTGATATTCATGATTAAAATTATAAGATGAATAGTCAAGATAGTTGTGCAATTTATATGCGAAGCAAATTGTCATTATAAACTAGATTTTACTGCAAGAGGCATTAATCTTTGGAGTGCTATTAATATATGTAAAATATAAATTTCTAATTTTAGTAGCATTTGTACGCATCATAAATTATTTGTACCTTCAATATTGATTTCTTTAATTGTATTTTTGCAGATTTATACGATCACCTAGATTATACTAGGCCACAAAGCGATTGGAAGCCACACTATCAACGAATGCCAAATGTCTATGGATCTCGAGAACTGGAGAAATCTGAAAAAAATTCAGAACATGATACTGAAGATGTTTAGTAATAAAGAATGACATTCACTTTTGAACAACACCAGAAATATCCAAGATATAATTTATTTGTGCCAAATTAAAATACAAAAACTATTTTTCATACAAATGATAGATGTATTGAATACCAGAAAAAAGAACATGGCATTTTTTGTGACGATTTATTTATTTGAAACAGAAGTCTATATATATATAATAATAATCATTGTCCTAAAACCTGTTGGGAGATTTAGTGTGGATTATTGTTACTATTTAAAATGTAAATAATCAATGCCAGTATATTTCTTCAGAGTATTTCTGACTTATAAACTTTATTTATTTTACTAAGTGTCATTTTGTCATTCTATGCATCTATCATAAAATTAAACTGATGCAAAATATTAGTGCAATAAAAGCAATTTTGTGAAGTCTGCATCTACCAAAAAAGAATGTTCAAGATTTAACAAGATGAAAATTGTAAATAAATAATTTAATAAGCAATAATTTGTGTAATTTGATATAAAAGAATATTTTCTTGGCAACATAAAATGAAACAAATCTGGATAATATATTATTTGAATACTTTAATAATTGTGTATATTATTTAATTTTTGTACATATTTTTTAGATTTATTTTACTTCTGTGATAAATATAATGGAGTAAATTGTGTTTTAATAATTGATAATAAATTTTTATATAAATTTGAAGCAGTTTAAACTTTCCTCACCCTATTCAATTTCCTATAATTTTTTGGACAAGACAACTAGCAAAGGGGAATAAATTTGTAATGTTATACCTATACTGAAAGAACCAAGATGAATATTTACACTTTTTTTTAAATATGTATTTAATAGATCACATTAATTAAATTATTATTTATTATTATGTGTAGTACTGCTAAAACAAACATATTTCTAGAAGTAGAACTGTATTGCAAGGATTTCTCAGATCAGAAGTACTGAAAAAGATTAGAAAATGATATATCGCTGCATTTCTTACAAATATATTTAAAAAGTATATATTAAACAAATTATTTAATAGAATTAATTAATCCCCATGCTATGTTAAAAATAATATAGAAAATGCCATTCCTAGGCAAAATACTGCCACATAAGGAGACTTTCTTTCACCAATTCTTGCACATTTCCAAAATGTTCCAGACAATCTAAAATTGAAATGTATCGACAAACAATTACTGCCTGCTTTATCATTTACTCACCCAACTCTATTTCTATCAATAATACTCGGAAATAGGGACCTCAAATATGTGCATGTACATATTAATAACAATACGACACTTAATAGGCTTTGAAAATTAAATAAAGCTGACTAAAAATAAATAATGGTTACTTATAGTAAATAATAAATTTCCTAAATACCATTTCGAATTATATGTATTGCAATTATTCTAAGGTTACAAAATTCCTGTGGAAAATTGTAAAACATCCAAATAGCAAAATAATGAATTGACTATTTTGGTGTGTTTTGGTTATAATTTTGACATCTCCTCTTTTTTTTTCTTTAAGATGTCAGGCTGAAATTAATGTGTTACGTACTTCCGCTCGTTGATATTCTCTATATCCGGAATGCCAGCAATTGGCATGCCTGTTTCCAAATAGTTGTCAATGAGTGTGTGCGTGTAATATGGCTACGAATAATTATTTTGGTTTTGCACACGGAGGAACGCAATACAGGTAAGCATTATAATTGTAAGAATATTCCTTAGTTTGCGACAATTATTTTAATGTGATATACAACAGATAATTATCTTGATTTGGTACGTGTGTATAAATGTTTCTGTCTTGCAACCGGCGTCCTTGAATGTTTGGAGCCGGCATATTGCTCGATCAATAAAACGACCACATTGAACTAGGCGGAAAGCATTTTTTGTCATCGCGGATTTTTCGCTAATTGCGCGATTATTAGTTGTTTGTGAGTACATTTTGGGTGATTTATGACGCTTTTCACGCATAAGGTATCTGTTTGTGAGATATCTTGAATGTTTTCGATGTATTTCAGTGCGGCAGCAACTGGAGCGGCATATCAAGCGGCGGGTCAAGCTGGTTATGCAGTAGCTACGCCGGCTACAGCAGCCGCGGCAGCAGCTACTTACGGCACACAAAGACCTGCAGGATACGAGACTGCCTATCAAGCAGCAACCACACCAGGTATATTATTATTTTCTTTTATATGCGTTTAAAACAAACTGTCCAGTTCTGCCCTCATGCAGCCATCTTATATTCACAGTGGATATAATAGAAGTGCCATTTTGCAATTCGCGAAGAATTTGATATGCATAGCTATATTTTATCATATAAAAGCATAGTTACACATTTTCAGTTATATATTAATGATACTAAGTACATATTGATATGTATCAAGTACATTATTTGTTCGTATAATTGTTTTTTACAAAAAGCAAAAAAGCTTCTGTAACTATACACATATTGGACTTCGGATCAGTAAAGCTGTTTGTAAATATATTTGAAATATATTGGGTAACATTTAGTTCTGATGTATTAACTCTACTCAGTCATGAAACAGCAGTCGCTAATTTTGTTCTGTAATTCAAATGTACACCTTCGGACATCTTATAAGGTAAAATGATATGTATCGTATTTTATGATACAACAAAACAAGCTATAAATTTAAATTATTGTTATTTTACACTGGAGAAAATTGGAAGGGTTACCATAGTTTATCTCTTTTAACTAACATAGAGATTTTACATTATAAATGAAATTAACTTCTAATTTAGTTTAATACATATAATTATGAATTCTAAATAAATGCAGGAATCACAATCTTTATATGTATTATATATTTTGAATCAGCTAGTCACTGTCTGTTTTTAAGAATCCAGTAATTTTATAATGAAATATAATTTCTCAGTTTTATATGAATTTAGACGAGGCAGTTTTGATCTGTATCACAAATATACATTAATGAACTTGCTTTGCTTTGATGTTATTACTGGTAGGTAATGAAAATGCCAATAAAATTTAATTTTTTATTGAATTGGATTTACAATATACATAAACAGGTAAGTGTTGCTAATAAACCCATACCATTGAGTATACCCTATTGATTAGATATTTGGCTGTTCTTTAGAGTGAGTCCCCCACAATAATAATAAATACAAGAAAAATATGTAATAATATGTTTGTAGGTATATATACAAATAGAAAGCTTACCTTTCACAGAATCCAAAAATGTAAATTTTATTGCTAACAAGAGTAAATAGTATCAAATTTTCGGCTTAAGATAAATAGAATGCTATCTGCGCGGCACGCGATTTTCATAGTTGTCATTGAAACTAGTGAAATGCCCGTAAAATTGACGGCTTTTAGTCATAAAATATTTTTTAAGACGAAAATTTTATACTTTATCTTCACCTGCTGCAATATGTTTGAGATGTCGTTTTTTCACATATAGACTAAAAATGTCTTGCAAATTCGAGGGTAAGAATTCATCTTCTGGTTTCTCGCGCTAACTATGCTTGTAAGCATATTGTTCGATAGCATTTTAGTTCTAGACCCTCATCATTTTTTAACATGCACATTCTACGGATCTGGTAACATAGGAATTTGATATCTGAAATACAATATTTTTAAGCTGTTGCAAGTTGGTGTGTAATTAAAGAAAACATTGGAGTAGTACATTTGACACTAAAAATGGAACAGAATGATGTACAGGTTATTCATTATAAATTACCCGCCTTTATCATCGTTATTATTGCATATACAAAAAATGTTTTAAATAAAAGTTGTGTTGTTTGCATGCTATCAAAAACACAGTGGCGTGCAGATACAACGGTATAAAAAGAAAATAATGTTTTTTTTTTAATGGAATGTCCTGTATATTATTAAATTTTTATAATGGTATTTTTACTATGATTTAAAATATATACCTTATGATACCGGCATCTTAAACCGTTTTCGAGTTATTGAAATGTCTAATATCGTAGTTACTGTACTATGGATAATTTAACATTATTAAAATAAGCTATGAAAATGACAATTATTGTGTTTGATAAATGACATTTCCATTTTGACTATTTTATTAAGCAAATGTCATTTATCAAACACAATAATTGTCATTTTCATAGCTTACTTTAATAATGTTAAATTTTCCATAGTACAGTAACTACCGGTATCATATGGTATATTTTTGAAATCAGTAAAAAGATCATTATAAAAATATAATAATATACAGGATATTCCATTAAAAAAAGAACTCGCATTTAATGGCTATTAGACTACAATCCAATTAAATTGTGAACTAAACAGTCTGTATTTTGTCTAGATAGTTTATTGTTTCTTTATCAGTACAGTAGATATGCCTTATCACAAATAAGTAATTAATGCAAATTAGGGATTCGTCATACAATTGTTATTAAACATAGCATTAAACTACTCGAATACGAGGTTGATTGGACGGAAGAGTGACTTTTCAATGAAAAAGTTATTTTACTGTAAAAAATATATTCTATTTTTCGATATAATCCCCTTGCAACTCTACGCACTTAGCCCAGCGAGTTTCAAATTTCTATAAAACATTGTTGTGTACTCTTTAAACTTGCGTCAATCCAGACTTTTTCCTTTGTGTGCCCTACATTCAATCATGTTTCATCTAAATAAAATATTGCACGACCATCATCACCTGATAATTTTATCTTTTTCTGTTATTAAATTTTTCTCGTTGTTTGACGTATCAGATATATAACATATATATATATATGGACATGTGGTAATAAGTGTTTTTACTTTCTTATACGTAGTATAAGGAAGTATTGTGATGATGAAAATTTTCGACCTCGAGATTTTTTTTGCAGATGTCCACGTTTTGAAGTCCCCTGATACCGAAAAAGTGGTTTTTAAAAATGTCTCTCTGTGTGTGTGTCTGGCTGTGTGTGACCACGATAGCGGTCAAACCGCTGTAGATATCAATTCCAAATTTTGTATTTACGTGTATAATCTCCCTCTTGAGATCTGATTAGTTTTTCAGTAAAATCGGTAGACCGGAAGTTGCAGTTTACTTCAGTGAAAAATTAGAATTTTGCCAATATTTCGTCAATTACTAAGTTTAAACAAATTTATAAAGAATTGAAATGTACTCAAAATTAAGTTTGAGACAAATTATCTTAAAAAAGTTTTTCGAAATTCCAACCGAAAGTAGGACTTTTACTCTTATCGAAAATCAGTTTTTTGCGAATATCTCGCAAGTCATGCTTTCTAGGCAGGTACATTACGAGTATAAAGTATTTAAATTATAATTTTAAATATCTTTTGTATAAAAAAAATTTCAAAATCCGGACCGGAAGTATCACTTTTACCGAATAGCGATTTTTTGCAGATATGTCGTAAATTATGCTTTCTATATATATTTATTAAGAGTACAAAAGTATTTAGAGTTGAATTTGCAATATTTTTTGTATACATGAAATTTCAAAATTCGGACCGGAAGTGGCACTTTCACTCTTAGCGAGTAGCACCTTTTTTCGAATATCTTGCAAAGTGTGCATTCTATAGCGATTTATTAAGAAAATGAAAGTACTTAGAATAGGATTTTGAATAAGTTTTGTATAAAAAATTCTTAAAATTGTATAGTTTGAAACGCTCATATGTATAAGAAAGTCGTGTGGTGGCCACACCTGATTTTTTTCGTTAGCATCTCCTTGAAATTAATGACTTTCAAGAAGCTGCGTAGAGTTGCTCGGCTCACTTTTGGTATGGACTCATCCATAGTTATTTCTGCCATGACTATTAAATGTTCATTTTTAGAAAAGAAATTGCCTATCTTCTATAGTACAGAATTTTTGATAATTCCATCAAATGCTCAAGAATGGAATGCCTGCCAACTTGTTTTTAAGAACCTTAATTCGCCTGTTTTTTCATATTTTAAATATGCGATTTACACTTGATTTTTACAACTATCTAATAACATCTTGTAATATATTGTCATTGAGTAATAGCTATGTTTTACTTAGCGTTTATTACAATTTCCGTTGTTCCCATTTTTCGAGTTTGTACCGTCAACATTTTATACATATTTAGAACGGCATGTTTAGTAAATATCCCAATCGTTGACGTTGTTTTCATTGAGACTAACGCTTTACTGGGAAATTGCTGATCATTCATGTTCGTGTTGTATGTACTCAAAAGCACCGTTTTTATTTAGTAAACACGGTAAAATATGTATAATAAACCAGAACAAAAATGTTAAAGAACAGGTTATGACTTTCCCATATTAACCTTGCCTAGCAAAAACCAATTAAGGGATCATCACAGTGTGACGGGTCGAAAAGTAACTGATTTTTGCGATTTTATTTTTGACGATATGAATATGCTAACCAATCTGATTTTTTTTGTGTCGTATCAAAACACTCACGAAGAACAGAAAATAAATTTTCAAACGTTTATTCACATCTTTGATAACATTTTTTCAACGTACGAAAATTCTTCGAAAAAAAGGAGTCCTCACGGTGTACAGGATTGTACTGCCGTGCTAAGCTGAAAGGTCCTATCTGCCAATTATACAATTTCGAGAAAAACGCAATTTACTTTAATTTGCTCTGCCGTCCTTGCTGTTAAGGCAATCGAACTGAAACTTTGAATGGGGGTTACTTATATGTGTAGAATACTTAAGATCATTTTATAAAATTACTCAATGTAACATTTGATCGACTTTTGATAGATAGGACACTTCAGATTAGGAATCTATTAAAAATTACCAGATAGGACACAGTTTTATACGAAACTTTTATTGCCGAACACAAAAATATAACGTTACAAACAATTAAAATTATTAAATCTAAAATTCTTCATTTTCTCCTTCCTCAGCTGCATTCCCTGTGGGCAGTTCTTCCCAAAATTTTTGCCTGGTGTTCGGCATTATTGGTTTCAAATTCTTTATCAAGTTATCCTTTCTTTCTTGACTTACTCCACGGTTGGATTCTCGTGGAGGGGGCAATTGGATTCCAGTTTTATATGCGCTTGCGGTTAAAAAATTTAGCTCTTTCAAATCTTGTGCATCGAAAGAGTTCTTATATTTTAATGTTCTCTCCCCTCTATTAAAACTCACAAATGAAATATCTTTTAGGTAAAAACGAGGTGTTGTCTTTAATAATTTGTATTTCGAACTAAAGTCTTTCCAGTTGTAGAAGCTGTTAAAAGGTAGTGTTATAACATCTGTGGTTTTTGTGGAATTTTGAACACACTGAACATAGTCATCAAAATCCCAAACAGTTCTGGCTCTCTTTAAAGATTTTTCCACTTGGTGGTGGAACTCATCCGCGGACATAAACGTATGTCCACGCTCGAAGTATTTTATGGTCAGGTTTCTTAGGTTAACTTCGTCACAATTTACTATGTATACAAAAAAGCTAAAGAGGCACCAATTTTTGTTCTGGCCTGCACAGTTGTCAAGCCAAATGGTTATGGATTCCTTGTCCCTGTTCTTCAGAAAAAATGCGTAAAAAGTTGAAACGATATCTTCCTTTTTGCGCCCTGATGTTCCTTCATGCCACAAAACTCCCAAAGGTCGGAAGGTTCTTCCTTTTCCCACAGGAACAAAACTTTCATTGAAAACGATAATACGCTTTATAAAGATTACTTCCTTAAACATCTCTGCCCTAGGAAGCATTATTACTTTCTGAAGATCTGCAGAAACTATCAGTTCATTTGGTTTTTCTTTTGATTCTGCATCCGTTACATACTCTCTCCTACCGGTAGTATATTTCGTTTTGTGAGAGAGATACTCTGCGCACACTTCACAATCTTGCGTAGTATCTGGATTATCGTGATTGGCTTCAGTCTTATGAAGTTCATATGAAGAACACTGAAAACATTCTTCGCACCCAAGTTTTGCAAACGATATATTCAATTTTGAGACTTCTTGACGATAGAGCTCATAAGTTCCTTCAGCTTGAGGATTCTTTGCTTTGTAATCATTATACATCATTACAATAGAAATATCTGTTGGCAGGTATAAACGATTGGGCGCATGCTCTCGACGATAGTGAGATATGGTAGGGCGAAAAGAGTAGATGTGTGCAATAATCGGTTGTTTGTCAATAAAATTTAGAGCTGGACGGTGTCCTCTCTTGTCTTGTTTGGGGGCAATAGCATTCTTATCAGTTCCTCTTATATTTTTCAAAAATCTATCATTGCTTTTGTCATAGCCTAGTGTAGCCAGAAAAAAAGTTTTGCACACCTGCACGTCCAACCCATTCGAATCCCTCAGGTAATATTTATAAGTGTTATTACGCCGTGAAACTGAACCAACAGTTTCTTTTTTTTTACGTAGCTGTTTGACATAGCTGTGCACAAACAAACCTTTCGCCTGTTTGTCAAGTTCCCAATACTGCTTATTAATGTCTTCTTGCCTCATTTCATTTATTCCTACAGAACACTTCAGTATGCAGGTATTTCTATTGCAAGGATTTTTGATATTGTGTTCACTGGCGATGGATGATAATTTATTTTTTTTCCTTTCTACAGGGGCCGTATCAAACATTTTTCTTTTTCTAATAGTTCCTTTTTTAGTATACATACTCCTGTGATTGCGTTCAGCAATATCGATAGACAAACTGACTATGTAATTGACCATGAATTTTGCTAACTGAGAAGCAGAGACATCTTCATCTAAATCTTCCTTATGGGACGTGCTTGTAGAGTTAGATTGACAATTATTATCATTTTCGTCACTTTTTTCATTTGTTGAGGAGGAGGACTCAAAACTAAAATCATCTTGTTTTGCATCGTAATCGGGATCTTTGCAAACATCTTTGGTCTTAGAAACCCCTCGACTTGCTATACGTTCTTTCAATTGTTTATTTAGTGCGAGAGTAACCATTCGCTGTCCACGACTTGTAGAAGCGTGTGTGTTCATCCTAGAAATCACAAAATTGTGTTTAGGTATGCTACATATTATCCAAATTTTGAAAGATGTCCGTTACGTCATCAATTTGTAATCAGTTTTGTATCAGTTTGTAACTTAACGGCGTAAATAACATGGTACCAAAAACAATAACAACAATGGTCTCAATGGTCTCTGATCAGATACAAAAAATCTTCTTCTAATACTTGTGGGCATGTAAGAAACGTACAAAATAAATTTGTGACATAACGGACATCTTTTAAAATTTGGATATTACCTAGGTATCTACCTACATAGAAAGTCAGTGAAACAATAGCAATTGGGAATCCACTTAATTACTCGTTAATGTTAGTACCTACTATTTAGGCAGAAAAAATAAAAAATATGAGGGGTTGGAAAGTAGCTACAGACTATCAACGTAGATAATAGTATTAGGTACTTGTTTACTTACTTTGAATGAATGAATTCAATGCTGCACTGCACACTTACCACTTGAGTAAGACCGGCGCCAAATAATTAATGAACTAGTCGTTTTTGAGGTTATGATGGTTGTTGCTTATAATAATAAACCACATTTACAATGCTGATTTTGTCCTATCTGTCACAGGACATGTTAGGTGTCACGTACTATAACAAATTACAAGTCTATCTGTCCTATCTGTTCCAATAGATCAGTTTAGCTTTGGAAGAGTCAGATAGGACGCTGTGCTTGGTAATCTGCTTCCAGTTGTAACATAGGACAACAAAGACCACCACATTCTGCTATTTAGTGAATAGATAGGACAGTCTAGCTTTGACAAGGAGTTAGGAAATGCTTTCCTCTCCCAGACTATCGCTTTAGGACAATAATTGAAATTTTGTCAGATAGGACCTTTCAGCTTAGCACGGCAGTGTAGCCGCAAATCTCATCTGAAACCAAATCTGGAAAAAGGTTATTAATCAGTATGAAAACCGTTATCTTGCTATGGAGGTTTTTTTTATCATCAAAAGTGACAAAATGACGGCCATTTGAAAAGAAAGTATCGAATTCAACCTATTTTTCTGACAGTTTTACTTTCTTATACGTAGTATACGGAAGTATTGTGATGAAAATTTTCGACCTCGAGATTTTTGCAGATGTCCACGTTTTGAAGTCCCCTGATACCAAAAAAGTGGTTTTTAAAAAATGTCTGTGTGTCTGTCTCTGTGTGTGTGTGTGACCACGATAGCGGTCAAACCACTACAGATATCAATTCCAAATTTTGTATTTACGAATATAATCTCCCTCTTGAGAACTGACTAGATTTTGAGCAAAATCAGCAGACCGGAAGTAGTAGTTTACTTCAGTGAAAAAATCGAATTTTGCAAATATTTCGTGAATTACTAAGTTTACACAAATTTATAAAGAATTCATATGTACTTAAAATTGAAATTGTGAACAATTTTATTAAAAAGGTTTTTCGAAATTCCTACCGGAAGTAGGTCTTTTACTCTTATCGAAAATCAGTTTCTTGCAAATATTTTGCAAGTCATGCTTTTTAGACAGGTACGCTACGAATATAAAAGTATTTAGAACTTAATTTCCAATATCTTTTGTATAAAAAAAAAATTCAAAATTCGGACCGGAAGTATCACTTTTACTCTTACCGAATAACGATTTTTTGCAAATATGTCGTAAATTATGCATTCTATGTATATTTATGAAGAGTACAAAAGTATTTAGAGCTGGATTTGGAATATTTTTTGTATAAATGAAATTTCAAAATTCGGACCGGAAGTAACACTTTCCTACGTATAAGAAAGTCGTGTGGTGGCCACACCTCATTTTTTTCGTTATGAAAAATAGAAAGATTTCGAAAAATAGAAAAAGCTTCCATAGCAAGATAAAGAGTAACGTAAAGAATGTTGAGTTAAAATTTGAGATCGATAGCTTGAGAACTCTTCCTTTGAGAGTATACACCATTTTGAAAAACTACATTTCGAGAAAAACGCGTTCAAAGTTTCGAATGCAGAATTTAGCTGCTTGATAAGAAAGGCTGTAGTGACCAAAATAATTCGAATTTCACCCCAAAATTTGAACAGCATGTTTATAACCATCTATAATCTATACTATCTGATACAAAAAAAAATCGAAGATTTGAAAATTTTACACTGTGATGTGTTTGTGAAACTACTCTTTTCTTGTCGCAATTCTTCCAAATGTTCCGTTGCTTTAAAAATTATTGAAGATACATATTTAAAAAAATTATCAAATTTTCTCACAACATTGTCATTTCTTGGTATTTTCTGGTTGTAGAAATAGCAAAGCTGTATCGGAATCTTGTAGTGGTAAAATTATTGGTATTCACAGAAACTTAAATCCAAAGAAAAGCTGCGCTATCTTCAAAATAATTTTTTCACTAAATTTTTTAAATTTTGTCGATATGAGTCGTAGAATTGTCATGTTTTAACACAAAAAGTAGGCAATTAGCAAAGAAATGTTGGTTTATGTAAACACATATGAAAATGTAGTTTTTGCCGATAAGATTGGATATACAGCAACCGCTGGCACAAATTGACGTGTATTTTCAGATTTAAAAGATCTATTAGCTGTAAGTTAATGACATGTAAATAATATACAAACAGAAAATAATTAGATCTGTTTACTAAATATGCAATTAATACTTTGTTTTCAACAAATAAAATAGTTTGAGTGGAATCAAATAAAATATGTTGAAGTTGTACTTAATGTATGATTTGAACAGTACTGTTAGTTTAAGTTTAGACATTACCATATAAGTTGTTTGCTTTCTTCATTTACAAATGCTTTAACACAACTGCTACTGGTGTTTACAACTGTAGAGGCACGATACACTTGTACCGGTATGCTCAGTTTAGCTGTCAATGACGTCATTGTGGACCAAGTCAGATTGACAGTTCTCATATGGGCTACATTTTGACGCAGTTTGAAGCTGTTTTATCGTCTTTTTAAAGTAATACTCTATTAATTTAATATGCCAGGTTGTGCTGTATACGGGTGCCGTAATTACAGTCGAAAAAGTAGAGATAGCCACATTAAATATTACAGGTTTCCCAAGGATGAGACGGTACAAAATGTATGGTTAATTGCGTGTAAAAGGCATGACTTAGTACATTTGAAAAATGGTATTTCCACAAATTAATAATATAAGCAATTATTGAAGTACTCAGGCAGTGATATTTTTGAATGCAATCATAACTACTTCAGATGTTTTAACTTTTTTTTGTATGTAAAATAATTAATGCTGTAAGCCGTTACTTTGTGATAATCCATATTAAAACAATAAAAACACATACACAACAAAGTAAATGTGTTTTTATTTTTTTGTATGTGTTTGAATTACATTTTCAATACACATTGCAAAACTTTTTATTTTCTGTGTAATATAAATTCAGAATTGTAATTGAGGTATTGATAAATGTTTCATTTAGTGAATAAAATCATTTCCAAAATGTAAATAAATGTATTTATTTAACATATATTTTGAAGCATATATTTTCTTTTGCACACATGTTAATCCTATTTAGTGAATCATATATGTAGATCTGAAATATTTGATATTGGTAATGAACTGCTACATCACTTTTCATAGAAGGGTCTCGGGTAATGGAAGAGAAGATAAACCAACATTTGAATGAAGCAAATACAACTTGTTATTATGCATATACATATTTTACAAGTATGTTTTCAATAATTATAAATTACCCACTGAAATATAAGAGCTAACTTCAAGCCGTAAATTAATCTTGATTATTGTAATAGTCACGTATTTCAAAATTTTACCTAATAATATTAAGTTAAAATAAAATTGTCAAACTAAACTTTATCATTATCATGCATAACAAAAATTTTAATTTGAAGAGATTTTGTAAGATTGTTTTTGTGTTTAATAAAAACACTGTATTTGAACAGAATACAAATGTTAAAAAATGCAGAAAATGTATTATATGTTGCTTAAGAAAGATACCATGGAGGTTAAGGATAAATGTTTATAGAAGGTACGAAATCTAATTATGGTAGCTAATATAATAAACGACTTTGATAGTTTAAGAAGTTTGTTTCAATTCAGTTCGAGTCAATGTTTTTAAAATTATTAAAGAAAAAGCTATACAATTCTCTATCAAATTGAAATCCAAATACTATTCTCACTATACCCTTGCCATATATTAACGAAAAGCAGCCTGAAATAGTTAACAATAAATTAAAAATTCTTAATAAGCAATAAAACTACATAATAATATGTTGCTACGATGTATAGAATACCTTAGAATACTGTATGAATGTTTGCAGATGTACAAATGTGTTGCTCTTAATGTGACAATCTTGGAAAAGGTATTAAATCAAATAATTCACTTCATAGGAGATCACTGTGATCAGTAAGCATCGTACACTTTAAAAGCTTCAAAATCAGTCTATGTCGATGTGTCACACATTTTACTGCTCGATCTTAAGTACTTTGACCATCTGTATATGTTTCATCAAAGCATCTATTTCTTGCCTTTTAAAGAGTTTCAACTCATTGTTTATTGCTTCAAACTGTATTTTCTTTAAATCTGGGAACTGTGTCAGAATTTATATCTCTGTATGATTTACTGGAAAATTGCAGTAATTCTTGTAGAAGTGATGTGTGATAACATGATGGCTTAAAAGTTGATTTTTTTATTATGAACAATGATAAAATCAGATTTCAGGAAATAACATTCTTCAAATTTATTAAATCCTGCCTTTTACACGCAATTAACCACACATTTCGTATCGTCCCCTCCTTGGGAAACCTGTAATATTTAATTTGACTATCTCTACTTCTTCGATTGCATTCACGACAACCGTATACAGCACAACCAGGCATATTAAATGGAGTATGATTTTAAAAAATGAGGTGTGGCCACCACACGACTTTCTTATACGTATGAAAGTGTTACTTCCGGTCCGAATTTTGAAATTTCATTTATACAAAACATATTCCAAATCCAACTCTAAATACTTTTGTACTCTTCATAAATATACATAGAATGCATAATTTACGACATATTTGCAAAAAATCGTTATTCGGTAAGAGTAAAAGTGATACTTCCGGTCCGAATTTTGAAATTTCTTTTATACAAAAGATATTGGAAATTAAGTTCTAAATACTTTTATATTCGTAGCGTATCTGTCTAAAAAGCATGACTTGCAAAATATTTGCAAGAAACTGATTTTCGATAAGAGTAAAAGACCTACTTCCGGTAGGAATTTCGAAAAACCTTTTTAACAAAATTGTTCACAATTTCAATTTTAAGTACATATGAATTCTTTATAAATTTGTTTAAACTTAGTAATTCACGAAATATTTGCAAAATTCGATTTTTTCACTGAAGTAAACTACTACTTCCGGTCTACCGATTTTACTGAAAATCTAATCAGATCTCAAGAGGGAGATTATATTCGTAAATATAAAATTTGGAATTGATACCTATAGCGGTTTGACCGCTATCGTGGTCACACACACACACAGGCACACAGACATTTTTTAAAAACCACTTTTTCGGTATCAGGGGACATCAAAACGTGGACATCTGCAAAAATCTCGAGGTCGAAAATTTTCATCATCACAATACTTCCTTATACTACGTATAAGAAAGTAAAAACGATAAAACAACTTAAAACTGTGTCAGAATGCAGCCGATATGAGAACTGTCAATCTCAGTTGCTCCGCAATGACGTCATTGACAGCTAAAGTGAGCATATCGGTATAAGTGTATCGTGAGTAGAGGTGTACTCAAAAAAGGAGAATTAATTTATTGCCACCGCATGAACACAACCATATTTTGAATTTAAGTTGCTATTGATATTATATTGAATTACTACTATTTTTCTACTCTATATAGAGGAAATTAGAGCAATTCTTAAATGGTATCTAATAATAAAACATCAAGAGTTTTGCTTTTACTAAAACTTTGATCATTTGTTTTACCTTTCATTTTCTGTGACCCAGATTTTCTATCCTCCTAGACAATTGCCCCAGTCCTTTCAGTGATAAAACTCGTTTTTATTTAAATGGTATTTTTGTACTAAGTTAAGTTCTGTAACAGGAACGTATAAATCAATAATAAAAGTCTGGTTTAAATTGAAGAAATCAACCTTCACATTTGTTGGGAATTTAATAATTTAGGGATTGTGTTCTTCATTCTTAATAATTTCGATATGACAGGTACTTATGCTGCTGTTGGGACGGGAACTACTCCTGCCTACGAATACGGATACGGTAGACCTGCAGCTGCCACTACAGGCTATCCAGACGCTAGCAAGACATATTACCAGCAAGCTGCTACTGGACAAGCTGCCGCAGGTTACGCAGCAGGTTATGATCAAACCGCAGCCGCGGCTAAACCTACGACCTACGCTGCTACCTACACACAAAGAGCGGCTGCTCAACCTCAAGCCCAAGCAGCGGTAAGCACATAGTAAATATAAAATGTATTTAGAAAGTAAAAATCATGATTTAAACATTTAATTTGAAAATAATATATGTATATCAATTACGCAATCTCTCCTCCCTCCCTGTTCAGAGTGGATTGTTAAAGGAAATAATGTAGCGATCTTGCAAAATCGCAATTTGTTTTGAAATTATTGTACTAGATTGGTGCATATGAAATGTCAGGGATTTTCCCTCCATTCAGAAATCTTGCATCATTCGCTGGGAGTTTGAAAATAAAAGAAAGTTTATGGTGTCGCAACAAATGAAGTGTAATTCATTGTGAATTACTTGAAAATCAGCCATGTAGAAGCCTGCAACCATGAGTATTAATGACGTTTTGAGGCAATTAGATTGGAGATTGAACCTAAACTTGCGAAAGCAGATTGACTGTTGAAAATAATACAAGAGAAATAAAATTTAAAGGATAGATAAAAACGCATAGTATGTATACAATTACTTTATTATACCGACGACATTCACATACAATTCAGTGTTACCACGCACTACAGGTACTGATCTAATCACCATTATTATTCAAGAGGTACCAATCGACATGTTTTCCACAAAACGTTAATTAATTGATAAATTACGAGATAATCGGAGTTCCCGTTTTATCATCACAAATAATATTGTTATATTGTTTGTTTTTGGTAGATAGTACAAATCAAATAATAATAACAGTCAATCTCTTGACTTTTCTCCAAATCATCTATGTAGAAGGTGTAAGACCTTGTTCGTGTGAAGACGTGCTTTTTATGTTTCTTCGCTTCAAGATTTATAAAGATACTCCAAGCGTGTTCCAGGTGCCCTGTATCTTTACAAAGTAATTCCTTTCAGAAGGCTACTAAACATAAAACTATATTTAGTAGTCTTCAGTTTCATCGGGTTTTCATCATAAGTAAAATGTTTCTTTTGAGACGATTTCTTTAAATAGCAGACCGTCCATTGAGGGTCGTTAATACTTTTACACATCAATAATCAAACTCTGATCCGTCGATGTTTAGACTGTAAGGAGAATTACAATAACAGTTAATTAATCTGTTCATTGTTCAGACACCTTACTATATCAATCAGATGATACAAAAAATGCTGCTGTTATAACAATTTTGTTATTGCATTTGTGTTCTTTGGTACATTTTATTTAACATTATATAAATAAGGTCTTGTCAAGTTTGGCTTTCAAACGTTCGGCTAGTTATGTACAGAATCCCAGAAGATTGCTGCGAAATTTTTAGGACAGTGGAGATACGCCGATGTAGTACTGCGAAATTTTCAATTTTCCAGTACTTCCTATTCCGACATCCATGGGTCGTCAAAATTCTTAGTTATCAAATATAAATATAAATAATCAAAACGAAGGCATGGATGGTATAGTCTTTAAAGCAGACACGGCAGAAAAACTAATTTACTCTTAGGTAAGAAGTATATAGAAAAGCTTACGAGAATAGAAGCGCTTTTGCTTTAATAAAAGAATAATTTCAATGCAGTTGTTTCAGAAATGTTAATAGGCAACAGATAATTTTGTACTGTAATTGACGAAAGACCAATCCGTTCTTTTTGCGGCTAGTAGGTTACTTGCAAATGGATTTTTATTACCCAATTCTAGTCCTTTAATGTATTCTTATACGAAAAAGTACTTTTTTTGTTTCTGGCATGAATATCTCAATTTTATTTTTGTTCGTAAACGCGACTCAAGAACTTTCCGCTTGACAAACATCTGAATGAAGAATAACACAATGGTGATATATATCCAGTTCGCATGTCTTCGCAAAGAGAGACGAAGTCTATGAAAGTATTTAAAACTTGGTTTTGAAAAATTCAAAATTTGAAGCGGATGTAGCAGCACTTCGCTCTTAATGAGTTTTTGTAAATATATCGGAAGTTATGTATTTCATACAGATTTATCAAGTACAAAAGTATTCAACATTTTTGTATAAGAACTTGTCACGCACACACATATAAGAACACATCATTTTTTATAACTGATAACATCAGTAACTACTATTGAATGAATATTTATCTCTAAACCCAGCGAATTCGATGCTAGAGCTACCCAAAGTAAATGCGGCATACTTCTGGAGATGACTACTTTACAAATGCTTGTACACAGTTATACCTTTCAGACATTGCTTCAATTTTTTACATAATTTTCCTACTACTGAGTTTTGCTCTGACAGAAGCAGCATGCGTCATTCTGTACAACTATATAATACTTGCTTTTTCTTCTTAACTTTTCAGAATAGCAAGTGTGCACTCCATCTCCGTGACACAATTTGTTATATATAGATCATCAAAGAGCATCATTACTTCATCAGTATGGTTCATTGGAGTAATTCTCAATATAATTCTTCTACTGTATGTTTTGCTCGGACAGTAATTCTGCACAATTTGATAGCAATTCTTCCTTCTATAATGCTGCAATGTGCCCATATGCCTGTGACAGCTGGTACAATGAGTTGGCTCTGCAGTAGTATGTGGCTCTTCCATTTGGCATTTTATATGTTACTTTGTACGATACCAATAAAACTCTTTAATTTACTGACAGTTCTATAGATATTTGACTTCAGTTTCTGGCAATAAATCACAAATTATCGATACATTTTTGTGCAGGGTTTCTTTCTAAATGTCTGTTTTCATATATCGCCGTTTATACTACCTTTAGCTAAAATTTTGGAGAAAATAAAACATTGACGTTCTTCTCCACCACTTATCTCGAAGCTTGTAAAACCAAAATTTCAGTTACATTGGGTGGTTTTTGAAAATTGGAGCTTTCTCCGCTAGCGTACAATTTGAGTTAAACTCTATATAAGGTTTTCTTAACTTTTGCGATACAACTGAGTCTCTTAGGTAACAACCATCACAAAGATGCCAAACTTGTCAAGGTAACTCCACCGCAACGACAAACAACTTCGTTAGCCATTTGCAGGAATTATTCATTTTGACTAATAAAAATTCAACTTCAGAGTATTTTTTAATACAACTTGAGTCAATAATATATTGACTCAAGTTGAAGTTTTATATACACCAATCTAGTATAGATATTTTTTTAAGTAATAGAATTAGTAATCTTTATATATATAAAGTGAAATTGTAAAATTGTAATTGTACATGTTTCTACAAACTACAAAGAAATAGATTGCATAGGGAAGTAGTTACTTATGCAAATATTGATAAAGCTACTTTGTTTAGACATACCAATTAATTTACAGACAGTAGCTGCTAAGCCTGCCCAATATACTGGAACATACCAAGCGAACGCAACTGGTTATCAGGCGACTTACGCCCAACCGGCTGTGCAAACAACCATAGCAGCCCAACCTACCACGCAGGCTAAGCGTAAGTACCCCCATGTCAGTTGGTTGGCACACACATTTCAAACGGTTGCCCATTCTGCTTGACAGTCTTTGATTATCAATTCAAATTTCTGCTTTCAAATGGGCTAGATAATATCGGATGTTTTCGCAAAATTGTTTCAATCTAACCTTAACAATTTTGTAGCCCAAAATTCTGAACAGTTTTTATTGAAAAATGAGTAATATACAATTTGAAAATATTTTTTATCATTCCATTCAAGTCGACCTAAATTCCCACTTCCTTTTGGGTCCTCGTCCCCAAAATGTCATTGGATTGCAGAATTTTAGTTGTGACTTTCAGATGTATGTCAGTAATATTTTTCTTAATGATTTTTTTTGCGAGTATGAAATTAAAATCAAATTAAAAATATACTTTCGATATATTACTTTACTTTTGTCAGTAGCATGAGGGGAGTGCTGGCTTCAGAGTAAAATATATGAATATTTACAAAGATTAATGGCTTTCCTTTCAGAAGCAAATTCTACAACCACGTATTCTGGATACGACGCTGCCCTGTACTCTGCTGCCACAATGTATGTGGCACAGCAGTCCAGTGGCGCAAATCAACAAAAAGCTGGAGGTTGGCAGGGCTACAAGAAGGGCGGTGGAGGAGCTAAGAATATGAGGACGAAGGCACCACCAAAACCGCAACAGTTACATTATTGCGATGTTTGTAAAATAAGGTACATATTATTACATGTATGTACATATATACACTTATACATTGTGATCGAAATAAGTGTTCACCACTGATAACTTTGTGTTACTTTATGTTATTATTAACGATAGAAAGTTCTTCATATTAGGTAGTTTCGTTGACCAAAGCATACTAATTCTTTGTTTGCGTAATTCTAAAAAAATACAAATTCATTCCCTATAAGTACCGACCTACCTTTACATGTCCTTTTGATTCGAGAGGGTTCGAGAGAAAGTTTTTTTTGCACTCGTTATCTCTTGTCGCCAATATGTACTTTGGACCGATAAATCAAATCTCCCAAAATTCTGGAATGAATACTATGAAGATTAGAAAAAACCATCATTACTTGTCAAGAGAAAATCTTTTGTAGATCTATGAGGTTTACACAAGCTTACAGTTTTAACGGTTGATACAGGTTAATTAGTTACAAATTGAATATCGTAAATAAATTTATTCAATATTACTTTTTTTTTTACATATATTTTATTTAATAAATGGCTATTATATTTAACATACATACAACCATTATTGACAAATTTGTATTACTTTGACAACAATGATGACAAATGTCAGAAGTAATTATAAGAATATCTAAAATGGCATTTATCGATAATATTACTTGACAGACAAATATTTTGCAACATCACACATTTTACGCAATGTTAATTAATTGGCATATGTCGGTGCTAAAGCGATTCTTACTATGTTCTACTATACTTTGCTAATTTAAACAGCTTTGTATCCTCAACATTAACAAAGATACTAGTGGCGGACATTTAATTTGGATCTGTCTGTATATATCTTGATAATTTAAGAATCTAAATCTAAAGGATTTTCATATAATGCGATTTACTTATTTTTTCTTGATTCAGTTGTGCCGGACCGCAAACATACAGAGAGCATTTAGAAGGACAAAAACATAAGAAACGAGAAGCCGCTACGAAGATGACCGCTTCAGTGGCAGTTACCAATCAGAATAGAGCTGGAAATTCACTCCGTTGCCAACTGTGTGATGTTACTTGTACAGGTAATGTCTGATTTTAGAACTTAAAGTTATGCAAGGAGAATTACAATGACAGTTACTTAATCTGTTCATTGTTCAGACACCATGCTATATCAACCAGAGGATACAAAAAATGCTGCTTTTATAACAGTTTTATTCTTGCAGTTGTGTTATTTGGTACATTCATATTGATTTTTATATCTATGAGGCTTCATACAACCAATTAAACAAAATGTTTTTCCAAATATTCAACTGAATAGTATAACCTGCAAAGTTGGTGGATAGTCGTTACACTTTACAACGCGCGTAAAAAGTAACGCTTAAATTCATTCATGAAAACGGAATCACAAAAGTAAATCTTATCGTCAAATAATTACTTTTTTTTCTCTGCAAATCCTCTATGTAAGCTATAAATGAATTTATGCGTTAAGTAGCAATAAAACTGCATGACATATTATCCAATAAAATTAAGGATGTGTTCATTATGAGCTATGTTACATTGGAAAATATAAGTAAACAAATTTTCGGCTAAAAATTATAATAAAGGCTGTGGCTGCCAGCTACTGTCTGTCGCTATTTTCTAACGTGTGTTGTGGTATGGACTTAATTATTCTGCCTTCAAGCCACCAATTTCTCTTGAATAACAAATAAACTAAATGAAAATGTATCTTTTGGACTGAAATATTTTTTAGTATTAGTGAGGCGCTTTTTCAGTGTTGTCTCTAATAATTAAGTTTTACATTTTATTTTTTAGGAAATGACGCTTATGCGGCCCACATTCGCGGAGCAAAGCATTCCAAAGTGGTGATGTTGCACACGAAATTAGGTAAACCGATTCCGCCCCAGGAGCCCGAGATAATAGGTGGTCCACGTAAGTCGGTCAGCTCTACTCCTAAAATAAACTTTGTGCAGTCTGGTGGTTTGGGCATTTCTACAGGCAACGGAGAGGCGAAGGAGGATGAGGCAGAGGAAACACCCGAACCGGATATTCAACCTGTCGGTCAGGACTACATCGAAGAAATTAAGAGTGACGATGGAAAGGTAAGACGCATTTATTATGAAATTAATATAGTTAGAGTAGTAGAGTATCTTCAGGGGTTATAATATCTCCTTTTCGTCGGAAAATTAAGAGATTTTTTTATGACTTTCTAGCCATGTGAAGATCATGCGTAACCTTGGAATTTTAGGAAATTGATTTTTTGTTTATTTTTTCGAATCTTAACTTTCATTGGCGAACCACCAAACATTTGAGCAAGCCTCAAACTTTATACGAAGATTGTATACGGAAAAAAGCGGATACTGTAAATTTTTTTTTCTTTCCATTACTCCAAACTATATTTTGCGATTTGGTGTACGTCATACCTCCAAATCTTTTCATAGGATTTACCTCAAATGTTCACTGAACATACTTTATATTTATAACATATTCAATAAAATTAGTTCCTCTGTTTGCTAATATAACGTAATATATTTATTTTGTGGTATTTACTTAATATTTACAGTATTCATGTTATTATTTGTGTTATATTATACTATACTGTTGAGACTTTTTGATAAACGTTTATAATGCAGGCGATATTTTGCGAAATGATAATGATTTTAGAAATATTAAATAGAGGTGTGCTATTTATAATAAATACGAGATATTTAGCAAAACAAACTACGAATAAAATGGTCAGATTATAATTCTATTATTTACAAATTACTTTGAATATGTAATACTGCAAAATATTATTCTTCTTTCTTTGGTTGTGAAGAGTAAATAGTGATTTATTTGTAAAAAATGATGAAGATTGAACAAACTACTTTCTAATGTGGATTTTGTCATTTTATAAGTCTTCTTACTAAATATACAACGACATAAATTGTGTTTAAATATAGGTAGTACAGTTTAATTAATTGTTATTTTTAGGTGATCAGTTTCAATTGTAAACTCTGTGAATGCCGTTTTAACGACCCTAATGCCAAAGAAATGCACATGAAAGGTAGAAGACATCGTCTCCAGTATAAGAAGAAAGTAAATCCCGATTTAGTAGTGGATGTTAAACCTTCGTTACGGCAACGTAAAATGCAAGAAGAAAAAATGAGGAGAGCGGTAATAACTTCATATACACAACTTTTTGCAATCTAAAACTACATATATGCTTTGCTAAATTTAAAAATGTATTGAATATAATTTAATTCTACAGGCATTACGAGAAGAATATTGGCAAAGGAGACATATGGCCGCAGAAGATGAAGAAGAACGAATGTACTGGGAGGAAAGAAGGCGGTATGAAGAAGATTACATGGAATGGTGTCGACGTGGTAATATGGGTCCGTTCCCAAGAGGAAGACCTCCATTCCCCGGCAGTGGTCCACCACCAGTAATGCTGTTTCCCACATGTTTACCAAACTATCTGTTTAATTGTTATTTTTCGATTTTTTTTAGTTTTATCAAGGACAACAGATGACGCGAAGGATCGAGTCTAGCGATGATCGTCACGTGATGGCACGTCACTCTGAAATATATCCCAAAGAAGAAGAATTACAGGCCATCCAGCGGATCGTCTCGCATACCGAACGTGCCCTCAAAATTGTTTCCGATCAAATGGCCGAAGCGGGTAAAAAGGAAGATCAGGGACAAGCTGCAGGTGCTAATCAAGACAGTTCGAAGGACCTTGACAACAAAATCTCAAATGAACAGAAAGAAGATGGCCGCGACAATCAATTGTGAGTGCCTCTCTTTTTTATTGTTTTCTAGTGAGATCAAAAGATACCTTGAATTTAATACAGTAATCTACATTCCGGTGTAAAATAATTAAGTGCAAGAGTAAGGTTTGATTTTTCATAGGTCATTTAAAAGGTATTTGAGTTTTAAATGACCTACATGTCGCACATGGGAAGGAATCTTCTCTTAAGAGGAGCGTTTACCCATCGAAAAAGTTATTTTATAACTTTAGAATCTCAAAGTTGGTTCAACGATGCAGAAAGTATACATTTATAATGTCAAGTTCAGTTTTTGTATTAATTTACTTTCTTAAAAAAGTTAAGTGTGTTTGAAATAACCATAAAAATGCATGAATTGGATTAATACTTTCTAAGTAAGGCTGGTACATAAATATTGTATTGAAACGAACGTTGTTGCCAGTATTTATACACATGTGGGCAGTGGGCACGTACTGTTCGACGCTCGACGACAGGCCGATACGGTCATAAGATTCTAATATAATGCATGTGTTCATGTTGCAGGGGTTGTTATCTTCATTTTTTAGGTACTATTCCCATTCGTAATATTCTTAAAAAACTTAAGTTAATATTTTAAGAATTCCATCAGATTTATTATATTTATGATTGAATTTAATATGGTTTCGCTGAAGGTCTACTGGTCGGCTCGCGTATGTATATCTGTTAGGTAGGTACGATTTGGCAACTCCTTTCGTGTTTTGTACGGAAAGCCACATACAAGATAATCGTAGGCCAAACCTATATATGTGTGATAAAACATGATTGATATATTACTTTATCTAGAAAAATTTGATTCAGTATTAACATATCTTCTGTCTCAACAGTTCTCTGTGTATCATTGAATTCTGTGAAGAAATGGGTCTGTTACCAGGTGGCGACATGTAAACCTTCAAATATCGCATATGTTGATGAACAAATAACTTGGACGATTCAAATGGTGTCAAAATAATTTTTACCAAACGTCTGTATATCGAATTATGTTTAATAAAACATCCCATAAGAAATTTAGTTACTTGACCCAGCTTACATTTATTTTGTGAGCTGCTACTATGCTTTTAAAGTAAATAATATCCATCATCGTTCCCTTTAAATTCCTATTTTATGATACATAGACATACGTTCCTTTTGATATGTGTAGTATATAAATATCAAAATTTTAGTTATGTCTTATATAAATTTATGAAAGTCTTCACACCTGCTATGCCACTCTATATGCATTCCAGGCTTTGATCTTTCTAACATAGCAGTCCTCCACTAGTCGGAGATTTGCTTTACAGGATACATACAGTAATCATCGGTGTATTAATAAAATATGATTGAATCTTTTGTAGTTTTAAAAGCAATATGCAATTAGGTATTTCTTCAGAAATGTTATGTTGAACATCACAAATAAAGGCCATTAAATTTCATATAAATTTACTTAAGCGTCGTTAAAAATTAAAATATAATACGAGTGCCGAATTACAGGTTATTATTAATGCTACTTCATCATATTGGCGATGTTAATGTGTCAAAACACGCGGATATAAAAAATCGTATTACTTTATTTTCGTAATAATGCTAAGTATTTATTAATTAAGTTTAAGTTGTAAATAAGTCATGAAGACTAGAAAATGCAAATACTTATAGAAATTAATAGTTATATAGTAATGTACAGCAGACCGATTTTCATGTGGCCGGTTAGAAGTACCGTCCTCGAGATGCGCACGAAATTCATAGGTAGTGTTTTACATCGTTTTAAGCGAAAAAGACCCTTACTTGACGCACGTACAAATTCTCCCACCGGCCACATGAAAATCGGTCTGCTGTATAAAAGTATGCGACATCGAGGTTGTGACAGACCGACAGAATACAACGCTTCTAGTATTGCATATGTAAATATATATTCAGGATTCATATAACAGTCCGTATATAATGGCATTATTGCATTTTTCTACACCTGAGAAGAAGATATTTGACAGTCGCGTACTATATAGGAACTTAATTATCCTAAATGTCTTAAGGAATTTCATTACGATATTTAAGAAGCTCACTTTCATGATTTATTACTGTTGATTGTATTTATTGGCAAATTGTTTAATTTCGTAACTGAAACGTTTCCAGGTAGTTAGACTAAAATAACCTGATTGTGATATAAAAGAATCTGATCGTATATAGAAATAGTAATTTATATAAATTTGTTGTCATTCTTTTGTTTGTTTGATTCCAGATTTTCATTCCAACAAGATCGAGATGCGAATAGGACACTGAAAGGAGTCATGCGAGTAGGTCACTTAGCTAAGGGGTTGTTATTAATGGGAGACACGAACGTAGAGCTCGTAGTACTCTGTGCCGACAAGCCCACGTTAACGCTCCTTAGGAAAGTCGTAGAGATGCTGCCGCCCGCCCTCAAACTGGTCTCCACTGAACACAACTATGCAGTGACGATAAACGTGGCCGAAGCCGGCTTTACAGTATCAGAGGACTCGCTGACAGTTCTGGTGCAACTCACCAGTCCGGTTATGCGGGAACAAGGTTAGAATTGTGGTCGAGCTGATGTATGAATGTTATGTACAGTACTTTTAAGTAGGCAGGGTTTAAGCTGCAGACATTGTTTTAGAACACACCCATATTACCATTTTCCCTTTCTAGAAGTATTTACAAACTATGTAGAATTTATTAACAAAATAGTATTAAATATAAAATTCGTATTAAATATAAAATTCAAAATGACGCTAATATTTTCGCAATGAACCTCGATTTCTAACCTAAAAATTCAGACACTACATAAAGATATGTACCTATAAAAAACCAATTATTGATTTTCTTAGTTGTTCGTTTTCATTAAAATGTATGTATGCCTGTCATCTGTCTATGCTTCCAGTAGATTCCCAAATTTCACATCTCTTTAAACTTCATTTTCGACAGTGTATGTACGCAGGGTTATTCACCATATTTTTGATATGTAAAAAAAGCTAAATTAAATCGTATTTTTTTTAAACTTAATCGGTGTTGCGAAGCCTCTGGGACTGTACTCTGCAACACTCAGTGTAATATTTTGAATATATCGTCTACGTCCAAGATGTAGTACTCTAAGAGAATTAGGCTTACAGATCCTAACTTTGAGGAAACTGTGCTAAGACTTTAGGCCAAGAGATTCATAGAGAGAGCAACACGTAAGAAATATTTCTATGGAAAAACAGATAAAAATGGGCCGTCACTGAAACAATGCGTAATGTAAGACCAGCAGCTGACAATTTATTGAAGTTTCCAAAAATTGAACCAGTAGAAGCATAACAGCAAAATTTATCATAAAATGTACTAAATATTGTAACCAGAGACCATTAAATCAATATTTCAAAAGACTGGATTGGCTTTGAAGTAATTTCGTCTGGTAATTTGTTATTGGCTTGCCCTAGACTCAATACTCATGAAGAGAAAATCCTAAGAAAGAATTAGAGGAAATATTTTCTACTTGTAACCCAGAGTTAACAGAGAAAAGCTGCTTGTTAATGGGTTTATGTAATAGAACATTTAATGGGAATACTCTTAAAAAAAGTGTGTATGTAATTATACAACGAAAAATAAATAGGATTTTCAATGACATTAAATACACTTTTTTTTTTAAAAATTTTGGAATCCAGCCATCTCGGTTATCAATTAAATTAAAGGTCATAGTGAACCGTCGTATTTTACTTTCTGAGTCGTCTCGACTGTTTTTAAAAAAACCGTTCTAGAATAATAATATAAAAACTAATTCTTCCGATTAATCTCGTCATTTATCTATACTGCACTGATATTGGCAGCTAATTCACTATTCAACATGAGTAAGTAATTATTAAAAAAAAAATGTTTGAATTCCATTTTCTTTGGTTGTCACAATATAGCTTCGGTTTCTGAGCGTTTCTGATGTTTTCGTTTCGGTGCAAAAACCTGAAGTTTTTTGTTGGGTATTATATTTTTTTGTATCTTTATAACAGAACACCAGACCGCTTAATTAATGCAGGGAGTATGTTGATTTTAGACTTCACACTTCTAACAAATAATAAAAAATAGTTTTTACAAATCGAAGTAAGAAAAGTAAAATCCATAGGCTATTTTGATTTATATGCTATTGGATTGCTTGCTAATCCATATTTCTCTCAATGATTTAGACCTGTTCTATTTGCTTCTAATTTGCATTTCTTCCCTCCAGGAATTCAATTATGAAATATTTGAAACAAAATTATTTTCATTGAAAAAAACATACATGGTTTGTAATAATACCACTTCCTGTATTGTTGTATATCCTCTTAAATCCTTCATATTTTTCGTCGTGATATCTATTTCCATTTTATGAGTTGCACAGGGTTCTGAAATGCCTTCACGAACTCCAAGCTTAAACCTTGATCATTTTTAATAAATATTGGACTTTTTAGACACATTGAAGATTACCGAAGTCTGGTAATTATGTTGTATTTCTAGCATTATTAAATAATGTTAAAGCAATCATTTTTGACATGTTTTTCTCTCTTTCTATTTTTTTTTAGTATAGTGGTTTTAATATTGTTTGTGTTCTTAGATTTTTGCATTATGTTTTAATGCTGTATATATTTTCTTATGATGGTAAGAAATGACATTGACTAGCAATTTCTTTACTGATATGATACTTTTAAATATCTACAGAATTGATATCAACTGTATAAAAATTAAAAAGAAAATTTTACTGGTATACGTCGGTTTTTTAAACTGTAATGAGTCGCATTCCCTTCTCTCTTTCTATGTTGTTCAGTTTTTCTTTTACATGAATATGTTTTTTGTAAAGTTGAATTTTGGAATACAAACTCCTATCGTTTACGAGAAAAGCAGCGCCAACCTGCGATTTTCTGAGAATGGATGGGTTTCAATAAATTTATTTTTGAGTTGCGAGATGTGCGCATTGTTTGTTTATGGACGTATCCTGATACATGGCAAATGTAATCTTTGTTTAAACTTAAAATGGAAATTTATGAAGATCCTTTTTAGGAATTATGGTTGAGTTGTTTTGGCAATTGACACGGCCAAAGTACGAACTTAGACGATTCAATGCCACTACAAGTTTCCATCGCCGGAACAATTTCAGAAGAAAAAATCAAACTACTTTTTTGTATCTACATTTTATTTATTTGGCTATTCTATGTAGTAGGGTTGACAAATTTACATTGCTTAGGATGACCAATTATAACAAACTTCAAAAGGTAATTATGACATGTCGAAAGTGTGTATGAATATCATTATTTGACAGTCCTGAAATAACTTTTATAGGTTATATTACTTGCTAGGTAAAGTTTTACATTTCAAATTTGACGCCATTTTAATTTATTGGCACATGGAGACTGCCAAAGGGATTCAACTATAACTGACTGTCCCATATAAAAGTTCCACTTATTGTGAAAGTTTTAGACTTTCTAAGCAAATGAGGTATTTGTTCCTTAATATCTACAATACTTTTAGCTGATTTGTTCAAATGTCTCGACATAGGTTTTTCGAATTTTCCTGTTTCATATCAGAAAATTCCTTTGCACATATTATTTCAGAGAGAGTATGATAGTATTTTATTTTCTAGTTTTACACCGTTTTCAAAGTAACTTCGTAATTTGCTTTAAGAACTTTTGAAGTGTCAATAGACACTGGACACATAATGAAAATTTAGTACAGGGATGTTTATTTGAAGCCCATCTTTGGTCTGGGTAGTCATAGAAGTAATTGTAATCACTCACCTGACGTTTTGTAAATTTTGTAGTGTATGTATTTTTATATGATAGCATTTTGTAAAGGCCATTGTTGTAAAAAATCCGTCCTAAGTGTAATCAACGTGCGAACCATTCAATTTTTTGTGCTGGAGCTTTGAAACCGTTGTAAATTCGTACACGATTACAAGAAGGGTATTATTACGCATCCAATAGTGAAGAAAGAAATGGTACTAAAAATATAAGAATGGAAAAAGGGACAAACAATAAGCCTCAACCACATTTACATTCTGTACAGTAAAAACAGACAACAGTAGTACTTGTGTGGCAGACCTGATTAGAGAAAATTGACGTATTTCAATCAGATGAATCTCAGAAAATATTGATATGAATACGATTCAACGGACATATTCATAGTGGTATTATATTCAAATTATCAAATTAGATTATAGCAAAGTTGATGCGTAATCGCTTTCTCGTCTTTTGTCAGAAGACCAAAGATGAATGAGCCTATCTTAGTAGTACCTAAAGAGTACATTCAATGTGTAATCACTTTCTCTTGTCAATTGCTGATAAAACTTGTCAACTTATTTTGAACCATTCAGTAAGTTATTATCCGCACAATGGAAATATTCACCGTCATCAAGAAATTAAAAAACTACCTTCTGAGGACAAAGTGATATCTATGCAAACCTATGCATTTAAAAATGAACAAGCTTAATCAAGCAATAGGACGATCATTCTGTTTCATGACAGTGTCCAGCCGCATGCAACCAGCGTAATAAAAGAAAATCTGTTATTTTCGTATCTTAGGACCACTTAGAAAGGCATTAAAAGGTAACGGTTTCAATCGAACGCAGAAGTAAGAACGCTGTGAAAGAAAGAATTCTTCAATCAGCATCCACAAGAATCTATGACCATACATCAGTTGACGAGACGGAGTGGTATGTGACTTATTTGTGATAATTATTTATAGATATATATATTTTTTATGGGCCAAAGATGTGTTCTAACTATGCATCCCTCGTATTTGAAAGAAATATTTTTCCGGTTTTCGAAGTTATAAAACATTTTGATTTTATGAATGTAACAAAAATCATCTTTTGTCAGGATAATTAAAACATCAATACATGCAACTTTACCTCAATTTTGCAGATATTTTAAGAATCATTTTAGTTAACGTGATCTACGTATATAGAAATTGCTAGTTTGGTATGTTTCATTCCGTCATGAAAATGTATTTATCTACAGTATTAAAATATATGATGTGCTTTTATAGATTGTAAATTGTATGGTGTGTATATAGAAACTGCTGCAACATACAAAACAAACCAAAAAAAGTATTTGCGAATGGTACTTCAAGAGCTACTTTACACACAGCAGCAGCGTCAACAACATGCCTCTAGTATATACATATATATATATGTGGTCCAATACTTATGTCTATTTGTACTGTGCTGATTGCCAGATTTAGAGCTGATTTTAGGTGGTGTGGGATAAGGATTTTTGATCAACTAGCACACTACGGCTGCAGCATCCAATGTTGCAGCTGTGGTGTGCACGATGGTCAAACACCCTTTCTGATGTCTAGAAGCTGCGAGCGGCGGGTCGGACCGGGATGTTCTCACACGCGGCAAGTGTCTCCAGGCGCTGGCAGCCCTCAGACATACCAAATGGTTCCAGGTTTGTGTCATATCTCTCACACCGCGCACCGCGTTAATAACGCTTAGGTTTATATAAACGTAAACAATTTCAATGTACATCATGTATGTATTTTATCAATTGCAATTTTATTCTTAAACGAAAAATTTATATTTTTTGTGTTTTCTGTTTCTATATTTAAATCTGACGATGTGAGTTTTAAACCATTAGATCATTTTTACAAATCGGGTGAAAATTGGGAATAGTCGCTTTGAAATTTAGTTTTCTTTTTAATGTTTGTTTTACATAAATTTACTCACAAGACTTTTTCTTTCTTTACATTACTTATTTCACTCTTTATTTTTTGTTTTAAGATACGAGTTTGCTTCTATTCCCATGTAGAAAAAATACTTTGTTTTTATTATTGATTTCTATACGTAAAAGATGTCATAAAATTGCATTTTTAATAAAAATTGGAGAAAGTCACATCTCGATCAGATTGTTGTCATTGATCTAAAATGAAAATAATGGGGGTCCTGCTATAAAATTTAAACTCTTAAAGGCTTAGTAAATATCGTGACTTTACATTTGTTTTTTCCGTAACTTCATTATTATAACGTTTTCTCGTAATACATACTTTTATTTGGTGATTATTGGTGCACCAAAACGAGCAAGACCCCTGCACATTTAGTATTGATGTTAGAAAAACAGTACCTAATTGTGTTATGTTTTTAGGCTAGGGCGCTAGGATTACATTCTTGTGTAGTAATCATTCGTATATTGCGAGATTTATGCCAACGAGTACCCACATGGTCTCCACTTAGTTCATGGGTGAGTTACATATACAATTTTTAAAATATATTTGTTTTTTTAACTATCCATTTATGGAAGAACAATTAAACTAGTATTAATATCCTAACAATCTTTTAATAATCTGGAATTCAAATTCGATGACATTCATTATACCAAATGCTTTGAAATCACGGGCTTGTGGTATAGCTAATAACGCGTCTAATAACGAGTCTATCCGCCCTTCAGAAAATAGTGAATTCCAACGTAATTCAAGACAGAATTGACATCAAATAAACAATATAAAATCCGTTTTTTTTTTGCTATTGAAATTGGTTTCTTACACAAAACCACAAAGGCAACAGAATGCTAACTATAAACCGGATATAGTTGAATCGTTTTGGCAACCGACACAGTAAAGACGATTCACGGCAACTACAAATTTTCTTTCACCGAAATAAAGTTTCAAAACAAAAAATTAGACTTATATTTCAGCTATAGTATAGCCGTTTTGGCAACCGACGGCCAAAGTACGAGACGACGATTCAATACCACTACAAATTTCGATCAGCCAGAACAATTTCAAAACAATAAAATTAAACTAATTAATTAATATTTCAGGAGATATACCTTTCCCATAGTGAAATACTATTACATGCAGTTACAAATTAAATATTATTTTTTCTACACCTATATTTTATATAACATTTGGCTATACTGTTTAGGAGGCAAGCATTGTTGATAAATTTAAAATGTTTGGATGCCAATTATAACAAACGTCAAAAGATAATTATGACAAATGTCAAAAGGTGTATGAATATTATTATTATTATTTATGACAGTCCTGGAATGGCTTTTGCAGGTTATATTACTTGACAGGTAAAATTTTGCAACACCTCAAATTTGACGCCATTTTAATTTAGTGGCGAATGTCAGTTGCGAAAGCGACTCGGCTATACTATACTATACATGAAAGGTAGTTATAAATGGAATAAAATAAATAGACTTATTGCTAAATATTTTTTCCTGCACCTATATTTAATACTTAGCTATTCTGTATAGTAGGCAAATTTATATTGTTTGTATGACATTTGTACCAAACGCACGTAATTATTACAAATGTCAAAAGGTATATCAATATTATTTCTGGCACTCCTGAAATGGCTTTTATAGGTTATATTACTTTAACAGGTAGTTTTTTACAGCATCGCTAATTTGGGACTATTTTAATTTATTGGCGATGTCGATGCCAAAGCGATTCAACCATAGTATATCATGTCAACCTCTACTCAATAGAAGTTAACGCACTCTATCTATATATCGGGATAGGGGGTCACCTGATAGATGTCGTTCAAAAAATTCAAATAACTATTAAAACACGAATAAGGCGGGAAAAGTAACATAACGTAGTTTATGGAGAAACTAGAGTTATTATATTTAGTAGACTTGGGGTGAGAACAGACAAGTACGAGGGCTACAATGTTTATTATATAGATTTTGAAGGTAAACTCTTAAGCTATTTCTCTACATAATCGCCATTTAAATCAAGGCATTTATCAAAACATGGTACAAGCTTTTCAATACCATCTCTATAAAAATCTGCCGCCTGCGAGTTCAACCACTGGTTTACACCGGCATGCAGTTCAGTGTCAAAGCGTTGCGTAGCGAGCCACGTCTTCATCGCTGGGAACAGGTGGTAGTCACTCGCCGCCAAATCTGGGCTGTGCGGCGGATGATTGAAAACTTCCCATCCAAAACCATTCAAGAACGTTTGGGTACGATTGGCCGTGTGTGGACGAGCGTTGTCGTGAAAAAACAAAACTTTCTCGCTAAGGTTTTCCCGACGCTTGTTTTGTATCGCGCGTCTTAATTTTTTTAGTGTTTCGCAATACCTCTCTGAGTTGATTGTTTGGCCACGCTCAAGAAAATCAACGAGAATCACTCCCTGAGCGTCCCAAAACACAGTAGCCATGATTTTTCTTGCTGAAAGCGTTTGCAAACACTTCCCCTGTATCTTGGGCGAATGCGTGTGTCCCCATTCCATCGACTGCCGTTGTGTTTCACAGTTGACGCGCTTTACCCAAGTTTCTTCGCCAGTTATGATACGATCGATAACATTGTTTCCACTTTTGTCGCAGTCTTCCAGAAATGTTAGTGCTGCAGCAAGTCTCTGTTTTTTGTGCTCTTCCGTTAGGATTTTCGGAACCCACCTAGCACAAAATATGTGGTAACCCAGTTTATCAACCACAATTTCATGAACTAAACTCCGTGAAATTCGAGGGAAATGTTCTGAGAGTTCCGTAATCGTGAAACGACGATTTCCACGGATTTTTTCGTTGATTTTCGCCACCAATTCATCTGTCACAAAACTAGGCCTGCCGCTGCGAGACTCATCACGAACACTGGTTCGGCCATTTCTAAAATCAATACACCACTGCCTCACTCGGCTTTCACTCATTATTCCTTGTTCGTACACATCACAAATCTGGCGATAAATTTCAATTGGTTTGTGATTTTTTGCTAACAAGAATCTTATTGCAGCTCGCACGTCACAACTGGCGGGGTTTTCAATAGCAACGCTCATTTTAACACTCCGTTGTATACAAAAGTACGATATGCACTAACCGCAAATTACCACGGCTGGTTGCGTACTGCGCACAGGAACACTTTGACGCCAAAATGGCGGCGCTAGTTCCGTCTTCTGCCGCGCCAGGCCAAAACATCTGTTACTTTCTGGATTAGCCTCGTATCTTAAGTGTATTACCTCAATAACCTGTACCGTAACCTACGAGAAAGTACAGGCCGCGAACAAGCAATCGTGACGTCACGAAAGCCGGCCCTATCTCCATGCGTTAATGTGTTTTATAACTACTTAACTATTAAATTTAATCAGTTTTCTCTTGGATAGATCCATGTTTTGGGTGTTAATTTTGTCGTTGATTATTTTTGAATAGTTATTAAGAAATATATTGGCAAGAACATGACTATTTTTTAACAATATCGACTTCAACGTTTTGCTGCATAAAATACATTTCTCATTGATTTCTTCTACATATTTTTCCAATTTTAACATTGTCAATTCCCGTAAAATAATCCTTTGTTTACCTGTTTTTAGAAATTCGGTTTCATATTTATCTGAAATAAGCTCACTAAATATCTGATACGCCTGAATAGAGACTTCAAAGAATAATTCAGATGGTTGTTTTAGAGCTCCTCTTGTTAAATTTTTCAAATATTTGCTAATATCTGCAGAGTCATTTTCACCACAATTGGTAAAATTTATAACAAAATCTGAATTGGTAGTAATGGATGTTAAACAATTGTCACAACCATTATCAAACTTAATTAGTGAATGTGCACAATATCCGGCAATATAGAACAAAGATGATAATACAGAAGCATTCAGTGCAATGTCAAATGAATTATTTAATATATCTGAAAAAGAAGAGACGTTTTCAGATAATCCATCGTTTCTGGTTATTTTATCAATTGTTATAACCGATGACTCTGAGAAATGTTTAATACATACTACTGAATGTTTTGTTGGATTAAATGACTCTCTATGAATGCATTTAATCCACGTTTTTTTCAACTCTTCATCTTTTGGAAAAGAAAAGACGGACACATACGTATGGGTACTATCGTAATTGCTTGTGCAATTAGGCACGCAGCATTTATCAGGCATTTTTAATTAAATGAACAAGATTCACTCAGGTATCTAGTCAAACTGTTGGCGTTCTTGATTAACTAATTATTTTATATAAACGACACAACCATATTATAAACGACACCACCCGAAAGTTATTTATAAGTAATAAAACAACGTTCACATACAAAATTTACCAGCGGCCATATTTGCTAACCCACAAACTCGGCACTCCACAATTGAGAAACACTCTCTTTTCACTGATTTTACAAATTATCTGCACATAAATCAGGTAAATCTGAAATTCTACACCTTTAACTTATCACTTTAACTTATTTGAAGTTCTTTATGAGGGTTTTTGAAAGAAAAACTTGCGAAATCTAGTTCACGCGATTGACATGTGCGACCACGGCAAATCTAAACTGTAATGCTCGACAGACGGCATTCGTGACGTCAGATCACGTGACACAAGCTTTGTTCCAGGCCTCTATATCACGGAGGTTACGCCTGTACTTGTGGGTTTACAGATTAATTATATGAACTTGTAAAGCATAAGGATTATTTATGGATCTATAAGCCGATAATTTTGAAAATATTTGTTTAGTATGAGTTGTACATTTTATAAAAGATAAATAAAAAGGGCGTTTAAAAATAATTTATTACATTTCAGAAGGTGTACTAATATAAACTATTTGTATACATAAGTAAAATATACTTTTTCGTGTACTTGATAGAAATTGATAATATTGTTTAACCCAAAATAATTAAGAAAAGTGGGACTTTTCTTGTTAGCAACACATTAGGTGTTTACTTGTTGTGATGTTTTGTCACTAAGTAAACAAATCCTTGACACGGAAAATGACAATTTTTATTTTTAAAATTATAATTCTCGTGAAGTACACGAAAAAATTACGTGTTCAACGCGTAAAAAAAGTGAGGTTTCTAGCTCAGTGAAAACTTGATTCACTCGCTACGCTCGTTAATCAATCTGTTTTCACTCGCTAGAAAACCATCACTTTTCTTTACTTGTTAAACAATCTACTATTTCTAGTACATTCCAATTTTGAAACGGGGAACTTAAGTTCTGGTAGTGTTAGTCTATTGACTCGGTACATATGAATTTATTTGTATAATATATTATATTAAAGCGGGAAGAAAAAGCTTTGTACCCCTTTTTAATACACTTTGACAAAAGAACCTCAATAACGTTCAAACTTAAGAATTTAATGAATTAAAGTCGAATTTCTACCACTGGGCGACCACTAATATCAGTAAATCGGTAATGTATTTCCAAGCTTTGCATATTGTTTTGTTTGTTATTTCCAGGCTATGGAATTATTGGTAGAAAAAGTAATATCATCAGTACCTGGTCAAATACAGTTATCACCTGGAGACGCTTTGCGTAGAGTCATGGAAGCTGTAGCTGGTGGTATTTTATTGCCAGGAGGGCCTGGTTTAGGAGACCCTTGTGAGAAGGATAATCCAGATGCAGCGGCGGCACTTAAAACTCAACAAAGAGAAGATCTGACATGTTCTGCACAGTATGCCCTCAGGCTTATTGCGTACAGGCAAATTCATAAGGTAAATCTCTTGCCAATATGAAAAGCTTTTGTTTTTTCATTATTTTGCATTTTCGATGGTCATTTCTCGCGATACATGAATCTGAGGTTCTATTGTTTTTTTTGTTTAGGTACTTGGCATGGATCCATTACCTGCACAACAAAAAGTATTTCGTCGTGACAGATCTGCAAGGAAACGTAGAAGATCGGGTGGTGAACAAGCGGATTCTGAAAGTAATTTTACCTGATAATTCGATCTAAATATGTGCAATACTAATATTGTTTTCTCTTACAGGTGATAGCGGTAAAATGGTTAAAACTGAAGGGGTCGAAGTATCAGAAACTCCCACTAAATAATTTCACCTGAGTTTAGTAATAATAGTTGTATTATTCCTACTGTATTGAGTTTAGCTATTGTATTTTTCTCTTTTCTTACTCTACATTATTTGTTAACTGAATTTCACTTTAGTTCGATCTTTAATGTTTATATAGAAAAAGAAGGATCCATGAGTATAATTGAATGTATGTGTGTTTTACTTGAATACATAATTATGTATCTAGAAGTGTTTCATTTTTTAATTTAACATAAGATATTGTATGATGATTACACAGATTAAAAAAATAAGTATTTGTATTGTGATTTCTCTTTTTAGTTAGAATTGAAAAACATTTTTGTATTAACACATGATTTTATGGAAAAACAATAAATTATATAGTATAGAAGAGAAACCTATTTTATTGCTTGATTTCGTGCAACAAAAACTGCGTTGGAAGTGCGACATAATTATTGTATAGTAGAGAAAGAAATCCAAGTTACAAATTATATAAGCGCTCTACCGCGGTAATAAGAAACTGATATGGGTAAACGCCATTAATAGTTAGGTCAAGATCTTGGAAGGAAAATATGACAACGAAGCCAATTTTTCTGTACAAATTGTGTAGTAGTAATTTATCTGTGTTGAGTCACTATTTCCCGTGTGAGAATGCGCTCTTTATGAATTTAAATCCCGGGCTCCTCGTTAGTGTACTAACTATCTAGCAGACCTCGCTACCTGTGTACAAGCAGTTCTATCATTCCCTACACTGGTTCCTGTATTTTTTATAACTCCTCATTCTGGAAATAAAATTACTACGACGAGAAAATTTTTATTCAAATTACATGGCTAATATGTGTGGTTTGATTATATGAAAAAATGCCTACTTTAACACGTAATGTGAGAAAATTATTTAATATACAATGAGATCAATCTCGAGTGAAGTGTGGTCACAGATAAATATCCAGATGGCCCATGATTAACAAATTTTTGTAGCCCTAAAATGGTTACGAACACCAGGCTACGCCACCGTCGCCGGGTTACTACCACCAGAGGCGCTGAATATTTGATAAATTTATATAATCTGCAGTTTAGTTGTAATTTAAGAGATTGAAACCTACAATTGGTATTCTAGTTAACGACAGATGACGCTCCTAAAAAAATTATTATTTTAGGTAATTTATTTCGGTACTGAATAAGTTACTTTACATATATTTTTTTCTGTTATTTGAAAGTATTATAATTATTTTTGTCTAATAATTGACAAAACCATTTTTACTAAATATAGGATTCAAAATTTCATTTAATTTCCATCCATATGATCATAAGACTTAAGGTCTATAGTTGCTTGCAATCATTTCTGCACAAAAAACTGTTACATCAACTATGCACACAAAGTTACCTTGAGCGTACTTTTTTTTTATATTTATATGATTTGATTTATTGACTATAAATTCCAAGAGCTCCTTCTTTGTGTTAGATTAATGTTTGGGGGAATATTATTATAAAAATACAATCTAGGAAGAGGATTGATTTTAGTGAACAAACTGGAAAATATCCTAATGTAAACATTTATATAGGTATAGCACAGATAATATACAGGCTGCCGCACCACATTTCCGTCGATTTATATATACGAAGTGACAAAATGTTTTAACACTTTGCCACATTACGGGCACGTTTTAAAATTGTTTTGAAATATACAGAGTGATTCAATAAAAGTTGCGTACCAAAGTTATGAAAATTTAAATGGAACACTTGTATATTATGGCATATTTTGATACTATAGGCTAAATGAAGGCTACTTACTGTTATACTCCCTATACATAACTTAACAGAGACATTTAACTATTTCTGTCTTATATATTTGAGCGAATTATTTTAAATTGTATTTATTGTTTACTCAAAGCATCAGACTCTAAGATAAGTTAAAGTTGAAATCTAAAAATTATACAGAGTGTTTAAAAACAATATTATTATTATTACTTCAAACAGATACGTTATTTACTATTATTACTAAAAACTATACTAGTAATTTAGGATTTTCAATTTCAAACTTTAAGGCTGTATTACACTTACCAAGTTCTTAACTAAGTTATTGGCCAAGAACTTGATCAAGTTAAAATTGACGACAAGTCGTGTATTACACTTGTCAAGTCGACTTGGTCAATTTCTTGGCCAAGAACTTGGTGGCTTAGAACCAGAGAAATAGAGTAGGGGAGAACGCGCTTAAAGATGCGCCAACTAAGTTAAATTGAATTCCGCCATTTTGAAGGTTGCTCACAAGCCTTACAAAAATGTTTGGAACAAATAACTTTATTTTTGGACCAGGTCCACGTTTCAACATTTTTTCCTAGCACATCTAACCACATTTTCAATGAATCACCCCGTGGAAATCTACAAATAGTGCAGAATTAATCGCGCTCTTAAAGATGCAATTCTTTCATTCTATTACGGTAATATTTATACCTAGCTCAACAATTCGCATGTAAAGTTCATTGACTTAGAAAAATGTAAACAAACTTACGTGTGAAAAGAAATGCCTTCCGGCTTAAATCTTCGACTGTTACTGCAGCCCAACACAGAGCACGACATGTTAATAACACACACAAGTCCTTTTTAATACAATTAATTAAAAATAACCTCCAAGCTTGACAATTACAACAACACAAGTGCCAATTACCCTGCAAAATGGCGACCACAATAGCGTTTGCTTAAAACTGGATGCGCACTCGTCGAAGCGCGTTCTCCCCTACTCTATTTCTCTGCTTAGAACATGTTCTATTTTTCTTCTCAACTTGATCAAGTTTTTAGTGATTTCTAGTAATATTCATGTTATAAACTTTTTTGCCAACTGCCTAAAATGTAAATACAAATTCCATTTTAGAAAATTATTAAAAATGACATGTTAACTTGATACTTCTTGAAAGAATTGTATGCGTAAATTATTTATTTTCTTTTGCACCTCTTGTGCCGTTATTTTTACGTTCAATATCAAACGCAAATCTTCGGTAACTTTATTAATTTTTTTGTTTCGTACTTTTGCACTATTGGTACTGCTAATTCATCTAAAAACTTGGCCAAGAAATTGATAGGTGTAAAACAGTCAAGGTCAACAATAACTTGATCAAGAACTTGCTGACAATTTCTTGGCCAATAACTTGGTCAAGAACTTGGTAAGTGTAATACAGCCTTTAGTTTCGTGCAATTCATTTTTTAAATGGCTAATATTTATTAACCTAACGGTTTGATTGGTTTTGTTTCACAATAATTAAAAAGCGTCATAACTAGGTAAACAACAAATACATAGGTACTTTATTAAACAAATAACAAACTTAAGTAGTAAAAGAAAACTAATGTTTTAACAAGTGCTCAAAATGATGTCCTTATTTTTCAATACATAAACGAATTTTCTCTTGAAAGGACTGTTTAACTCTTGTTAAAATACTTGGTGTTAAAGAACGAAACGCTATTCTTATTCTGTCTCTCATATCGTCTGGTGTAGTTGGTGGTGTATCATAGACAATATTTTTGAAATATTTCCATAAAAAAAAACAGAAGTCGTTAGGTCTGGAGAATTTGCTGGCCAATTGAGTGGACCGCCGCGTCCTGTCCACCTATTGCGATATTGCCTATCCAATTCATTTCTAACATTTACTTGAAAATGCGCTGGTGCACCGTCTAGTTGTAACCACATTCTTTGTTAGTTACCATCGAAAAAGAACGTATCACTAGCAGTGTTGGCATTGTCAGTACAATTGTACTAGATTTAGTACATTTTAAAAATTTTTAGTACGTCAGTACCACTTTCATGTTTTTAGTACATTTTTTAATAACCTTCTCTGAGAGAAGGAGGCTGTGTGAGATAGAAAAATGGATAGGTGAGTGGCAGTGAATCCAATGAAATCACCTGATAATATGTTTTCTATTATTGTAGGTTCGTTATACGTCTTATTGATAAATCGAAGACAGAAGGTAAGTAATTAGATACGTAATAGTACATTTTCTAAAAGTACGTACCTATTACTTTTTGTAGATAAATCCTGTACGAAAACCTCAACAGCCACACACACAGAGCCTGTCGTTGAACCATCATCAAATAATAACTATGAAAATGAGTCAGAAATGGTAGAATTAATTGGAACTGAAAGCGATAAAGAAAGCACAGATGCAAATTCATCATTTTGTAATGATGATCACACACCAAAGAAAAGAAAAACTTATCGCAGGAATTATGAACAAAAGTATAGAGATACTTGGACCAGTGAGTTTAATTTTATTACAAAAGATATTAAAACCGGAAAAACCTTATGTATAGCATGTAATGTACCAATAACTGGTGGAGCATTTCACATAAAAAGGCATGCAGCAACAGCTAGCCATAAAAAAAATACACTGCTTCTAAAATACCCCAACCATTGAAAATGTTGTAAAAAGCACATCAGCATCAACCCTACATGAAAGAGTAAGAGAATCTGAATTGAAGATTGTAAGATTTTTATGTGAAAATGATTTATCTTTTTCAATGGCTGATAATATAACAGCTCTTAATAAAGAACTATTTCCAGAGCATCAAGTTGCAAAAAATATTAAACTAAAACGGAAAAAAGCAAGTTATATAGCTGAAAATGTGTTAGGTCCTTTTTCTAAAGAACTAGTTTGTGAACAATTAAGAAAACAACAATTTTCGTTAATAATAGATGAAACATGTGATAAAAAAGACTGATAATATGTTATGTAAGAATAACAATAATAACGATAGTGACAACACAACGATAGTGATAATTGACCTTGAGCTGTGAGCAGTCCTGCCAGTGAATTTTTTTCGTTATAAAACTATATTTGGTTTCAATTGTAAAAAACCAATGTGGTGAACTTATATAAAAGTTAATGCTAAGTGTGGGCGATTTGCACCACAGTGGTTTTTTACAATTGAAACCACTTATAGTAGTTATAAAATGTTGTGTTATGTTAATTTTAGCTATAATAAAACAATATTTTATTTTTGTTAAAATTTATTTTGTAATCAAAATATAATGATATTCTAAATAAATGTTTAAAAATTGACATTTCCGAAAATCTGGTGTTTAGTACAGTTTCATCAAATCTAGTACGAAATTTCCCCAAATTCTAGTACAATTTTTTTTTCCACAAGAGCAACACTGATCACTAGCGTTCCAATTATTCCACCCTACACATTGACACAACATCTGTGTTGCCTTCGAGAGTTCTAAAAAAATGGGAATTTTCGTCACTGTAGTGGTGAAAATTATGTCTATTAACTAATCCGTTATTGTGGAATGATGACTCGTCCGTAAAAAGTACAAAATCCAAAAGAAATTCATCTTTATTAAACTTCTCTAGAACCCATAAACAAAATACGAGTTGACGATCGTAATCTACTTCCAAAAGTGCTTGGTATAATTGAATACAATACGGGAAAAAGCTGTGCCTTTTTATAATTTTTCCGACGCTCCGCCTGCTTAATTATTCCACTGGCTTCACTTATTTTTCGCTGACTTGTATGCAGCTTTTCTACAAGAGATTCGATAACAACAAAATCATTTTCTTCATTTCCCATAATTGGTCTTTGCCTTTCTGGTTTCTGATAACACTTGCAATAAACTTTCTAATGGCCGCCTGCCAGGGCGATGACGCATGTTAGGATATTTTTGAGCATAAACTCTTGATGCTAGCAAATAATTTTCGTCAAACTCTCTAATTACTAAAATCATATCCACCTTTTCGCTTTGAGAATCGGTTCTCATTTTAAATAATTGAAATTATTGAAACGACGTTGAACGGCGATGACGTCTTAACTAATATGTACTGTAACTGTCAAATAATGTATCTGGCTGAAGTAATAATAATTCCGCCTACTTTTGAGAAATAAATTGCAAGGAATTAGTGTTTGAAATTGATAATCCTAAATTACTAAAGAACTGAAAACTCTTATAGCTGTGACCATCATCTGACTAAAAACTTGAACAGAGAATTTTACACTCACTTTTTGAAAGGAACTGGGTGGTATATGCGCATTTGTTATTTTTGTTAGTGCTCTGCTCTTCTTGTTTTTCTGATCAATACTAGGTATACTACTATACTACTACTCCTTTATGTCACTGAAAGAAATAATTTTATTACCTATACATAACCGCCATTTAATAAATTATTTCGAAAACTCTTAAATAAATGAGGTGCAAATCTTTCACCGGCACTTCGACACACTCTTTGACGGCAGTCATTTGGACACTTGATGTAAAACCTCGACTCGATCATCAGTAATAGGGATAATTGCCTCATTTTCATATAACAAAAATTCTGTGATATGAATAACTAATAAAGCTACTAAATTGATGTAAACATTTTTGTTATAATCTGCTAAATAGGTAACCGAATAACATTATTATGTTTCAGTGAAAGGACAATAATTACAGATTCAGAATAATCTAAGAAATTGTGATTATGATCGACGGACTTCAGTGAAATCATTCCGGGCTCTTTTTATGCTTAATTCAAAGCGAGATTGTAGATGGTGATACCATTAAGCAATTTATAGGGCAACGTATGAAAATGATTCTTAATATTCTAATACTGGGATTTATTTTATATTCAATTTTCTTATGGCATGTAAATGTTTTATTGTAAAGTGACTCAGCGTTAAAAGTAAAATGACAATCCTCATAACAGAAAAAACATCTCTCTCAACTCTATTTGGTTTATTTTCTAATATAAAATCTCACTCGGAAAAACGAAAATAATGTTTGAATTTCTTTCATTTGAAATTCAAGAATTCGTAATTTATATTGATAACTATGGTGTGTTTACATGTGTATATGTTTTTGTCGTTCACTAACAAAAGTGAATTGGTTTTTTGTCGTCAACTCAAGGCTAAATATGTTTGGGATGAGATGAATAAGGAGATTGTATTCTTGTTAAATATTAAAAATAGAAAATATATCTTAATTCAAGTTCCCCAATATCGTCATCTGGTGTCGGTTAGTTAAACTTAAAAGGTAACTTATAACAAATCTTAATTTCATTTTTCCAGCAAACATGTGGTTCAAATATAAAATAATGGTAAATTCTAAATCGTAGTGTCCTCTATTTTCCTTAAATGAACTAAAACTGAAGGGCTACTATAAAGCCTATCTTATGGGCTCTCTGCTTCTTTCTCTGTGGTGTGGTGGAATCTCAAAAATTCCTAGATTAGGGTATTCTCTTGTAGTATCTCGATTTTTTCGATTTATATCGAACACGTTATTCTCTAGCATTGTGATTTAAATGATTTTTCTTTACTAATATAATTATAACATGAAACATATGTGCTAACAGCTATCTAAAAGTATTTCCAAATATTACCAACTGACAGTTTGCAACTTAAAAATTTAGGCCACCCAACCTTCACTTGAGATTGATCACATTCTACATAGAATGGAATAAAAATCATTTGTATTCAATATAGTGCTTTTATTAATACATTTTCAAAGTAAAATATGGAATGTATTACAAAACAATATAACCATTTCTTTGGTCAACTATATTTTAATTCTTTATTTTCTACAGGTCTAACTTTACATAAAGAGACACTTTAAATACTAGCGCGACTTTAGCAATCGCTTCACATCAGATGTTCTCAAAATAATTTATCTTCTATAGTGTTTTTAATAAATAGGATGGATTAACATTTCTTTGCTTCATTTATGAAAAAGGTCGTTTTAAAAATTTAACGTTTAAAATTCTATATTCTAGCTGTTTTGTTTTAATTAAAAACTTGAAATACCGCAAAAGTGTAAATTAAATAAAACCAGCATCTATTAAAACACTATAGCGAGAGCAGGACAGGTATTAACTTCATATTGTTTCTTATACTGTCGTCTCTGATACAAATTAAGTTCACAATTAATATATTTCCAAATGTTTTCAGTTAGGTATGTTAGATGGCGTTCAGTATTACGTATGTTGGTATTACCATTGCACAAATATACCGGTTGTGTCAAATACCATTAGCCATAGGTAATCAGTATATATATATATATATATATATATATATATATATATATATATATATATATATACACCATGTGCTTGCAGGCGACCTGCGTATAGGGCTTACTGTAAGATAAAACGACGACACCGAGAGTTTGTATGAGTTAGTACGAGAAAGCAATATACAAACTGCAGTACAGCTGCGCTATCTATCCTCGTTGCTCTGCTTAAACGGAGAGTCAGCCTAGCCCGTTCTAGCCTCAGCGTAAATCTACTCGAATCCCCTCTTTTCCAACACTACACTCGACCAAGGAGCAGTTTGTATATTGCTTTTTCGTACTAACTCGTACAAACTCTCGGTGTAGTCGTTTTATCTCACAGTAAGCCCTATACGCAGGTCGTCGGTAAGCACACTGTATATGTAATACGTCGCAACGCGATGTCTATACATCGTACATATACGTATACACAGATCCACTATGGCTAATGTTACTTGACACATGCAGTAAGGTTTACCTGTTAGATTTAAAAATCATTATTTATCGATAACGGGTCATTAGTCGGAAATGGTAAACAACTTTTGATATATACGCATTATCCATAAATATGGCATTTTTAAATCAATATAAATTTGTACCACGGTATTACTTACATATTCATTATTTAAAAAGGACATAAAACTATAAATGGTACCGTTAATAATTATAGACAAAAGACGAAACACTTTCTGTTTAAATAAGTACCTACTGATAAATCTCGTTTTACAACTGGTTTTTGGTCATATACTACACACACTGTGTAACATTACTGCAATAAATTCGTTAATATCAATGAAGTCAATCATTATACCGAAAAGAAATCGTATCTGTTATATTGATTAACTTTACTGGCTATATTTTCTCTAAACATAATAGTTGTAAAACGAGAGATTCGTGATATTTAAAAACTTTTATTTCAATTATATTTTGAAAACATCTGCTTTTACGAGTGTATTTTACCTCTTGGACATTACGCATGCCTTTTCATTTATCAACACACCGAATTGGTGTCCACCTTTTAATCACATAAATCACCGAGTTTTCTTACCAAGTGGACACTGGCTTGTGTGTGTTAATAGGTCAGCTTTTATTTCTCTAGATATAAATATCACAATGGCTGTTTGTAAATGCCTGTCAAAGCCTCCTAGATTTATTTATTTTTTGTATTTAGTTTTTTTTTTCTTCAAAATAGTATATATCCCAGCTAAGGAAACAGGGCCAAGTTAGAACAAACAGCCAGCCAACAACAATTGATTTCAATCACTTCAATTTTTTTCGTAATAAGTGAGTCTGATTGAATTAAGCACACTTTGTTGTTTGCGTTTTTTCTTATAAATTTTAGATATAATCGTCAAATTGCTACTGCATTTTTAAATCTCTCAACTAATGTATGTATATTCAAAATATGCTCGAAAAGTTGTAAAATAATATGTTCATACAAAAAAAGAAAGGCAAAAATACTTTGCTAATGCAGCTTTGAATTGAATTTGCTTGAAATACGTATCCTTTATATACTTAGGGACAGATTAGATATTTGTATTTTTATAAATCACTGCACATATTTCGCAACTGCCTGTAATATTTATTTTTATGGTACATTTAAAATGAATGGAAATCATAAAATGTCGCGTCAGTTTTGATCAAATTTAGAGTAAACACATTACAAATATGTGTGTTATATAGAGTATCCTTATAATTTTGCTAACAAAAGAGATGGATCCAAATCGGTGCATATAGATAAATCGCAGGAATGCATACGATGTGTGTTCAGAAAATGACCGCGAGACTAGACACTTAGTGACGCACAGTTCCCATACATTGTTTCCGATATAACCACATGTTTTAGAATTGTTGACATCTTGTCTAGCCCGCATGTTATTGTTATTGAGTGTAAGGTGTTTCAGTGTACGTAGCGATTATTGCAATGTGCGAATTTCGGGGATAACGATGAAACCTCTGCGTGAAACTGGAGAAAGCCTTTACGGAAACGTGTCAACTTTCGAAGCCAGCTTACGCAGTCAGTCATTATTACGAATAGTTTATATTATTCAAAATTGAAGATGGTTCTCGATTTCAACTGATGACGCCTACATTCACAAATACAAGGATGCGTTCAACAAAGAACTTGCACAAGAGGTTAGCATCTCAATAGGGTTTATACTATTATATTTTAACAGCAAAACTGAACATGCATCGGTTTGTACGAAAGTTTGTTTCTCGTTTAATGAACAGAAAGAAAATCGGGAGCACATTTGACGACAGCTTCTTGAACAAGCGAGCGACGACGATTCACTTATGCAAAAAATATAACGGAAAACATAAGTTGGATTCAATGCTACGATATTGCGCCAACAGTTATCACAGTGAGATCTGCAGTCTCAAAAAAAGCACGTCAGTCTCGATTCCGTCCCAAAGTGATGCTCCCTGTTTTCTTCTGTTGAATGTTAAATTTGTTCCAAGCTTAATCAGTCAGTTTAGAATTGTGGTGAGACAACACCATGGTTCCTTCACAATGACAATTTGCCAGATCAGTCTCCTTTCTCAATTCGTCAGTTTTGAACCAAAACTCGGCCGTCCTATTCGCCAGATCTTGTTTCCTCCAATTTCTTTTTATTTCCCACGACATTAGTGCTGAAAGGACGACGTCTTAAAACCATTGATAACATTGAAACAAATTCATCTCGGGCACTGATGGACATTTCAAAATAAGCTTTCTAGGACTGTTTCACGAAGTGGCCACGTCACTGTGATATTAATACTAAAACTAAATTCGATTATTTATGAACAGACCTCGTATACAATGTGGAAGTTAGTTGATAAATACTAATTAAAAAGAAATCATGAGCAATGATTCACGCGAGGGCTTTTTTTTATTTTTGTCTAGCAGACTAGTGTAGTTGTAGATGATCTGTATTTCACCAACTTTTATTTATAACATTTTTGGCTAAAAAATAAGATGGCGAGCGGTAGGAGTATGTCCGCGCTACACTAGAAATAGTGAGACAAATGTAGTCTGACATTATTGGATAATCTTAAGTGAGCGAACATGTTTTTAAAAACGACTACAGCGCATTCCCACCGCTCACCATCCTATTTGGCGTTTACTTTACTTAGCCAGAATCAAATGTTTCTACATAAATTCGTAATCATGTCTCTGATACATACTACATATTTGAATTACGACCATCGCAATTATTATAATTTATTATGCAACATTTAACTTCAATTAGTGGGTTTTTACGATACGTGCTGAACGTTCAAGTTACAAATTCAAAAAATTATAAAATACGTTATCAAATTGAAATTATTTATAGAATTGTAGGGTATGTTAGAGGGACTTTCAGTTGCGCAAAGAAAAAACATACTACACAAATAAAAACGCACTTCTATTTGTATATAGATCGGCAATTCTAAGCAGGTTATACGCACTTAATGCTTTCATTCAGCAGACACAACAGTTGCGCAACTGTTCAGTGATCATGTGCAGTAAACGAGCGCTCACTCTGAACATGTTCAGGAGCGTTCGCCATTTTTGTGAGCGGAAAAATTCTATGCTCACTTGTGAGCGTATGCTGTACGCATGCGCCATTGATGCATTCCAAGACCAACCTAATACATAATTTTGAAGAAAGTTACTAGAAAAGCAAGATACAACATATTAAAGGTATTGTGCAGAAATAAATGTATTATAATATTGGAGTTCACCCAGTATTTTATTCGGGGTTGGACAAATCAGCCCTTGCACTAAAAACTACGCCAAAACTTAATGCAGAAAAACAATTTATTATTATTGCTTATTCGGTTTAATTTGTATAATTTTAACATATGGCAGCAATGAAAAGTACCAGATGACAGACGAGACATAAAGGTGAGCGGTCCTGTCCAGCGAACACTCAACTGTTGTGAAGTGAACGGTTGGAGCGGGATCGGTTCCCGATCCGCCTGCTGAATGAAAGCAATGTCTTTTGTAACAAGATGAACGTAATTTTAGGGGGAAGATTCTAAAACATAAGGCAGAAGGTAAAATCGACCAAGCTACAACGAGCAATAGAAAGTATTCATAAAATTAACATAAACATAGTTTTAATAACATGGAAACACAAAAATTCATTATCAACGTGGGACTACGACAGGAAGGAGTAATGAGCCCAGTTCTCTTTAACATGATTATGGACGACATTATTACAGACGCAAAAATGAGAACGAAAGCCATATAGATAGGACAGAGAAACTTAGAGGCAGAGTATCTAAACGTATGTGCATTCGCAGACGATTTCGTCATATTGGCACGCAATGAGACAGAATTGATAACCAATTTGGATATATGGAATGAAATTCTATTAGCTAAAAACTTAAAAATCAACCTGAACAAAACTCGGTCATGTCACTGGGAAAAACTCGAACAACATTAAACATAAAAATTGGCAGCCACGAATTAGAGCAAGTAGAAGTATTTAAATACTTAGGAGAAATATCCAGAAAAACTAAGATGAGTATATGCAGCAGTGTTCAACCCAACCCTGACCTACGGATACGAAAGCTGGGTACTTACCAAACGAATGAAAGCCCGACTGCAAAGTATGGAAATGAAATACCTGAGAGGAGTTCTAGGAGTAACGAAGAGAGATATTATAAAAAAACTCGACAATAAGAGAGCAGTTAGAAGTGGAAACAGTTGCTACAAAAATTGAAAAGAGCCAGCCGAGATGCGAGATGGTATACTATATACCATCTCAGCTGGCTCTATACTAGAATCGCCGAAAAGATTCAGTAATAAAAGTGCGTGATCAAGGCATTCTATGCTTAAAAAGGATCGGCGGCAAACATCGTTTACATAAGGCCATTAAGTAAACTGTAATAGTACCACAGATCGCAGGTGTTTATTTACTTTTTTGTACTCATCGCCTGTAAAGTGACATTTGGCGCATGTGTCGCTCGACCAGAGTATTTCCCGGTAAAAATTGAAAAAAGCAATGGATCCTTGGGACATTTTAAAAAAAATCTAACTTGATAATAAAATTTAGTCTATAAAATACTACTTCCCTCGACTATTCGTCACTAAAAGTTGGGGAAATATGAGTAATAATTAAAAATTCTTCCAATAATTTGTGGCGCCATCTATTTGACCATATCGGCATTCATATTGGCAGTTCATCAGAAATTGTAATTAAACCAAAAAAACACAATAAATGCACTATAAATTTATAAATATAAGAATAAATACCTCACGTTTGCCATGTGTAAAAATATAATAACTTAATTTTAGGGAAAGGTGAGTAATAGTTACGTACATGAAATGCTTAAATTAATTAGGTAATCTATTTTAGGTTAGGTATGATACTAATGACATTAATCAACCATATTTTTTTAATTTAATATTCTTACAAAAAATATTGTACAAACCACTTGCGTGAAGACATCTTCCACGCATTCGCGCAATTAAAAGCACTCGCTTCCTGCGGTTACTCGTGCTTTCAAAGTGCGCTCATGCGAGAAAATAGTCTTCCCGCACTTGGTTCGTAAATAACTATTACGTTTCTGTTTTGGATGCATTTATTCTGTTTTCATTTGAATATGCTTACGTCAAATACTACGGCAATAACTATTTTACAGGCATGGCGATGTGAAAGAGCGAGAATTGTACAGAATTGTGCATTTCATCTTTAATTATTATTTTCGTTCGCCCCTTCTTATATATTATAACTTTTAGATGACATATGTTGCTGTAGAATTTGACAACGCATTTCGTTGCTACATTCCTCATGATTAACACGCACAAACAATCAAAAAAGAATTTTTGAAACTGTTAAGGAGTGACCAGAATGCTCCTGAGGATGGAAGTTGAAAAGTGCACACTGTGAAACAGACAGATTTGTTCAAATTAAGTGTAAGTATTTGTACCTTTGTTTCTATTATTTATTTAGATTTATGAAGATGGTTTCAAGTTTGGAAGTTTAAAAAGTTTTATGTACTATCGGTTAGCAAAAAGTCTTGGGACACGGTGTTGCCTTTGCCACTATCAAAATTCTAAAATTTACATATTGTGAGTGTACTTAGCTGTCATATGCTTTAAATTAACCGCTGTCACTTGACATTATATTTCCATTTTATCAATGAAATATACATTAGGAAAAATTCAGATGACCCAAGATTTTATGCTAACCGACTGTACATATTAAATCTACTTTTTTTAGGCCCCAGAGACAATACAGTCATTTGTGATTCATTAAAAACCCTCAAAGAATAAATGCATCAAGTATTGGATTGGATTAGAAAACAAAACCCTAGTGGTAATAATTGTTACATTGTTTTTCCTTTAACCAATGAAATGACATTTATTGAAGTTATGCTTCATTTTTTGTCTTTAAATAGGTCATTTATGCTAACAAATAGTATATCAATTTGACGTCTCATTTGACGTACTGGATTGGTTGCCAGATGACGTCCCTGGGCTGTGACATTCGCCGGTCGTATTCACGTCATTAGTACATCTATAGCTACTATATTTAGGACAGCTGACTCGTCGGCCATTTTGGAGATAAATGTCAGTCCGTAACCTCCGTGATATAGAGGCCTGGAACAAAGCTTGTGTCACGTGATCTGACGTCACGAATGCCGGCTGACTAGCATTACAGTTTAGATTTGCCGTGATCGCACATCCCAGTCGCGTGAACTAGATTTCGCAAGTTTTTCTTTCAAAAACCCTCATAAAGAACTTCAAATAAGTTAAAGTGATAAGTTAAAGGTGTAGAATTTCAGATTTACCTGATTTATGTGCAGATAATTTGTAAAATCAGTGAAAAGAGAGTGTTTCTCAATTGTGGAGTGCCGAGTTTGTGGGTTAGCAAATATGGCCGCTGGTAAATTTTGTATGTGAACGTTGTTTTATTACTTATAAATAACTTTCGGGTGGTGTCGTTTATAATATGGTTGTGTCGTTTATATAAAATAATTAGTTAATCAAGAACGCCAACAGTTTGACTAGATACCTGAGTGAATCTTGTTCATTTAATTAAAAATGCCTGATAAATGCTGCGTGCCTAATTGCACAAGCAATTACGATAGTACCCATACGTATGTGTCCGTCTTTTCTTTTCCAAAAGATGAAGAGTTGAAAAAAACGTGGATTAAATGCATTCATAGAGTGTCATTTAATCCAACAAAACATTCAGTAGTATGTATTAAACATTTCTCAGAGTCATCGGTTATAACAATTGATAAAATAACCAGAAACGATGGATCTGTATTAGAGGTGCCAAGAAAAAAGCCAGCACTAATTAAAAACGCTGTCCCTTCAATATTTCCAAATCAACCCTCATACATGACAAAAAAATCCCCAAAAAAACGAAAACATCCAGACGAAAGACGACAGGAGATACTAGATCGAGACGAAACCGTTTTTCAGGCGTGGAGTCGCGATGATGATATATTAGATTTTGACAACTTTTTATTGAAATTTAAAGAGAAACATTTGTTTGATTTTGTTTATAAAATTACTGCAAATGTTATACATTTTTTTAAAGTTGATTGTGATTCAAATGCGTGTCCAACAATCATGTTAGGTTTCAAAATATTTAGAGATCTGAAAGTTGCTTTTTTTTGTAACAGTAAAATTATCCCTTCAAAGTTTTCGTGGATATTGGGAGATGATTTAATTTGTTCAAAATGGTCACAGTTTGATTGTTTATTGAGTCATATAAATTCAAATGACATCCATAAAATGGTAGGAAAGTTCCAAACCGACAAATTAGAGGGACGTTTTGGCAAATATAGGCAAATGAGCGGGTCACACTTTCATGTTTCAGTAACACAAATTCTAGAGTCAGAAAAAAAACTGAAAGTTTTAAGTCTTCTTAAGTTAAAGTCCGCCAAGTTTGGAACATTTTCATTGAAAGATTTTTCACTAGATGACACAGATGAAAATGATGATGGTTTCTTGCTATTATCTGAAAACGTCTCTTCTTTTTCAGATATATTAAATAATTCATTTGACATTGCACTGAATGCTTCTGTATTATCATCTTTGTTCTATATTGCCGGATACTGTGCACATTCACTAATTAAGTTTGTTAATGGTTGTGACAATTGTTTAACATCCATTACTACCAATTCAGATTTTGTTATAAATTTTACCAATTGTGGTGAAAATGACTCTGCAGATATTAGCAAATATTTGAAAAATTTAACAAGAGGAGCTCTAAAACAACCATCTGAATTATTCTTTGAAGTCTCTATTCAGGCGTATCAGATATTTAGTGAGCTTATTTCAGATAAATATGAAACTGAATTTCTAAAAACAGGTAAACAAAGGATTATTTTACGGGAATTGACAATGTTAAAATTGGAAAAATATGTAGAAGAAATCAATGAGAAATGTATTTTATGCAGCAAAACGTTGAAGTCGATATTGTTAAAAAATAGTCATGTTCTTGCCAATATATTTCTTAATAACTATTCAAAAATAATCAACGACAAAATTAACACCCAAAACATGGATCTATCCAAGAGAAAACTGATTAAATTTAATAGTTAAGTAGTTATAAAACACATTAACGCATGGAGATAGGGCTATTGGCGAGGCCTCCATAAGAGCCAACGCGTGTATTATGGGTACCTCAACGGTGATGTGAAAACCCTGTTCATTGTTTTTTATCATAATAAGTTCCTTTGTTGAAATAATATTCAGTTTTACTCACAAATATAGAATTGTCTCTATGTTGGGTATTTTACTTTTCGCAATTGTCAGCCGGCTTTCGTGACGTCACGATTGCTTGTTCGCGGCCTGTACTTTCTCGTAGGTTACGGTCAGTCATATTACGTACTTATTTTTAGTTATTATTATATATTCTGGGTATTTCTTAAATATACGACTATTGTAAAAAATTATACCTACATTATTTCACGCCCTAAACCGGCTTAATAAAGTCAATTATTCGAAGTTCTATTCAACATTTGCTATTAGCATATATATTTACTGCCTTAAAATTATCTCCAAAATGGCGGACGAGTCAGCTATGCTTTATATAGTAGTTGTAAGTACATCGTTTGCGACGTCCCATTTGGTCTCTAATGTTCAATAATTGACAGCATTTTGACGACAGTGTGTCGCCTGGGATACTACTTTGGTGCGATCACGTGAACCCAACGTGATCACTGAAACTGTTCAGCGATTTGAGTATAGTATAATAGTATGAGATCGTTGCTAATATCGGGTTAATTTTTTTCTGTTTATGATATTTATCGAATGTGTCAGTTTCATAAAAACCCAGAAATTGAATGAATCACCTCAGTAAGTACCTACATATATTACTAAATATTTCAATTTCTGTACTTTAAAACCGGCAATTTAATAAGGTGCACTAGTTTTTCTAGTGAAATCGCAAAAATCCCTGTAGGTATTAAAATTACTCCGAGGCATATATTTCTGTAGGATATTTTGATGCAAATTTATAATGATATTGACTCAGTTACTGAATTTTGCTTAGTTTCCATACAATAGGTATCGACAGCATTTTGTTGAATTTTAACGTGATGGAAGACTATATATAGTGTGTCGTCATTAAATAAAAATGTTTCCCTGTATTTATATCATTTGTAAATTTTGGAAGACACACGGATACATCCATACTACTTTCTAGGCAAATTCCATTCAAAACTGCTTGCACAAAGCCTTTCTCCGCGATCAAAAATCAATCATATAGTTTATAAAGCTGCGATGTGCGTTAAGCAGCCGAATGTAGAGAGAACGGTTGTTTTTAAGACATATTAAGAAGCATCCGTCCCTCCGCCTTGACCGTCACCGTTCATTTCGTGCGGTCTAAGGATGGCTCGCACGGTTTGAAAGTTCTTCTTGAAGCCCAACTTAGTGTAGAGACTCTTAGAAGCGTCGTTTTCTGGACGGATGACGACGAACGGCAGGTAACCACGTTCCGTTACGACTTTTGTCAGGTACATAGCTAAATGAATTCCGTAGCCTTTCCTGCGGTACTCCGGCTTCGTTTGCATGGAAAACATTGCGCCGTAATAGGATTGGACCATCCAGGCGGCCAGATCACCACTCGCTGAGAAGACACCAAAACAGGGTAATTTCTCAATTAGTTTCTTGAATATATCCACGGATTCCATGTGGTTCGCTGGGTATAGGTCGTGGATGGTTTGAGCATGTTCAGGTGTCAGTTGCATCATTTCCGCTTCTTCCGTGAAGCCTCTGAAACCAAATGAATTAGAGTTAATTTAAAATCAAGCAATCGCTATTTGTCAATGATGTTTAATAATTAATTATTTCGCACATACAATATTAGCCAATCGTTAAATTATACGAGAGCGACAAAGATTTAACCGGTTATATACACAATCTGTCAAAGAATGTTTAAGACTGGCGCTAGATTTCAACCTACAATTCGTGCCTTCAGATAGTTACCGCGCTGAAAGCGAATATCGCTAGAGCTTGTGGGTGGCGCGAGAAGGAAAGACGTTAAGGTGCCCATAGACTAGCATACATGTGTGCCATACATGCTTGCGCGTTGATGTTTGCCAGTGTAGCGAAAAAATCGCAAACATGTACGTCGTACAAGTTTTCCAGTTTGGCCGGAATACATCAACGCGCAAGCATGTTTGTACATACAAGATTGTCGGTGTGTGGCCAAGTATCACGCTTCATTCGCATACATTTTGAGTACAGCGTCTCACGTATTTAGGTTAAGTTTGTTTTCTGTTTTTAAAATAGAAGTTCCCCAATGTCAGAAAACCAAAAGCAACGATTACAAAGATCGAAAATTTTTAATCTTCATAATTCCTTCTTGTGGCTAAATAGCGAAGTGTGGCTGTTAATCGCTCATGAGGTGATATAGTAGGCCTCAAGATCGTGCTCTCTTTTTCAATTATTGGGGACACTAACCTTAATAGTGTGACGTAGCTTTCTTCATCCATTCTAAGATAATTTCGCCAATCATCAGGTTCAAAACGTAATTCTCCCAAAAGATTAATATGGGTATATTTTGATCGATTTAAAAGCCACTCTTTCACCCATTTTATACGAATTCTTGGCTGTTGAAACAATTTATTTATTTTCTTTTTAATTAGAGCGGCGTACGCCTCTGCTAACAAAATGTAAGCGCCATCACGACTTATCTTTCACTTTCAAACTAACTTGGTTGACAAGCAAGTGTGTGGGTCTGTGGGTAAATTCTGTTGGCATACAAGTACGTCTAACATGTATGACACACATGTATGACGCACATGTATGCTAGTCTATGGGCACCTTTATGGTAGAAAATTTTAAAATTTTTGCTAGCGCATGCGTGCTTTTACAAATTTGTAGAATTACGACTTCTAACAACGGCAATACCGAACAACATGGCGTTCTGAAGTTTATTTAATTTCATTATTATTATTTTATACAGTTTGTTACAGATTTTGTTTCTGAGTACAAATGGTCTATTTCAACTTGATCTTGTAAAATGTATTATTTAAAAAAAAAAATTTTCTAAAATTTTAGCATAGCTTTCATTTAAGATTTGTCAACTTGTTTTCATTTATTGTTGTTTGTATTATTTCTTGCAGCTTTGTTATTGTTTTGTTATCATATTGTTATTTCATTATGGAAAACAATCAACTAACTGATACGCTGCAAGTCAGTGGCGCTCCGTGATTTTTTGGGACTGGAGGGTCTGAGTGTTTAATATCAAAAATTAAGTACAAACAAAAAATGAACTCAATATGTTATTTCATTAACTTGTTTGAAAATAAAATCCATTCGCCGTTCCTTACGATCAGCAAAATGATTAATAACTAATTCATTGAAGTTTGGTGTTGATGTCAGTAATTGTTTTTCAATGGAACACATTACTAAGACACATAGCCTGCTTTCCTGCATGGTATTTCTAGAAAATGTTTTTATTCTCTTCAAAGTAGAAAAACACCGTTCACTTTCAGCTGTTGTCGTCGGTATGGTGCAAATTATTTTCAATAGCTTCACAGATTCAATTTTCATAGAAATATTGGAGTAATGTTAGAGTAGATGAAGCAGTTCCAAAATCTGGTCTATTATACAAAACTACCAATTCAATTATACGAGAGCTTAAAAGCAATTGATTCCAAATTAAAAGTCTTCACGGCCATCTGGAATTCAGTTTCGGGGAAAGAGTTCTGGTATGTTGAAAACAAGTGTGGTTGAAAAAGAAGAGCTATAGATAGGTGATAACTAAACAAAAAACGGTCATCAATATTGTTAATAATAATGTCGCACACTTCCTTAGCAATCATTTTGTGTTTGTCTTCATAAGGGGGTCTTCTGTTCCGTTGTCGGGAATGTTCCTCTTATTTTTCACCGTTATCACTATTTTCATTGTAATAATCGTAATCAGTTGAGTTCCTCACATACTGAATTGACGATTTAAATGATGACACACAAGACTGTATTTTAATACTGTCAATTTGAAGATGTAATTGGTTGCAAAGAATTTCGCAATGCGGCATGATATTATTAAAAAAATATAACCAGTAATTGAAATCATAATCATTTAAAATGTTTTTCAAGCCTACAGCTTTCCTTATTGTCGACTGGTCACTAGATTCATCATCTATGATCCGCGTCAGACATGTGTTAAGATTTTGATTTAAAGTTCCACCTGGTTGGTGCAGCCCGCGGAAGTCGATTTTTCACAACCTCCTCCAGTATAGCAGTACGCTTTGGGGATTTTGTAAAAGAAAGTAGAAAAACCATCTAGGTTGCAAAAGAAAACTTTCACTTGTTTGTTATGTGATCAGATTTAACTGGTGCGCGTAACAGTGAATATAATTTGCATTTTTGTAAATATCTTTAATTTTTGCCTGAACACCGTTGTTTTTACCACTCATTACTGGGGCGCCATCGTAGCTTTGGGATATTACTTTTGCAGGCGTTTGGTCCAATTTAATTTTCCTAAGTTCTTCCAATAAACATTTGCTAATGCCATCAACAGTATGATTCTCTGGTTGCAGAAAAGACAGAAATCGTTCTTGTATATTTCCGTTCAACTCGTATCGAACTATAAAAGCTAACTGGGAAAATGTAGCGGAATCTGTCGTCTCGTCTGCTTGTATAGCGATATAGTGATCTTTGTTAATTTCGTCTTGAATCAAGGTGCGAGAAACTTCGTAAATACTGTCCAGCAATTTATTTTGAATGGTTTTTGACAAACCCATAAAATCTCTATTATTAGACTTGTTGATGTGGTCCTTGAGGGTGCTGTCAATTCCTGCCCATAAAGTATCCAATCCACGAAAAATCCCCGGATTCGCATTGTCATGGCCCCTTAAAGCGATTTCAAACATGCCACAAAACTTAATGCAGTCTATTAATTTTCCAAGAATATGTCTGTTTTTACTGACGTTTTCATTGTGCTGAATTATATTTAATCTATATGCAATGTTCAGCTGGCACATTATATTTACCTTCCCCAAAACTGAATATTCTATCATGTTAATAAGATGTTTTTCACTTATTTTATGTCTTTTTACTTTTTCACTAAGGTGTTTTAAATCCCTGATACCTTTAGAAGTCCAGGCACGGTCGCTTTGTGGAGTATTCCTAATTAAGCACACATAACAAAAAAAAAGCATTTTGCACCTTACACCCACACAACCCGACTGATAAACTGTAAAGGTGGCTACACACATGCAACAAAACATCGTACCGAACTCCGTCGCGTCTCAAGTGTGGACGCAACCACGCAACAGTGCAACAGCGCAACATCGCAACATAACGGCGTCCCATCACTTGTCGGTTTTCTGCCGTCGCATCAAAGAAATGTTGCGCGTTCACGTTGCGCTACATCAGGGGTCTCCAAACTTTCCAGCCTTAGGGCCATACTGATTACTCCAGTAAGTTCCGAGGGCTAAAACCATATTATCATTGTTGCCGGTGGTAAAAAGTGAAATAGTCCACTGATGAAAAAAAGTCCGAAAAAGTACGCAACGTTTAAAAAAGGCTGCAAAACGGCAACACTGCATATTATTAATTTTCCTGTCATTATCTGTAATTTCTAGATTAGTCGTAGAGTACGAGCCATGAGGAGTAACGTGACACGACATCTGGTGGACACAAGCGGAAATAGGTAGTACCTTCTATCGCTAACAGATGGCGCTAATAGCACGTACAGAATAATCTCGTTGGTTCGAGAAAGTTCTGGTGTCTTCCACTCACTTCTAGATGGCAGTAATTGGAATATATAAGAAGGCTAGTGGCGCAACCACAAGTCAGTTCCTATGACACTGTTGTGAAATAAAATAGTGCGTACCTCCTTAAAACGTGTTTGTGCGTGTTTAAGTTTAAGACATCTTTGTAACAGTATTTTGATTTGAATTGTTGCTTTTGTGTGTGATTTAGTAGTATGGAAAAGAAGCGAAAAATTGATAGTGAATGCAGAAAATTCAAAGATCTGTGGAACATTCAGTATTTCGTAATTGAGTCCAGTAAGAAGGCGCTATGTTTGATTTGCAATGAAAGCATAGCCGTTCTCAAAGAATATAACATTAAACGTCATTATGAAACAAAACATTTTCAAAATTACTCAAAATATACAGGAAGTTTGCGGACAGAAAAATTCGAAGCTATGAAGCGCGGATTGAAATCGCAGCAATCTTCATTTACAAAACTCAAAACTGAACAAGAGGCTGCAACGCGTGCCAGCTTTCGTGTGGCTCTTGAAATTGCAAAACGTGGAAAACCATTCACCGATGGAGAAATGATCAAAGAATGCATAATTGCAGTAGCCGAAGAAATGTGCCCTGAAAAGGTAAATTTATTAAAAAGTGTCAGTATGTCAGCAAACACTGTGGCTCGAAGGGTAGAAAACATCGCTGAAAATATATCCTCTCAACTGTTCGACAAAAATGGACATGTTGAGTGGTTTTCTTTGGCCTTGGATGAGTCAACGGATGTGTCAGATACTGCTCAGGTGTTGATTTATATTCGAGGAGTAGATAAAAGCTCTGAAGTGCATGAAGAACTTCTTGATATGAATAGTATTCATGGCACAACTACTGGTACAGATATTTTTAAAGGAGTTGAAATGGCCATTAATCAACAGAACCTTCGATGGAAAAACTTGAAATGTATTACAACTGATGGAGGCAAAAACATGAGTGGGAAAGATAAAGGAGTGGTCGCTCTTGTGTCAAAGGCTGTAGAAAATGACGGTGGTTTAAAACCATTAGTCTTACATTGTATCATTCATCAACAGTCTTTGTGCGGAAAATGTTTGGATATGTCTGAAGTTCTGAAACCAGTCATATCAACTGTTAATTTTATCAGATCTTTTGGGCTGAATCACCGACAATTCCGACAATTTATTGAAGAGATTGGAGAAAATGACTTACCTTATTATACTGCCGTACGTTGGCTCAGTTGTGGGAAAGTCCTTCAGCGCTTTTTTGAACTTCGAGCAGTGATCGAAATTTTTTTGAATGAAAAGCATCGCCCTCTTACTGAATTACAAAACAACGCATGGCTGTGGAAGTTAGCATTCTATGTTGATTTGACAAAACATGTGAACGAACTGAATTTGAGATTGCAAGGAGAAAACCAGCATCTTCCTGATTTATACACTAATATCAAATCATTCCGGAAGAAATTGATACTGTTTCAATCACAACTACGAAGTAAATGTTTTTCACATTTTAAAACATGTGAAATATTCAGCCACACTACTGAGACTGAGTTTTCTATCGATTTTGCAATCGAAACTTTGAGTGCTTTGAAAATAAATTTTGATACTCGTTTCTCGGACTTTGATGCCATTGCGAATCAAATTAAGATTTTTCAGAATCCTTTTGATACTGACATTGAAACCCTAGCCCCGGAACTTCAAATGGAAATAATTGATCTACAGTGCAGTGATATAGTTAAGAACAAATATCAAAACTCATCTTTGTTGGAATTTTATAAGAGTCTTCCACTGACACAATTTGATAATTTGCATAAATTTGCTCGTGGGCTGTTTTCTGTTTTTGGTGCTACTTATTTGTGTGAGAAGACCTTCTCCAAAATGAAGTACACAAAAAATGTTTACAGATCTAAATTAACTGATGAGCATCTTAAATCTCTTTTAATAATTGGTACAAGTAAAATTAGTCCACAACTACAAACTATTGTCAGTGGAAAATCTCAATTACACAAATCTCATTAGTATTTCATATGTCATTATGCTTGTTATAAGTTATGTTTTTATTTAAAATGTATAAAATGTTAGTTGGATTCATTTCAATAATTTGTTAGTTATTATATACTGAAGTAAAATTTTCTGCATATTATACATGTCTTTACTCATTACAATTCTGTGTTTCTTTATCCAACTTATCACAAAAACAATAACAATAAGCCTACAACAATGTTATGAGTAGTTAGCCCATGACCATATCAATGTAGATGTCATATTAATAATTATTCAACATAAAATTAGAATACTTCAGTAAACTAAATTTAATTTGCTATAAAAAATATGTTCTCTAAAAGGAGTTTTCAAGTATGCTAGCTCTCCGCGGGCCGGATAAAATCTGTCCGCGGGCCGGATGTGGCCCTCGGGCCGTAGTTTGGAGACCCCTGCGCTACATGTTCGCATGTCTGGACGGGCCTGGCGAACATTCTGGCGAACAAATAATGAATGCCCGAGATTATTTTTAATTTCACTTAAATTTACCGAGGAAAAGTTTTTATGGCGTGGGAACGTTCCTTCGAAATAATTCAAAACATCTGTGTTCATTTTTTGCCTCAATATAATTCTAAACACCTGTGTCATATTTTCTGGAAGAAAATGCATTTTCTTACTTTTTCAATGGAGTGAACGTAGGATGTGATTCTTGCTTTGATCGACATTTATCGAGAAAAAGTAATTTTGTGGAATACCATAGCATCCCAGATAAACTTTAAAAGAATTGTGTCTGCCACCAACGTCTTGGTCTACGTTTTTTCTTTTCCACTAAATGCATAACTATATATGTGTGTAGCCACCTTAAGAGCTTCTACAACGTACACTCACCGCTGTATATTACATACTGGACTTGCGTCACCGGCATCGCAGAGAAGTGTCCTCTTGCTGACATATACCTGCTCTCTACCCACGCCACTTTCATCGCTCGATTCCTAATACAAACGGTGCAGTCGAAAGAGATGCCCCAGAGTCTACGACAGACTGCGATTTTTAAACTCAGCGCTGAGGAGACAGACTGTTACTTCCGAAAACATATTATTTGTTATCAAACAAATCAGAAGAATTACATACAAATTAGGTTTTTATAATTAATTTATCTGTTAAAAGAAATTTGTCATGGGTGGAGCGGGGGGGGGGGGGGGGGGGCGTTGCCCTCTCTGCAGCAGCCGCCACTGCTGCAAGTGTGCTTCGAGCGCCAAAAAAAATCATAGAGCTTTTAAGAAATCAAAGAAAGATGGACGCCACTCCTGTGAAAATGAGTTAAATAGAGTGTTTTTCCAGCTGGATGGCGCTACGCCACATAATGCCAGGATATATTTTGACTGGTTGACACTCACCATAAGCCTTAAAAATAAGAAAAGTTCCGACCAAAATTAATAATTAATTTCCCAGTGCAAAGCAGAAAAATCATATTAGATATTTCGACGTTGAGGAAAACGAATTTTAAAATTATTTAAAATTACTCACCAGTGATTGTTTGTCTACCTTGAACAAATTCTTTGTGAATGATTTTGGTCGGAACTTTACTAGTTTTTACGGCATACGGTGAGTGTTTTGCCTTCCATTCCAACGAAAATCAAAATTCTTCACAGAGAATTTGTTCTAGTTAGACAAACAATCACTGGCGAACTTTATTGAAATGTTTTAATGCGTTTGGTTACCAGAATTCGTTATATTCGTCCTGAAAATCGGATGGAAGTAGTCGATTTTGTTGCACGTTAATGTACCCACTCACAATTCAGTTACTGTCCATAGATTTTTGGGAAAGAACAATGTCTGTGTGCCGAATCAGAGACTGATCGCTTGATTTGACACCCTGCAACATCTATTTATTTCCAAATCTTTACGAAGTTAAAAGAATTTTATTTTGATAATCTTTCGGTCATACAAATAGATTCGACACGTGCTTTGGAGCCTATTCCGCAAAGTGCTTAAATATTGAAGATTATCGTATAAACAAATCAAGGACAGTCACCCGTTAATTTGGAACCGGAAGAACTTTTTCTAAATGAAGTTCCTCCGGCAAAACAAATAATAATTTCTTCTTTCTATTTCATTTTACAAAGCCAGTCTTAAAAATTCGTTGACACACTGCGTATACCATGCGACAAAAGGAAATGAATCACCCAATAAATATATATTTGTTCACCTTATTTTGTAAAAATGTTTATTGACAAATTCGTAGCTCCTGTGGCAGCTCATTCCAAGAAACTACTAGGGCATCGTATTACCTGTTGTATGTTCATTAGAGGGTATGAGGCACAATAATCTCTCGACCTATCATATGCGAGACATTTCTTTTAAGGGCGATAGGTCTGGCGATGAGACTCTGCTGGAATGGGACTTAGCTCTTAGATATACGGTAAACGGAATTCATCCAGAACTTGGTAAATGTATCTTTCAGCATATAAATGTTTTCTAAGGAAGACTGAAGTTCTATTTTAGTCTAGCTTTGAGTATTTAAATGGCTTTAAAGGAACACTGAGGAAGTGCAGTCTCACGTTCTACGGAATATTTGAAAAACTGCGTTTCTTTTCTTCCGACGTCGGATTCGTCTGCAACCACCATCATGGTCGAACACAAAAACGATATTATTACATTTTTGATCCCAATTTGTCCGTCACATCACACCATCTAGGGACATGATGTATATGAGTGAGATACAGTATTATTCTTGAACAATAGAAGGTCAACCCAATCAAACGAATACGGCAATATATGGAACGCATTGTTGTTTTATGGCTTATCTCTGCAAAAATAATACTCCTAAGGCTATTCGGTAGAATTCTAGATGGTTCAGAGCTTCTTCTACAATGTTGCTTGACTTTTTGAGACCAATATTTCCAACAATGCATAACTGTAGCAATATTTCTTTGTATCTGACTAGCGATTTTACGAAATGGAATACTCGCCATGTAGTTGAACGATCGACCTTATTCAAAATCGCTTAGTTAGCGAAACTTTGGTTGTGTACGAAATCTTGGCATTTTAATACACTAATTTGCAATTGAACTAAAGTGAAAAACAATACACAAATTTTATTGTTCTTTTATTATTTGCAATATTGTCCATTTGGTTAAAAAATATATACTTTTACTGATTGATTCATTTCTTTTGTCACACAGTATACAGGCCTCCAGCAAATGAACAAAGTTGACGATGAAATAGAAAAATTAAATCTAGACATTATGAAATTTATTTATAAAATATTGAGAAAATATGTCTACGTATTTAAGGGTAATTTCCCCCTCTCTCGTTATTGCATCTACATCCAGCAACATAGATATAGTACTGCTAAACTATTTGATGAAAAACAGCAACAACTTCTTAATACATCCGCGCATATTTTCTTTAGCATCTTATATGACACATAACATCATTAATATTTAATTTTGTTTTAAATTTTGATCTCAATTATGCAGAATCTGTTAATAGGACTATTTCGAGTGACTTATGGTTTCCTGTTTTTGATATTATAAATGCTCGATATATTTCATCTTATCCTCTTAACATTTTTAAACTTGCTATTAGAACCTATTTTGCTGGACAAGATAGATGATTCTCAAACTGTGTTGTATACTTCTATATACTCAAATGTCGTTCATAGATTTCTGAATACGAATTTAGGTATGTATCATGTAGATCAACTGTTTCACATCTAATTTTGTCTTTACAGGTTATTGCCGAAATTATTGATGCTCGGTTATTTTCATTGATTTTACCGACCATTCGACTCGTTTGGGACTTGTTCGGTTTTGCTCCATGGATGCTCAATTTAATGCATTTATATCGGTCGGATGGAATGTATTTTATGTTTTCTACAACGATTTATATTCCTTTGAATGTGTATAAAGCTCAGAAATGTCCTATGGATCTAACTTGAGTCCTCTATTATCCATCTTATTCTTGGGAGTGCTACAGGCCTCTAGCTTAGGGCCTCTCTTATTCGTCATTTTCTCGATGATCTTTGGTCTCAACTAACCTATCATATTCTACATTATGTTGATGATGTCAAATTAATTGGCAGTATTTCTGAATGTAGATTATTTCAATTCTCGTATAAATTGAAATAAGGATAAATGTCAATCATGTTATTGACGCGCAAAAATGTTCTATATATGTCTAACTTCATTCATCAGCAACACCTCGACAAAATTATATTCAATGTAACCCTAAGAGTTGCTTTACTTAGCTCATTGTAATGTGTTGTATCTAAATTAGAATATGATTCAACCGTATGGTTGCCGGTAACGTAGGTATCAATCGTATTCTATTGGGAGTGTCAAGTCATCCACTGTACGACTAACTTCGCTTACAGCATAATATTAACTCACTAGCTTCACGGAGTTTGATTCGTGTAAACAAGTTGCTAACTAATAAAATAGGCTATCCGAATGTATTAGTCGCAGGTGGAATATGATGATCCTCAAGCATCGCTGCGTTCAACGTTCTGGCGTCTAGGATAAACATCCTAAAATCATCGTTTTATCCTATGGCTTCTTGAAGTTCATTAGATGGATATAATTACATGCGACTTAGGCTAGGCGTTTATGTTTAAGACAGTTTAAGTAATTCATTATATTTGTTATTTTCATTGTATGCACGTATTTATTACGTAGTGATATTGGGACGGAATCCTATTGAGCAATAAATCTATTATTATTATTATTATTAAGATAAACTATCTTAAGACACTCACCCATTTAATATATCACTATTAATTCGATCGTCCATGAGCACGTATATATCCCCTAATAATGATTCTACTGTTCCCTTATCCGAATAAAATTCTTCAATGCGTTCCATAATTTTGACGTGTGTGAAATTTAAGTAAATCGGTTGGGTCCAGTCTATCAGTACGTCCTCACTGAATAATAGTTCCAAGTCACCTAGACGATCACAAGGACAAAAGACACTAAAACTCTCGTATAATTTTCCGTTGGGCTGTAAGAACAAAAACAAACATTGCATGCATTAATTATAGAGTTGCAGAGTAAGTTAGGGTGCAAGCATAGAAATATATTTTTTACGATGCAATTCTGTTCACTCTCATGTCAGCAATTAGTTTGGCCGTTAAATATCAAGAATAAACTAAGTTTGTCGACATTTATTATAATATAATATTTATTTATTAAGTGTTTAAAATAAAATGTTTATTCCTTTTTTGTTAATAAAGTCAATAATAGTGCAGGCAGATTAGTATGATTTCCGTCAGTGAAATATATATATTATACATATAACTGGAAAGGTGGGTAAGTTAACGATGACTGAGGCAAAATTATGCTGCATTGTGGTATTCTCATCTTTGTCTGACTAACGGCTACATAATTAGCCGCCGCCGTTTTAAATATATTTTTTTTAAATAAATCTACTTTAGCGTATTTATTATACATTGTTATATGTTGTAGGTGTTATAAAGGGAGAAAAATTATCCAAAGACTGATTTTTATATAATTATCGTGTTTTAAAGTTATATATAAATAAACTCCGTAAATGAACATGCAACAATTAAGGATGGATATACCCATTGAGGAAAAATACTATGGAGACGCTGTAAAGCATATTTGCTATACTCTCAAAACGGGAGCATTGGGCGGAACTAAGTGTGGAATCATATGGCTGCCTCACCTAGTTCGGACTACTCAAAATTATAATCTGTCATCCCACACCTGTCAGGCCCTATGAAATGTTATTCTAGATGAATTCTTCTTATCAACGCCGTCTCTGCTGTTGCAGCTACGTAGAGCACAACAAACCATAATGTCTTTTAATATTTAACGTATTTTATAACTCTAATACACGATGCACTTAACAAACACTCCACTTTTTACCAATACTACCTGTTTGACGTAAGTGTAGTATCAATATGGCGGACCTGTACTCGGTTTAATCAGATGACGTCGTCTCCCTACCTATTCTTTCTCAATGGATATACCACAACGTAGCACTATCTCTTTTTGTTGAGCCTGTCACATTTGTCTCTTAAATGGAAATACCCTGTCTCCCTTCCAGTTAGTATATCAACTAGGTCATTTTGATCTAGTTCATTTTAACCTCTAACTGGAAAGCCCTTTATATAGGTGGTAGAGCGAGTGATAATCTGATTATATCACCCTAGTAGCGAGTAGCCGGTTATTGAAATAATTTTGGTTTTGCCCATCACTACTCTGTCGTTAAATTACTCATTAAGGCTGCGTTTGATAACGTTTTGGCGGGAGAGAAATGTACCGGAAAAATACCATTTTTATTTCCATTTTTTCAGGCGTATGATATAAAAACATGTAAATTTTATGCATTAAGCATGAAGATAAAGGTTATACGAAGTGAACGGTCGTATTTTTTTTTAAATTAAGTTAATATATAAGCCGTAAATAAAATGGGAAGTTAGTGGTTTTGCAAGTACTAGAAAAAATGGCTACATTTAAAAATTACACGGTAAATGTATATGTAATATAGGAAGTACACTCGGTATTTATATTTGGAAGGTAAAAATAGTAACAGTAGCTAAATATATGTGTAATTTTTTAAGTGATCCATGAAATAAAATTTGTTTACATTTTTGGTAGGTCTTTACATACATTACAGATATCTGTTACATTTACGTCGCCTAACAGTGTAGCACATATAATATAGATGGCGCTATTATCTTGCAATTATTAGCAATTATTTAGAGGTTAGTTGTGTGTTATGCGATACTTTAAATATTCATTATAATTTAAAATTATAATTAACAACAATTTTTGCGGTTACTAATTATAAAATTTAGTATGTTACGAGTTATTTGAAAGTACGTAATAGACAATCAACAGTTGGCATCACTGGTTGGCACCACAAAACCAAAAAGTAACTACATAGTTTGGAGTTTTCTGTTATCCTTAATTGAAAGATGCCTATGCTTTTACTAATGAGATGAATTATGTAAATCAATTAAACTGGTACTGTTTACGCCGACAAAAGCCTAATAGCTGTTTTATATTTACGAAGTTCGCAAAGAAATTGTCGGCTAAGAACGTTTTACATTTTTCTTCAAAATTTGTTAAGGTTGTTGCTAATTACTTAAAATGTAAATATAGGTACCTACATTTTATTTGTTAGCAGTTTTCAGAACTTTGAAATCGTTTATTTTTTAAATAGAAACTGCACACCATGTCTATAGTATTTTTGACATATTCATCAAATTTTATAGTTCAAACTATATAGCAAATTAGCAAATAAAAAAATTCCAATGCGCAACGTTCAAAAATATCGATATTAGAATCGAATAATGTATCAAAAATTCAAAATCGATTTTAAACAAATATTGAATGAAGAATATCGATATACCTTGACATCGACATTTTTATCATGTTTATATTAAAAGTTCTTTGCTGTGGCTTTTCAAGCCATTTAGTAACAAATAATAAAATCTTTAACTCAAAATATATATTTACTCAAAAAATAAAAAAAATCCAATAAAAAGACAAACAAAATATAAATTTGTATCTATAACGTATAAGATAATCCAAAACTCAAATATATAATTCTAGTGGTATAAAACACATACATAAATACAAATAAAAAATAAACATCTTAAAACATATCTTCTTTACAATTTTGAGGAAATAGTAATTGTGATAAAGATAACACCCCATGAAGGCGATTCGGCGAACTATACGAGATGTCAAGTCTATGAAATGCAATATTCCGCTGCCGCTTCCCGATTATAATTTCTACGAAACAGCAAACATCCCAGTAGGCATTTTTCAAATTTCCAACTTCTTTCTTAAAAATATATTCTATTGTATTCTGTATAATATGAACAGTTTCTTTTGTATATTAATGTGAAATATATGTGTGAAATTTCAAAGATTAAAATGGCATTTTTGATTAAACGATATTATCGAATAAAAAAATCGATAACAGTCAATATTATTAAATAAAAAAATATCGATTTCAATCACGATTATCGAAAAGAAAACATCGATACTTTTTTACAAAACAATATATCGTGCGCATCCCTAGTTCAAATCACATATGCCTGCCCACTCTTTCTTCCGGAGGTCAGTTCCCCGGTTTTCTAATTTCGATTAATAACAATAATCTTTATAATAGCCTCATTATTTATAATATATTAACATTAAAATAATACCTTTACCTTACTTAGTTTTGAAGATTTTTATTACAATTACTGTTCTTTTCATTTTTGGTGTTTGTAGAGTTAAATCTTTGTACATATTTAAAACTGTTTTTATCATCTTTATTGTAAAAATACTTGACGCTGTTTGGGTGGCGATTTTCACGGTTTGGTTAGAAGTGCCTTATCTAATATGTTCGTGACGTACTTAAACGTACAGATAGTGTATAATAACACAGTAAAATATAATAAGAGAATATTCACAGCTTCACAAATTATGGCTAGGTTATGTTATAAAATATACAGATATCGCATACTTATAATTCCTTGTTAAATTTACTTACATAGGAACCAATACATTCTGTTAAAAATGGTACCGTTTTGGCGCGATATTTGAATTGAAAAGTTATAATATAAAGTAACAACGTACCTATGACCAAATTTGCCTTAAAATATGTATATAGAATTTCTCTTATTCGAACTTAGTAATCTCACAAAAAAAATCCATTCTGAAAACTGTCCAGGAGCCAAATTACAAAATAGAAATAAAATAAAAACATGAAAAAAACTGATCAACTGTCAAACTGGCACTTGGGATTTGCAAATACTAACTTTACATGTATTTTTAGCAGGTGAAATATATTTATTAGAATGTTGAACTAATATGTACGTTATGAAGACAATAATATGACTATATTTCAGTTTTGCATATTATTATTATTATTATTTTATTATTAGACATGATCAACAGAGATGCAGGCTACGTACTAAATGTATCAAGTAACAGAAAATGTTTTATTTTGCGTAACACAAACACACTGCTGTTTATTTATTGTGTCGTTTTATATAATAATAATAATATTAGTTTATTTCCAAAATAAGAGAACAACATTGTATTAATATAAATTACAAAATATAAATATATATGAAATAAGAAAATAAGAAAGTCGAATGGATGAGTATCACCTACCTTTAGCGAATATGTTTAAGAATAACTTAATTTATAAATAAAAGAAACGTAATTTTAAATTTTTACAAATAAATTCAAATGAATGCTTAAAGTTCGCGCGTCTTTCTCCCTTCAGCATGAAAGTTGACAAGTATCGATTAGATTCATATGTATAAAATCGAATTGCAAAGAAAGTCTGCCAGACCAAATCTACGTTTGTAGGTAGAAATTCAATAAGCAGGTAAAATGACCTTGAAATGTTTTTAGATCTTCAGAATTAGTTTAGTTTGTTAGAATTAACATCGTGGCGCCATCCAATTATTACTAGTAGTACTTAAGAAACGCTAAAATCTTAGATACGAACCGAAATGGATTTGTCAACATTGAAACGCACCCTTAATCGCTCTCAGAGTTGAACATTCGCTAGAGTTTTAAATTTCGGAATGTTTATTATTATTATCTTTATTATTTTATATATTTAGTAATGATTATTATAATTAGAGTTCTTATTTTACTGAAAAAATGGAAATTCGTATTGAATGTAGCGGTTTATATAGGTACTACGTATATTAATTTCTAATTATGAAACTTATACTTAATAGATATTGTAAAATAATATACATTCTAAACAATAACATAAATTTCTAGTACAATTTTAAGTTGAGACCTTCTATAGTAACTATTTCAATTAATAATTTTTAGCAGTCTGTTCGAAGCATAAAATAAATACGTGTGCGGAGAATAAAATGCGTATGCAAACCGTAAAATACATATGCGGAACATAAAATAGATACCGAGCTTTAACCACCTAATTCAACCCTGTGCATTGCAGTACACCTTGCTTGGAGAGTTTGTTTCTAGTAATTAACTGTTGTTGCAATATTAAGTTGCTATACTTTCATTTTAAAATTGTTTCTACAAATTGATTACATATCCTCAACCTGAGCAGTATAATTCAAAAATTATACTATAAAATTCATGCTCTTGTTATCAAGTGTTCTTGCTTGAAAATATCTAGAAATTGCTGGTAAAGATTCTTGCTTAAATTGCTTCTCAAATTTACACATTATTTTTTGTCAACGTTAATAGAAATCCTTGCTACAAATTACTAAAATTATTACTAAATACTCTTGCTTGAAATTGTAATTAGGAATTCTTGTTGGCAATTATTTCTAGAAAATTGTTACCATATTTTCTCGCGGGGAATTATTATTATGTAATTGTCCGAAATGTTCGTAAAAATTGCAATTGAGTTATACTTGCTCGAAATTATGTTAAAATTGTTACTACCTTAGGAATTATTGTTGGAAAACGTTGCTATGAAATTGTTAATATAGGAAGAAATTTGTTAGTTTCGTGATAACGATAGCCTGCACTTTTAATGTATTCTCTGTGTGCTACCTCGTGCAAATGTTTCATAGGTGAAAAAAAAAGTAATGGACTTGTATAATACAAATAATATTGGATGTAGCGTGCAGTATTACTGTACTTAGAGAAATATGGTTGTTGCAGTTGCAATTACAACCCGTAGAAGAAACTCTAATTATTGGCAATGTGCCGGGTGCGGGTTTAAAACTATGCATGTTAAATACATAATTGTATGCATAAAGTTCATGTATAAATATGAGCTAACGTTTTTAAGTACCTACATTGCGACAATACGAAAATTGTTCGGAAATTCTTTTGTACTATAAAGGTTAGAAACGATTTATTCTGTGTGGTAAGAAAAAAGTTAAAAACCGCCCTAGTAATTTTAGCGATTTTTACGTTTTACAATTTCCACCCCTGTGTCAATTGATTGTCAAATTTGATATTAGAACCCCATAAGCGTAGTTCAAAGGTTTTTCTGTTATCGATAGATTTTGAAAATTATCGACATAAACTAATCAACTTTAACAATACATGAATTCGAAATTACCGATTAATAATTAAATATTTAGGCACGACACTGGCGGTAGAATTAATAAAGGAAGATGTTTCCATGTTGCCGATTTAATAACAGGAAAATTTCTAAATCGCAATAACACTTACTATATATACATAAATATATATATATATATACCGGGTGTCCACACTTAAGTGCGCACTATTGATAACTCTGTTATCTTTGGAGGTGCAGAATCGGTCAAATGGGCAAAGTAGTACCATTTTTTATGGCGGTTACAATTGTGAAAATAGAAAAACAATTGAACGTCGGGTTCTCTAGATATTCGACCAAACAAATTTTTTTTAAATGGAACACCCTGTATATTTTTTGGCGATTGGAAAGAGAATCGCAAACTGAACAAAAGAGTCTTAGTACACTAGTATAAAAAAATGTCAAATAAAGTAGTTACTGAGAAATCTGTATCTTTGCTTTGTTTGCATGAAATCGATATACCTATGGAAAATTAAAGCGTCGCATTGTCTAGTAGCTGTCAAATTATTTGTATTTGCTGTTGTTAAAGTTACTGTGTGGAAAAAGTACTGGTTTTACAATTTTTTCAACCGTAACAATGGCATTTACTCATTTGGAAAAGTGTAATATGTTGGAGTTGTACTTGAAGTTTAACAAAAATTCAGATAAAGCGCTCGAATGTTACATTCAGCAATTTCCTGATCGTGATGTACCAGATCGTCGCTATTTTTTAAAACTTTATCGAAGATTAAGAAGCAACGAAACAGTTTTTATAAAGAAGAGGATCAAAAATGATTTTATATTATCACAAGAGACAGAAATAAATGTATTGGCATATTTTCAGGTACATCCAAATAATTCTGTAAGGGATTTGTCCAGAGCATCAGGTGTTTCTCGTAGTACGATACATAAAATTTTGAAAAAAAATAAATATGTTCCCTTTAAATATCAGCCTGTTCAAACTCTACTTTTGGGTGACTATCAAAGACGATTAACTTTTGCTCAATGGTTTATCAATGCTTTTGAAGAAAATCACAATTTCTTCAGACACATTTTATGGAGTGATGAATCCAACTTTTCTAATCGCGGGATGATCAATAAAAGAAATAATCATTACTGGAGTCGTGAAAACCCATTTGTTGTTTATCCTTGTAATCCACAACACCGATTCAGTTTAAATGTTTGGTGTGGTATAATCGGATCCCGAATTGTTGGGCCATTTTTCTATCGGGGTTCTTTAACAGGAGAAAGATATGTGGCATTATTGACAGAAATTTTAGAAAATTTTCTGGATGAATTAAATTTGGTAGACAGACAGATTATTTACTTTCAACAAGATGGAGCGCCTGCCCATAATCACCGCGAGACAAGGGAGTTATTAGAAAGATTATTTGGCAATAGATGGATTGGCACAAATGGTCCTATTCAGTGGCCCGTACGTTCGCCTGACATGACGCCATTAGATTTTTTCTTGTGGGGAGCAGTAAAAAATCAAGTGTACAATCATAGATATGCAATAGTGGATGAGCTTCAGGAAAGAATTTCCAACATCATTAACGCCATCGATGGTAGGACCATTTTAGGAGCTACTCGTAATGTTCACACAAGATTGAGAAAATGTATTGAAATGGAAGGAGATGTCTTTGAACATTTAATTTGAATAATTTTCTTTACTATTTTTGTATTTATTTTTATTTGTTTATTAAATTAAAGGCTTTAATGAATGTTTAATTGTCCGTAGATATATCGATTTCATGCAAACAAAGCAAAGATACAGATTTCTCAGTAACTACTTTATTTGACATTTTTTTATACTAGTGTACTAAGACTCTTTTGTTAAGTTTGCGATTCTCTTTCCAATCGCCAAAAAATATACAGGGTGTTCCATTTAAAAAAAATTTGTTTGATCGAATATCTAGAGAACCCGACGTTCAATTGTTTTTCTATTTTCACAATTGTAACCGCCATAAAAAATGGTACTACTTTGCCCATTTGACCGATTCTGCACCTCCAAAGATAACAGAGTTATCAATAGTGCGCACTTAAGTGTGGACACCCGGTATATGTATATATATAATAATCCGTGGGGACGGCAGATTGTGACTTTATGAGTAAAGATATTTCAAAACGGTTTTTTCCCTATGACGGGCGGTCATTGGGAGCACCTTTTAAATTTATTTTGTATTATACCGAGTGTTCCATAACTATGGTTAGTTATAGCTTTTTTACATCCAACGCTACATGGTGACTCAATTGAGAAAACACATGGCCGGCAATTGTGAGGTAGCAAAGCAACAAACAATAAAATCAATTAACATTAATAAACTTATTCTCAGACTGCCTGTGCTACTATTACTAGCAGAAATCTTATAATGTATTTTAATTGATATACAGATTATTAAAACGAAAAACTGTAATCACCACTTTCTTTTAGTAGCAATATCTTTCATAATTTTGTCTCTTAATTTATTTATGGTGTAGTAAGTTGTTGAGTTAACTTTCGATTGGATATTCCTCAGTGTCAGTTTGTATTTAGTCTCTCGCACCACTTCTCTATTGCTTGTAACCAAGGATACTATTGAGTCGAGAGATCAGGACAGGCTTTCTTTATTCGTTTTGTTAGATTTCAGCTAAGCCTTTGATACTATAAATCATAGAATGTTGCTGTCTATAATATCCTCATCGGTAGCAATCATACTTACGTGATCGCTTTCAAGTCGTTCGCCCGCTTCACAGCAAGGTGATGTGTATTAGTTATTGTAACGTTCATATGTATGCGGATGACTCCCAAAGAGTCATTAATAAGAAGTATTACAATAGATCAGCACATAATTAATTAATTAATTACTCGTTTATGAATCTAAAAGCAGATTCATAGGTTGAGATTTAAATTAATCTGCGAACGTTGAAACAGTATCAATAGCGGATCACCGTGATTCCTTTTGTGTCCTTCAGTTAATTTCACATATTGTTAATTTTTTAATATTTACCGATAAAATTTGGAAAAAAGTATGATCACAACCTTCCACACGACATAAGGAACACACACACACAAAATTTGATCATAATCGATTATGTAGTTTGGGATGGGATCCGATAAATAACAAATTAAATGTTTTTGATTTTTATATATTAGAAGATGCAATACTTAATTCCAACTGATCGATAAACAACAGAGTATATTGCATATATTAACTAAACTGATTAAAATTTAATAAACACCCCAACCAAAAGAGATGGAGATGGAGAGTTGGTTTGTTCTGCACAAACCTGAAATCAAAATGTGTTAACCTTTGACTTAATATCAAAAAAAAACCGAAGTATAATATGTAGCTCTTCTGCAGTTTAGACGGGGTTTTCTTAGGGTGGCATAGCACATTTCACTTAGTCGGAACGAAATGTTCGTTGTCGATACGCAATATAATAATATTATGTATTACAACTAATAACTTACCGTGTGCGTCATTCCTGGAAAATGTAAGACTACCAACTGTTCCGGCCAATTTTTTGTAACGTAAAAATGAAATTCCCAAACTCGATCTTTCAAATATGTCTGCAGAGTTTGATGGAACTGGAAACGAGAAATGGAACGTGTAAGTTTGCATATATTTGTGCGTTATGAATTAGTCTAATGACTATGTTAATGGGTGTCTGTAATTGACTTACGCTTTGTGATTTAGAAATCTTCATGTTATTAAATCGGCAATTTGGAAACTTCTTTCATTTGTTCCACCGCCAATGTCGTATTCCAACATCACTTTATAATCGCATCATTATGCTTACGTGCAAGTATAACATTGCCTTTGCGATGTAATAGCATTAAACTGTAATTTCGTATTCATATCACGTTAAAGTTGATAAGTTTATGTCGACAGTTTTCAAAATCACTGCTAGAAGACCGATTATAAGATTCTAATGTCAAATTACACAATTAATTTGAATTCACGCAGGGATTGAAATGGTAAAACGCAAAAATCACTAAAATGCAAATGGCGAGGGAGTAAATCAATTACAGACACATTAAACTTTTGATAATAACTACTATGTATTAAAGTCGTTTGAACCAACATGATCCTTAAAATAATGTACTGTGAGATTTGAACAGGTTGTTAATACCGCTTTTGCAATAATTCATGTCAAATCTTAAGTAAGCGCTGCTTTTTTCAAATAATGGTTTGAGGAATGACGTAACTAAAATACTCTATATCAGCGACTTTTTCTATGCACTTGATATTTTGATATAAAATACAATATTGTTGCAAACATATTTTTAATAAAGAAGAGCAATTTTAATTAAATAACCTGTTAAAAGAGGTGTTTTGGAGGAGCCTCAGATTCGAAATTTTCTTAACGCTTTCATATAAGTATGTTCTTGAGTGATACTTGGACAATAAAAGAGAAGAAATAAACAGTGGAAATAATACTAAAACTAGGGTTACAACGTCTTTAAAGATACATTTTCTTCAGTCTCACAGTGATGAGCATGGAGAAACGTTTCATCAAATATATCTGCCGAAGAATGAAAATGTTAAGACCGATGGAGCGTATCAATGCTTGCTGACAGCTGTAGGAGTGTGATGAGGGTCTTTTAAAGACTGGAAGAGGAAAAGCAAACGATAACGTTCGCATGAAGTCTTTATGTAAACATGATGATACATATAAGTTTATTATGTGCTTTTGCTTTTAACATTATCACGCATACCTTATCACCAAAAAGTAAACTCTTCTGTACAAAATTGATAAATTGACAATGGGTTGTCAAATTGCTATATAAAACTATAACATAAAGTTCTTTAGTGCTGGCACATTTATCCCCGTTTCGGAAAAAATTTACTTCTTTAGCAGTAGACAAGTCGACAATTCCGCGTACAGTACAATTTTTTTTATTGTTATTTAGAATTGCTTCAAATTTTTGTTTGACATCAGCAGCACCAGATAAACCGGAAAGGCATTGTCGAAGACAACATGCAAAACATGTAATATGCGTCATACTACTTTGTTAGTTGTAAGAGTCGACCAGACGCCTTCTTCTATACAGTTCCATTTGTTACAAATAATAACACTTCTTCTTTATTTTTATCGTGCTTGTCACCCAATCGAGATTTCAAACACGAAGTTACGTTATATGATATGGATTCTGCATTAGTTCTTTCAAATATCTTAGATGCGAGTATGTGTATAGACATTGCCGTGGTGCTGTCTCACCCCAACCGAAGCATTTGCAATATTGCATCATTTAACATCAGTAGTTTCATCTACTGACACTCAAATATGTTTATCGTTTATGTAATTGACAATTGAAGTCTTAATATCATCGCACATTGAGGACAAAGAACTACCGGTACTTTAAGTAGATCCAAATTAAATGCTTTCTGTCGTTCATAAGCAGTTGCAGAGCCAGCAATACGTGCTTTATGTGTATTCGACGAACACATGTTTTACAAAGCAAGTTTTCATTTGCCACGACATTAATGCATTGCAAATTTTGCATCGGTGTTGAATACCGTCGAATTTTAGTGCAGGCAAATCTGCCATCCCCTTTCAACTGTATCTCGTGACGGACGTGGGAGGGGCATAATTACGCAATTTTACGAAGGTAACTAATAAAAAAAAACAATAGATCAAACATCCCACAAATAGCGCTTACGATTTAACTAAAATACTTTCGGCGCAAAAACCCGCCCTTCCACGTCTCCTACATTCGCCGCGATAGATGCAACTACTTTTATATACACATATCGTAACTTGTAAACACCTTTATTAAGAAGGCAAAGCAACCCGAGCTCATAGCGTACATAATATACAGCTTGTTACGTATCATTGTATTAGTACTATTACTGTATCCAATGACATTATTCATTTAAGTCCAGTCCTGGAATGTAAACCTTACTTCCGATCCCTAGTCATCAACCCAGAATTATAAACAAAAATCATCCAAAAATCTGAAACGCGTTGGATTGCATATTTTTCGGCAATTATAATAAGTACCTATTCAAAACCGCTAAGTTGCTAACTTCCCAATTTCTTTATATTTTACTTTTAACCCAAAATGTCATTATAAATTATAAAAATAATCTTGAAAATTGATTTTAATAAATGTCAGAAAGCATAATTTAATGATTGAAAAATTTATTTATAAATATCGATATGTCTGTTACTAATTTCCATTCAGTAAATACCGGACAGAACTTTTACGGTTTCCTTTTAACCTAATCTAGTATGGTTTCATGATTAATTATGTAATTCCTTATAAGAAAAACAAGAAAAAAATAGACATCAAGTTCATGAGATGACACTGAAAAATGACAAGGATGACACACTTCACAAATTAAAGTAGAAGTGTTCGACTAAATACTCGGAAAATGAAGTAAAAGGGAAAAAGAATGTACGCCAAAACCGCAAGGCAACAAGATTGTATGTCCCACTAAAACAGTGAAATTATACAGATTGTAAATGACTTGGATTTAAATGAAATTATTGGCAACGGAAAAATAGTATTTATCCTTTAATCAATCTGCGAAAAATGCATTTTCAAAACTTGCGTATATAGCTCTTAAAATATTGCAAAATTTCCAAAGTATCTGACGCATTTCTTTAAGAACTACGCAAAATATGAAGATTTTGTTAACGTCGAACTATTTACTATACAAGCTGGGCACTTATAAGTGCGGGAATGCTCAGCATTACTAGAAAAATGAGAAGGAATCTTAGGAGAAATCGTGTATGTTCAAATATGTAATTCCTTCATTATTTTTGACTATACTGTTTGGTTCTTTTCGGAAGAACTACAATGTTTTCTTTTTTCATAAGAATGTTATATATATTTTATGAACAGTGTTTTAGGCTGTTTATAAGTGTCTTTATAATAAAATATCTGGGAAATTAAGTGTTACTCAAATTTTATAAAAGGGTATTTATCACTTAATTTGTAACATACGTTGTATAAGAAGTACCTATTCAACATACACAACTTATTCTTATTGAGAAAAGTTTTTCACAAATATCTCCCGAATTATGTGTGTATTTTACACAATTTCATGAAGAAGTTAAAATTATTGAAATATCAAATTGGAAAAACAAAATTCGGGCCGGTCGTCATTCTTCTGCTCTTGTCGAAAAAGTTTTCCTTTTAAAAATATCTTAAATTATATATACAGTCTAAGTCAATTCATGAAGAACTAAAATCAATTTAGAAAGACTCTCGAAAAAACTTTTTTTTTAATTCGGACCGGAAGTATGACTTTTAGTCTAATCCAAAAACAGTTTTTGGAAGTACGTACGTCGCAATCGTCCATACGTATAAGAAAGCCATAGGGTTTATATTGTAAGTCGATGATTTGTAGCCTCGAGCACTTGACCCTCTAATGAGAAACTACCCCCTCATTATTTTAAAATAAAAGTTAATAAAAACATTTACATGTAGAGAGAAAAGAAAACCGGTAAATAATAAAAAGACAAGTTAAAGTAAGAAACAAATTAATACTTGATGAAATTTTGATAAACTGGTCCTAGCTTTCCATACAAACCAGTGACTTAATTTTCATCGCTTCGCTAGAATCGCCGCTATTATCCTTTATCACAACTCAGACGTGAACGCAACCTAAAGGAGAGCGAGCTTACTGATAATTTGAGATACTTTGGTGTTATGTATTTGTAATATTACTAAGTTCGCAATGGAGGGTAAGAAGATATAGTTTTCAGACGAGGTTATCACAATATATATATATATATATATATATATATATATATATATATATATATATATATATATATATATATATATATATATAGAAACCAACTGTCGTATCCTTCTACTTATTTCAAATTGTACCCAGTCGTCGGTAATAGGATGTAAGAAGAAAAACAAACTCAAATTACAACGCTAACGTTTCGTACATTTAATCAATGCACTTTATCAAAGCTACAACATGATTAAAAACACATATAACACAGTCAGTAAAATTAAATTATATAACAGCTATTTATTTACCTTAGTAATTTATTGTAGAGATAAAAACATATGAAATGTAAATGATGTTTACGCTACTCACATAGTAATTTGTATATGGTATTTAATACTTTATTCTCGGACATTATGTTATACTCGTTTATATGTTCTCAACAGACGAGACCGTGATCATGTATAGGTTAGCACGTATGTATGTATCTTATTTTAAAAATTATATTATTTTCTTGCGAATAACAAAAACATCACCCACAAAAAGAACAAGCAGACACAAAGCAAACCGAGGTCATTACACTAACAATATAATACACGTATATACCCAATACTCAAAAGATAAAATCTATACAACAATTAACAACTATTATAAATTCAAATGAATGGAAGAATACAATTATTATTATTACTTTATGACCCCTGCATATACATTCAATATTTGTAACACTGAATCATCCTTGACATTGATAGTATACTGGGACTTATATATATTTATTTTCTCAAGAAACAATCTCTTAGTGAGATTATTTTCCTTATCTAAAATTTTCGGGCTGTCAAAATCAAACTCATGGTCAAACTCAAAATGATGTCTTGATAACGCTGTTTGTTCTCTTTTATTTCTATTTCTATCAAAGCAATCTTGTTTATGATTTTGTATTCTTCTAGATAAGTATTGCTTCGTTTGGCCCACATAAACTCCTTCGCATTGCTTGCAACTTATTCTATATATGATATTAGAAGCAGACTGTAATGAGATTGAATCTTTCAATTTTGTAAAAAGATTTGCTATGGTTTTTGGATTGTAAGTTGTTAGACATGTGTCATTGTTTTTAAGAATTCTTATCAAACTAGGTGTCAAATCTTTTATGTATGGTAATTGTTGTATAGATTTTATCTTTTGAGTATTGGGTATATACGTGTATTATATTGTTAGTGTAATGACTTCGGTTTGCTTTGTGTCTGCTTGTTCTTTTTGTGGGTGATGTTTTTGTTATTCGCAAGAAAATAATATAATTTTTAAAATAAGATACATACATACGTGCTAACCTATACATGATCACGGTCTCGTCTGTTGAGAACATATAAACGAGTATAACATAATGTCCGAGAATAAAGTATTAAATACCATATACAAATTACTATGTGAGTAGCGTAAACATCATTTACATTTCATATGTTTTTATCTCTACAATAAATTACTAAGGTAAATAAATAGCTGTTATATAATTTAATTTTACTGACTGTGTTATATGTGTTTTTAATCATGTTGTAGCTTTGATAAAGTGCATTGATTAAATGTACGAAACGTTAGCGTTGTAATTTGAGTTTGTTTTTCTTCTTACATCCTATTACCGACGACTGGGTACAATTTGATATATATATATATATATTAATTCATTTTTTTCTTGGTATTAGCGACCATTACTTTACCAGCTAATTAAACATTAATAAAACACATTTTTTTTTTATAGACGTTTCGACAAAATTTTTTAATTGTCTTCTTCAGTAAAAAATTTTGTCGAAACGTCTATAAAAAAAAAATGTGTTTTATTAATGTTTAATTAGCTGGTAAAGTAATGGTCGCTAATACCAAGAAAAAAATGAATTAATACATTAACAAATGACCAAGAAAGATTAAATATTTATATATATATATATATATATATGACTGTAAACAAGCGTTACACAAATAAAGTGTGTGCAAAAAATTATCATTTGCATTTCTATTATTAATACTATGTCAAGAACATAAAAGTATCTATAATAATTATAAGAGGAAGTGTTTGTGTGCGTGTCTGCATGTGTGCAATGCCCAGACGAATCTATCGCACTTACAGCCGTAAAATTTGACACATAGGTAGTCGTAAAGGTGACTCAATGAACCTCGAAGCCCGAATTATAAAAATTTGATCTAGAATTTTTTTATTTAACGTTTTGTCTTATTTTGGCCAGTCCTCAGTCAACTTCAGTTCGCGATGACACTTGCTGGGAAACGTGACAACTGACAGCCAGAATAGCATATAAAGTCTACGCGAAATGCCGGCATTCAATATGGAGGTCCTTCGGCACAGCTGATAATAACACCTCAAAGTCCACGTTAGATTGATGTTAATGTTACAGGACACCTCAGAATTGAAGGATGGAAGATCTATCTGAAGTTTGAATAACGTTGGCAGTTGCACAAAAATTCAGTTGCAGACTATAAAATGTCAAAATCATTCGTAAATTTCAGTTAGCAAATTCTGACGTTTCCCGGCAAGTGTCGCCGGGAAACGTCAGAATTTGCAGATGAATAGCGCCAGCGTGTTTTCTCAACTGATAAATATCCCGAATTAACAGCATTAAATAATGAATGTATCAAAGATGGACATTTATTTTAATCGAGAGATGTGTTATGAAATATGAAAGAATATACAGTCTCATCGACCAGTTGTCAAGTGTGAACATCAGAAAGCCTACAAATGTTGAAAAGTTAATGAATGAAAAGTGAACTTTTGATTGAAATGAGATATCTTTTAGATATGTATTATTGTTATTATCGATTATTAATTTTGTATGGGTCGTTTATTTATGTATATTTCAATACCGTCGGCACATGAATATATCTACCATCTCTCTTTCTATACTATTATAAATTGTCAGTAAAATTGAAATGTATTCTAATATACATATATGTATAATAAGGGCGAGTTTTCTACATTCGTTAGATGTGTCCGAAATAGAAATAAAATATTAAATAGAAATTCCATAAATATTTATGCCATTTAATTAAATAATACTGTTATGAAAGCAAACATTTAAAGGGTGCGATTGCTGGTTAGCACCATCCAATCAAAATTAATTGATTGAAAGATTGCGTTCGGAAAAAAATATAAATAGATGTCCGAGAACAGACATAATAATAAATTAATTATTAAATAATTATATATTCACATCACTGACTGTGAAGGCCGTAGTTACGACACAATTTAAGTTTCCTAAGTAAAACAATATGAATGTGTAATATACAGTTTGAATCCAGGCGCATAGTGAAAAGTGCCAGGTTTGAACCCCTCTCCCGCATCCCTATATACGACGTTATGACTTATGACAGTGGGCGGAATAGGGTCCGCAAATCCTGCAATGCAGAGGAGGGGGGCAAATCATATATAGATGCTCGTAAATGCTAAATAAATACTCTATAGACACAAGTTATTTTTTATTTCTAATTTTTCTTAGTTATGTTGAAGCCAAAAATATTGCTTTGAAAAGGCAAAACAAAATGTTAGAACATACCTATATTTTTTTAAAAATACTTTTTGAATATTCTAAGCACACAATATTAAAACAAGAATTGTACTTCTGTCATTTTTCTTTCAGCTAAAAATTGTGTCAGATTATTCACAGAACTTTTAAAGACTTTACGACCTACGAAATAAATTTCCTTTAGATTTATTAGATGTAGTGTTTTATTAGGATTTGATGGAACATAATTAACTTAATATGGTGATTTGCTTCTCACACCATTGCTTGTTTTACGAGTCCCTGTGGTACACAGAATAGACGTCTTTTACCTTTAATTAAAAGGTATTTGGGAAATATCAACATATCATATATATATATAACTGTTTCTCCGTCTTTTACCTATCAAAAATATAGAGGTTCTAAGATTAGAACAAAAAGCTCTAATTCATGATTTCTATAAATAATAATGAACCGCAAATATGGAATTGTTATTGCAGTAACTAAGTACATTACTATTCAAAGTTTTTATATTTATTTTATACATTAATTATTGACTTTAATGAATTACCTGAAATGAAGTATTGATAGAGCCTCGCGGAAAAATTTGCGGCGTTAATTTATAGTTACGCCACTGCTAGTTCAAACTTAGTAAGCTAGTAATTCAAACTAAATAAAGTAATTTTGCAATTTTAAAATTTGAATATAAATAGCTGCTTGATTTTGAATTTTACAATTATACATAATTGCAATCTAAAGTATACAGAGTGTTTCATTTAACAAATAAATGTTTATGTCAATTGTTTAGAAACGTGAGGTTATTTTTTGTAATTGTTGTTTAAATCTATATAAATATTAATACTTGCACTTTGATAATTTAAACCGTCTGAAATGGATAATCCAGAACACTAAGTAAATCTTAACATTTCATACAGTATAAACTACTATATTTGGCATATTCTTGAACCTTTGACATTTAAATATACAAAAATTGCGGATATATACATACGTATGTGGGTAATTACTTGAAACCCCTAAACACGCAAACACGTAACTTACCTTAATAGAATCCGGTAAATATTTTCCTAAAATTTCCAAAATTTCGGGTAAGTCTTCTTCTTTTATCAATTTAAAATTCTTGCCTTCGTATAATACTTCTTCCATTGCTAGCAAAGACACATAAAAGAAAGCATAATGCAAAATTTAAATACTTAGTTTAAAAAAAGGAAAATTACTTTGTTCATGTGTTTGTTGAATGCCAATTAAGTAGGACATGCAAATAATATTTTCTAGGTGAAATTGATAAAGAAACAATTGCTAATTTATTAAAATAATATTAAAATGAATTATTTGAAATGAGTTATTCATCATATGAATACGCAAAAGTTTAAAAAATATATGATATTTGGATCAATTGTAAAAATTATGAAATGCATATTTAGTTGAGGAGAGAAATATGACAAATGAAAAGTTTTAAATCTATTAAACATTATTTATTTTAGATAGTATTGGATATTACATGGTTCTAAATATGAATGCATACTTATATTAAGTACTTAACAAAGAATATTTAATGATAAAAATGATTTATATGTAATTAAAAATTAATATAATGTATGTTATGATTCATCCTTCTATTATAATCTATAAAAGCTAAAATAATAAAATTACTTGCTAGAAATCAGGCGAGAGAAAATGAATAGAAACTTAAAAAATAATTAATTATATTTTAATACCTCGCCTTCAACGAGCAATGACTGAATTTGTGTATTCCCTTTTATAAGAAATTATCACACCGAAAATAGTACGTTCACTATTTAATAAATCGTAATAAATACAAATATAAAATATCTTTTTCAATAGGACGAAAGGTGCAAACCAGCTAACGTTTGTACGAAGCACATTGATCGAAATGTAGGGTGCGGAACGGTAACCTGCATCCCCTGACTTATCCCCTTGTACTGCAGCAACCCTGTGTACAGTCAGTTTCAGAGCTTTTCAAATATCAAGCGCATAGAAACACTGCGCAAAAATACACAAGTTCCTTATGACGGAGCCGAGGACACATGTAATCGATTACATAAGTATTTTTGTTCTTACATTGAATAAGTGCGGTAACACAAGAAACTGTTTTGAATAATTTCGCATGTAGGGAAAAAAATCACCCTCGAAAGTTAAACCAGTGCCTTAGCAAACATTTCATAATAAAACAGCTATCGAGATAAGTAAGTGAGAAAAAAAGATTTATATTTTCAATAAACTTAAATTTAATACGAAAACGATAATAAAACTCTTTACATACAAGTTATTGATTATTTAAAATAAATAAAATGTCATTTGAATTAAACGCCGGTCACCATCTATCGAACAGCATCGAAAACTACCTGCATCAGTTGTCTTTTTTACCGACAATGAGTTTACATTCAATAACAGGTAAGTGCTTTTTGTTGTTTTCTTTTAAATTTTCAAAGTTAGAAATATTTTAGATTATCTGGAGGATATTAAGATATCCAGGAGGAAAGTGAAAGATTTTGATACTGTAGATTACACGCAACTTCCTCCATCTGATAATGGTTTTATAGACGCCCAGTTTATTCGCCCTCCACAGAAGATACCATGGAAATCAATCTGCCTGGCTACATTCCTCTTAATTGTTGGCTCTATTATGCTTGTAATGGGCACCATGATAGTCACAGGACACATCGACATGAAATATTCTGATAGGATGTGGCCGATGATAATATTGGGTGCTTTAATGTTTATACCGGGTGCATATCATGTGAGAATAGCTTATTATGCCTACAAGGAAGTACCAGGTTATTCTTTTGATGACATTCCGGAATTTAACTAATATCTGAACATGAAAAAGAATATTTTTACTGCTTGAAGATATGCTTTGTTGATTCAATCCATATGAGGCACTTAACCCGGATAGTACAGTACATATTATATTTGTATAAGTGAAATAATTAGGAGGATAAAAATGTGCAGTCACATTTATTTTGTAGCTTAAAAAGTACATATATATTTGTTACAATTACATTTAAAATAGAAAAAACTAAATACATTTTCAGAACTTATTGCATATTTAATTATAAACCAAAATAAATATTAGTAATTGTAAAAAAATTAGTGTGCTACAAATACAGCGAAATAATTAATTTAATAATAATAAAATTAGTATGTTTAAACTAAGTTTAACTTAACATTTTTCACACAAAATTAGATCTTTTAGAGTGTGTAAATATTTTTTCCATTAATTTTAATACCTATACCTATCTAGAAATATGCGGACAAATGACAGGTAGCGCTTTTGTAATTGTAATTGATTAATATTGATGTTTTGAACAATTTTTTGAGATTAATACACTTATGTCAACCTGGCACGAATATCAAATATGGGGATGAACCGATAAAGAAAATTATCTGCATTTCTTATTATGGTTGGAAATAGATACAAACTAATTGACATGAAAGAACTGGTTCGTAGGAATAGTTCGCAAAGAACTACTTGTAACATGTCTATACTTTAAGACAGAAATCCTTGTTGAACTAAAGATTAGCAGTATATATGCTTTGTAACACAATATTCTTCACCGCTTGAAATGTAAATTTATGAGAAAACTATATGGGTAAGGTAGACTCCGAAATAGAATGATGCAACTCATTTAGTATTTTACAATACTTCTAAACTGACAACAGATAATCACCATATTACTAGAGATTATAAAAAAGTAAATTATATTACAAAAGAGTTCAAATGAGATGATACAACAAAGAGCAGAGTGGTTCTCATTCATATACATATATTACTGCATACGTAAAGCTTGGTAATACAAAATGGCTTTTTATAATTAGTAAATCTACAAGTTCCCTTTAATTCCCGTATAGTTTAAGATTTTTTATTTTTGTAAAGGAAGTATTGCAAATATATTATTATTCGTTTATTCTCTAAAAAAGTATTATGTGCCCACATTAATTATACGTATACGGCTTTATAGCAAGTAGTCTGTGGGTTCAGATGGCTTGCAGGTGGACAATGTCTACCTCGCGGCGACGTTAGATTCATTCTCAGTATCGAGGACACTAGCTGAAGCCTCAATTGGTAGGCTGTCCCTTGTGTATGTCTCTGATTGATGTTTTTCAGCTCCAAGGTTATCCCATCCTATTCCTTGGCTACACTGCGCTGACGAGAACCAAGTAATTCGAAACACGTGTCCGCAGTTGCATTTTGAGCGGAGTTACCCCATGAAATTCTATACTTTAAAATTGGATGTATGTATGTTTGTTTGTATGTTCCCTGTAGACTCCGCTGAACCGATTTTGATGAAATTTTCAGGAAAACTAGTATGTCTGGAGAGTGTTCCTTCTTAGGTTCATCAGTTGATGTTATTTTTATTATTTATGTATCTTGTGCTAATATGAAATGTGTGTCTTGTTGAAATGACATATTATTACCACTTAATCTTAATAATGTTTTGAGAAATGCACCGAACATTTACTTTATTCTGCAAATGAGCACTTCGGAAAATAACAATATATCAAATTTCATTTTTATTTTATTTTACACACATATGTATTTGTCATATAAATAAAAATTATTATTTATAAAATATATTTTCAATTTTAGTAATATTTGCAATACAGGTATATGTATAAGAAATGAATTTAAAACCTTGCGCACTAAATTTCTCTGACCGAAAGATGGTTTCAGTTATACATGCGGCGAGATAGGGGAAGCGGATCCGATTGCACTCAGACTAGACCGACTCGTGTTTTGTCGGCTCTCGGGGAAACCGGTAGGTAATACGGTACCCGAGAGCCGACAAAACACGAGTCAGTCTAGTCTGATGTAGCAGGATCCACTTCCCCTATCTCGCCCATGTATAGTCCAGTAGTCACACACAGTTTACTGCTTTTTGTGAAAAGTAGTTCTCCGAGAACTATATCTTATTCCAAAAAAGAGAGACGAAATTCTGAACAGAACCCCAGTCCAAATTACAACCTCTAACTGGTAAAATCAATTTTAGGCGGTAAAATTAAATTTAAATCCTGTCTGAAATATGAAATCTGTACCAAATGAAATTGTATATAGATTCTTCAGAGATAAATCCACAGTTAAGGCAACAGAATGGTAAGTATAGTAATCACAACAAATGAAAGTAAATAAATTTGTCCAGAAAACAAACAATATCAAAGATGTCAAAATATTTCACAATTGATAGCAAAAAGCGAATGGTGTTATTTCGCCTCGCTCTCAACCAATAAGAAATAACTCTCACTTGGGTCTGTTCAGAACATCGTCTCTCTCTTTTTGGAACAAGGTATAGTCAACTTTAACATAATATGAATTCAAAATTACAGGTTATTAATGCTATTTCAGCATATTTGCAATGTTATAGTTGCACGTAAGCATGATCATATGAGTACAAAGTGATGTTTATTTTGGAAATTGAATATTAAGACACGTCACTGGCGGCAAAATAAATGAAGGAAGACGTTTCCAACTTACCGATTTAATAACATGAAAATTTCTAAATCAGCAACATCCTCGTGAATAATAGCTATTGTGAGCGAGTAGAGACTATACTTTCTCCACGACTATAAAATAATACTATTTTAAAACACATGCGAATATCGGCACCAATATTTGACGTTTTAAAATATAAGGACTTTTTAACGGTTAACTGTGCGGCCGTGCTTAATGTTTGCAAGGGAATTGACTCGATGATCTGTCCGTGGATACGTTTGGAATCCACAGGGCGTGGAATTGATATCATTATTCAATTTAATATTACATTATTCATGATAGTCCTAAATGGCTTCTGTATGGGCGCACTAGTGAAAAGTTGTATTTTTAAAGAGGTTTTAATTTTATTTATATAATTAGATAACAAGTGGCTGGTGATCTATAAAATATTTGTTCATTTTCTCTTCTGTAGGATTTGTTCTCTTTGAATTAACTACATCTTTGTAGATAGAAAACGTCGTTTCTACATCGCAACTGGTTATAGGTGCATACTGGAAAATATTCTTTTATTTCTGCGTATTTAGCATACACAATTGCCGCAATGTTATTAAATCTGGATTTCTATTAAAAACTGCGTCTAACTTTTGCCGAAGGTCACATCCGAAGTCCGAATACTTTTGAAATTATTAATAGCCACATCTAATGTGGTTAATCCATTTTTTAATTTGAGATTCGATTTTCAAAGTATGTGATTAGCTTAGGTAAATTTCCAAAGTGTTCATGAAGGAATAAAAAACTGATTTTTTAAATTTGGGATTTGTGTTAGTTCCTTGCACTCAAAAATACTTCGAGCATCGTCATTTAAACATGTAACGAAATTTCGTAAACTATCGAAATTCTCTGCATAAAAACTATTTCTGTGCATCTTTTAGCAAAGCTAAGTGACGAACGTGCGATATTTTGGCATTCTGTAACGATTTTTACAGACATTGTAATAAAATTTCGGAATCACTGACAATTCATTTTCATATCAGAAAAAGTAACATAAACAACCTTCTAGATCTAAATAAATGATAAATAAAAATGTTGGCGTATGTTATTGAAACTAAATAACAGTAAGTATATACATATTTACATTATTTCTCTTGCGAAATATAAGGTAAATATAATAATTTTAAAAACCCCTCACGCTCCCATCTATGCCGATGTAGAAAGGATTTTACTCATAAATTCCTTACTTTATGGGCATTTTTTGCTCTCATTTCGAGCGTAAACAGATGTTGCAATTCACCATATGAATTAGTGCTATTCAGTAAGTGGGTGTTGTTTACATTATTTATTTGCTCCGTTGTAACTGCGTCGTAGTTTAAACCGGTCTTGTCCGCTCCCTAGTTATTATATTACTCGACAGGAAAATATATCATCTCGCATTTGATGCCATTTTATTTTTATTGGCGCATGGTTGCAAAAGAGATCCCACTATATCATAATTATTTTAAAAGAGTGTGTAAGTGAGACAACAGGTAATTCGACTCTAATAAAACTACAGATTATATATAGGCTTAAATAACTGATTGAATTGAACCAGATGTATCAAAAGAGGAAAGACTGATTTTAAATTTAATAGTGCCAAATAAACTTTATGCTGTAAGTGTGTAATATTTTTGTAATTTAATAGCCATTTAAGATGACTTTTTTGCGCTTTTGTTTATTTTTGGAAAATCAGACTTTATCAAATACATATTATTATGTAGTTTCTCCCAACATTATTACAAATATCGTTTACTATTTAACTCTTGAGACAATTGAAAGGCCATTTATTTTGTTTTAAGTAGGTATATTTAAATTCGATGCTGCACTTGTTTTGACCTACCACAAAGTACAACTGAATAAATTCATGTAATTTGTCTTTATTGATATAATTTCATTCTATTTTTCATGTACATATCAAGATGGTTTGCAAATATGAGTCTGTACTTCAGAAATTACAAAAATGTAGCAGTGCAAATAGACACCAGTCCTCCGCAGTTGTGTAGGAGTTTTACTTTTCACTGTATATACACATACATACTTTAAGGTAATGTCGAAAATAACAGAAAAACACAAATAAAAATATTTTGGATTTATTGTAAAACAAAAATTTACACAAATGGTCCAGTCAATAATTAGAAAGATTAAAAAAAACTGCATTTATTCTGAAAATGAGGAAACTTATTGAAGTTCAGATCTTAAAATTAATAGTAACTTATTTACAGACCAATTGAATAACATTATATAAAACATTCTATGTACACAATATGAGAAAATAAGTTTTAAAATAGTGTTTCATACAGTTAATACATTACCTATACCTTCTAAGAGGTGGTAGACCGGTTCGATATGGAGCTAAGAAATATTTTGCATCTACATAGGAAAATATTATCATGCCAGGAGTGTCTGTGTTGATTTTTTCTTGTCTGGGAAAATGCTTAAGCTTAGACAGCACATTTTGTATTCGACGAATCATCTCTTCACTATCAACAATGCTATTAGTAAGTACGTTGATCTCGTTGGTTAATTCATCAGCTTCTATATACTGGTCAGTGCTAATTATTATGTTTTCTAAGGGAAAATTGGAGCGGCATATTTTGTAGAATTGGTTATGTATTATGTATTGTATCTCCTCGGCGACTAAATTTCTTGGAATGTCTATACTATTTCCCAAACCCTAAAATTATGACAATATAAGATACTATCAGCTCAATTCAAAAATACTTTTATTTATTAATATAAGCGTTAAGTTAAAGTACTTTTACTAACCTCATGAATTTCATATATATTCCTATCTACACACAAATTGAAAAACTCCGCCAATTTTACGTCAGACAAATCAAAGTAAGTTGTTATAAATATACCTCTCATAACACTCTTCTTTAAGTACTTAAACCAACCGTTCATTATATTATCGAATAGTCCCATTAGTTCCGTCTTGTATGTTGAATATAAATTTATCAGTTTGACTAATAACAGATTCAAATATTTTTCCAGGCCTTGAAATATAATATACCATTAATGTAGGTAAAATCAAAATACGAAATTATTATAGAGATTCAAAATAATTGCTTATGCCCCAATAATACATTGCAAATCTTAAGAACATACGAGTATATACTAGGTGATACTAAAAAACAAATCACCCAGTGAATGTTGCAACGGTATAGCCTAATTTAATAATTTTATAAATTTTAAATACGAATATGAATTATATTTCAAAGTTATGTCTTAGAAACCAACGATATATTTCTTAGAACTGTTTATTCTAAATGTATATCTATGTATAAGCTAAATACTATTTAGATAGGAAATGTTTATAAGTTTCATGACACCAAATGTTTGTATTAAATATTAAATAACATATTTGTCACCGTTTCATGTGTACGTGATGGAATGCATGGGAACGATACCTGCGGGAAATGTGCAGCGGTGAAGGGAGACAGATTGTTACGTTCTAGGGAATGAAGCTCGATGAATAAAGATGTCGACCGGGCTACTTCAGAGAAAAAAGTCGGCTGGGGACTTTCGAAGACATCACTCACCGGCGTATTAGACCGGTTTAAGTAGACAGTTAAAAATAATATAAGCTCCTCTAATTAATAAGTAAGTCGATCTACATATAGCGGTCGATAATGTATTAAATTGTCGTTATTTGAACCTCAAAAGTAATAAAATAGGTTCTTTGTTAACATGAAGGTCGATCGCCAACTAAGTGTTAAATGTGTAAAGTTTAACATATCCTCCTATAAAAAGTTATTATTGTGCAAATAGCCATTAAAGAAGCTACATGTGTGTCTCTACCGTCGAAGGAGAACTCCAACTAAGCACACCGACAACAGGAAGATCTTCTTCAGTGAAAGGAGAAAAATATATGAAAGGTATTTAAAACTATTATTGCGCGAGTGCCACATAAACTTAAATATTAAAATATGTCTTAATGTAGAGACGTTTAAAATAATATACTAATCTAAGATTGATAAACATATTCAATAGTTGTCTTAGATACAAGAATATCATTTGCGTAATAGATATATGTTAAATCTAAGCATAGTTTGTTTTTCTATTAAGACCTACATTGTTAGTATTGATATAAATACTGAGAGGCGGTGGAAAACAAACGATGTATGATGCATTTTATTTCAGAGAAACGATAATATATAAATAAATCATAACTAATCTTTCAGTATTATATGCGCTCTGAAATTATTTTATTAATGTGTTTGTTCTATTTAAAATTGATATTATTTTGTGTATGTTTTCTTTGGTGTTTGCATTAATATATGCAAGAATTTTCTAATACAAATGTTAGTTAAATTAAAATAATTTTGTTTTATTTAATTATGCCAATTAACGCCCAAAAATTGTTTTTTGTTGATATCTCTTAACATGTGTCGTCCTGGGAATACGAGCTAGCCAGGTAAAACGATTTACATGTTCTTTTATTCAAAAAAATATTAAAATATAAAAGGCCTTTACAAGTTTCTTTTCAAAGTATATGTTTTATAACCCAGTTTTATACTAATGTTTACTATGTCGAGAATAAATTGTGTTCTTGTCAACTAACCGAATTTGAAAAGCGTGACGTTGGATTAGTGAAGCGAGTGTTGGGGAGAATTGTCTCGAGAAGGTAGCCAAATCGCAGAAGATCTGGATAACCTAGAAGAATCACCGAACAGAAAGATAGGAGACTAAGACTGTGTTTAGCGATCGGCATAATACCTCAAAGCCTGGGATTTTTTTGGCAGCGATAACAACGATCAGCGATAAATTACAAAGATTTTAAAAGCGTGTGCTTGGTTTTCTGGTGGTTTTTATTTTTCGTAAATAGTTGAAAAAAGCTTCAAGAAACAAACTTTCTATTACGAGTTAAAAAGTATAAATTTAATTTACTTTTCTTATAATTTTTAATTTTAATTCGTGATGGTACTTTTCCGCCACCTTGTATATACTCTCACGTCTTATATAATTCTTCTGTTTGTTTTTTCAGTGATGCTTTAATTAATTATCGACCTCTTTTTTCTTCATGGTTCTTCCCTGCCGTATTTATGGCCATCCTTACTTTAGAAGAGGGTATTTAATAAGAGCAGATCAATTTGGATAAAAATTCCTGTTCATTATATTTTTACCAAATTTTCCCATATCTTGTTTGTTTTTTACGTGGTTTCCTGTTCTGGCATTGGCAAATTGATCAACAGTTTTAAGAAAACATTTGAATAGAAAGTATGCGCAGACAATTCAGATCACTCGGAGTACTTCCTTCAGTGATTGTAGTGATTGAGGTACAGCAATTAACAGCAACAAAATGGTTCTATCGGGACCAGTGGCTTTTAAAATACCGTAGTCGTCAAATTTTAATTTCGGTTTACACTTCTATCTCATGCAGAAGATGACCTTATAATATGCAGCGATGCCTGCTTGCTAACAGTGGTGGGAGACAACGCAGTGTCGGGGACCCTCACGCCTTACATTTCATAGGAAACGTTTGTCGAGTGTACTGCCTTGGCAGCCTCGCTTATGTTTATCTTTAGTTTATTTCGTCGCGCTCTTTTCCTCTTTCTACTTTCGTATCAGAAATTAAAATATGTCGACTACGGTATATGTGTATATGCAAGTGATTTATTATTGTATACTTTCCCACATACAGGCTGATTCAACTTAAGTGCGCACCATTGCTAACTCACTTATTATTAATTCTAGAAAATGGGCCAAATTAGCAAAGTAGTAGTGTTTTTAATGTTGATTAATATGCAGTTCATGAATAAACAATTGAATAACGCATTTCCGAGATATATTGATTTTTTTTTAAATAGAACACCCTATATATTTTTAAAAATATTGATTAATAATTTAATTTGTGATATAAAGCTTCCCATGCACTATTGTCTTGAAACGGACAATAAAGAAGTTATACAAATTAAGTGCGCACCATTGCTATCTCTGTTGTTATTAATTCTAGAGAGCAGGTTAAAGTAGAAGCTTATTTTTTTTTATGCGGACTAATATACAGTTCATGAATAAATGATAATAAAGGTTATTGTAGATTGCTGTTGATGTTAATGGTGATATTCTTATCTATCCTATAAAATGAATAGTAGACTTCTTTCACTTAAAACCAAAAAGAAAAACAGTATGACATTTGACATTGTCAACAATGTACTGAGAGTATAAATCTTTCGCACACATTTTTTCGCATAATAGTAGTTCTTCATTTTACTTTGTGTTGTGTACTTTTATTCTATTTTTCCACATTTACGCTGTCTAGTGTTAGATATCTGATTATGGTGTTTTCTCATTTGGAAAAATGCGATATGTTGGAAGCATCCATCGTGTCTAGTAAAAATTCAAAAAGGACTAGCGAACATTATGCTGAACGATATCCTTTACGACAGCAGCCAGATGGACGTTACTTTCGAAGACTGTCAGTTTACACGACATGATTGCTTATTTAAAAGGAAAATAAATAAGAAAAGTATCATCCTCAATGAAGAAGTAGAAACTATGGTGTTAGCATATTTTGAAGCTCATCGTGAATTTTCTATTAGGGATGCTACGATAGAATTAGGTTTAAGTTATTCATCAATCCAAAGAATTTTGAAGAGGCATAAGTATATCCCATATAAATTCCGAACCTCACAAACATTACTACCCAGAGACTTAGCCAGGAGATTAACCTTCTGTCAATGGTTCGTAAATTTCTGCAATGACAATTTAAAAGGAGCACAATGTATTTTATGGAGTGATAAAACTTTTCAAATAGAGGCACGTTTAATAAGAAGAACAGTCACTACTGGTCCTAAGAAAATTTACTAATAGTGCGTCGATATATGCTGCACAAGTTCGGTTTGGTGCGGACTGATAGATTCGATAGTCGTCGGTCCAGTGTTCTATAACGGTACGTTGAGAGAAAGATATCTGGAATTTCTTCGTAACGTTCTGGATGATTTCCTTGAAAACGCCAATTATATGATGCGCCAAAATTTATACTTTCAACATGACGGTGCTCCTGCACACAACTGTCACCTAGTACAAAACTATTTCAACGCCACCTTTGCCAATAAATGGATTGGTACCAATCGTCACATTCGATGGCCAGCACGGGTTCCGGACCTCTCGCCTTTAGACTTTTTTCTTTGGGGATATTTAAAAAATAGGGTGTACACAAAACGCGGTACAATACCGTACACGAATTGCAGAACAAGCTCAGAGATATTTTAACGAATTGTATGGAAGAATAATATTAAGAGCTACCCAGAGTGTACTTAAGCGGGCACGGAATGGAATTGTGAAGGAAGGTGACACATTCAAGCATTATTTATAAATTATACAGTTACTATTTAATTTAACATCAGTGACATTACTTTAAGGGACAATATGTTAAAATACACATGAATAAATATTTATATACCGTGGGTTTTTTTTATCACTGAACATACACACGATAACACCTATGTTCAGTTTTAAAATAAACGCGTCAATGCATGGAACATTATGCAACCAACATTGCGCTATGTAACTAACATGGGTCAATTACTTGTTTCGACAAACGTCAAAATCAATGTCATAACAGAAATGATATTTTGAATATTTCAATATTTCACATTTGTATTCACCTAATTTAAAAAATGTATAAAAAGATGATAAAATAGAAATTTTAAACTGGTATAAAGCTGGAAATAGTTTAAGGAAAGTGCTGGATGTTTTCTGTCAAATATCCTGACAAGCCCATACCATCTATCGGAACAATTCAGGCGATTAGTAGGAAATTTGATTCTGATGGCTGTATAATAAATTCCCACAGAGAGAAAATAACAACTCCTCACATCCTAACAGAAGCATTAAAATTAAATGTGTTATGTTACATTGAAGAAAGCCCCACTACACAATTAAGTAAATTAGCACAATTTAATATTTCGAAGACATCTATATTTAAAATTCTCAAAGAGTACAAATACAAATCTTACAAGTTTTCAAATCACCAACAATTATTTGACGAAGAAAAAATAAGACGTGTTGATTTTTGCGAAACACTATTTAATTCATTAAATGAAAATAATAATATGTTGAAGAAAATACTTTTCACTGATGAAGCGTCTTTTACATTAAATGGTTTTGTTAACTCTCAAAATTATCGGTCTGTTATAACAGCACCTTATTTCACTAAATCAATGACTTCATTTTACATTATTAGGTACTGGTCACGGACGAATGATCATATTCAAAATTTAACACATACACAGTATAACGCTAGAGTTAATGTATGGGCAGGTATAATCGGCACTGAACTTGTGGGACCATATTTTATTGATACAAATTTTAATTCCAATAAGTTCTTGGAATTACTTCGTACACGAATTGTTCCTTGAATTGAAAATTTAAACATTGAGAATCCCTGGTTTCAAATGGATGGAGCCCCAATTCATTCAACTGCAGCAATTACAAATTTTCTGAATTTAAGTTTTCCTGGTCGATGGATAGGGAGGCGTGGTCCGATTGTTTGGCCGGCCCGTTCGCCAGATTAAAGGCGGCTGCACAATCGAACGGGAACGGTAACGAGAACGGAAACGGGAAAAAGGTTAAATCATACGATGTAAATGTAGGCATGCACAATGCAATTCCGAGAACGACAAGCTACCCGGTAACGAGAACGGGAAAGTTGGTCAAGTTTTAACTTTTTCGTTCCCGTATATTACCGGAACCAATCAGAAGGCTTTAAAATTACATATATAACCCAAATTTATATGTCAGTACAGATGTCAGTAATTGTCTCAAAAATGGATGACGAATTATTAATTTATTTTGTTGAGCAAAATGCACACATTTACAATAAATCGTTAAAAGACTACAAAGACGAAAAAGTAAAACAAAACACGTGGATTTCAATTGCAGAAAACCTAAATTCCACACGTAAGTATATATGTACATGAAATGATAAAAAAACATACAGTACAAACATAACCCAAATTTATAGTAATCCATAATTTTCGATTTTATTTAAAAATTCAGTAAAGATTGTCAACTACCAGTCAATAAATACAGTTTTTAAACATAAATCAACAAAGTTGGCAGCTTGGTAAATTGAAATAGCACCTACTCTCAACAAATATCCCTCATCTGCTTAAATTTACCGTTTGCGTTCCCGTTCCCGTTCGATTGTGCAGCCGCCTTCATCGCCAAATGACTTTTTTCTTTGGGGATACCTTTAATCTAAAATTTATAATAATGTAATTTTAACTAACATTGAAGATTTAAAAGCACGCATAAGTACATCCTGCGACGAATTACAAACCAAACGGAATTTTTAACTCGCTCTTTGCAAGAATTTCATAATCGACTCGCATATTGTATGGAATGTGAAGGTGGACATTTCGAACATTTATTAAAAAGTTAAAGCATTTTAAATAAAAATATTTTTTTTCAATGTGTCTTAAAATTCACTATAATAAGTGTTAAAATAATTTAATATACTAATTTTCACCCTTTGTTGACACTGACAACTAAAATGCCTTATTATGACAAGTGATGACACTCGCAATTATCGCAATGTTGGTTGCATACTGTTCCATGCATTGACACGTTTATTTTAAAACAACATAGTTGTTATTATGTACTATGTTCAGTGATTAAATAAACTCACGGTATGTGTAACTTCTTTATTATCCGTTTTAAGGCAATAGTGTATAGGAACTTTTATATTACAAAATAAATTACTAATTAATTTTTTTTATAATATACCGGGTGTCCAGTTTAAAATGCAGTACATGGGGATATTGGAAACCGTTGGAGATACAACGTCGGTTAAATGGAAGAAAAGTTGCGTATTCATTTGTCCATGAATAATCTGACATCAGATTTTGAAATTTTTGTTTGATTGGGCAGATACAGGGTGAAAAAGAAAAAAATGCATTTTTGAAAATCTTCCATATTTTGTTTCGTAGAAGAGATAAATTTACAAAAGTTGTAAGCTAGGGATAACAAGTCATAAGGATTTTAAAAATGATTAAAAAAAAAATCTAAGCCTACTAGATGTTGCGTGACAATAATCAACTTTTGTTTTTCTTATGGCAGCCATATTGGATTTTGACATTTTTAATATCTTCAAAAAAAATGCTATTCAATGATGTATAACATGTTTATGTTCAGGATAGTAAAAACATGAAAAAGAGAGAAAGTAAGATTTTAACATAGTAGGCCATGGAACTGTGGATATCTTAAGTATATACTGATAAAAAAAAAACAAAAAACAACAAGTCTCCAAGTACTGTTAAAATATCTTTAACATTTTATTTATTAGTATTCATTAAATAAAGGTGGTTAGGTAGCTGAATCATTAATGTAACAACTGTTCAAATAAGCCACCGTTCATTCGTATGCATAATCTACATCGTGTTAGTACTGCCTCACAAGATTGTCTAACCATGTTCGGTGTCATTCCATTCAGTGCTTCTTCAACTGCTTGACGTAATTCTTCCACATTTTCATAAGATCTCGAATACACCGTGTTTTTCAGATAGCCCCATACAAAAAAATCAAGAGGTGTGAGGTCCGGGGACCTAGCAGGCCACCCTATTGGACCTCGGTTACCAATCCAGTTATTGTAATATTGATTATTTAAATAATTTGTAACCAACAAGGAATTGTGTTGCTGAAAATACATATTTTGCAACGTGGCAAGTGGAAGTTCTTCAATTCTTTCAGCAACATGTACGCGCAAAAGTTCTAAATAACTTTCAGAATTTAAATTCTCATTGAAAAAGAATGGACCGATAACATGGGTATCAATAACACCGATCCAGACATTAAATCCCCATTTGACTTGCTGTCTAATGCCACGACTAGGTGTGGATTTTCATCGGACCAAAAGATAGTATTTTTACGATTAAACATTCCAGAGTTAGTAAATCGACTCTCATCAGACCATAAGATTTTCGCAGAAAAGTTTGGATTTTCATTATGTTTTTCGATGAACCAATGACAGAATTGTGCTCTCCGTATTTCGTCACCATTTTGAAGCCCTTGACTGGCTCTTTCACGATAAAGTTTGAATTTGGCACGCTTTAAAATGGTACCAGCTGTTGACCTAGCGACGCCAAGTGTATTTTCAATTACTCGTAAAGACGTACGGGGATTTTCAACCACTGCTTGAAGAACAATATTTTCATTATTTTCATTGTTTTGCTTTTTTGGGGTTTGACAAAACTTCCATGCATTATCAAATTATCACGCAATCGGCGAAAAATGCTTTTTTCTGGCTGCCGCCTTTCAGGGTATCTATCGAAATACATTTCTGCAGCCAATTCATCATTTCTTCCACTCAAAATAAAACACTCCAGCATTTGATATTTGTCACTACTTGTAAAACGATCCATCTTAGGTTTGCTCAGTACAGATACTTGGATACAATGAGATTAACAATAAGATTACTGACAGTTCAGAATAAACTTCACAGCTTTTAGACTTGTTTAATACAAATGTCACATTTATTATCACGGCCTACTATGTTAAAATCTTACTTTCTCTATTTTTCATGTTTTTACTATCTTGAACATAAACATGTTATACATCATTGAATAGCATTTTTTTTGAAGATATTAAAAATGTCAAAATCCAATATGGCTGCCATAAGAAAAACAAAAGTTGATTATTGTCACGCAAAATCTAGTAGACCTAGATTTTTTTTTTAATCATTTTTAAAATCCTCATGACTTGTTATCCCTAACTTACAACTTTTATAAATTTATCTCTTCTAGGAAACAAAATATGGAAGATTTTCAAAAATGCATTTTTTTCTTTTTCACCCTGTATCTGCCCAATGAAACAAAAATTTCAAAATCTGATGTCGGATTATTCATGGACAAATGAATACGCAACTTTTCTCCCATTTAACCGACGTTGTATCTCCAAGGGTTTCCAATATCCCCATGTACTGCATTTTAAACTGGACAGGGTGTATAGGGTATTCTATTTAAAAAAAAAATTCAATATTTCTCGGAAATGCATTATTCAATTGTTTACTTATGAACAGCATATTAGTCAACATTAAAAACCCTACTACTTTGCTAATTTAACCTACTTTCTAGAATTAATAATAACGGAGTTAGCAATGGTGCACACGTAATTTGAATCAGCTTGTATATGTTTATTAAGTTTGAGACACTGTCAAATGAGTATTATAAATAATGTTTTTAAACGACTCTTGTATTTCGCTACAAGTTATACCATAGTGTATACCTTCTAAGTATTTTCTGTAACTATTGTTAACAATTATTTCTAATTGAGTTCAAAACAGTTTTATTCAATTTACTACAATTGTTTCACCCTACTAGGGCTTCATCAGGTGATGAATATTATAATATTCATCACCTGATGAAGCCCTAGTAGGGTGAAACAATTGTAGTAGACTCCATTCATACGAGGCCCACTCAATTCTCTCAATCTGTCACACGATAGGCCGATGTATTGCGGAAAAAACTACTCTGCAATATAAAGATTTTTTTTCTAGATATTATTTTCCAAATTGGTTCAAAATTGTATTTTGTTTAAACTTAAGAATCCACAATTGTTCCAGTGAACAGATTTCTGCATTCAATATTAATAGCCGGAATTTATTAATTCTGCAGTATGGCAAGTTATGAGTTAATGTTAGAAATAATTAATTGATTGAAGACGGAGATACGTGTTGAAACTCCATAATTTACAAGTAAAAATTGAAATAAATTCAAATTGAGTTCAAAACAGTTTTATTCAATTTACTACAATTGTTTCACCCTACTAGAATATTATAATATTCATCACCTGATGAAGCCCTAGTAGGGTGAAACAATTGTAGTAAATTGAATAAAACTGTTTTGAACTCAATTTCAATTTATTTCAATTTTTACTTGTAAATTATGGAGTTTCAACACGTATCTCCGTCTTCAATCAATTAATTATTTCTAACATTAACTCATAACTTGCCATACTGCAGAATTAATAAATTCCGGCTATTAATATTGAATGCAGAAATCTGTTCACTGGAACAATTGTGGATTCTTAAGTTTAAACAAAATACAATTTTGAACCAATTTGAAAAATAATATCTAGAAAAAAAATCTTTATATTGCAGAGTAGTTTTTTCCGCAATACATCGGCCTATCGTGTGACAGATTGAGAGAATTGAGTGGGCCTCGTATGAATGGAGTCGGCCATGTTTCATGTTGACTCTATGTCCTTATTACTTGACCTGCGGTTTAAAATTTGTCATGATTATCAGAGCGATATATGTAATTTTTTTGAATCTCTTTTTGTAGTAAGCATACTTATATGTTTCAACGAATCCATATTCAACATCAAATAGAAAATTAATTCTCTTGCAATCTGTACGTCTTTCAGAAGCGCCGTCTCCATAAATTCCTGTAAAATACGCTTTTGAAAATCTGCCTGATGCACAATATTATCTGATGATGGGATATCTTGAAATAAATCCAATTCTAAAAAAAAAGTGCAGTATTAATCATGTACATAATTGGAATGAAATGTATGGGATATTTACTAGATTTTAATAATTTTAAAACTTCTTTTAACTTCCCAGCTCTTATAAAAATTTTAAATATAAAAATGTATCGCAATTTCTTCGTGGCCATCCAATCGTAATTAGATATATTCTGAAAAACAGAACAGAAAATAAAAGTTATTATCGGTTGAATCACTTTGGCAACCGACATGCGCCAATAATCTAAAATGGTGTCAAATTATTCTATGAAGTAATATAACCATTGAGAAAGAATAGGTAGGGAGACGACGTCACGTGATCAAACCGGGTACAGGTCCGCCATATTGATACTACAGTTAAGTCAAATAAATATTTCTTAAACTACATTTCTTCTTTTTCAATCTTCAGTTATTAGCGTACCTAGGACAACATTTCTGTCTAACATAAAACATTTGTTGGAATTCCCCAAAAAATTCAAATCCACGACTTACATACTATTATATTAAACTTGGGACTGACAGATTATAATTTAGAGTAGTTCGGACCAGGTGAGGCAGCCATATTTGTCCCACACTTATCCCCGCCCAATGCCCCCGTTTTGAACGTACAGCAAAGATGCTTTCCAGCAGTCCATACTATTTTTCCTCAATGAATATAACCTACAAAAGTCATTTCAGGGTTGTCATAATAATAATATTTATACAGCTTTTGGACATATGACATATTCTTATTAATTATATCAGGGAAATGTTATTTCAGGCTTCTTAATTGGATATTCAAATTTGTTTAATTTGAATTCCTAGCCACATAGGTATTAAGTACAATGAAAAAGCTGATAATTTAGCTAAGTTAGGTATATATAGGTCTTTATATAATACACTCACCGGCAAAATAATCGATCCACTCAAAAAATTGATGAAGTTTCTTCGTTAATAAGTTTGTTATTTTAAATTCGATTTGATTCATTTCTTTTGCATATTGTAGGTAAATTTAAATGTAATCTATCACATCTTTAGAATTTTAAGAAAATTTGGCGTACATCATTTTATACAGGGTGACACAAAGTCTGTTTTTTTACATCAACTTTAAAACCACATATGGATTGTCAAAGTTGCTCCACCTTGTATTTTCTTATTTTGTTAACAAGACACGTCACTTCTTTACAATTTCTTTTTTTATTTATACAAGGGTTTAAGAAAAATCTTGCATTTTTACATTTTTCCTATGGTACTAACAATAAGTTTACGAATTTAACTTAACACCGAATATAATGAAAAGGAAATGAAAAGAAAATGAAAAACATAAAAGACTTAATACGAAGTGTTTCCTCCACGTGCACGGAAAACAGCTGCAATTCGTCTTGGCATGCTCTCAATCAAGTTTTGAAAGTAAGCCTGGTTGATTTGATTCCATTCTTCTGTTAGAACGTCACTAAGCTGCTGTAAATTTGCAGGCGTTGGTACACGAGATCGTATTTTCCTCCCAAGTGCATCCCAAACATGCTCAATTGGGTTTAGGTCTGGGCTTAGAGCAAGCCAATTTACTACTGGGATTTCAACCTCGGCTAAATACTCGCGTACAATTCTGGCAACATGCGGTTGGGCATTATCATGCATCAGCATGAAATCATCTCCGATGAACGGTGCAAAAGGAACAATATGTGGCTCTAAAACTTCTCTTATGTATCTATCGGCTGTCATGGCTGCCCCGTTCATTATAACCAAGTCCGTCCGAGCTTCTAAATTTATGCCACCCCACACCATTACCGAACCGCCTCCATAACTTACTCTAGGAAAAAAATGGTTTTGAAAGAAACGTTCACCAGTTTTCCGGTAAATTCTTTCACGTCCATCTGGTGTTCTAAGACAAAATCTTGACTCATCCGTGAATAGGATGTTGCTCCATTCTTCGTTACCCCAATTTACATGTTCCCTAGCAAATCTAAGGCGTTCAACACGATGGTGTCTCAATAACTCTAGACCAGTTGCAGGTCTCCTAAAACGCAGTCCAATATCAAACAGCCGCCTTCTTATTGTTCTATCACTTACTTGAACTTGACTTACGTTCTGTAATCTGTTTTTCATTTGCACAGAAGTAACTTTTCTGTCCCTCAAAACATTTAACGTTATAAAGCGATTATCTCGCTCACTAGTAGATTTTTTTCAACAAGGATTTCTTCTTGTGTATACACCAAATTCATTAAACCGTTTAACAGCTCTTTGAACTTTACATCTTGAAACTCCCAACACTCTGGGACCACATAATACTCTGACCTACCATCCTGAATCAAAGCAACAGCTCTCGCTGCGTCGGTTACAGAAAGATCCATATTTTAAATTACTATTCGACAAGAAACACGATCAAAAACGTAATTGACAAGTTTTAGATTTTACAACTGACAGTATTTCAATAGCCCTCTATGCAAAAACGATAAATTCGTAAACTTATTGTTAGTACCATAGGAAAAATGTAAAAATGTAAGATTTTTCTTAAACCCTTGAATCTTTTACAAAAATTAAACTATTGTAATAAATAAAAAAAGAAATTGTAAAGAAATGATGTGTTTTGTTAACAAATAAGAAAATACAAGATGGGGCAACTTTGACAATCCATATGTGGTTTTAAAGTCGATTTAAAAAAACAGACTTTGTGTCACCCTGTATAAAATGATGTACGCCAAATTTTCTTAAAATTCCAAAGATGTGATAGATTACATTTAAATTTACCTACAATATGCAAAAAAAAAATGAATCAAATCGAATTTAAAATAACAAACTTATTAACGAACAAACTTCATCAATTTTTTGGGTGGATCGATTATTTTGCCGGTGAGTGAACTATCGTATAATGACTTTGTCCCTGTTTTTAAAGATGAGATCTTTGAGATTTGGCATAGGATGTGGATTAATTCCTTACAATACAAAAGAAAATTTTACAATAATATCCAGCCCAATATTCCTAAATCTCCATGGTTTAAGTCGTTTCCTTCATTGTCAAGAGCTTTCATTAGTTTGTTGTCTCGTTTATGATTTGGGCATTGTTTAGTTCCCCTTCATCTATTTAGGTTGAATATCGTTGAGTCTCCTCTCTGCGAATGTGGCGAGGAAGGAAGTATTAATCATGTTTTCTTCAACTGCAATCTCAGATATTGTCAATCTAATTTACTTATTCAAAATCTTATTCTTTTAAAGTTCTATCCTCCGTATGATATTTCTCATTTGTTACATTCGTTATCTTTCAAACTTTATAAATGTCTTTATTCATATTTGGAAAAAAATAAAATTAATATTTAACCCTTAAATATTCCCTTTCCTTTTCTTTATGTTCTATTGTTTTCCTATCCTTGGGCAATTTTTCCAAGGCTCCCTTTTTTGGTGTGTTGAGAGTCGCCGGGGCCCCGGCTCGAGAAGAGTTTACTCCTTTGTTTAATTTCCCTCTCTCTCTTTCCCCCGGAGATTGATGTGTGATTGGAGTTTCAGTATAAGTTGTTAATGGCGAATGAAAAAAGTCCTGGTTGATTTAAACGAGAAAAGAAATCATATATGAAGAAGAAGACGAAGACATATGACATAATTACCTTAAAAGTTTCTTATAATTGTCATACAAACAATATAAATTCAACAATGCTTGCCTAGTACACAGAATAGCCAAACATTAAATAGAAAAGCAATATTTAATAATATTACTTGTAATATTCAAATTGTAACTGGCTTTCATTTAATAGTATATATCAGGGTATATTATATTTTAGCAAGAGACATGCGCCAATGAATTACAAATGTTGTCAAATTTGAGATGTTGCAGAATTTTATTTAATTAAATAATATAACTTACAGAAGCCATTTCAGGACTGTCAATAATATATTCATCCACCCTTTGACATTCGTCATAATTACCTTTTGACGTTGTTATAATTGCCTTCCAAACAATACAAATTTGTAATACTGATTTGCTACTAGAGAAAATAGCCAAAAATTAAATAAAATGTAGATACCATCTGTATATGACTTTCATGTAATAGTATTATAATAGTAAATATCCTATACTTATATGTATCTTTAAATATTAATTTTTTTCAATTTCCTTGTTGCTGAAATTATTCCGGTCGATGTCAATTCGTAGTGGCACTGAATTATCTTCTATAGTATCCGATATATAGTTCGTATATTGGCCGTGCCGGTTACTAAAACGTCTCTACTACATAACTTTATTACGCATTTTTTAACTTACAAGTCCAAATATAATTCTTGTATTTAATACCGGAGCTGCTAAATAGCTTTTGTAGGTTAAATTACTTGATAGGTTAAATTTGACGCCATTTTAATTTACTGGCGCATATCGGTTGCCAAGGCTATTCAACTATTACGGACGTACATTGTGTTTATTAACATCTAGTTTTTGGAATGGGTGTAATAAATGTGATACAAGGGCTGCTCTGTTTCCGTTGAGCCTGGTAAAGTAAAACAATTTATTTACAAAAAACATTTATTTATAATTATTCTCCGCCACAATCAATGCATTTTTGCATCCGTGAAAACCAATCTTGAAAACATTTTCTCCAATGTTCTGGCCGTAGTTTGTTTATTTCATTTTTAAATGCATCAACCGCTTCTTCGGACGATGTAAAACGTAAACCCCGTAATTTATCCTTCACCCGCGGAAACAAGAAGTCTTTAGGTGCTAGGTCTGGACTATATAGTGAATGATCCATTATTTCTATGTTTTGGGCAGTCAAATACTCAGTTGTGCGAACGGCAGTGTGGGTCTGAGGGTTATCTTGATGCAAGATGATCCTTCCTCTTGGACGTATTTCGCGAACATTTTGGAGAACCTGAGGCAAACAAACTGTAGTGTGCCGCTATGAATTAAGAGTACGTCTATCCTCCACTTCTGCACTGGAAATATGCCTAGTAATTCCAAAAAATGTGGCGACCATCTTCTTGTTTCGAACAACTTTTGTTGGAGCCGACTCATTCTAAAAACTCAAACTGTCGATTGTTTTTTTTTCGGGATCATAGCAGGATACCCATGTTTCATCACCTGTAATGATGTACACCAAATGAGATGACCCGCGGATAAAGCAATCTAATGTAGATCTGCACCATCTCACATGGTCTTCTTTTTGAATTGAAGTCAAGTTGTGGGGAATCCACCGAAAACAAAGCTTAGGGACCTTCAAATGTGTAAAATAATGTTCATTGCTTTCACATCAATCTTTAAAGTGTTTGAATGCTTCTGACAGCAGTACGCCGGTCTTCTGCAATCATGTTCTGAATAAGAGCAATATTTTAATACATTTTCGAATAGGCTCATTTCGCGTCTAATACTATTTACCAACCCCGATTCATTTTGTACTTCAGGATCTGGGGATTCTTCCATGCTCTTATTAATTTCCTGTTGTAACTTCTCCTTTTGTGTCAATTGGGGTTGGGAGGTTTGCTGCCTCGGCTCATCATCTGTTTGTGATCCTGAACTTTCTTCCTCTTCCGTGTCATCTCGACTATTTAGTCTTTTAACAATACTCTTTATTTGCTTCCGCACTAAAGCCTGTATAGGAACTGGAAATAGTCAAGCCATTCCAAATCCGATAATAACTGATTTTCATCATCTTTTCGTGGATTTTGTAAATAATTCAATACGCCAGTTAACTCATCACTTCGTCGTTGCTTTATACGTTCCACTAACGATGTCTTCATTTTATTGGCGAGTGCTGAGGTTTTCCTAGACAATGTTTTATAAGAAATTTCAAAGCGGCATCAGCTGTGCATAAATTAGCATCTCGCCGACAGATTGCTTCTACTGTTAATTTAATTGGGGTCAGCACATCAACAATTTTATTTACCAAGTCAAAATCAGCATCTTCTAAACGGATTGGATGATTGAGATCTATAAGAGCTTTTTGAATGCAGGTTTATAAAAGAGAAAATCGTTCCAACATAGTTAAACGACAATTCCACCTGGTTTTACAGTCCAAAAGAAGTGACAGCTCTTTTTCATGTTCAATCTTCACATATTTTTGAAGTACTGTTTCATTTTTTAATGGTGATCTTTTTAAATACACTACAAGTTTGCGGATTTTTTTTATCAGCTCATTAATGTTTTCATCTTTTGTTAACTCTGATATGTGTTCTCGCTCGGGATCAAAAAATTCGGGATTCCGGGATTGTATTGTCTACTTGTCACCAAATGCTCTATAGATTTCCTCATAACATTCTTTACGGCTAGAGCCGTGCTTGAAATTGTAAAGAATTACCGCTCGATAATGTTCAGTTCCGTGATTTATTGGCGAAAGGGATACTTTAAACTAATGTAACTTACAATCAAGTATATTTGACAACTGTCACTATAACTAAACAACTGATTGAAATGTTCGTACAAAATTTGTCGCAAAATATCATCGCCTACTAGATAGGCTCAGCGGAAAGAGAACAAAACCTAGACAACAATACCGCCAATAAACAAAAATGAAAGAACCATATTTAAACCGTAAATCCTTACAATCAACATTTCTAACCTATCCTGAGTGCCTTTATAATGAGAGTGATAACACGAGATAGGAAATCAATAGAAACCAAGTCGGCCATTATGTGGGCACCTGTGGGTATCTGTCAAATGATAAATTAACAAATAAGGATTGATATACTTAACATATAATTTGCGTATTAAATGGATATGTATTTAAAAAAAACGTGATAAATAAAGATAAGAATGTAAAACTGTAAAATACATTTTTGCACAAGACGCCATTATGTGGGTACAAATTGCGTTTAACCTATCAGAACTAATCTCATCTGTGTCACCACTCTGATTATAAAGGCACTCTAATCTTGACAAACTGACAAAATTACTCACCGTTGTGTCTAAAAAACTATCCAGGTCATTCATATAAATATCAAGCAGTCGGACGGCAGTTCCATATTCTTTGTTTCTGTCCAAAACTGGCAACACATTAAAGGCTAACAACCTCGTCAAGGATTTCATAGGCAAAGACAGATTGACAGAATGTAGTATTTCTGTAATTTAAAATTATATTAATTTTACAATATTAATACGGGGGATAATACCGAAATTCTAAGTTAGATTTAACTATTACCAAACTTTTGTAGTTGCCCTTGTATGTGAGCAGGTCATCGATATGAGTAAGTACTTGCAACTTCAAAATTTAAAAAAAAAATTGTTTAAACCAGAGTTTAAAAGAATTAAGAAATAATATATTAAGTGTTTTGTACTGACGGTTTGCGGAAACAGTAGGCAAACAAACACATCCGCAATTAAAAGGACATACTTCTACTCTTCTTTATATGATAAATACAGTTCGAATTTTATGTAAAAAATATCTTTTTTAACAATATCAACCCAATATAAAAATACATATTTGGTAGAAATAAAGCATATAATTCGACATACTTTTTGGGAAAACTTGACATATTTATGCGCGTATTTGAAGTATTTCGTGTGCAAAAAAATCCGAACATTAATGATAAGTGTATACCAAAGAGATTGTAATATAATATAGGAAGCATGAGTGCAGTTTGTAGGCGAGGTAAGTGGTCGCAACAACTGCAGGTGGGGTAAGGGGAATTGATACACTGCCAAGCGATTATAGTCCTTAAGTGTGATCCGACCTATTGCTGCCATTGGTGAAATGGCTCGTACTTGATTCGTGTGATTTCGTTAAATTCTACACGCATTTGTTTTAAAAGTGTAGTATAATAAAATATATTTAACGAGTTCAAAATTATTTAAAATCCATGTGGCTTGTTACATACTCTATGTACTTTGTTTTTCAACGACGAGAATCTTTTATTAATATTCCGCCAATATGAAATTTGTAATTATTTTAATATATTTGCCAGAATTAATTAAATATTAAGTTTACTTCTGGAATAAGTATATTTTATTATTATTATTAATTAGAAGTTGTACGATTTCTTCGTTATTATTTATCACCAAGATTTGTATTTACTTTTCATGTAGACGTTTTTTTAATAATATGAGCAATGTTTTACAGAAAAATAAAATCGGACAAATCATTTATGTGTTATAACAGTAACAGTGCCTATTTTTCTTATAAAATCTAAAAATATGTATGTTCTCTAATTAACGCATGTTTTAAAATTATTGAAAATTATATTCTTCACAATCGACAGTGTTAATTAGCCAAAAGTAAATATAAAAATTGCACCGTCGCACAGTGGTCTGAAACGCCCGAAAAGCTGGTCAAAACTCGAAAAAGGTTCGGATTTGGCTGAAAATCAGTATGCTTTAGTTTTTTTACTTTTTGATTGTAGATTTGAGGTAAAAATGGTAAATTGCAAAATGGGGAGTTTTAAATTGCCAGTTTTATGTTCAAAAATACCATAAAATAATTATTAATAAATTTTGTGTTGTTTCTCATTATACTTTTTATAATTATACTTACGATAAAGACAATAACAATTACGATAACAATAGTAATAATGATAATAATAATAATAGTAATAATGATAATAATTATGATTTTTTCTTGGTAATTGCACTTTAAATAATTCAAAGTGACTTCTTCTAAGTTACTAGCATATTAAATCTCTTCAAGATTAATTAAAAATATGTAATTATGATGTGACATACATGTGACGCGTCACATGTATAGGGCCGCGCAACCAAATACAAATAAATCAATTGCGAGGAGAATCGCAGAAAGTCGCACCTGAATTTTCGATTTTCTAGTTAGTTAGACATTCATCTGGGAAATGAATCAGCGAACAACGCGGAGTCTCGCGGAAACATAACTTTTTTGACAATTTCGGAAAATTTTTAATAACAAATTATAAAAAAATTGTTTAAAAAAAGTAAAGTGTCAAAACATTGTACTAATCTTCAGGCGCATCCTCCATCTTCTTGTTGAAGATATTTGCACGTGCACGAATTTTTGTGTGCACTTCAAATGTTGTTTTTCTCGTTTATTGTTGAACGTTGCACGTAGCAAGTTTTGACAACCGCAACTTTCACACACAACTACACGTCCCGTAGGCGCGCCATCTATCTGCTATTCGAGAAATAGACGCACAGGCACCTCGTTGACAGACTACCACACAAGAAATTATTTGAAAAAAAAATGTGTTTTTAGGTTTTGACCAACTTTTTGGACGTTTCAGACCACTGTGCGTCGGTAAGATATGAATAGTTTGCCTGACTATTCAAACTAACCATTAATTGGAAGCAAATGCTAATACTGCAGTTTACAATCGATTGTTATTGATATTATCAATTTTTTTATTAATATCTTACATTGTTTATTTTTTTCCAGAAAAGCTCCTATGAACTTTTTATTATAAATAACCGTTAAGTATTGGCAGACAAAACGCTCGATCCATCCCCGCTCTCGACTCGCCTCTCCTGACCTATACATGTTGCGACCACTTACCTCGCCTACAAACTGCACTCATGCTTCTTACACAAATAACACAATTTCACCATTTTTACTATGTATTTCGCATTAAAAGTGCTTAATTCGCGTTATTACATATCACAAAGCACAAACACTTTTAAAACAAATGTGTAGAATTTAACGAAATCACACGAACCAAGTACGAGCATGACATTTTGACCAATGCCAGCAATAGGTCGGATTACACTTAAGGACTATAACCGCTTGGCAGTGTATCAATTCCCCTTACTCTACCTGCAGTTGTTGCGACCACTTACCTCGCCTACAAACTGCACTCATGCTTCCTCTATTATATTATAATCTCTTTGGTGTATACCGTGTTTTCGAAGTACTCAAGGATGGACAACATAAAAATAGGGCGACTATATGAACCTAAAGCGGTGTCGAGCGCTTACGTGCACCGAGAGAAATAATTTTCCGTACAGTTCGCGGAGTTATAAAGTGGTATGTGCATGTTCGACATATACCAATGCATAATAAACACACCCGTACCACCTTATATTCTCCGCGAAGTGTACGGAAAATTATTTCTCCTAGTGCACAAGACATCGCGTTCTTATTTATTTGTACGATTGTTGTTGGTGCAGACGTTATTATTTTACAAATACATATAAACCAAGACCATTATTTACAAAGAAAAAAAAGACACTGTATTAAAAAACATTGTTTGTCCTGACAAAATTAAAATTCTGAGATACATAACATTATTAAATTTCATCATACGAAGGAGCGTTTTTAACTTCGCCGAATGGGGGAACAGGAGGAAATCCAAAATAAAATACAATAAAGAATACAAAATTATTTTCCTTTTTCAATATATTCACACTGCAACACCTTGTGTATGCTTTCATAAAAAAAAATCTTTGTCTGAAAATACGGATTGCGCTGGGTATGATGGCTCCTTTGCGATGCTGGCCTGGCTCTATACATGGCGCCGATGCGTGCAAAGTGACAGTTTATAAAAATGGACAGGATTATAGCAGAAGTAGTTCGCTGTAGACGACTGGCAATTAGTCTTTTTTTTATTAACTCAAGGCGTAAAAACAAAAGGTCAGAGATCTTCCATCACTCCTAGGCTGTGAAGTCGTAGATGACTAGCAGAGTATTTTAAAATTATTTGACGAACTTGCATAAATAACTTCGAATGTAGAATATATTTACTTCAAAAGGGATTTATTAATGGTTATTATAAACAAATCTCTCGCCCCCCAGTATGACCAAATAAATGCTGTAGTCGAATGAATAAATTAATCATACAATGCATATGATTGACTGAACTAGATACTGAAGATATGAACGAAAGATACATTTTCAGTAGATAGGATTTATATTTACAGTTAACAGTTCATAAATTATTCAGTTGATTCTACCGCGAGATCAAAAATTATATTGATAAAGGTTTGCCATGGAATGTAAAACGTCTGTCTTAAGTTATATCATTAAGTGTCATACTGTCATTAATATGTCATTATATTAATGACAGTATGGCACTTAATGATATAACGTTTTAAATTCCATGGCAAACCTTTAGCAATATAATTTTTGATCTCGCGGTACTATTGTTCAAAAAAGCTGAGATAATAATTTATATACTAACGTCAAATATACACCGTGTCCAGAAATTCGCGGATAAACTTCAGGTAGAACAATTCTAAGATTAATTCTGAGTAAATAATCCTAATACAAAAAAGTTGTAGGGTCTGTCGTTAAGCCAAACGGAATATTTTAAAAAAGTGTAAGTTTGGCAACACCGTATTATAGCAGTTATCATACAATAATACAAATAAGCACGAAGTGGGAGTTTTATTCATATTTGAAAATCCAGTGCTTTTTATTAACTACTTTATTAAAACTAAAGTTAATGTTAAAAAATTGATAAAACATATCTAATAGTACAATAACACACATGAAATGATTAAAGTAAGTGTTCAAACTGGTAGCCATTAGTTTCCAGACAGAGCTGTAGTCTTCGAGGAATAGAATTTAATACACGTTGTAACATATCAGGAGTAATTAATTGAAGTGTGGCGGTAATTCTATTAATTACTTCTTGTTCATTGGCTGGAGGCGTCGCATATACCTTTTCTTTTAAAAAGCCTCAAACAAAGAAGTCGAGAGGATTAATATCTGGGGACCTTGTTGGCCACGATATTGGTCCATTACGTTCGTCCACCTGTTCGGAAAGTTTTCGTTTAACCATGCCCTTGAAAGTCGAGCATTGTGAGCTGGTGCACCGTCATGCATGTAAAGCATGTTGAGCCTGAGATTTAATGGAACATTATCCAGCACTTCCTCTAAAACATTCACGTATTCAATTGCATTTACACGATTGGGAAGAAATATTGGTCCAACAATGCGAAGGTTTAAGATGCCTAGCCATACATTTACAGAAAACCTTCTTTGATGTCCAAATTTTCTGAATGCTCTAGGATTCTCATCCGCCCAAAAATGGAAATTATGGCTATTAAATACTCCGGCTCTTCTAAACAAGCATTCGTCGGTCCAAAGAATATGGCATAGAAAGTTCGGTTCTAGGTGAATTCTGTTTAAAATTGTATTAGAGAACATTATTCTATTCACATTATCATTTCTATGCAATGGTTGTACTTTTGTTACATGAAACGGCCGCAAAAGGTTTTGTGTTATCACTGAATGAACTGTTGACTTACTTGGGACATTCATTTCTCGAGCTATTTGTCTAGTGCTGCAAGTAGCATCTTCGTGAATAGTATCCAAAATTTGTTCTTCTACTGAACCGTACGGCGTTCCAAAGGTCTGCCTGCGTCATAATAATTAGATCTAAATGTACCATATTCACGAAGGCGCTGATCTAATCTTCGGAATGTGATGGTAGATCGGTGCCGCCGATATGGATAACGTATTTCGTATTCCTGTTTTGCCATATTCGCATTGCCGTTGCAAAATCCGAGTACCATATACATCAGCATATTTATTAAAAGTATACATCATAAAATCGCATAATAATGATAACTATGGTCGAGGCGCGTTAAGTTCCGTTGCACGTCATCGATGACGTTTACATGTTATCATAACTGTATTAGAGAAACTAAAAAAGTTACTTTGGTAAATTATACTTGAGGGCATTTATTTCATTAGCTTAAATAGAAGATTTATAAATTGATCGTAATATACGCATTCATGGCAAATAAACACATAATTTCCTTTTCAATATTAAATTTCTTTATTACATATTTTTAATAGACTAGTACAATTCGGTGTTGACAGATAAATCATATCTGTCAAAAAGACGTGCGTTGTGCATATTCTTCCTGTCAAATTTTTCATGTTTATTTTTACGTTGATATAAATTGTTTAAAAACAGTGCTTCTTCGAAGTGTATTTATTATTTATTTGCGTCCATTGAATATAATGCCGAAAGGTTTCTGTAAACAGTCGAAGCTTTTTGCAAACTTTTCTATAATCATCTGATTAACGAGAATAGCGTAAGTAATGTTTATTTTAAATTTTATTATGGATACGTTATGAAACATTTAAGGGTTTTCGACAATCTAAATCAATATAATAAATAAGTTGAGAAAGACTGAAGTCTGAGAGCATTTCAATTACTAAATATATTACGTTATAGTTATTGTATTGTGAATAATTTTTTTCTTTGGTTATATCAAATGTCACTGACAGAAATAAAAATAGATCCGGCAACATATACAAGGCGAGTCAGTCGTCATGGATCTAGTATGACGTGCAACGGAACTTAACGCGCCTCGACCATAGGTACAACGGTGGACTTTTTAAAGTGGGCACCTTTTAGTTGCTATAGTATTTTTTTTATTTTTATGTATTGTAAATATGGTTTCAATTAGTGGCGTTTCAGTCAGTTGTGTCACTTTGACTTATACCAATGTAATGTACTAAGTACTTGTTACACAGGGTACATTAGGTGTCCACCTTGGGGAGTCCACCATAGTACATAAAGCGAAAAAATTAAACTTCAATTTTACAAACGTCAAAATTTGACAACGAGCTTTATATTGCAACCGAATATTTTTCTTGTCCAAGGTTGCCATATGTACTTTAAGGTAAAAAGTGCAATTGACGAAATATTGAAAATGCGAAGTATTGGCATTACTCGATTAGTAACATCAACGTTGTGCTACTGTTAACAGCAATGGTTATTCGTAAAAGATTTCAAAATGTTGAATTATTTCCAGCCGTATATTTTCAATTTTGATGGCCTCGTGTGGTTTATTGAAAGACCATACAAGTTTTTTGCATCAGGATTGTTGACTTAGAATTAATCGTAGAATCGTTCTACGTGAAGTTTGTCCGTGAATTTTTGGACACGGTGTATATTTTATTTTTCTGTTACAGAATTCTAGCAAGCGTTCCGAAGGAAACTTCCAATTACGTCATTTTCCGTCAAGGCAACCGTCACAGTTGCCATCACATCGCCCCGCAGATAATCCAGCAACCGAAAAAGCGTCCTATGAGTCAGGCTTAAGACTTGTACGATATGAAGTGAGGCCAAACGAACGAATACAGTGATATTAAAAAAAACATTTACCACGAACCTTGCGGCACTATACCAATCTCTAAAAGCAAGCAATCAAAACCTCTTTCCTGTTAGTCGTTTTTCTAGATCGCCTAGATCGCCTCTCCTGCGCTTTTCCTACTTTCCTGAGATCAACCTCTCAAATAACGAATAACTGTAGCAATATTTTTTTCTATCCGCCTATAGAGCGTCTCAACCTCAGTATTCAGTACAGTCTCTTATGGGATTTATACCGCGCGATCATTTAAATTCTAAATTAGAGCAGTTTGTGAAATTTAAATTAACAACACTTTGGATTTAACATTTTTTTCTGACGAAGTATGGTTTCACCTATCCGACTATATAAACAAACAAAATATGCGTATTTGGTCTTCGGAGAATCCTCATGAGTTTATTCAATCGCCTCTCCATCCGCAGAAAATTGGTGTTTGGCTAGCGGTTTCTAGAAGGCGTATATTTGGACCTGTGTTTTTTGAAGCAACGATAAATGCTGAGAGATATCGAAATAATTTACTTGAACCGTTTTTACAAAATCTTCATGATGACGAACTTTTACATGGGTATTTCCAACAGGACAATGCAACAGCTCACAAAACATGGGAAAGTATGGCTCGAATTCACGAGTTTTATGATAATCGAGTCATTGATTTTCATTTTTGGCAATAAACCAACATATATTGTGAATATGAATTATTTTGGTCCATAAATGTAGAATTTGTCAATAACTTGACTAGAACGCCACCTATCGAAACCTAGCATACTTATGAACCATTGTCTTGACAAAATTTCAGTGCTTTACAAAACCAACTCAACTGTGACAAATCGTGCGTTTAGTGTATTTGTCAGAGCAAGCGTACATACTACAGTACTGTATTTCTCATCTCACTTTTCGCTAAGGATGCGCAAGATAGCAAAATACGAGTACTTTTTCATGAGACTAAACATGCGCGATTTGTCGACTCTCAGGGAAACCGGTAGGCAACACGGTGTGTTGATCGAATCCTACAAAACAAGAGTCTGTCTAGTCGCACTGACAAGTACTCGTATTACCCTATCTTGTCCGACTACTTTTGGCTGTAATATTATAGTGAATATCGTTTATCTATACTTTATGGAGCTAGAAGGAGTATCGGTATTTCCTGGTTAAAACAATTTTCTTACATGCAATAATTGCTTACATCAATAATGAAGAGTGTTTTCTTAACTTACCTAAGTTTTCAAAGATGTCCAGTATGAGTTTACGGCATTTCGAAGGCTGCATGTTTTTTAATGTTGTGAAACTGTGCACAATGAAGGATCGACACGTATTACTGTCGACAGATTTCTTCATAGCGCTAAATATACCAGATAAGTCTTGCTTGTTGAGACTGCTCATGAGGTATACGATCTCGGCATTAGACAATTCTCCTTCCGTAACGTTTCTTGCAGGTGATACTTGATCATTTATTGATTTACTGCCTAAATTATGTCCAAAAAATAAAAAATGAACAAAACAAAAGAAACATGTTATATATTGAAGGTTCCTTTGAACAGGGATTCAAAGTTAAATTTGTAATCGTGATTAAAGGGATTTAATAATTATGATTCATATGTAAAACAACAGACATCAAATCTTTAATTGGGCTGCCGAAAACAAACGACTTCCTCTTGCAAGTATGGCCGTCTGTAGACATATAATTTATTCATTTGCTTGCGAGGATTACTACCTATTTGCAGTATTTTATTATATAGCAGCTTGTATTTGCTAATACATTAATTATCTCCCATATGATATACAGTGTGACCCCAGATGGACTGAACAATACGGAAACATTTTTTATTTGGGCCTTTACGCAAAAATGTCATTCTTTATAAAGTTTTTGCCTGTCTCAAACCCACCAATTCGGAAACAATAATCTAAATATTATTTTTAGCAGCTGAGAAAATTACTAAACACACTTGAATTAAAAGATTTATTTTAAATTTTATTCAACGTGGTATCCTCTAACCCAGCGGTTCTCAACCTTTTAGGTCCTACGACCCCCTTTTTAGGTCAAATATTTAGGCGACCCCTATGAATTGCAAAGTTAAATTACCATGCTAATTATATCTACAATAGATAAATGTTTATATTTACTGAAAAAGTGAGTTACTTTTATTGATTTATAATTACAATAAATTTAACGCGTAACTATTTAAGACGATTATTGCTATTAACTGGATGTATAAAACACTTAATTTGTTAAGCGACGTCAGCTGAAAGTAAGAAGTCTTCAAAAAAGAACCAGCAATTCACAAGGTCGATGGTCGCGGGTGCATGTGTGCGCGCGCACCCAGTGGCTGGCCTGAGCACTACAGGTAGCTGCCTGTCAGCTGATCACTCACATTCACATCACAGCCACACAGCGCCAGTCTGCCCGAGGGCGTCATATTGAGGTGATCAGTCTTCTTGTTGTACAGTTTTTTATTGATACCATGGATAAGTTTTTGAAAAGAGCTTCTTCAAGTAGTGAGAGTCGTGAAAATGTGAAAACAAAGGTTCGTAAGCACAACGAAACGTACATACAGTTCGGTTTTACTGAATTAGGCAACAGACCTCAGTGCGTTATTTGTAGTGAAACGCTATCAGCGGAAAGCATGAAGCCCTCGAAAATGAAACGCCATCTTGAAACTAAACATTTCGCTTTGAAAGACAAACCAGTGGAGTTTTTCCAGAGAAAATTGGTTTCTTTTAGAAATCAACAGGTAAATATTATACACTTTTGCGATGTTAGTAAAAATGAACTCACGGCATCGTACGAGGTGGCGCTGAAGATAGCTAAGAAAGGAAAACCACACACAATCGCTGAGGAATTGATTCTTCCTGCCGCAATTGATTTGGTTACTAATATGATCGGCCCTCAAGAATCCGAAAAATTAAAGAAGGTCCCTTTATCAAATGACACTATATCAAGACGCATTTCTGACATGTTTGAAGATGTCCAGAACCAGCTAAAAAAAAACAATTAAAAGAAAGTAGTTTTTTGTCCATCCAGTTTGATGAGTCAACTCACGTTGCCAACTGTTCCCAATTTTTGTGCTACGTTAGGTATGATTACAATGATTGCATTCATGAAAATATATTATTCTGTAAGCCCCTGCCAAATAACACAACCGGTGAAAGTCTTTTTAAGATTTTTGTAGAAGCGACTGAACCTTTTGAAATTGAATGGAACAAATGTGTTTCAATTTGCAGTGACGGGGCAAAGGCACTAACGGGAAAGAACAGTGGTTTGATAAATAGGCTGAAATCATTAATTCCACTCGCAAAATGGGTCCACTGCTTTTTACATAGGCAATCTTTGGCAGCTAAGAAAATGCCAGATGAATTCCGTCAAGTTTTGGCTGAGGCAGTGAAGGTTGTCAACTTTATTAAGAGTCGCCCCTTGCAGAGTCGGTTACTAGAAAATTTGTGTGATGATATGGGAGCCTTACATAAACACTTGCTGTTTCACACCGAAGTAAGATGGCTATCTCGTGGCAATGTGCTAAGCAGGTTGTTTGAACTGAAGTCTGAAATGTTGTTGTTTTTGGTTGATAATAAACCTGAATTTTCGAGTTCTTTCAGTGATGAGAAGTGGTTAATAAAGCTTGCTTATTTAGCTGACATCTTCTCTCATCTTAACAGTTTGAACGCATCCCTACAAGGACCAGACAAAACAGTGTTGTTTGCGCAAACCAAAGTGAATGCATTTGTAAATAAAGTTACTGCATGGAACACACGAGTTGAGAGAGACAATTATGAGAACTTTCCACTTACTGAAGAATTCAGAGAGTGTATTTTGAGTGCAGGCGACACATCCCTTGACATTTCTTCTCTCTCTCAGCATATATCCTCACACCTCGCGGCCTTAATTCAACAACTGACGGATTACATTCCAAACAAAGATATGAGCGGTGACTTGTGGGTAGTAAATCCTTTCAACGAACAAGCAGTACAAAATGCCGAGCTAAGTATCCGTCTTCATGAACAACTTATAGAGGTTTCGACTGATCAGGCGATTCAATTAAATTTCAATAATGCTTGTGCCGATAGATTTTGGATGAGTATAAAAAGGAATATCCAGACCTGTCAATAGCAGCGTTGAAAGTGTTGATGCCATTTGCAACATCTTACAATTGTGAACAAGGATTTTCCACTATGGTAAATTTGAAAACGAAATCAAGAAACCGTTTGACTTTGGAAAAAGGCATTGTATTGTGTATTACTCAAATAAATCCAGACATTAAAAAGTTAGTAGAATGCACACAAGCACAAGTTTCTCATTGATTTATCTAAAAGAGTTGTAAAAAGTAGTGCAAAAACTATGTAATCTTGTTTTCAAATACATTGATCTTAAATTAACAACATTTGTTTTCATTTTTTCCTTCCAAATCTGCGACCCCCCAGGGGGTCGCGACCCACCGGTTGAGAAACCCTGCAGTCTAACCTCTACACACTTTTCAGCTCTACATACAAATTCTTTATAATCATCATCATTATATCTTCAGTGACAGAATTGACCGCTTCCGTAATTTTTTGTTTTAAAATTTCGATATTGTTATCTAAATTAGTATTACAAATATGCTGTTTAACATATCCCCATAGAAAGAAATTCAGTGGGCTTAAATCAGGGGAACGAGCCGGCCAATTAACAGGTCCGTAACGACCTATCCATCTGTTTCCAAAATGTTCTTGTAGGTAATTTCTTACCAGTACCTGTTGAGTGAGCAGGGCACCCATCTTGCTGAAAAAATACACTTTCCAAGTTAGGTTCATCTCTTATTGCAGGCATTATAAAATTTCGAAACAACTCGAAATATGTATGTTGATTAACATCTTCATTAAAAAAATACGGACCGATGATTTTTCCATACATAACACCACACCACACATTAACCGTTTTGTAATACTAACTTCTAGTTGTAATTTTGAAATTTGGATTTTCTCTCGACCAAAATCTACTTGTATTTACTACCAATGGGATAGTTGCTTTGTAACTATCCAATTGGTTGTAAATGTCGATTCGTCCGAAAAAATAATGTTTTTGCAGAAATTACGATTTACAAAATGAATTTCTCCTACCCATAAGCAAAAGTCTAAACGCCATGCATCATTAGCATTTCTCAATTCATGTACAAAAGTCGGTTTTATAAGGTTTATTTTTGTTTTCTTTAAAAATTCATTGTAAATGTGATTTGCCAATTAAATGATTTAACTGTGCAGACCTTCTTTGTAAGGATAATTTCGGATATGTTTCTACAGAATCCAGAGCCAGTATTGTAGCAGCATCTTCTTTTCTTCATCGTGTATCCTTTTTCTTTTCTTGATGTCATGTACACTACCTGTTCTTTCAAATTTTTCTACCAAATTTTGTAAAGCATTAACGCACACGTGAACATTAATAAATTTTTGTTGAAATTTTTGAATTGCAAAGTTATAAGAAAGCAGTTCCATAACTTTGAACGAGGTAAACTCTTCTAAAGTTAGCATTATTATTAAGTAAGTCTCATTAAAGATTCAAAATGACAGATGCCAAGTAACTTGACTTACATATTAGGTTGTCAAGGAAGATAACAAGATAATATAATTAAACCAAAAACATGAAACTTTATTGCTTAAACTTTTGTGTGGTTTTGAGGCAGGCAAAATTTATATATAGAATGACATTTTTGCGTAAAGGTCCAAATAAAAAAAAATTCCCTGTTGTTCAGTCCATCCGGGGGGACACTGTGTATGATTTTTAAAATTAATTTTAGCAATACAAAGTGCTACCATGTCATATTAAGAGAAATTTCATTATCTCTTTTATCCATAGTGTGAAAATAAAGATATTGCAACACGATATAGACAAAATTAAAATGGATGTTCGACATAATATCATAACTGGTTGTTACACATAGTTTTTAGTTAATGGAACAAATGAGTGCCTACAAGTTTCAGAAGATATATACAAATATTTTGTAAAGATTTGTGCATAATTGTGATACAAGAAATTGTGAAAATATTGTAAATGAAATGGTACTACACATTCTACTCTATTGTCAGATAAAGCATTAGCAACAGTTAAATATTGGTTACACTGAGAAAGTGTTAACATTATTTTCAGTTATACAGAATGTATCTCTTGCACGCAACCGTGAATAACTTTAAAAAAATAAATAGCACTCCTAACGTATTATTACATTTTCAAATTTGTTTGCAAAGATAATATTTGTCTATGTCTATGGGTGTTTAAGTTATATGGATTTTTTCGATAATCCTGACATTGCAAGATCATAAAATATGCAACGAAGAGGGCGTATTTTTATGTTATCTATCTAGCCATGAAAAAAAGGACATAAGAGAACAAAAAAAAATTATTTTTCTACATAACTCCCTTCAACACTAATACACTTATTCCATCTTTTTCCCAGTTGCCCCATACCCTCATCGGTAACCCCGCAAAATATTCTTCAGCAGCTTCTTTGAGTTCTTCATCAGAAGCAAAACTTTCCTCTGAGATGCTTTTTTAAAATTTTGAATAAGCTAGATCGGGGCTATAAGGTGGATGCCTTAACTCTATAAACCCACAGTCATTGATTAATTATTTGCTGAACTTTGTTTGCTTTATTAACTTGACAATTGTCGTGCAGCAACAAGTTTTTTTGTGGATAAGAATGCGGGCGTTTTTCCTCCAGAGCAGTTTTTAAATTTTTAATTGTATTTCCGTAGGCCTCTCCATTTATGGTAGACCCTGTCGGCATATATTCAATAAGCAAAACTCCTTCAGCATCCCAGAAATCAGTTACCATCAGTTTTTTTTCATAAAATTATTTCTTGGCCTTTTTTGGTGGTGGAGAGCCCTTATGAACCCGCTGCATGGATTCTTGTTTAGTAAGAGGGTCCCAGTAATATAGCCAAGTCTCATCCCTGGTAATAATTCGAGATAAAAATGTTTTGTCCCTCTCCAACTTGACCAAATTTTCTTGAGAAACTTCGTTTCTGCACAGTTTTTGTTCAGGTGTAAGCAATCTGGGTATCCACCTTCTTCATACCCAAATCGTCATGCAAAATTTTGAGAACACTTGTTTCGGATATACAGACTTCATTGGCAATGACAGAGATCTTTACACGCCGATCTTTCAGTACCAAATTTTCGACTTTTCGCACAATGTTTTCAGTTCGAGCTTCAACGGGTCGTCCGGACTTTGGATCATCATTGATTGACTCTCGGCCCCATCGAAAGAGTTTAGACCAATATTTTACTTGGAAATAAGATGGTGTACCTTCCCCATATACAGCAACCATTCTTTCATGAATTGCTTTTGGACCATTGTCTTCCTTTGTCAGGAACTTTATTACGCTGCGATGTTCAACTTTAGTTTCACTCATTTTATTGAGAAATGGACCGTCTCAAATCCCTAAACACAGCATAAACTTAACACAACTTAACACATGTACTTCTAACAGTGACAGCAATTTTTCAATAATTTGTTTGACATCGTCACTCTTTTGTTTCATGGCTAGGTAGATAACATAAAAATACGCCCTCGTATAATTAATATAATAAATTAGAAGTCTGTTTTTCCGAAACATTTTCAAATTGTATAATGATTGCAAAACTGCTGCTGATATAAGCACTGGATAAATTAATTCTTTTTTCTGTGTTGACAAAAGAACTTTCACTATTTGTGAATGTCTTCTGAAACGAAATTTTCCGTATGTCATCTTGAAGTAACGGATTCCGCGATCTAATGGCTAGCAGTGAGATTTGGGGATAGAAAAATAATCTTCACATTTTCAAGTTTCAATTGGGGACGAGACGTTGCGTTATCGAGAAATAATTAGACTTTTCTATATTTCTTTCTCATTGTTCCGTCAATTTGTTTAGCAACGAAGTCATGATCTCTATTGTCTTCCAAGTCTTCTTAATAGACACCCATTCTAGCGATAGGATGTCGATATGAGATCCTTTAAAACAACGAAAGGTTTTGCTTCTCATTATGATTAACAAAACAGAACTGTCAATCTATCTTTTGCAGTTTTTTTAGCAGTACATTTATCGCTTTTTAGAATGGATATTTCGCATGGTAAAAAAAGGTCAGTTTCGTCAGCGTTTTAAAAATATTTTTTGGTGAATACCCTTGCAATAATATCTGAAACTTTGCTTTTCAAGCTTTAACAGTCTCCGAGGAAACATCAGCTGTCTCTCCGCGAACTGTTTTAAATTTTGCACTATGTCTATGACTGGCTGTTTCAAGGTACCCATTTGAAGCTTTAAAATCTGTAATTTTTAAACATTCGGTGGTAAACTTTTTTCTTTTATTAAATAAAGGTTCAGATGTGGGGATGTTTTTATTTCTAGCTTTACAAAATCAATTGCAAAATACCACCGAACCTTCAGTTTTTGGACATTTTCTCGTTTGCTCTGTATTTGAATCTTCTTTCATCACGAATTTTTTCCGGTAACTTTCTCGCACCGGTACTAAATAATATCAATTTTCTCCTTAAAAGACAAACGTTTTCTTTCTGACGACATGGTAATTGTACATATATAACAATACCACAGTTGAACATAAACTAGTTCAAAACATCTGCAGTGAAAGATAAAATACATTATCTACCGAAGCAAATGCAGCATGTGCAAAGAGAAATAGGGAATTATTATTTGGAATTGAATTGCAATTATGATTTACTGATTAATACATTAATATTAATATATAACATGCATGTTAATATATACTACCTCGGAAGTGTGCTTTTAATGATTGTTGGATTTGCATTGCATGTCGTTGTTGACCAAACAATTTATGACTTCTCATAAAAGGTAAAATTACAAGCATTTTTCCACTATTAAATGGTGGCCGTAAAGAGACTGTTCTGTATTCTAATTACCTAAGAAATTAAAAAAGGAAATATATACAGGACGTTCCATTTAAAATTTTAAAGTTGTTTATTGTTGCTGCAAACAAAACACTCTGTATATAACTTGAGTCGGTGGAGCCCATAAATGCAAAAATCTTGTATATTAAAATACCTTTTTTTATATTTCGCATAACAGTAATAGTCCGGGAGGTAGCGTTGCAAATGAAAAAGTCATAGTAAGCCGGCTGATTTTGATATCGGTAGTTGATCTCGTACAACTAATCAGTCAACCGACCGTCAGCGGCTCAAGTAGCGGTGGGTCTGGGTATGGGGGGCCGTGAAAGTTGTAAAAAAATTAAAATTTTAAGTAATAGTACGCCGGCTGAAACTTTTTTTTATAAATAGTTGACATCATAGTGAGTTGAATTCAAATCGTCAGCTGCATCGTGGAGGAGGGATTATGCGTCAGCTGCTCGCATGAACTTGTAAAAAAAACACGTGCAATAAAGTTATAGTACGCCGCATGAAATTTTACTAGGTGATTGCTTAAATAATTAAAAGTATGAAAACAAGAATCAGCCTAGTGTGTAGTGGTGGAAAGACCATCAGCTGACGCTGTAAAAGCAAATATTATTCGAGCTACGCACGGTATCTTTCAGGGTCCAGCTGACAGTACTCCCCCCTGCTCGCACTCTGCTGACTGCTAATTTCCCAGACGTAATTATTAAACTATGGTATTGTCAAATTTCAACCGCGGTAGTGACAAATGAATGACAATATCGGGAAAAAAGTAATATGTGTAAAACTATATCTAAATACTGTGACTTACATACAGGGAGGACGCGCGGGTTGGAATAAATTCATTTAAAATTTTTGGTTTTGTTTTATGGAAAAACGCTCGGATAGCTCGATTTTTATTTTTATTCAATAACTGCATGTTCAATTGTAAATTTTTCGATAACTGTTGAGTTTGGGTATAGGACATGGTACATGAAACATACTTAGAATCCAATGCAGAATTAACAAATTAAATAAAAAACATGTTTCCATTTGAAAAAAAAAATTATGGTCGTAACTTATTTTTGTTGTTTTTTATTTAATTTGTTAATTATTTCATTTGTAATGTTTTTTCCGTAAAAGATAATAATTCTTTCTTTTTGCCACAGAATACACAAAACGGTTGAATTTTAAACATATTTGCACTTGCGTCCGATCTTTCAAAGAGTACACTCGAAACTGTCACGTATGTGAAAGAGATGCGTACATCCCTTATGGTCTACCTAGCAACGCGAAACGCAGATGCATCCTGCACATTTGATGAAGGGGGTCCGAATAACATTGTTTACTGCGTCGGATGAAGGTCTTTTCACCACTATACACACAGCAGATTTTTTTTCCTACTTTTAATTATGTAAACAATATCCTAGTTAATTTTCGTCAGGCGTACTATTACCTAATTTGACGTTATTTTCTTCTCGTTCATACACGCAGCTGACGCATAATCCCCCCTCCAAGATGCAGCTGACGATTTTATTTCAACTCAGTATGATGTCAACTATTTATAAAAATATAAATCCGCCGGCGTACTATTACTTTATTTGAAGTGATTTTTATACAAGTTCATGCGCGTAGCTGACGCATAATCCCCCCTCCACGATGCAGCTGACGATTTTATTTTAACTTACTATGATGTCAACTATTTATAAAAAAAAAAAAAACCAGCCGGCGTACTATGACTTTAATTCTTTTTTTTTTCACGTTTCGCGGCCTCTTACAACTACACCCACCGCGGGTGTCAGCTGACGCTTGGTTTAGTTATTAGTAATAACATACGTATCGAAAAAGATAACAGTCGATCGGCGTAAAATCACTACCTAAAATGCAACGCTACCTCCCAGACTAAAAGAAGTGTATTCACGCTTATGACCACATGTGCCAAAGTAGATTGGTATGTCTAAACGGTAGTATATAGAATCATTTTATTCTTAGTTCTTTATTTGGGCGTCTCTGTTGCTATAAGGATTCCGCTATATGAATTTGAAAATGTTCAAAACTATCGACGATTTCTGTATGTTGATTGATTTGTATAGCCTTATGTGAGCATTCAATAAAATTACATATACAGTATGTCCCCGAATTGGGTTTATAAGAGGAAAATAATTCTTATTTTTGATTTTACAATAAAATGCTAAAGGAATTAAATTTAATGCTTCATTTCAAATGACCAAATCTGTAATTAGAATTATGAAACTGTCAAACCCTTATTTAGAATTTAAAAAAATGAACTTTCTTTTTTTTTTAATTACAACATTAAAAAAAGAAGTAGGTTAGAAACAATAATGTTTAAAACTATTCTATTAAGTTCTTCAACTGTCAAGGACGCAACAGCATCTTTTATACGATTTTTTAATACTTCTACATTGTTAGGCAAGTTTTCCATGTAGACTAGTTGCTTTAACCGTCCCCACAAATAAAAATCTAAAATAGTTAAGTCAGGGCTTCTTGGAGGTCACAAAACAGGACCAATCAAGCCAATCCAACATTGTTCGAATTTTTGATAGAGCCAGGCAGCAACAATGCGCGAACGGTGGGCCGGACAACCATCATGTTGAAAATACATCCTCTGCCGATAAGCAAGTGGGAGTTCACTTAAATCATGCCAGAAAAAGTTGCTTAACATTTCCAAATAATTGCGCTGATTTACATTAGCATAAAAAAATATGGGCCTATTATCCCATGGTAAGAAACAGCACACTACACGTTTACCTTAACAAAATATTGACGTTTTGATGCAATTCTAAAGTGAGGATTAGTATCACTCCAATAACGAACATGTGACGAAACGGTACCATTGCTAGTAAAAGTTGCTTTATCGGAAAATGTAATGCTTTTGTGAAAATGTTGGTTCTCCATTATTTTATCTCCCATCCACATGCAAAAATAAAGACGCTTTTCATCATCTCCCGGTTTTAACGTATGATTAAAAATAGGTTTATAGAGGTATAATTTACGTTCCTTCAAAACTCTTTAAATATGGGATTTGCTCATATTTAGTTGAAGCGCCCGTCTCCGTAATGAAAGTTTAGGATTATCTTCCACCGAATCCAAAATTAAAACTGTAGAAGCAACATCTTGCATCACCTACTATTTTCTTTTTCTTTAAATTCAGAACAGAACCAGCTTTAAAAATTTTTTTCACATCTTTCTTATACCCATACGGGAAACAGGTACCCCGGGAAATTTTTCATTAAATTCTTTCGCAACCATAACATTGTATTAAATATATATTTTTGTGATAACGTTAACATTTTCACCAAAAATTCCAGAATTCCAGTTTGAAGTTATTTTTGACACAAAAATTAGTGTTTGACGTTTTGAAGTCAAAGCCTTCCATCACAAAAGTTAATAGATGAAATGCGATGAAAAAATGAGGTGTGGCCACCACACGACTTTCTTATACGTATGAAAGTGTTACTTCCGGTCCGAATTTTGAAATTTCATTTATACAAAAAATATTCCAAATCCAACTCTAAATACTTTTGTACTCTTCATAAATGTATATAGAATGCATAATTTACGACATATTTGCAAAAAATCGTTATTCGGTAAGTGTAAAAGTGATATTTCCGGTCCGAATTTTGAAATTTTTTTTATATAAAAGATATTGGAAATTAAGTTCTAAATACTTATGAATTCTTTATAAATTAGTCTAAACTTAGTAATTGACGAAATATTTGCAAATTTCGATTTTTTCACTGAAGTAAACTACTACTTCCGGTCGGCCGATTTTGCTCAAAATCTAATCAGTTCTCAAGAGGGAGATTATATTCGTAAATACAAAATTTGGAATTGATATGTCCAGCGGTTTGACCGCTATCGTGGTCACACAGAGACACACACACACACAGAGAGAGAGAGAGACATTTTTAAAAACCACTTTTTCGGTATCAGGGGACTTCAAAACGTGGAAATTGTTCTCAATTTTAATTTTAAGTACATATGAATTCCTTATAAATTTGTATAAACTTAGTATTTGACGAAATATTGGCAAAATTCGATTTTTTCACTGAAGTAAACAGCTACTTCCGGTCTACCGATTTTACTGAACTAATCAGATCTCAAGAGGGAGATTATACACGTAAGTACAAAATTTGGAATTGATATCTCCAGCGGTTTGACCGCTATCGTGGTCACACATAGACAAACAGACAGACAGACGGACACACAGACATTTTTTAAAAACCACTTATTTGGTATCAAGGGTCCTCAAAACGTGGACATTTGCAAAAATCTCGAGGTCGAAAATTTTCATCATCACAATACTTCCTTATACTACGTATAAGAAAGTAAAAATGAAAACAAAATTTTTGGAACATACATAAGTGGAATTAAAATTCTAATTACAGTTTTGATCATTCGAAATGAAGCATAAAATTTAATTCCCTTAGCATTTTATTGTAAAATCAAAAATAAGAATTTTTTCCCTCTTGTAAACCCAATCCGGGGACATACTGTATATCAGTTAATTAATCCATTTTATGCAACAAATTTTTTTAATGCCCCACACGAGATAATTTAATAACATTTAACACTAATTAATGATAAATGTTAGGAAAGTTACTGTCGACTGTTTCACAAGCACCACACGAAGACAAAAATACTCAAATTTGACACACGAGAAATTCCAAGGACATTACATCTCATTAACTTACTCGATTACCTCGAAAATCATATAATAAAATATTTGTAGGTTACCTTGAATTGGTGTAGAACGCTCAGTTGGAAGCGGTGACACACATTTAACAGGGTCATAGGGACTTATACTTGTATTATTATATGCACTAGGTGTGTTCTCTGGCACATAATAGTTTGATGAGTAAGTGCTCCTATTAACATTATTCAAGTAAGCGTCTAAATCATAATTATTGAAAGCATAATTTTGTTCTAAGGCAACGTCGAAATTTTGACTGGCGTGTTCGACACTTGCGTCAGCTTTATTCACAGGGCTCTCTTCCTCCTCTAATTCTTCAACCTCTTTGGCAATCTCCACGTTCTCTTCGTTCCTTTCGCCATGTTCAAACGAGAAGTTAATCATTTCCTCAGATTCGTTTGTGATACTAGGATTTTTAATGCTTTCTTGATGTGCGGAACTTCCTTTCTCATCGTTATTACTTTGTCCAGTGCTACTAGACGAGCTAGAGTTAGATGAACTTGAAGAGAAGGATCTAAAACATTCAATTTCCGCCTCGGCAGGTTGAATTTCTACCGTATGTACAATACTATGTTGTTGTGTTTTTGGTGCTACGGCTTTGATGACTTCATGTTCCCCTATTCCGTTGTACTGCATTAATTGTTCAGCATATCCCGACAAATTAAAATAAAATAGCATATTAATATATTTTATCACTAAATTCCTATCGATTTTATCCAATTCGACGTGATTCTTGATGATCAAATCTTTGTAAATATTTTCGCAAAATTGTTTATTGGGAGGGTTGCCGTTGCAACATTTTTGAAATATTTCCGAGACAACGCCGTAATCTAATTTGTTTTCTCTAAACCTAGTTAATTTATCAATGAAGTGCCAATTATTTTCTAAGCAATCCTCTTCTTCCACGATAAACATTAGCAAGATATCCAGCAAGCTTTCGGTTTTCCTACCGTGAGTCAATAAAATTTCCTCAACTGCTTCGACGAAAGAAAAACCCATATCTTTCAGGGTGAGGATGACCTTTTTTATGAACGGAGTCTTATCAATATTCAAATTCAATACATCTTGAATTATATATATTATGGAATATACTGAGTCTTTTTCTTTGTGGTACATCAATAGCATGTCGAAACATTCTTTGAACAAGTACGTTTGTTGCACAATTTCACTCACGACCTTTTTAAATTGACTTTCGTTCATATCCCGCAAAGTGTTTTGAAAATTTTTGGGTAAATGATGAATGTAACGACAACCGTCTTTTCTACATTTCCCCTTTACATAGTGGAAGTAACACAGTTTTTTAAACGTGTTCATGACTCCGCCAAGATTGACATGTTCCTTCAAACAAGGAGCGGATGCTATCCATTGATCAACTTTATTCGTGTGGGTTTCTATAGGAACAAAAGTATTGGGAAGTGAGTTACTGCAGGGTGTTGTTTCAAGCACTGGAGTATTTACAACATCACACTTTGTTTTGGAATTATCTTCAGCATGTGATACTGGACTGGCACTAATTGAGTTTGTTTGCTTATTATCGATTACTGTACGAAGATCACGATCATGCTTAGGGTTTTCGTCGGTTATGCTCCTGCAAACAGATTTGTTAGGAAATGAAAAGCAGGCGAATAAATGTACATGATCAAATATGTAATAATGTTATAGAATTCTTATGTGCTAATTCAATGTAGGGTCAGCAGTATACAGGCACATTCGTTTAACGCAACAGTCAATCCGTGCGTTTAGAGAGTTACGGCGCGGCGCGGTCTAGCGGTTAGCCGCGGCGCTCGATCTAGCGGTCACCATTTTGACTAGCGTAAATAATTTTGGCTCGATGACTTAAAGCGAATTCGTTTTGGATTTGCGGTCATGTTCGGTATCTTGAACCGTGTTACAAGCGGTCATAATTGGTCACTGTGACGTCATTAGTCTTAATTTTAAATCGAACTTGCGTGGGTGACTGCATATTTGCTGTCACTGTCACTTTGATTTCGCATTTTAGGTTATCGTTAGCTATCGTGTTTTTATTATTTATATATCAATTTTATTAAGTATAGATATTTATCAGAAGTATTATTAGGTAAGATATATCCATAAGAAGTTAGTATGCATAATTATACAATGTGTTTACAGCAGGAACAATGCCTAACAAGAAACTTAAAGTAGTTGCTACTGCAATTATAAACGATGAGTTAACAACAACCTTGTTTAATTCATCATTAATGATGTGGGGTATAATGAAAATGCATAGTCTTCATTTCTACCAGCTGTGGTACGTGATGTTCATTATAGGATACCCCGTTTCACAGATGAGTAGATTGGACGATATATTGAAATGGACTTTTACAAGTTATTTAGAATGACATGGATAACTTGTGAAAAACTGAATGGGGAGATTGATAAAATAAAAAGGATTGGTTATGGTCATGGCCGAACTGCTGTTCCTTTAGAGAAATGCATTTTAATGACTCTCTGGTATCTAGGAAAAGGGGATACTCTATTTTCAATTGCTGACTGTTTTAATGTATTTCCATCAACTGCCATTGATAGAATACATTTTATTATTGATGGAATGGTTACATTATTGCCTAAATTTATTATATGGCCAACAGAAAAGAAATGTGAAGTGATAACTATTGCATTTCAAAGAAAGTGTAAATATCCAGGTGTCATTGGTGCAAACCCCGACACCCTAAATGGGCAATATTTTCTTTTATGTGTTATGATTGCATACTGCCTTTATGTGTATAATTCTATTGTATTGATTATAAATAAGTTCGAAGTTTGTGAAGGTTATGCTGTAATTATTTTTATTTTTACACTAACATGACTGTTTCCTGCAGATTGAAGGTATTATACTTCACGTTAAATTTTTTTTGAAATGAAACGTACTTAATTTAAATGGTCATACATGTTTAGACCAAGTTGTTGTTAAATAGTTATGTGTACACTAATTATTTACTAAATAATATTAATTTAAATTTCCTTTTACAAATCACTGCGTTTCTAATTAATATTTTCCTTCAAATTCTATTATTTTTTCCAGCAAGTATACAAATTATTACTTTATACAAAACTTGACATAACAATAACATCATATGAACATTACAAGTAGCATTATTAATATTATACTATATTAATTAACTACACACTAGGCAAAATAAAAGATTTTCATAAAAGTAAGAAAAAGTGTATTTTCTTCCAATACATGTGTAGTCTTTCTAAGGTATAGGTTCACAAGTGATATACAAATACAAGCTCTTATATAAGAGACGAGTAACTTTATTGAACTAAGAATGAAATACTAATAATAAAAGAAAGAATAAAAAGATATCTTACAACATGTAATTTATATACAATACTTAAAAATAATAATCGTAATAGAAACACTACTAAGTAAACTACCCAAATAAAAAAAATATATTAGGGTGTCAGTCTAGAAATACAGTAGTCAATAAATTCAAAACTAGTAAATGAAAAAAGTGAAAAAAGAATATGTAGGTATATAAGTAAAAAAAAATGTATATATACAATTAAATAATTTATTAATAACTATTACTACCCTTTTCATTCCGAATCGGAATCTCTTGGGTGTTTCCGTTTCTTGGTATCAAAGAATATATTTTTCAAAATATTTATTAGCTCGCCCCTGTAATTATTTTGTTAAATTAAAGTGTTTTGATGATTTAAAATGTTTATAAATCGGTGGAACATTTTATTCATTGACTGGGTTTGTTGTTTATTGCAATCTTTAATAACTTCCATCAATTCTTCTTTTGTACTTTTTGGTTTATTTGATTTGCGTTTTTCATGTTTTGTATTTGTAGTATTGCTATCAAATCTTCCTGACCTATTACTTACTACATTCCCATTTTCAAACAGTGTTTACGAAAAGTAAAAAAGGATGGGTATATGACCGAATGCATGACCGTGCTCACGACCACGGTCACGATAAGAAATGACCAAGAGGTACCGGGTCACCCGTGACGTCATTAATTTTATAATCGAATTCGACCGGTCACAGCTAAACAAATGACCGGATATGACCACTACAAAACGAATTCGCCTTTAGCGGCGGTAAAAGAGAGCGGTTAAAATTTAAATTTGAATCATGTTTATAATAAGATCAATAGAAACATACTCAATTATGTTGCACAATAGACCTTTAATAGTGCCTCATAATTCCTTTTGCTCTATTTATATACTGAAATGTACTTTGATGTAGATATAATAACTAATAATTAAGTAATGTGAAAGAGCATACTTCGTTCTAATTTTTATCACTGTAATACTAAATTTAATCAAAAATGTTCAGTTTATACTAAAACTTAAAAATGTTTATTTATTGGCCTTATCGTCTTTAAACGCTGTCATGTGTTCATTTGTAAAATACATTAGTATTGCTTTGTTTAAACTTTCTGCCTGTGTATAAGCACAATATAAGTATAGATAGCTACATATTCTATGATTATACACTTATTAGAAAGTAGCATTCAAAAAAATGATAATGAATACTTGGAAAAATCTCCAAATTGGTTACGTCATGTAAATAATAATCAGAGTCTATAATTTGAATTAAGTATGACAACTGTCAGAATTTGAAGTTTTCAAAAGCTTAACATGTACACCAACATTACATTACTTAAGAAACTTATAAAACAGCCTACTCGAATGAGGAAAGCATTTGGAAGCATGGTATACGAGGTAGGCGCCATAAATTCTCGGCTTGATATACAAAAAAGAAACTTGGAACAATATAAGAATTTTTATTTTTCAATGCAATCTCCCCTAACTCCTATACATTTATTACAACGATTAATTAATAATTCGATACCATTGTAAAAATAATCTGAAGTTTTTCCGTCAAAATGTTCTATAACAGCTGCTTGCAACTCACTGTCGTCCTTAAAACTACGTCCCCTAAAGTCTCTTTTTAAATTAGAAAACAAAAAAAACACAAGCAGCCATATCCGGACTATACGGTGGATGTTCCCATTCTTGAAAGCCGCGTTCGCAGATGGCAGCTTGTGAAATGGCGGCAGTATGGACGGGTGCATTGTCGTGCAATAATCGCACACCTTTTGTCAATTTTCCACGACGTTTTGCACGAATATTGTCCCTTAATTTATGCAATAAAGACGCATAATATGTGCCGTTCACACTTGTATTGCGCTCTTTAAAGTCAATTAGCAAAATGCCCTCACAATCCCAGAATATTTAACCTTTTTCGTTGATTGAACGACTTTCGCCTTTCTGGGACGAGGTTCATCAGGTCGCCGCCATTCTATGGACTCCCTTTTCGATAGAGGATCGTAAAACAGAACCATTGTTTCATCCCCTGTGACAATGGACTCCAAAATCGGTTTTGGGTCGTCTCCACACACGTTTAAAAACGACTGCGCACATTCGACTCGACGTTCACGTTGGAGAGCAGAAATAATTCCTTCACTTTCAAACGGCGATCTTCTAGCACTAAATGTTCGATAAATGAAATTTGTTGAGGAGTTATCACTTCAATTGGTCGACCCGATCAATCAGCATCTTCCAGGGATTCGTGTCCCAAACGGAAACTTTTTGCCCACTTTTTTTTGAGTTGAATCTCATTGGCATTGCAGCAAGCACGTCGCACACTGACGAAATCATAGCAGACTGAAACAGTCTGTCTGTGCGCTGGTTGCTGTAATGCCGACTCTAGGGCAGATTGTGCATCCATTTCATGCATGAACTGATACATCATCTTCATAAAAAAACTTCCAAATAACCCACTAAGACACTATATTTTAATAATAAATAGTTGCCTACATCTCTGTCTCTATTATTAAATAATGATTTGATATTTGGTATCCTATATAGTTCAAACTAATTACACACCAAATACGTTGATTTTATTTTCAGCCTTAAAGTGCCGTATGTCACGTCTACATACTTTGAATAATAATAATAATAATAAAATTAAGTAAACTTCAGAACGTCAAGTTCGATAATTTCGCTGTCAGAATTTTCGATTGTTCAAGTAAAAGCACGCATGCGTCAGCAAAAATTATAAATTTAATAATCGTAACCCGTTCAATTACATCTGGCGCTAGCCACGAGTCCTTGCGGTATTCGCTTCCAGCGCCGTAACTCTCTGAACTCACGGAATATTTCAGGAACTGTTAAGAAGAGCTATACAGTTCTTTCACAGTTCCTAAATAACATTATTTTTTGTTTCAACTGATCATATTAAAAAAATGATTTCCGATTTAACAGAAAATGTACAAAATTCTTTTTGTTGCAAATGAATTATTTTTCTTTTTTACTGATATTTTTTCGCAAAAACGGAAAGGTGCTATATATTTAGGATTCGTACATTGAAAAGTGAATGTAGTGTTATTCTTAATTGATCATATTCGTTAATAATCCTATTTCACATATAAGGCCAGACAACCTGGCAAAAAATACAGGAAAGCATGACAGGAGTTTTGAAAATTGTCAGTTTTACTTAGTTTGGTGATCTGAACTATACTAGATTTGCGACATTGGCGGGCTGGCGCTGGCTCCGCTATATTGGAAGATGGCGCTAAATAATGTTTTTTTGACACTATCGCCCTTCCATAACGTTCTAGACCAAAAATACCTATTACAAGTATTGTCTGAAACAGCGTAAATAATACGAAGGGTCGTTTTTATATTCCCGGACTAGATATTTTTCAATTTTAATATAATTTTTAATTACAGTGTTTTATTATCATACCTGCCTTGGTAACGACTTTGACAATTTACAAAACAATTGCAGCAGTATTAGTTTTAATATCTGTCAGTTTGTGTTGTCACGTAATCAAAATGCACGAACTTGAATATCGAGCAGTTATTAAATTCTTGACCTAACAAGTAAAATCTGCAAGAATTATTCGTGAAGAAATGTTGGCTGTATACGGGATGATTGTCCATCAAAGTCGACTGTGAATGGTCAAAATTGTTTAAACATGGCCGAGAATCACTGGATGATGATCCCCGTCCAGGTCGACCTGTTGACGTGATCACCGCCGATGTTATTGAAGAAACCAAGTGTTTGGTACTGGAGGATGCAAGATTAAAGAAGCGACAATTAGCAGCTTCATTAGGAATTTCAGAAAGCACGGTTTTCAGAATTCCACACGAATACCTTGGAATGACAAAAGTTAGTGCCAGATGGAGACGTGTGAATAATTTTTGGCGCTTTGTGGAGGCGAACCTGGTTAATTATCAATCGATTTGACACCGCAGACGAGACCTGGGTCTATCATTTTGACCCTGAGTCAAAACTAGAATGAATGCAGTGGCATGTTAGGGTTCTAGCCCTCTCAAGATGTTTAAAGTTGCCCCTTCTGCAGGAAAAATAATGGCAACTATTATTTGGAATTGTCAAGGAATACTAATAACTGATTATCTACGTAGGGGTAGTAAGGTAACAGGAGAGTATTATGCAAGACTAATACATGGCCTAGGGGATTCTATTAAAGCGAAACGGCGCAGAAAACTGACGCAAGGTGTCCTGTTGCTTAACGATAATGCACCATTCCACAAATCAAGACTTGCAAAAGCTGCTGTTGCCGAATGTGGCTTCACAGAAATGGACCATTCACCTTATAGTTCAGATCTCGCTCCGTGCGACTATTTTTTGTTTCCTAATCTCAAAAGAACTCTAAGGAAAACAAAATTTATGGACGATGACAAACTTATAGCGGCTGTTGAAAGGTATTTTGCAGACAAACCAAAGGATTTTTTTTATAATTGATTAGAGATGTTCTAAACACGATGTAATACTTGCATCCAAAAGCGGGATGGGGGGGGGGAGCTATATTGAAAAATATTTTTTTATTGCTGTTCGAAACTTTTTTCATTGCTAGTCCAGGAATATAAAAATACATTTAATAATTCTTATAAAAAATATTTTCCTTCCCTATGTATTTCAATGCATTCATTTCCGTGTAAGTGCTTTAATTCAAGTACGCCGCAATTGCGAATTTAGATACAAGTGTACGTAACAGCGCCAACTATCGATGAAGTGTTGTCTAGGTTGAAGACAAGCGGGAGCAAAAAGAATCTTCTAGCAAAAACGCGTGATTCTCGACTCCTCCAATAACCCCTACTATCGAGCAGTATTTAAGGGATCGCGCTTCTAGGTTGCTGACCGATCCACTTACGCTATGTCCTGCGTGAGCGATCAGTTAAAGTTTATTGTATTTTGTATATTGAATATATATAATATATTGAATGTATTATTGAATTGTTAATAGTGGATGTTAGGAATGCCAATTTGCTATGGGACATGACAGATAGGAGGTGTCATAATCGACTATTGGTTGATAGAAATGGAGCCGAATAGCAAAAGAACTAGGAGAAACAAGTATGATTAAACATTGTAGTTATTTATTACATAAGTAAAGAAAAGTTGTTCATTATCTGTGAGTGATGCTGATGAACTTAAATAAGTACGTAATACGAGTGTCAGAAAGGAATCATGAGTAAATAATGCCAATTTTTCTGTGCGTGTATAATACAACAAATTTTAAAAAGATCACCAAACGTCGAGCGTTATTAACCCTTTCTTGAATAAAAGTGTATCGTTCTCCACTCGGTCACTTTGCAGCCATGCAGTTCTTGAAATATATAGTAACTCCTAGAAAAACTGAACGAAATTTTCCAGCATCTCAGGGCGGAAAAATTGTTGGTCATGTTCAAGAATCTCAACGAGCTGAATCCCTTCAAGAACATGAGTCAAAAAATCGCAAGAATCGGATGAACAAGTACAGGAAAGAGAAGAAGAAGAACAGGAAATAAGTCAACATGAATAAACCGAATCAGCATGTATTCCTGCACAGCCATCGTCTAGTAGTAGGGGCAAATCCCAGGCAACGCCTTTGCAGAAGGAACTGGACAATTTGGACAAATCGTTGCCAACTGCAAATAGCCCCACATTTCCAATCCAAGTTGCTGTTTCCAGTAAACGAAAATCTAAAACCTCGCAAAATCACGAAAATAACTTCGAACGCGAAATATTGAAGTTGGAAGTCAAAAAATTGGCATTATTACAAACAACTGATGAAACGATAAAAAAGTCAACTTTTTAAAATCGCTTTTGCCACATGTTAGACAACTTCCTTCCATAAATAAATTAAACTTTCGAACTCAAATTCAATTTGCTGTGTCAGGAATTGACAAAGTTGCAAGCGTCAAACGGGCAATATTCCAATAAGTCCCAATTGAGCGCTTCAGGATCATCGTCATATATTTCATCACCTTCCTATCCTACAAGTGCCCCCCCCCCCCCCAGTTTCTCAAAATATGATTGAACATAATCATTATATATACAAATTTAATTAACTACTTAATAAAATTGTAACCAAAATCTTAAAAAGCAACCTTCTTACCTACCTTAAAGTTACCATGAGCCTTTGTACTACTGAAATTGGCCTCTGAAAATTAGTTGTTCGGTGCCGAATTTCTGGCTTTATCGCGTTCAGTATAAAATAAAATATTGTGGGCAGTAGTGGTGTTGCAAATGTAACTATCCGTTACTAAAGTACTCGTTACTCGATAAGATCCGAAGTAACGAATACTGGTTTCAAATAATCGTTACTTTTCCAAATAGTTACTCTCATAATATATAACTTTTAGAAAATGCTTTCTTGTTCCCCTATCGTAAATAAAATGGCTCCTTAAAAATACTTAAGGCTTTGGTATTTTACTTTTAATTTTGAGTTGGAATGGTTTGTATGATACTTAAAGGAATTTTATTTATTTAACGTAATATATATTAGAATTAGTATATGCACAGAAAAAACTGTCTAATACAATCTAGATTATAAAAAAAATATAATACCGGTTATAATAAGTTTTATTAATACTTAATAATCCAATTAATTGTCTCTATAATACAAATATAATACAATGTCTTTAACATTTACTAAACAATAAAGTTTTGGCGTGTATAAAAATTTAAGTGCTTTCAAATTTCAAATATATTGAAAAATACAATAATTCAAACAATGAAAAGGAATAGCTACAGAAAAACAAAAAAAAATATTATGTGGTGCACATGTCGTTTCCTAAATTGTTTTATTTTGTGGATGACCACTCAATATTTGCTTATTTTGTATATACATACACAACTTTGCTGATATTGGCTATATTCAGCCGGACTAATCACTAAGCGCTGCGAGTTCCATCGCTGGAACTCAGCGCTAGGTCGTACTGAATGGTGTATAAATAATATTCCCGCTAACGCACGTGTAGTGTAGTTTGACTGTTTGAAATTTATCGCACATAACCCCAATAAGAATGTCCTCTGTGGTGATATTAAATTGCAATTGAAGCCAATTAGATTTTTGAGAGATTAGTGGATTTTATCTATTAAAACAAAATTAAATTGTTGAGGAATTAAGTTCTAAACTGTTCATATATATTTTGGACTAATTCCTCTGGTACATTTGCTGTAATTGCTTCACCGTTTATATTGAATTGTAATCTAACATATTCAATAATCCATTATGTATTTGCTTTTATGTTTGTTGAAATAAAAAGACTTGCATGTGAACGATATGCAGTTTTACGTTTTTAATACTAATACCACAGTGTAATACTTCTCCGCCAAATTAACTGTCAGCATAATAATACGTTTGTTCTATTACTTATTATGCTCACAAAATATTACGCGGGGAAGTACCTGTAAATACATAAATCCTGAAACAAATTTATAGGTTCATAAATTCAAAACATTTACTTACAGAACTAATATATTGCAATGCGAGATATGATAAACATTTATTCTTTCAATCCAAATTACTTTTCCATTGTTAAGCTTATGTTCTGTAATACATATTTTCAAATTTCAAATTTTGAAGCTCCCCTCCCTTTTCGCTTACTTTCTCAGCGCTTTTTCTTTCCGCTAGAAAAAATGGCGTCCGCTTGCTGCAGCGCTGAGTTCTAGCGGCGTACTGAATGCAATTGCTAGGTCAGCGCTGTCAGCGATGTGTCCGGCTGAATATAGCCATTAATACGATGGCGATTAAATTAATCTGCAGATGACAACGGCGTAATGAAAGACAATCGGGTAATTTTTGTATATAGGCTAAACCAATCGACAACTATACAGACTGTGCTACGTGACTTACTTTCTGTTACTTTAATTGAAAAATATTTCAATCAAAAAAGAAGGCGAACAATTAATAGTATTATAAATAAACAATAAATAGTATTATAAATAAAATAAAAAAAATAAAACAAACAAATGTTTAAGATTTACACTGTATTTAATAATAACGACAGCTGTTTCGCTACACTGTAGCTTCGTCAGGTTAACATATACAATAATAACTATCTACATACACTTGACTCTTATATATAGTGTGTGGATATTAGGAATTCTAAGAACTGATATGTAAAGAACAATTTCTTGTCTAAAAGTGTCGGGTCTATACAAAAAGTACGTGGAACTAAATCTATTGCAAACAGATGTTATGTGTGAAATTAGGTAAACTGTATTACTAACTAAATATATTTAACAATGGTGATGAGTTTTACTATCTACATACACTTGACTCTTATATATAGTGTGTGGCTATTAGGAATTCTAAGAACTAATATATAAAGAACAATTTCTTGTCTCAAAGTGTCAGGTCTATACAAAAAGTACGTGGAACTAAATCTATTGCAAACAGATGTTATGTGTGAAATTAGGTAAACTGGATTACTGACTAAATATATTTAACAATGGTGATGAGTTTAGGTCTACTTTATCGTTTAATAAATTGTCTGAATATTTATATTTATTGATTTCTAATGTCTCTAGTAAATCTAATTTAATACTTTTATTTTCAACATGAAGGATATCAAAATCTTTATTAAAAATGTGATTATTCTCTGTCAAATGATTCGCGTAAGTCGAATCATTTTTTTGGTTTATGTAAGCGGAGTAATGATCAGCAATCCGTGTTTTAAATGCTCTTCCTGTTTGACCTATATATCCCTTAGTACATGTACCACAAGTTAACCTATAGACTCCCGATTTATTATTGTGATTAGTTTTTTCTTTATTGTTCTTGATGTATTTTGCAAGGTTATTGTTTGTTTTGTATGCAATATTAATTTTCTGTTTTCTAAGTAATTTTATTAGTTTTCCTTGATTCTCCCCTAAGTAAATTAAATATATTTAGTCAGTAATACAGTTTACCTAATTTCACACATAACATCTGTTTGCAATAGATTTAGTTCCACGTACTTTTTGTATAGACCTGACACTTTGAGACAAGAAATTGTTCTTTATATATTAGTTCTTAGAATTCCTAATAGCCACACACTATATATAAGAGTCAAGTGTATGTAGATAGTAAAACTCATCACCATTGTTAAATATATTTAGTTAGTAATACAGTTTACCTAATTTCACACATAACATCTGTTTGCAATAGATTTAGTTGCACGTACTTTTTGTATAGACCCGACACTTTTAGACAAGAAATTGTTCTTTACATATCAGTTCTTAGAATTCCTAATATCCACACACTATATATAAGAGTCAAGTGTATGTAGATAGTTATTATTGTATATGTTAACCTGACGAAGCTACAGTGTAGCGAAACAGCTGTCGTTATTATTAAATACAGTGTAAATCTTAAACATTTGTTTGTTTTATTTTCACATTGAAAATGGATTTACATCAAGTAAAGACCAACTCAATCCAAGATTTAATAGTATTGTACGTTATAATAATCCTAATTAACAGATTCATATTAAATTTGTGTAATACTGTGTATTAATTTTTTTTTTGCTGTTACTATGCGTAATACAAAAATTAATACTTAAGATTATATTTCTAATAGCCTGTATTACACAGTCTATTCTGTGTAATGGATCATTTTGTTTGTACCATATATTAACTATACATATGCCCGCACCGCACATTTGAACGAGTACTCGGTAACGACTAAAGTAACGGATATTGAATTCGAAAGTAACGGATAGTTACAAGTATTGAAAACTAACTGAATTCAACATCACTAGTGGGCAGCATTCTAAAATAATTATGAAACAAGTTTGGAGAAGTTCTTAGTTGTTGATATAAATGATGAAACTCTCCATATTTCATTCGTTCCAAGAAAATTATATTTGTTGGATTTCTTTTTCTTGACATATATCTACTCCGTAACATTCGAATTTTTAAGACCACATTATCACACATTAAAATTTTGCGTTTATTCAATCACCTCATTGCAATAAAGTGTAATTTTACTTTAACGTATGACAACAGACTAGTTAAACTACCACGGCACCCAATTTCCGTCCCCACTTCCTTTTTTGTCTCGCTGCGAAGAAACTACATTATTGCCACATAGGACACTTCTAGCGAACCGTACGCATCGCCCGCGCCTCTACGCACCGATCGTGCCGCCGGCTTCGCAAAAGTGGTCGCTCACGCAGGGCATAGCGTTACACTATATAGAAATATCGTACATGCTGCCCTAGACGGTTCCAGTAACTTAGGAGCTCGTAATATGCACAATTTTTCTTTTATATTATTACAAATTTGATTTTTAAGATTAACAATTAAAGCACTTACTCAGCATATAGAGAAATGGCGTCCGAATTATCATCTTCTAACTCGTTCTGTTCTTGAACTACCTTTGCAGTATTCTTCCAGGCTCTTACATTATTAGTATTGTACATAGGTTTTATACGAGAAGGTGGTCGTTTAGACATTGGTAGGCTAGGTGTTTTAAAATCGAATTTCCTCTTCACGGGAACAGCCTCGGTATTAATTGGCGCCCTAATTACAGGAGTTAGAGTTAGTCTATCTTTTATAGACCTCGATGAAGTTACGAAACAATTTGTGTAATTACTGCCGTGCCCATGTCTCTTCGGCGACGATACCGTGCTAGATGCGGGACTGATATCGCTTAATTTGTGTTCTGAATGGTATCCACTAGAGTCGCTCGTAATTTGTGTGGCTTCTCTCGAAGAATGATCGTAGTCTACCGATGGCGTAATATTTTCAGGTGTCGTACATCTGTCCAATGTTATTCTTTCGTGCCCGGAAGTTTTAGTTGGACTAGGCCTATCAGATGGCCTTGAAGAATTTGAGGGTGAAATGCTGTCCAAATTGCAAACACTAGACGCACGACTCAAGGTAATCTTGGACAAAGAATTCGTTTTCCTCAATGAGTTTTCCACGTCCAAGGATGCGTTTTTGAAAATTGCACTTGATGACGTCGTAATAAATACATCGCCTAACATTTTGGCCATAACATCACTACTCACAATCCATAGAAACTTCTTTCTCACTGTTTTTTTGGGTGGAGTTACATTGAATTTCATACTTACTGTCTCAGGTGGTAAGGGTATCATGTCAATTTTTCGTGTCTGTGAGTTCAACTGGGTAGTTATTTTCAGTGAATGAAGCAACTTACTCCTTTCTTCTGTTGATGGTTGCGTTTTTGCTACAGTCACCATATTCGACTTCGGAATATTATGTCTTACAGATTTCGATTCCATTCCGTTATCTGTAACAATTTATAGTTTATAGATAAAACTCGATACACTTTTTTTAAATAATAATACTAATAAAGTATTTATATTAATTGTAATAGACAAACTAACTAAAGAAATTAGAAAATAATACACAGTGTGAAAACAGATGTGGTTTCCTATAAGGAAAAATATTTTAATATGAGTTCTAGGAGGAAAACTTATTCTTTATAAACAATTTTGATTGTATCGAAACCCCCTTTTGGTACATAAAAAAAGACAGTCATCATTTATGATAAGATAACAAAAAATTGAAATTATGCCGAGTTGCCGATTTTAAATACGCGTAAGTCCAAATGTTATATTAATAATAATAATAATAATAAATATAATAATATTAAAACGGTGTCCTGTCAAAGTAATGAATACTATAATCTACTTGTTCAAGCAAGACAAGCTGCCATGACATTTCGAGTTACAAAGATTTCCAATAGCCTTACATTTACGTTTGTTGGTCATGCATTTAGCTTTACAGTTGCAACGTTTATAACCGTGACCTCCTAAAAGTGACTGTTCATTTGCAAGTTGTCGGAAACTTTTCTTTTCCGGTGATACACTTTCCAGATCTACAAGTTTCTCACTACACACAGAAAATTGATTCCTGGAAAACATTTCCTCGATAGTTCCTGTCTTGTTAGCTAGTTTATACAAATTGTCGTCGGTTACCCGATAACTGTCATGAGAATGTTTCTAAAATCGTCCCTCCCTCGATCAACGTCTGGAACTTTCACTCTGACTGTATCTCCAACGAAAGATGGAGTGAATTTTAATTTAGATAAGGTTTTCATCTTCTTTGCTGGATTTTCTAAATTTCTTTTTGCGTCTAGTCTATTTGAAAGTATATTTTTTTGGCACAAGCAAAGTTCACACCTCATACTGGCTGATGTACATGGCTCACCACATTCTGCACATTTGGTCTGATTTTCTAAAGTTTCTATATTATTGGCGTTTTCTCTATAATTATTGCTCATATTTTCTTCTCTATTAATTTCTCGAACGGACTCCGTAATCCGCATTTTTAGATAATTTTAATCATTTCCCATTGTTTCTCTGTACACTTTTTGCTTTAGTTAACCCCAAAGAAAAAATCCAAGTGAGTTAAATCCCGTGACCGAGCTGGCCAATGTATTGGTCCATGTTGTCCAATCTATCTATTAGGAAAGTATAAATTTAAGAATTGTCTTACAGTCAGGGTACCATGAGTTAGACACCCATCTTGTTGCAAGTAGATGCGTCGAAATTCCTCTTGCTTAAGTGATGGCAATAAAAAATTCTGAAGCATTACCAAGTAATTGTGTTGATTTAATTTTCCATTAAAAAATAGGGCTCAATGATTCTGTTCAATAACATTCTGCCCAAACACTGACATTTTGATATCGCTGATTTCGGGTATTAATTATAAAATTTGCATTATCCTTTGACCAATATTTACAATTTTGTGAGGAAACAGTTCCATTGTCGAAAACGTTGCTTCATCAATAAACATTAAATTCTGATAAAAAAAAAAGCGTGCCTAAATCTAGGTTTATATGGATAAATAATAATCGCATTATAAATTGTTTGCAATAATGTATGACTAACATTAAATTCACTTGCACGCTGGCGTAAAGAACTCCTAGTTCACAATAGTCACAGCATTATCATCATTGTACGCTTTTTATCAATTAATTTCTTCAATGGTGTTTTGCTTATACAGTGAGTTCCAAAAAGTTTTATACAAATGAAGAAAAAGTTTATCTTGCATTTCACAAAAAAAAAAAATTCTTTATAAAAAACTCTGCATGACTTGTAAATTCGTAATCAAGTACAATTTTTTTAATACAGAATACAGACAAAATCAAAATGATTGTTTGGAGTGAAAGTAAAATACATTCAAACTGTAGTGGAGAGCAAAATGTTTATTTTATTTGTTACTAAGTAGCAAAAACTTACGCACACTTGCAGATTAGTGATTTTCCCTGATAAAAATTACAAGATTATTTAAATAAACACATCAGCAATTGTTGTATTAATGCACAGTACCAAACATCGTAAGATCCCGTTCATAATAAGTGCCTGATTTTGTGCTATTCATCCATATTATACACATTCTGGATCGAGTGCTTTGGAATATCTAATAACTGTCAACAATTGTCAAATGTTACATCAGTGTGTGTTTGCAATAATTAGAAATGCCAGTAAAATTGAGTATTAGTGATAAAATTGAAATTGTACTCATTGTTGGAGAAAATTATAAAACATGTAGAGAAGCAGCAGAAATCTTTAATAATAGACACCCTGATAAAAGAATATATTTCACAACTGTCAGATATGTAATATGTAAATTTAAGAGTTCTGGAAATGTTAATAATAAATTTAGCAAGAAACATCGGGCATGGGTTTGAACTGAAGATATTGAAACTGATGTGATGCTATCGGTCGTGGAAAATCCAAAATATTCACGATCCAATTTATTAAATGTAAGTAAAACTTTGCACGAATTTTAAAGTCAAATAAATTTAAACCATACAAACCTCAATTTACCCATATTTTAAGAGAAGGAGATGCTGAACGAAGGTTCGAATTTTGTGCTCGTATCCAAGGAGAATTGGAAGATAACAGATTTATGACACGACAAGTACTTTTCTCTAACGAAGCAACGTTTACGTCTAACGGTACCGTAAGTTCGCAAAATTGTCGATGGTGGAGCGATGTCAATCCAAATTTCCATGTCCAAACCAGAGATCAGTATTCATTTAAAACTAATGCATGATGTGACATTTTCAAAGACAGAATTGTTGGACCATTCTTTTTTCGAAATAACATGAATGATGAAAGATATCTACAATTTTTAAATAATCAGTTGTCTGACTTTCTCGATGAACTACTACTAAATAAAAAATATGGTACCAACAGGATGGAGCACCATGTCACTGTAACAGAAATATTCTGGAATTTCTCTTCCACACATTTAACGGAAAAGTGATCGGGAGAAACATGGAGTTTCTTTGGCCTCCAAGGTCTCCAGACATTACCCCTCTAGACTGTTTTTGTGGGGCTACTTAAAAGAAAAGGTATACCTTCAGAGACCATTTCTAGATCTTGATCATCTTGAAAGAATCATTAGACAAAAAATGTGAAGTTATAACTCCAGATGTGATTAGAAATGTCATTAAAGAATTTAATCAACGAACAATCACCTGTTTAGAAAGGGACGGTAGATACGTTGAAGTTCCGTAGTATTTCAATAATTTTACATGTTCCCAATAAAATTTATTAGTTACGTATTATTGTTTGTTGATAAATTGATAAAGAGGTTATCAATTTTTTATCATGTCTTATTCCTTTATTCAATAAATAATTTAATTAATATCTTGTAATTTTTTTCTGGAAAAAAAAATTGTACTTGATTATGGATCTACAAGTCATGCAGAGCTTTTTATAAAGAATTTTTTTTTGTGAAATGTAAGATAAACTTTTTCTCCATTTGTATAAAACTTTTTAGAACACACTGTACTTACACATTCGGGTATTTTTCATTAAATAACTGTATTGCATATTTTGTGAGACTTCTCTTATACCATAACATTTCACCAGGATTCTCGAGTCGAGAGAACAATGGAGGGGATTCTCTTGATATGTTAAAAATCGTATTCTTGAACTTGAGAGAACGATCCCTTCTCTCAAGAGTTGTGAGAATATACATCTATCGGTTCAAGTCAAGCGAACATATTAAAAGTTAAGAGAAGCATGCGCATATCGACTTAAATTATTTTGTACAGCGATGAATGCATGTAAAAGAGTAGTACCTATAGGTTATGGTATAGATAGTTATAACCAGTGGCGGCCCGTGATTTTTTGGAACGGGAGGGCACCGGGGAGGTCTGAGTGTTTAATATCAAAAATTAAATACAAACAAAAAAATAAACTCAATATGTTATTTAATTAACTTGTTTGAAAATAAAATCCATTCGCCGTTCCTTACGATTAGCAAAATGATTAATAACTAATTCATTGAAGTTTGGTGTTGATGTCAGTAATAGTTTTTCAATGGAACACATTGCTAAGACACATGGTCTGCTTTCCCGCATGGTATTTCTAGAACATGTTTTTATGCTCTTCAAAGTTGAAAAACAATATTGCAATATTCTTATTTTTATTAACTGCATTAAATTTAACATCAGTTGCCAGTTCTTTTAATAAATATCTGCCACAAAGCCCTAGAAAATATTGTAAATTCTCCTGTTTAGGATAGGATTTTATTTTAGATTTAGTAGCTACAACTCGATGCTGTTTTAGGCCTGTATGAGACGATGCTAAATTTTACAGAGAATTTCCATGTAAATTATTACGAAAATTTTCTGCTTTAATTTAGCATACAATTTTGATATTATTGCATTACTCCTGTATGACACGTATGCATTATTACATATCAAATTTAGCACACGCACATGCGTAATATATGATGTAGTGACGTAATTTTAGTGTTATCGTAATTGAAAGGTTGGTTGCTCTTCGAGAAATTAGCTTTAAATTATTTGATTCATTAGGATACACAGTTAACCTTTATAATCATCTTCTCCTGCACCACTTTTTTGAGACTCCTTATATTTTCTATGTTCATTTAAGAAATTACTTCTTGGACCATGAAATTTAGCTTTAATATCTGATATAGACACTCCTGGTTTTATTTGTGTCACTATATTTTTAATTGCCTCTATTGCTGTGGCACAAGCATGTTTGTTTTTATACCTTGCATCTTTAACTGCATATAAACAAGGATATTTTTTATATTCCTCTATTAACACAGACACCTGTTCACGTGATCAGGACATCTTTCAATTTATTCAATAAGAACTTAAAAAACACTATGACCATTCACACACAACCTCTGAAACCGCAATTTTTTTTTAAGTTACTTTGGTTTATATAACTTTGTCAGGTAAATTTCGCATGCAATATTACAAGCACTCTTCTGTTTTACACGTTGCTAAATTTCAAAAATAAAATGTACATGAAAATTTTCTGTAAAATTTAGCATCGTCTCATACAGGCCTTGGAGATTTTCTCAGTCTTTCCTTTCTGGGTGTATGGGCAGAGAGAGTTTTTCCTGTTTGAACCCCAACATCACTTGTAGTAGGAATTTCCATAACTGCTAAAATACAATTAAAAAATTATACATTTCATTAAATACAAATTAATTGTATGTGTGTAACTGAAAAGTTCTAAGTAGGTTAAATACATATGTGTTGAATTTTTGTTCAAAAATGACTTCGAATTCTTTAGTTAAACAACTAAACGTATTTTATGTTTTGCTCATAATATAATTTTGTATTGTAAATATTAATTGTCATACCTATAGGTGGTTCACTTTCTGCTAAATTTTGGGATCAAATATCACTTGTGCTAGGAAGATTCAATATATTTTGTTGCAGAACATTTTTACAAGTAAAAATACAACATTTACATACGCCAGATTTCTTCTTTCGTACAGTTTACATTATTTATATCAACAACAATTTAACTGGCACCTTTACTTATTATTCTTTCGTAAATTATAAGTTATAAAACTTAGACAGGTTATATTTATACAACAAAAACAAAACGTCATTTTGAAATGTGCGCTTCTTTGATTTTGCGCACAAATATCGGAATTATGCAAGTGAGGCTTTTGTCACTTCTGTTATTCTGTGATATTACATACTGCATTGCCAGCCGGCATCACAGTCTAGTGCCCTGTCGTGACATATACCGCGAGATGCCCCGGAGCCTACGTCAGACTGTGATTTTTAAACGCGCTGAAGAGACGGACTGTTACTTCCGAAAAAATCCCAAGCAGCAAAATCACAATTTTAGAGAAGGATAAAAATATATATTTGCTAATGTAGGACAAGTGTGCATATAGTGGTTTTACTGCTAGGCATATTATTTGTTATCAAACAAATCAGAAAAATTACATACAAATTAGGTATTTATAATTAATTTATCTGTTAAAAGAAATTTATCACGGGTGGCAGTGCCCCGTTGCATACCCTGCAGCAGCCGCTACTGGTTATAACGTTGATTGAAAGAATCATTCAACGGTTATAAACAGTACGGTCGAATAGGTACTATACGTGCACTATCACAGTATTATACATGTTTGGAGTAACATCGATGAAGAAGAGATTTTTATAGTGAATCAAGTACTCTAATCGATGTTGCGGAAGCAGAGGAACTCTATCAACGTCCTCGGCGTCGTTTTTATATGCGGGAAAATGCGTTTAACTTATCTGATATACAATTTAGAAAATTATTTCGTTTAAACAAAGAAACAACAAAGGCTGTATTACACTTATCAATTTCTTCACCAAGTTTTTAGGTGAATTAGTTGTACCAATAGTGCAAAGTAGGGAATAAAAAAATTAATAAATTTACCGAATATTTGTGTTTGATATTGAATAGAAAAATAACTGCACACGAGATGCAAAAGAAAATAAATAATTTACGCACAAAATTCTTTCAAGAAGTGTCAAATTAACATGTCATTTCTAACGACATGTATATTATAACACAAAATTGTCTAGTTTTCCAACCGCTCACGGGGTGCAAATGCAAACTTAAACCAGTATTCCACAATGCGTTGCTACTTTAATGTGAATATATACAGCATATGTTATTGTATTACATTGAAATAATATTAAACACGTATGATTTGTAGAAAAATTAATAATAGTTTACATTTCGATGTTTAGCCTAACACTTTCCGGAAAACCAACTCATTATAACATAACTCATAACACAAGCTATTTCAAAGTTATTGATTTCGTATTACATATTACCTAATATACACTGTTCCATACAACAATTGTCCTAATCTGCCTTCATTTTCAACCTGGCAACATTGCACTGCTATTTCCTACACGATCGACACACATCCCTATTTAAAAATAGCTATTCTTGAAGTTAGGAGAACAAGGGATGGGAATGTGATCTATCACTTCTCTCAATAGAACGTTCACTTCTCTTAAGTTCGAGAATCGGGCTCCAGGTAGATTAGCTGCTTTATCGCCAACATTTTTCACAAATACATAAAGCTAAATGAACTGCCAAGCAATATCGTTGGGTAACGCGATACCTATGTACCATTCGGACTTATTTAAAATCAACAACTCGACATAATTTCATAAGTTTTTTATCTTCTCTGAAATGATTACTGGTTTTTTATTTACCAAAAGGGGTTTCGATACAATCAACATTTTTTATAAAGAATAAGTTCTCCTAAAACTAAAAATTTTTATTACAGGAAACCACATCACCTTACACACTATGTATATGAAATGTCATATGTATAACTGTTATGCTGTTTTTTTATGTTTAAATGATACAACGTATTTCTTATAAACAACAATTTTTTCATACTTTCGAAATCCTGTCACAATGCGATTAGACGTATTAGCATTAAATGTTCATTACAACTGATATTTGTTTACATCAGTTTGGTGTTTTTAATATTCCTATTACTAATGTTGATAGTACAACTTCCCCTTAAATTCCAATTTTAAAACTCTTCGAACGCTTAGGATTTAGAACTATTTTAGAATCAGACTTTGGCAGGACATGCGCAATACTATCAAAACTACTGATTCCAGAACGGTTTTAGAACTGGGGTTCCGAACAAACCTAAGACATTGCGAATTATTATTAAAATACACCTCGTATCTGACAGCGAATACACGTATGTATGTACAACATATAAAATATGCAATGCAACTCGGAGTCGATGCCCGCTGCATGTTTACAAATTTATTACCGCAAACCAAAACAAGTGCAACGTCATTACATTATCACAATATTATAAGTTATGTATGTGTTCCCTCGCTTAATGTAATTTTCAAATCTTAATAACATATAAAATAATTATGTCCTCTTAGAAATTTAATTCAACCTACTAATTTTTACACGAAAAATTATTTAACGCGGTTAACGTACTTACATGTGCTATATTTGGTTACGGAAGTACAATTTAATAAGAAAACGCTTCAGTTAAATGCAATCCTATTATGTCTTTAGTATTATATCATTTTTTTTTATTAGTTGTTTCGATAAATCGAGTATTTGCAGTTAATCAGAAGATAAATAGACACGACACATAACTCCAACAATTTAACAAAGAAATATCTGAATAACATTAAATTTCTTGAAACGGAATACTTTATAGACATAAAAGAGCATACACAGTTAAGTAATGTCCATATATACAGCTTGCTGGTTCTGTAGTTAACTACTATCACTATCAACGTTTCACATGGCACTGCGACCGGCATCTTCCTTCGGGGCGATCTGATGTGGCCTACTATATTTATTTTTATTACTAAAGACATAGGCGGGAAAGTCTGGAATTCCTTTGGCGCTGCATTGAAATTTTATGGAACACCAGTAATACAGATAATACTTTGCTCGCTTATGTACTTTTTCCATTCTGTCGCGGCCATTTTTATCTTGTGCAGTTGCGGTGTTTATTTAACGAACTTGTTTCGGTGCCTTTTACATTTCTGTTCTTCTAAATGTGTAGGCTTCGTTATTATCTTATGATATTTATTAACTCTGAAATTTTCAGTGCAAAAGATGTTGTGTAGGATAGAAATTAATAAGGTTTGGTGTAGAATTAGTAGGGTAAGTTCGTCTGTAACCGGCCACCATCCAATAGTCGGCCACTAGTGACTTTTAGCAAGAATAAATTAAAATTTGGGCAAATATTATGCTACTTCTCTACACAGCTAAAATCTTACGTCTTCATACAGTGCGAATATCAATTTTTCATTCCCGTATATAAATATTTTAATCCTGTAATTCACGCGCAAAATATAAGTGTCGTGTGCTAATTGGAGCACCGAGATATTTAAAAAGTGGTAAACTTAGGTAGCCCGAAATATATAAGTAAGTCAAATTTTATTTATTATTATTATTAAACCCGATTCGGTGGGATTTCGGGGATGAACAGAAATAACTTCTATTCGGCCAAAAACCCTGATTTATTAACCTTGAAGTTAAAAAAAGGTACGGCTGGGCACTAGTATCTATATACTCCAGTATCTAGTAGTCGACTACTAGCACATTATTCAAATTTTATTTTCATCTTTTTCTCAATAACCTATTCAGATACATGTTCGTCTCATTCGCAATTATACAGGGTGAGTCATTAGTAGCCGCTTCTTAGATTGCTCTTTTGTGTTTTATGTAAAAGAAAAAACAATTAGTGGAAGATCCATGGTTGCTTGTGGCGCATATTGTAAAAATACTTTAAGCTCTGATGCACTTCCGGTTTAACCGGAAATGCACGGAACTTAATTTTTTTAAATGACACCCTATATATTTTTGGATTTTCTTGTACTGCCTTAAATTGTCTGTTCAACTGTTTTATCTTATTCAAATTTGAGCCAATAGTTTTTGAGTTATTAATTTTTTTTGAAAATATTTGACCAAAACACATGTTCAGAAAAAAATCATTTTCACATTGTTTTAAAAAGTAAAAACATTAACTTTGGTGGTGCTTGTAGCCAAGAAAATTCTGCATCATTTGGTAAAGTTGCGCTCGACAATACCTCAAAAAAACTTTGTTTTTTCAAAGCCTACTTTTTGAAATTTTCACATACCAAAAACTTATTTTTTTTAAATAGAACACCCAGTATTTTATTGAGGTATTTTGTTCCTTTTTTAATTCTCTTTCATTTTTGTTAACAATGTCCTATACCTATCTTTTGTAATTTTTGAGATAATCATTATAGGAGCAATTAGCGGTCAATTAAAGAACTACGGGCGCTGTTCTATGCACCCAAATATTCGTCCAATAAAGGCTGGAATGCGGCTGACTGCCTGAGTCAACTGTTAAAGAAAGTCGGTATACATTTATGTCAAACTTATAAAAGCATCACTATTAGTTATCATCCAAATGAATTATTCTTATGAAGAGTTAATAGATATGATTGACATTTTGGGTGAATCTGAAAGAAACTCTTTGCTAGCATCCAGACTTTATGCACAGCGATCCCTGGTAGAAGTTAACCGAAGCCAGACACATTCAAAAGTACAAAGGGACGGTTTGAGTGAACAGAAAGTATTGAATATGGAAGAAAGAGCGGAAAAAGCAATAACTGCTGAGGATAAGACGTTTATGGTACTTCCGTACTAGTACTTCGAAAATTAGTCGTCAGTTAAATGTAAGTCAAATTTGAGAATCCAGAATAATTGGGAAATCTGAAATTCACCCGTAGCATATTCATTCACAGGGTTAGATGAAATAAATTTTCAGTATCGCTTACATTTTTGTTAATTGGCAGCAGATAAATTATCCTGGCTTTCTCAATTTTTTGTTGTTTACCAACAAAGCCACCTATCAAAGTGAATACGTTCATCGTCACAATTTCCGTTATTATAACAGATAAAAAAAACCCACTTTATCACACCTGTAAACTTTCAAAATCTTTGGTCATTAAAACTGTGGGGGGGGGGGGGAATAGTGGGTGGTTACATAATTGGACCTTATTTCTTTGATGAAAATGTTAATGTTTTTTGATTTATAAATATTACTTCGCTATCTACGGACAGATTTTCAAAAATTTTTGAATACATCTTCAAATATGACAGTAAACATAACCTTTATTTTATTTCGATGTTAACCACCAGTGTCAAAAATGAAATACTGCAACTTGACATTGCCGGAATACAAACATTGAAATGCGATGCTCTTCATTCTATAAAATTATTACTTTTGGGATAGTTGGCTTTAACATTTACTTCGTTTGACAGTTGACTAAGGAAGTCAGGCGCCATTCCTGCCTTCCATTGGTTGAACTAATATTTTGATGCATTGAACAACAGCGCTCGCAGTTCTTTAATTGACCGCTAATTGCTCCTATAGTGATTATCTCAGAAATTACAAAAGATAGGTATAGGACATTGTTAACAAAAATGAAAGAGAATAAAAAAAGGAACAAAATGCCACAATAAAATACTGGGTGTTCCATTTAAAAAAATAAGTTCTTGGTATGTGAAAATTTCAGGAAGTAGGCTTTGAAAAAACAATGTTTGTTGAGGTATTGTCGAGTGCAACTTTACCAAATGATGCAGAATTTTCGTGGCTACAAGCACCACCAAAGTTAATGTTTTTACTTTTAAAAACAATGTGAAAATGATTTTTTTCTGAACATGTGTTTTGGTCAAATATTTTCAAAAAAAACAATAACTCAAAAACTATTGGCTCAATTTTGAAAAAGAAAAAACAGTTGAACAGACAATTTAAAGCAGTACAAGAAAAACCAAAAATATATAGGGTGAGTCATTTAAAAAAATTAAGTTCCGTGCATTTCCGGTGAAACCGGAAGTCCGTCAGAGCTTAAAGTATTTTTACAATATGCGCCACGAGCAACCATGGATCTCCCACTAATTGTTTTTTCTTCTCTTTAAAACACAAAAGAGCAATCGAAGAAGCGGCTACTAATGACTCACCCTGTATACAGTTTCACAAGTTGATTCTCAACACCAGTAATCGGCCGCGGGCACAGTCAATAATAAAAATGTTTTGCAACATTGAAAGCAACGGCCGACCACTAGCATAGACGTCAAATGCTGATTTTGCCATTTGTCAGCCATAAGATAGTAAGTTGTTTTCAGTGTTATTTTCGGACCACAAATTTGAAATCACTCATCTTCAGAAGATGGCAAATTACCAAAAACGAAAATTCTTTGCATATCATGAGGATAATATGCAAAAGGCGTTGGCAGCAGTACAAAATTATTCAAAAATTCGAGTATCTTGCAGACATTTAGATATTCTTCGAGCAACACTACAGGGCCTGTTCAAGGAACGAGCTGCCAACAAGCAAGCGAATAATGGGTCCAAATCCATATTTGAGTGTGGAAAGTGAAAAAAAAGTAGCCGAATGAATAATTACACGAAGAAAACCTTAATAACGAGGGATTGAAACTAGAAAAAACAACTAAAAAAAAAAATCAGAGAAATTTAGGAGAAGAAAATTTAACTGAAGAAAAATTAAAGGAGGAAAATTTGGAAAACGAACAATTAGAAGAAGAAAAACTGAAAGAAAAAGTGGACTAGTAAAATTAGATGAGGGAAAACTTAGCTCAGGCCAAGCATCCGTAGATATATTCATAAAGCATTTGAAGTATCCCAAAATACTAGAACAATCTAAGAACCCCAAGTCGGTACCATCCACGAGTGTCATATCTGCCAAAGTATAGAGCGCTTATTATATTGACAGAGAAAGATAGAAAGAGGAGAAAGAAAAATGAAAAAACGGAAAGGAAATTAATCTGAAACCAAAAAGAACACAACATCGAAGAAAAAAGTGCAACTAGCAGAAGCGAAGCAGAAGTGTGAAGTCTGCGAAAAAGAATTGTAGTGATGCCGAAGATGGTGACCAAAATGTTGGATGTGATACTCTCGCAAGATACCTTCATTTAAATTGTACTAAGCTTGTAGGACAGTCGTATGAAGATGATAAAAATCAAGATTTCTCCTGCGTTTTCTAATGACGATGAATAATTTAAAAAGCATTAAGTATTGATTTTTTGTATTTACAATTACCATGACAGATTTAGATATCTATTTATTCATTTTTTTCCTCAGGAGTTCATTTGTGTTTCGTGTAAATGTGAAAATAATGTTATTTTTTTTATTTATATGACTATTCGAGATTTAGCGTTTTTTTTCTTTGAAGTGTAAACTTCTTTGGGCGCGTTGCGTTGATTGTGGGCACTGAACAAGACTGAGCCGTCACGCTCGGCTATGTAACGCTCGTTCGGGTAAAGTCGGCTCGAGTTGACTAAGGGAACGAGAGAAATATATCATATAGAGGTATTTAATTTTACTTGAATTGAAATTTAAATGAATAAATAAATTCATGTCCCCAAGCAGATTCGATCCCGAGCCGCATGGGTGAGAAGCCGGCACGTTAGCATCAGACCAGCGCGGGACTCGTAAGCGAGTTTTCATATTGTCTATTTATATATATGATATGGATGACTCGGAAACTGATCAGTATATTCCGGGTGTTAAATAACGTCCACACGCATTTACTATAATTTGTATACCAATGCAAAACAGAAACGTTGAGAATAGAGCATTGCTTTAGTTGCTCATTATATACGAATTTATAAGCATTTAATTCTTTTTTGTTAGACATAGGCTTGCCAGATTTCTGAAATGTTCAACCGGGACACCGGAATGCCCCCGGCGTTGCGGGTATTCAAGGGTACACACCCTTGGCGGTTTTTTAGGGTGTTTAAGAGGGTAGTTTATATAGGAATCTAAACCAAGGGTAATAATAAATGACACAAGCATATACATTTATATTTCTTACATGTTAATATTTATAACTTAAGTGACTTATAAGTAAGAAGAAACACTTTGAAGGAGGAATAAAAATTTGAACAATATTTACATGTACTTTTCATTGGCTAGAACTTTTTTTTAGAAAGTCTGTTTTGGTTTTAATCTTGTTGTAAAAATTTGCACAAGCTAATCGGATATTAATTTTACATTCATCAAGCCTTAAACCGTAGATCATCAGTCCATGCGTTATTCATCAAAGACAATACTCTTTCAACTGGTGCTGATGTCCCAGGTAAGCAGAAGGGATACTCAACCATCTTGATCAGATTGGGGGCTGCTATGTGATTCTCCTTGAAGTGACCAAACAGTCTGAGCCATTTTTCTGCACTTGAAATATCTGGTAGTCTCTTCTTGCATCCACTGTTTTCAATATGACTACAAATACTCTTTAGCAAGCACAACTTCGTCAAACAGCTGATCATTGTTTATTTTCATATCGGGTACATCAATAAGACTGCTATTAATACGTTCAAAAGAAGTTTCGGCGTTTTCCCAATCAATAGCATTTGTTTTGGTCAGATTGGCATATGAAAACGGTTCCGCGTTTCCATAACTATTCTCCCAGTAGTCCAACCATGCAATGCATCTTTCATAAATGCCATCAAATTCTTCTTTTACACTGGTACGGACTTGCTCATCTAGATTCCTATAGAAGTTCTTTGCCCCCATAGGGATAAAGTCTGTCAGGTTTCTTTTGAGAGGTTTATGAGCTTCAGCAACCTCAAAGGCTGTAGGGTTATCTTTTTTCATTACCAGGATGACCTTGTTAAACAGTGCAAGCTGTCCGTGGACAAACCACAAGTAGAGCTCACCCGTTAAATCAGTAAACAAGTTTTTTATTGTTGATGGGCACATTTCTTCGTCTAAAAAAAACGCTTTCAGACATTCAAAAATCTATAAAATTCTAATAATCCTTCACAGTTAATTAATTTTAGACATTTTTGGTCATCTATAAAATCAAATTTTAATTTTTACCGGGACGTGAAGTGAACCGGCCGGGACGCCGGTATTTTGTCTGAAAACCGGGACTGTCCCGGTCAAACCGGGACGTCTGGCAAGCGTAGTTAGACAGGAAGGATGAAGAAAATCAAATCGATGACAAATTTAAACGAAAAAGGGAATTGTCTAATGCGCGCGTGAAGAAATATCGTCAAAAGAAGCACACTAAACCTCAGCAACTAAATTCGTCGATGCAGGATGACCCTAATGTAATATAGAACGAAAAAAAAAGTTGGATTTCGTATTATTAACCTCGCCTTGATGAAGTTTTCACTTATGCCGTGTGGTTTTAAGCACATCCATTTTCTTGTTTGTTACCTTATTTATAGAGAATTTGTTTTTGGTTTTGTACACTTATTTATTTAGCGGAAAATACACACTCATTTTTTATTTACTGATTTAGTCACTTTCATTGAAAAGACAAAAAACAAAACAAAACGGATTAATTATTATGAGGGCACAAAAAGTTTACACGGACCTGATAAAAATTGACTAAGCCGACAACTGGTGTACCAATAGCCGACTACCAACGTGTTAGTGGCCGACTACTGCCAAATATGTTCTTTTTCAAAAGAATCAAAAAAGATAAAAGTATGCTTCATGCTAAACATTATCTGTCTTACTAATACCGTAATTAAAAAATATATTTGTTTCACTCTCAAGAATGAACTTTTAATATAATATGGAATGCCTCAATGTTATTAAAGCTGAAAGTTGACGTTCATCAAAAAAGGCCGACCACTGGCGAATTCACCTTACTTCTGACAGTAATGCGCATGTTCGGCAAATGTGGTTCTGAAATCGAAATCCTAAAGGTCCGAATAATTTTAAAATAGGAATTTTAGGGAAAGTTGTACTACCAACATTAGTAATTGTAAAAAGCAAACGTTCCTTAATCGTGTTAATGGAATCTCTCCTCTCTACGTGGATAGCGCAACAAAATAAGCGTAAAGTACCACTAAGTCGAGTCCTCATACAGAAAAAAAGCTTTATCCATATTTGAAGAATTAAAGTCAAGACCAGAACATACTCATAATGACGAAATTTTTCACGTCCAAGTTGGTTCCAAAAATGTAAACCAAGAGCGAAACTCCACAATTTGGCATTGAAGGGAGAATCGTCCAGATTTTAAGTAAGTTTTGAAGAACACATGGCGGATACTCTACTAAGCCAGTTTTCAAAGTAGATGAAATTGGTCTCTACTGAAAAAGGTTGCCAAAAAGAAATTACTAAGACTAATAAAGAAAGATTGACAGATTGACGCTTCTCCTCGGGGCTAATGCAGCATGTGATCAACTGATCACCGACTAAAGCCTCTGTTAATTCATACTAGTCAAAATCCAATGAAGAACCAACAAATAAATTTATTACCAGTTCAATGGAGGTCAAACTGAAAAGAATGGATGACAGCAACTTCGAGAGTGGACAAGATATATTGCTGTGCCCGAACTTAAAAACTATTGTTTGAAAGGAAATCTAGATTGTAACATTTTAATACTATTGGACAACGCTCCCAGTTATTCTCCCGTCTTAGACGATATCTGCAGAAAAACATTAAATTTGTTTTTCTGCCGTCTAACACCACGGTTCTTATACTGCCCCTGGATCAAGGTGTTATTTCTAATTTTAAAGCTTATTATCTAAAATCCTTGCTAGAATACTTTGTGATATGAAATGTGGGCAGAATATTCAATGTTAAAATACACAATTTTTCTCTATGATTCTGTTAATATATCAAAGATATACGTTAAAGTCTCAAGAGAGATTTTATTAAGGTTTTAATAGAAATAAAACACAAACAATTGTTTCAGATTTACACTATATATAGTGTATATATAGTGTAAATCTGAAACAATTGTTTGTGTTTTATTTCTATTGGAATATGGATTTACATCAAGTAAAGGCCGAATCTATTGAAATTTTATTAAGTTTTTACTTGAGGCACCAAACGATACATTTATTCAATAAAATTATATTTTGTATCTTTTCATTTTACTTTCTTATACGTAGTACAAGGAAGTATTGTGATGATGAACATTTTCGACTTCAAGATTTTTGCAGATGTCCACGTTTTGAAGTCCACTGATACCGAGAAAGATATTTTTAAAAAATGTCTCTCTCTCTCCCTCTCTCTCTCGCTCTCTCCCTCCCTCTCTCGCTCTCTCTCCCTCCCTCTCTCGCTCTCTCTCCCTCCCTCCCTCTCTCTCTGACCACGATAGCGGTTAAACCACTATAGCTATCAATTTGAAATTGTGCGCTTACGTGTAAAATCTCCCTCGTGAGATCTGATTAGATTTTCAGTAAAAATCGGCAGATGTAGTAGTTTATTTCAGTGAAAGAATCGAGTTTTGTTGGAGATTATACACATTTATAAAACACTCATATGTACTCAAAATTAAATTTGAGAAAAATTTTATTAAAAAGTTTTTTTTAATTTCTACCAGAAGTAGGTCTTTTACTTTTATCGAAAATCAGTTTTTTTGCGATATTTGATATATTAATGCTTTTTAGACAGATACGTTACAAGTATAAAAGTATGTATTTAGAATTTAATTTTCAATACCTTTTGTATAAAAAACATTTCAAAATTCGGACCGAAGTAACACTTTTACTCTTAGCGAGTAGTACTTTCTCCGAAATATCCCGCAAAGTATGCATTCTATAGAGATTTATTAAGAGAATAGAAGTACATACAGCAAGAGCGCGCGAGGTATGATCACCCGATGGTATACGTAAACTCGCATCTAAACGTGGTCCGATAATACATATTAGAGTTACGGCACAACATACTAGCATTGCCTGCTCATATTCGAACTCATAGTGATCTTATTATTTTTTCGCAGATTGACAAAAAGAACAAATTAAATTTTCTCTTTAAGTGATGACGATTGCTTAGATAACTAAGTCGATAATAACGCGAAGATTGTAATACTTATAACGTAATTATGATTATCCTTATGAAATTAAATAATAATGTAGTTGTGTAAAAAGTTATAGCAGTACAACTGGGTTTTAGAATGAAATAAAAACAACCCGCCTGAAACATCTGCAGAATAAACTAAGATGTCTAGAGAAAAATAAATAAATAGAAATTTCATGATAAAAAAAAACTATAAATAAGTATAACAGAAATACCATAAAATAACACAAAAACCTACGTGCATTCCTCTTTGCAGCCAGTACGCAACTGATGTAAATATCTATATCTGGCGAACACAGCTGGCGGAGATCAATTTTCCGAATATACGTCCGAAGAATATCGACTGGCATCGGGTGATCATACCCCGCGCGCTCAAGCTGTATAATAGGATTTGGAATAATTTCATAAAAAAAATTCTTAAAATTCGGACTTGACGTTACACACTTACTCACAACCTTATTTTTTTAAAAAGATAAAAGTATGTATTTAAAACAATTTAGAACGATTTTGTTTACTTTGAAACGCTCATACGTATAATAAAGTCGTGTGGTGGCCACACCTCATTATTTTAGGTAGGAATGATACTCGGAATTGCTGGGCATGTAGAAGGGAGGAATTCTTTAATATAAAAACTGAAGATATCGAGAAACGTCAAGAAATAATTATTGTGAAAATTCCACAAACGAAGACTAACATTCAACGATCATGTGTTGTTCTTAACAACTCAAATTTAGGAGTTGGCTACTTGGATATATACCAGAAATACGTAAACCTTCGACCGAGTACAACCAACTTATTCAATTTTGTTGTAAATCATCAAAACGGAAATGTACGAACCAAGCAATAGGAGGAGGCATAATTAATAGTTGGCCGTTAAAAATAGCTACTTATTTGAAATTAGAAAATCTTTCTGGATATACAGGTCACTCATTTCGACGTAGTTCGTATACAATGTTAGCCGATAAAGGTGAAGATATTCTTGGACTGAAACGGCACGGAGGATGGAAGACCAAAAATTTCAAACTTCGGACCGGAAGTAACACTTTTACTCTTAGAAAGTAGCACTTTTTTTCGAATATCTTGCAAATATGTATTCTATAGAGATTTATTAAGAGAATAGAAGTACTTAGACTAGGATTTTGAATAATTTTTGTATAAAAAATTCTTAAAATTATATCATTTGAAATGTTCATACGTATAACAAAGTCGTGTGGTGGTCACACCGCATTTGTTCCTTTCGTTCAATTATAATTGTAAAAGGTTATGCACAAGATACTTTTTAGGTATCTTTTTAACTGTGAAGTAGTACAGTCTTTCAATTTCTTCTGAAGAGTTATTAAAAACTGAGACTTTCAAGTGTGATATTTACTTGATTTAGCAGTTAGAGCAGACTATACTAGAATCACCGAAGAGATTCAGTAATAAAAGTGCGTATCACAGCATCCTATGCATAAAAACGGTTAGCGGCAACGGTCGTTTACATTAGGCGATTAGGTAAAGAGTAATAGTATTACAGATCGCAGGTGTTTGAGGATTAGTACGTGCTATTTTATAGAGACAATATATTTTTAATAAGTTTTGATAGAAAACATTTCAATATGCACAATTTCTTATGTCAAATACTACGGCAATAACTACTTTCTAGACACTGATTCACTGATCCCTGGATGATTTTATGTGCCCGTGTGCATACGACTTTGGTGTGATCACGTGAACCCAACGTGATCACACTGAATCTGTTCAGCGATTTTAAATGTTTTGCGTCATACAAGTGCGGTCACAATTCCTTTACTTTTCTTAAATCTCTGGGGGCACACAACGGATCAAAAAATATAAGTTTAGTTTTCACAATATTTACTACTAGATTGTTTTACAAATACGTCAGTTTGTTCAGGAGTATATGACAATTGTAAATTAACTTTTCATATGTTAATAAATTCCTACAATTGTACATTTCACCCTTAAGAGAACAAATCATCTGTTTGACATGAGAACAAATTAGTTTCTGTTTATAAATGTTTCAGTGTAACTTAAGTTTGTGGCTCGTCTCTTTTAATTCATATTATAACGTTTAAAAAGGCACAAATATGCAGAATTCCTCAGACACTACATTCACGGAATAAATTCCTACAGCTTATTTACTAAAATGAAATTCCTAATCATACAGGATATAATTTTAGAAACAATTAAAACAATGGCAAAATGCACAAAGAGCAAATTCGAATGTACCAAATGGCACCAATATTATTAGAAGAAAATACATTTGCAATACCTATGTAATTTAGATGAAATGCACTAACATAAATCCTTGAAAACTCTTTGAATAACCGGATATACATATATATATATATACATAAATATTTTTTCTTTGATAAGATTATAATATAATATATAAATCGCTTATTTATAAAACGTAATACCTAAGTAGCGTTCTGTAAATTGTACAGGTCATTTGTTTTTGCTAGTACCGGAAATTTACGTATATAATAGATGATACTGTTGGTATTTAACACAATGTAATTAACACTATTAGGAATTCCAGATAATCTAAAGGAGAACACATAATTTAAAAGATATCACAATTTGTTTCTTAAACAAACGCGCCGCTTTTAATTTTTTAATTATATTTATTGCTTTGATAGAAACAACTACTTTTTTCGACTTTAAAAAACGATCACAATGTTTCTTCCATCCTTCATATACTGGATGACTCACCCCCCTGGAGAAGGCAATTGTGACTCTATGAGAAAAGATATATCCATTTTTCCCCCTATGAATATATTTTTTATAAAGTTATATTTCACGAAGACGACGTATTAGATGGACACAATTATTGGTAATGTTGTTCATAATAAAAAGTCCTAATACAAGCATTTTTTTTTAAATTTCTAATTGCATGTGCATAAAACCGGATAATAATTGTATGACACATGTTTGTCTAAAAATCAATGTTATCACATAGAAAAGCCTCCTCTATTTCGTTTCATTTTTGAATTGCTAAATAAATTTCGCACCAAAAACATGTAAGGCGTTATTAGTGTAAAAGTGGCCGTTACTTTGACTATATTGTCTTTTCTGTTTTTTATTTGAATACGGTATTTTTATGCTGGATGAATGCCAAGGAAATTGTTTATTAGCCCCAGCGTTACCCTGGTAGAAGATGTCCCAGAACAGATGCTTTTAAAAGAGTAATGGATACTTTCATTACTACTGGTAGTATTGCTTAATCAACCCCACGGAAGCCTAAATATGTGATAAAGGGTGAAAATCAATTAAAAATTCTTATGGCAACAATAGAAAAGTCCCACGTCAGTACCCGTGCAATAAGTCGTTTGTTGGATATTAGCCAAAGCATCGTAGCAAAGACCTTAAAATAAAATAAATGTCATCCGTATTGAATACATTTAAATACTGAGTTAAGCGTCTATCATTTCAAAGCAAGAAGAGTGTTCTGCCAACGGGCAATAACTAAAGTTAATGCCCGCCCAGATAATTCTTTTTGATAATGTGTTATTTACGGATGAAGATGATTTCCATAATAACGAAAAGTTAACAAAAGAAATTTGCTAATAAATAGATCATCAACATAAATGGAGCATAAATGTTTGGGAAGGCATTGTTGGTGATCGGATGACTATCCTTTGAAGGTAATATTAACGGAAAAGCTTATGGGCATTTTCTACCAAGCAATTTAGTGGGATTATTGGAAGATGTTCCGCTAAATTTACGAAGAGATGTGAATGGTACATTCTTGCTACAGCATGAAATATTTTAAATGAAATGTTTTCCAGGGAAGTGGCCAGCCAATGGAGGCCCTATTCACTAGCCTGCTAGGTCTTCGGATATCATAAAATTCCTTTTTTATATGGATCATGGGCGTAGCCAAGGGGAGGGTTTTGGTGGTTCAACCCCCCCCCCCCCCCGAAATAAGCAAAATATTACCTAATATTATACCGAAAAAATACGAGGAGTGAAGAGAGTTAAATTATTACATTTGAATATATAACGCCATCTCTAGTCGAGTAGCCGAACTATTTTGTATTGTATGGAAACTTTGCGTTGTTTCTCGATTATTCGCCACGCGGCGTGGCCCACGCCCCTCGGTCGGAATGAGCGGAGCTTTGTGAAAGTTTGTGGAAGTTTCTGGACGGCTACTGGGCTGCTATATAAGCGGCGCGTAACCGCGCTTACGGCAGTATTGTTCCATGCGAACTCAAAGCGAATAAAAGCGAAAAGTGGTGAACGAATAGTGAAGAGAATTAAGTGTACTGTCGAAAAATGGAGGGGAAAAAGGAATGGTGATAAACTTAAAGGTATGGACTACTGGAAAAAGTGGTGTAGTCAAGGGGTTTCTAATAAAGAAACAAATTTGGATTTAGCTATCGAAGCTTCAGCTACCTTGCATGCTGATAAGAAGACTGCGATGACAAGCGGGCCCTCGACCTCAATCACAATACCGAATATCGAAATCGATGCCATGTCGCTGGTGACAGGTATCGAACAGGGGTTCGATACCTTCAACTGCCGAATCTACATCTAGTCTGCAACAGGCCAGCTTGCCTGTTACCTCATCTTTTACAACTGTAGCTAAGTTGGATGTTGGTTTTTACGCGAATCAAGAAAAAATCTTGGATGAATATTTTAAAGTCCAAATTTTAAAAACGCCATGGAACCCACCCAGAGATTATAAGTTTCCTATTTCCACAAAACGAAACTTGCGCTTTCAATTGAAATGGATGGAGAGATTCCCCTGGTTGTTATATTCGGAATATAAAAGTGGAGCATACTGCAGAGTTTGCGTGGTAATGGGACGTGCGCTTGATGAAGGTAAAGGCAGTCATCAAAGGATTGGCCAGCTGGTAACCGAACCTTTTTGTAAATGGAAAAATGCCCTAGAAATATTTGAAGCTCATGCGAAATCGGGATACCACAAGCGAAATTCAGAACTGGCAGATAACTTTCTAAAAGTAATGTCTTCGCAGGTTTTTTCGGTCACTGAACAGCTGTCTTCTGAAAGAAAGAGACAACAAGAGGAGAATCGAAAGAGACTAATCCCCATCGTAAAAGCAATAATTTTTTGCGGCAAACAAGGCATCTCCTTGAGAGGTAAAATCGATTCGGGGCGCATACAAATTACACCAGAACCTGAACAACCACTGCAGAATGATGGTAATTTTAGAGTCCTCTTGCGGTTTGCGGCTGAGTCTGGAGATAAAGATCTGGCTGAACATTTGAATACTTCACAGAAGAATGCCCTGTACACAAGCCCTCAGATCCAAAACGAAATAATTGACATTTGTGGTGAATTAATTCAACATAAAATAATTGAAGAAGTAAAGAAAGCCAAACTATTTGCGATTCTGGCTGACGAAACCACCGACATCGGACGTGTAGAACAAGTCTCGTTATGTATTCGATATGTTGATTTTACAGATAATAAACACCATAGACTTAAAGAGATGTTCCTTGAGTACATTCCAACGGTCGATGTTTCAGGATCCGGTCTCGCAAATCTTATTATTACAGCTCTGAAAAAGCATGGACTTGAATGTTCTCATGTGGTTGGTCAAGGTTACGATGGGGCTGCAGCTATGAGTGGGTATTTGCACGGTGCCCAGGCTTATGTTCGCCACGAATGTCCTCTTCCTCTTTATGTACACTGTAGTGCACACTCTCTCAACCTTGCTATTGCTGATTCATGTTCATTAGCAAATGTCCGAAATTGCATTGGGATTGTGCAGTCTGTTGGTTCCTACTTTCGACATTCTGCTCAACGCACTGCCTTGTTGAAATAAAAAATTCAAGAGCTTGAAGAGCTACTACCCACGTGTGAAACACGGTGGGTCCACAAACATGAAGCTATTATAAGATTCAGGGAAATTTATTCAGCGATTGTGAATGCTCTCGAAGAACTCCAATTTAATCACAATAAGGAAACATCGCAACAAGCCGCCCAATTGCTAAGTACGCTTCGATCTTCGGATTTTGTGATGAGTTTAGTGATTCTTCAAAAAGTTATGAGCTATACATTGTCGCTATCAAAACAATTACAAACAATTGACATCGATCTCATCACGGCATTCAAACATGTAGATGATGTTATTAATGTCTTACAACTCCTGAGAAACAACACTTACGTCGAATATCTTCATCTCTATGAAGACGCAAAGGTTTTACTGGAAGAAAATGGTAGTATACTGCGAATGCCACGCGTCGTCGGAAGACAATTAAATAGACCGAACATTCCTGCATTGGATGTATGCACGTATTACAAAATTAATTTGTTCATTCCATTTCTTGATCATACAATTCAACAATTGGTTGAAAGGTTTACCAAACATCGTAAAGTAGTATCAGCATTATCTGGTGTGCTACCTTCAAATTTTACTGCCAGTTCTGAAATTGAAGAAGCAATTTCCTTGTACTCGTCACTGCTTCCCGAAAGCAACATATCAGTGGTTAAAGCAGAACTTGAAGTATGGAAAACAGTGATGACAAGTATCTCGCCTACCCCGAAATCTAGTTTGGAATGCCTAGATATGTGCGATAAAAACCTTTATCCTAATATTTACACATTACTACAAATCTTGGCTACCATTCCTGTATCCACTGCTACCCCAGAAAGGTCTTTCTCGAGCCTAAGAAGACTGAAAAATTATTTACGAAACACTACAAGTGAAAACAGACTTAATGGTTTGGCTCTCATGAACATTCACTATGGAACAGAAATTCATGCAGATGAAGTAGTGGATATATTTAAAAGAAAAGGCCGAAGATTTCTTCTTTAATGGTTTTAGATTTAGCGCAGAGGAACGAAATTAATTTAACCATTTCATTTAAAGTTAAGAACTTTATAAATACCTATGTCGTAATTTTTCCGATGAATATATAGATATTAAATTTCATGTAAGTATATTTTTGTTGTTTTATTTACTTCAACCCCCCACCCCACCCAAAAAAACTAACGTGATATGGATACATAAAAGAGCAAATATACAGTATATCTGTAACCACAAAAGATGTAATGAGGGAACATATTCGAAATATATTTATAAATATAAGTACTCAACTTATTAATATCGGCTTACCATTTCCGAAGCGTGTTTAAAAGTGAATGAATATCCATTTGAAAACTTGTTGAAATTCTGTTACCTATTTTAATATTCATATTTATCGTTATTTTATTATTTCTGTGTCACTAATTACTCTATCCATTCATGTAATAGTTCCTGTATCTACACCTACTAAATTCAAGTTATTAATTTGTTTAGTTTTTTTTTTCCTTTATTGTGCCATATTCTACATATTTTATTAAATAATAAGCTCATCTTTACAAAAATTCATTATAAAATCAACTGAGAAGCAACTTATTAAATGTCATCCATTCAATTGTCAATTTCGTGGCAAATATCATGGCTCAATAAACCGTATTCAAATAAAACACAAAAAGTTGGCAAAATTAATCAGAAAACGACAACAGCTTAGTTAGTAATGGTCACCTCTAAAATAATGACATATTACATGTTGTTGATGCGAAATTTAGTAATCAATTCAAAAACATACAAAAGGTATTATGTAATTTTAAGCCAGTTTTCTGCACAGGCAATTAATAATCGAAAAAAAAATAAAGCTGACTTTTTATTATGTAAAATGTTATCAAGAATTGTGTTCGTCTAATATGTCGTTTTCGACAAATATAATTTTATAGAAACATTGAATTTTTCAGAAAAATGGCTTCAAGTCAACAGCTTTAAATTTTAGCCCTATACTATCTTATAACTTTTCACCTAAGAATTATACGGGGAATACAAAAATATAATAATATACAGGCTATTCCATTTAAAAAACCATAATCATGATCATTAGGGCGCGGACACGTACGGTTGATGAAATGTTGTATTTTTAAAGAGGTTTTAATTTTATTTATATAATTGGATAACAAGTGGCTGGTGATCTATAAAATACAAAATACCTTATTATTTATTCATTTTCTCTTCTGTAAGACTTGTTTTCTTTTGAATTATCCTCTGCATAAAAACTATTTCTGTGTATGTTTTAGCAAAGCTAAATGACGAACGTGTGATATTTTGGCATTCTGTAACGATATTTTACAGACTTTGTAATAATTTCGGAATCACTGACAATTCATTTTCATATCAGAAAAAGTAACATAAACAACGTTCTAGATCTAAATAAATGATAACTAAAAATGTACGCGTATGTTATTGAAACTAAACGAAATCCAGTGCACACTTACGTCTAGATAATTGGGAGAAGTCGATTCATTAAACCAGTATTAAACAGACTATTACAGAAATTATGAAGTACGTAATTAACAGTCAAAACTATGAAAAAACGAAACTAACGTAAGTATGAATGAACATTTTATTTCTCTTGCGTAATATAAGGTAAATATAATAAATTTTAAAAACTCCTCGCGCTCCTATCTACGCCGATGAAAAAAGGATTTTACTCTTAAATTCCTTGTTTTATGGGCATTTTTAGCTCTCATTCTCGGGCACTTCTTGGGCGTAAACAAATGTTGCACTTCACCATATGAAATAGTGCTATTCAGTAAGCGTGTGTTGTTTACATTATTTCTTTGATCCGTTGTAACTTCGTCGTAGTTTAAACTGGCCATGTCCGCGCCCTAATGATCATCCACCAAGTTATAAAACACTCTGTATAACGCAAAATAAATTTGAAAGGTACTCCTAATGAGTGGCTATCACAGGAAAAAAACCGGTTCGAAATATTTTTTCTCATAAAGTCATAACCTGCCTTCCTGGTGTATATTAAGAAGTACGTAAAAGATACATTTTAAGTGTAGAAATATAATACATTTTATAATTCTAACTGATTGAAAATTGTAAATTTATTACAATCATTTCTTTTGTGTACTGAGGATCTGACAATACTGTCGCTCCTCTGTGATCAGTGTTCTCTGGTTTTACTGTATCAATCTGAACGATATAAAACAAAACTTTTCCGCGCTACATGGCCGATTTTTACGTTATATTTCAATTCCAAGTCATTTTAGATAGACCTCCTCCAACAGAACTATTTCGTAGCCAAAGAAAACGTTTTATAGTTAAGAAGAAAAAAATAAGCCGGTTAGAGAAAATCAAATACCTCGAAAGCGGGCATACTGGAGCATAATGCTTTGATCTGCAAGCAGTTCTTCCTTATCCTTCTGGATGAGTGAGTACTATAAAAGGCGATATGCAACGTAAAATTTACGATTTTTGATAAAAAATTGGGATATTGTTGTTGTGCCAATGAAATCTGTAGTTGGGTGTACAATTTCCTTTTCAATGAGACTGTAGACACTGAAAATAATGTGTTATGTATCTTTATTGCATACAACATTTTGTGAATCGAAAATCCATCACACACAAGTTTTTAGTCGTTGGACATACCCAAAATGAGGAAGATTCCATGCAGGTGGCCATTGAAAAGGGAAAAAAAGAAAGAAACTCCGTACAAAGTCAACGAATTCGATACAAGCCACTTTTTTGATTTCAAGAAATTGTCTATCAAAATAGGTAAAAACTACACAATCAATAGAAATAAAAACCAAACAGTGAATTGGAATAATATCAGAGTTTGGAAAGCAACCAAGGATACTCCAAATTCAATTTTTTACAAGTAGTCTTATGCTGAAAAATTTTTAAAACCATAGAGTAAGGAAACACGATCTGCCAAAAATTTTAAATAATTGCAAGTAATCTATAAAAGACCTTCTTGTTAAAATTTTGCGAAGAAAATGCGATAAAAACGGTCTTCTGGCCGTTTTATGAAAATTGAAATGGAGAAGCCATGTTAACTCTTCAAGTACCGTAAAATGGGGTGACTTTGTGCCAGCCGGGGCGTGATTGTGCCACTACGTGTTGATCGTGTATATTCGCACCATATCGGCACATCGATTCACCTACCGCCCCGAACTCTTGTTCAAGAATACCGATATTAGAGGCGAATAGAATGAAATGTATGGTTTGTGTATGCAATACCCTCCATTTCTGTTCCGTCAAGTTATTAAGTTGATGAGATTTTGCAAAATTTTCGTTTTATCGCATACTTTCTCCTGGCTTGCCTAAAGTGTTTTAATAATGACCGTTTCAAAGTTCACACGTAATTAGGTGTTATATAAGTTATCTTTTAAAGAATACGCAGTGGTCGAGTAGTGCAAAATAACCTGGGTGTGTCACCTTGAATAAGATTCCGACAATATAAGGGGGGAATTTGTGCCACTACTTATTTTGAAATTCAGTTTATACGCTTAATTATCTTTATTAGTTACTATTCTATGTGAGAATTGGCTGTTCTTTTGTTTTATTTTGGTTTGTAAGAATATCTAGTTTTTGTTATATACATAAAAATTTATACTTAAATAAAAAAACATTTTCATTAAACCTTTTATTTGGGGCGAGATTGTGCCACAAAAATAACAGAGATAAAACTAATTGGGGTGAAATTGGGCCATGTCACTCATACCATACAGTTTCACTATAATATGAAGCTGGGCCTGGCACATTTTCAGCCTGTAAATAGGCGGCATTGTGCTAAAACGGTAAACAAGTAGCTGGCACAAAGCCACCCCATCCTATGGGGGGAAATTGTGCCAATTGTTATAAATAATTTTAGAAAAACGAATGAAAATTTCTAGGTCTTTTTTACACAATTTAGTAACCAAAGGTTCAAAGTATATCGTTAAGTTTTACATACATTTTTGGTGTCTATAATTGTCCGAAATTCTTTGAAAACCATAAAAAGTGGCATAAAGCCACCCCATTTTACCGGTAGCAGAGATTTCGATTGAATAAAAAAAAGGGAAGTTATTAGGTTGTTTTATTGTTGACACAATTATGTTTTTTCGTTGTTATATTTTTTTTTATAATAATCAATAAACGCTTTTACCGATAAATCTGCTTTTATGTACAGTTCTGTGCAATAAAGTGGCGTACACGTCTTATTGCTAATTTTGACATTATTTTGCCAGTGTGAAAATGGCTTATTTTATCCTGTATTGAAAAGGTTAAAGAATGCCATCATTATTGACATTGGTTGTCAAAATGATTGGTTCTGAGTATATTTTATCTTGATGATTATTTTATTTAAAATTATCGTTTGTAAAGATATTATCTTAACATTAAATAGAATTTATTATATTATATAATTCTTTAATATTCAACCGGAAAAATAAAATAAAAATAAAAATTCATATAAATATTTGTCATACTGCCATTTCCTTCAATGACTCTATTTAAACGATGGGGCATTGAATTAATTAATTGCCGCACGTAATTTTCATCCGCCGCTAATTCTTCCCACGCATTTTCTATGGTATCCCAAAGATGATCACATTTAGAAAATGAATATTTTGTTATACATTTTCTTAGTTAATAAACCGCATAAATATATTCTCAATACGGTTCAGATCTGGGCTGTTAGCAGTCCACGGCAAAATTTCGATGTTATTATTACAAAACCATGTTCTAACAATATTAGCTGTGTGTACAGGACAATTGTCGTGTTGATAAATAAAATTTTCGGGATACAATTGACGAACAGAATGCACCATTACGTTTCCTAGAATATGGATATAGTTTTCAGCATTTAACCGCCCGTCTATTTTGAAGCAAACTCCTAGCCCTTCATAGCTGCACCAAGCCCATACATTTACGCTGAAACGTCCACTCTTTCGTACCGACTATATACATTGTTCATTAAATCGTGTAATCGGCGGTCTATACACACGTATACGACCATTGTCAGTAGACTGAAACACTTTTTCATCAGAGAATATGACGTTTTGCCAAAACGGCAATACTCTATAAATGTAATTCAAAGAAAATAGTAATCGACCTTGTTTGTGTTCCTCTGTTAATTGTAATTTTCTAGCTGGCATAGAACTTTTCAAGTCCGATTCATGGATTCTTCGACAAACTATGGATCGTGAACCAGTAAAATTTACTGCAATTTTAGCATTTCTAACGGTATCAAGAGGATTTTCACTTAAATATTGTAAAAGCAGCGCATCTTCTTCGCGCGTAGATATTCGAGGACGAGCAGAACCACCTCTTCTATATAATGTTCTTTCCTTCTCCCAGCGTTTCTTAATTTTTAGCACAGTTGATTTATTTATGACAAATTGCTGTGCTACTGCTCTAATTGACCAGTCATCTTCGATTTTCGCTATAATACGAGCCTTACTTATCAAATCTAATTATGCGGGCATATTGAATATCTGTATCTGTCAGTTAAGTATGATAAATTGAATTGACGCTATATGACAAATTGAGAACAAAGTCATTTTTACATAATCGTATATTAAAGTGTACGCCAGTTTATTGCACAGAACTATACATATAAATTACCAGAAGAAATATTTAATTAAAGTAAATTTGAAATTCATTTTTTATTTAGTGCAATATCGTAACGACTTACTCAAATTTGAAAAGTATCCAACTAATAAAAACAAGAAAATTCACTTAAGATAACAATGCGGTAATAGGTTATACTTGAAACTTTGAAAAATATCAAATGAAGAATGATTACGTTAGGGGATTTTCAAAAACTGTGAAACTTCTTCACTATGCATTATTTCAGGTAAAGTATTTTGCAGTTGTTATAGTACTGAAGTGGGGTATCGATATCAATCTATTTTGCAAAGATATTGTATTTGACAAAGCATTTCAATACACTATGTTGCTGAATGTTAATATTAAAATTATCAATTAAGGGGATATTAAAGTCGAATTTGCTACAATTGGAGTGAGAAGAGAATAAGTGAAATAAAATACTGCAGACTACCGCAAACAGTTCAGAGAGTCCCATAGGCGGGGCCAAGAAGTAGGTAGGAGCTGAAGGCGCTGTTAAAATACAAATAATTCAGTACCGCACCAATCCGAAATTTCTTAATTTAATTACTCAAATTAAACTTTTTTCCGCAATTCAAAAGGCTATATCTCACCAACATTGGTTTACACGGGAATTACATCCGTTTTGATCAATTTCATTTAATTATTTCAGATTTTGACCGAGAAACACACGTACATTTTACTCTAATTTGAAATAAAAAAAATAGATGGTTGTGACAAAAAATTACATAATCTGACAACCTTTCCGTGTACTCATATCTATATTGAAGTTGTACAAAAAAAATCACATTTCTATCTTGAACAATAGTAAAGAAAACTGATAAATTCGATTCCTTGCTTTCTCGGCAGCTTTAATATCCCCTTAAAAGAAAATGCAATAAATATTCTAAGGAAGCAAACACTTACTGAGGCAACAATACATCTTACAATCAGTTGCAGTAATAATAGCATAAAGCTTTGTTAAATATCAAAATCTATATACATTTATATAGAACTACTTGGTTCTCGTCAGCGCAGTGTAGCCAAGGAATAGGATGGAATAACCTTGGAGCTGAAAAACATTAATCAGAGACATACACAGGGGACAGTCTACCAATTGAGGCTTCAGCTAGAGTGTCCTCGATATTGAGAATGAGTTTCATCCTCAATATCCATAACGGCCTAAATACCAAGATTTTTACGTATACAAATATATGTATATATATATACAGCGTATCCCAGGATTGATGTTAGAGGTGTGCGGAACTAAAAATCTTTGAATCTCAATTTGATCTTTTGTAAGTAAGCCCTGCTTGGTTTGAAACTTATTTTTAGTATAATTTCGAGTTTGTGAAATAACGTAGTCCTTGACAGTTGAGCGAGATCTATTTCCGTTTCAGGTAAAGTACCTTTCTCGTTCACAGTATTCTAAAATATTACTAAGAAAAGTTGTTCAGAATGACAAACTATGGCCCTATACAAAATTTCCGGAAAATCTACCTACTTTGATTAAATAGTTATTTTTTAGATTCACCGAAATAAAATTATATTTATTCACAAATTAAGTGTACAAAATGTAATAATACTAAGATTGATTGTAGAGTAATACTATTATGACATTTTGATCCCTATTTAAAAATATTTGAATTATCCATAAGTAACCATATATGTCCAAAAATTTAAATGATTAAACATTTAAAAATACATATTTCATACCTTCGGTAAACATGCTTTTTAATCTTCTATAGATCTACTTTATATTAAATTGATATTATAAATGAGAAATTATATTATAATGCCTATCGCATAACCTCTGCATTTTTTGCTTGAGGTGTCTATGATTAATTGTTTTTATATAGTAGATTTGATGTTTGCATGAACCGTAAAAATGTGTAATCAAAATATGCAGTGTACAAGCACATAAATTACCACTAAGTGTATATTAACTTCAAAATATGAAACTATTAAATCAGAGGAAGTTTTACATCAAAACTCTATCTTTCAATTTGTCTACATTATTTTATATTGTATAACCTTTTAACTGTACTAGCCTACATTGTAGAAAAAAATGTTTTACCTGCTTGACGATTTTGTATTAAACTTTCTATTAGTTTAGATTTTTCTATTCGAACTATTAGATTAGTCTTCCTCAGCCGTTCTCTATGTCTTCTTGTTTTTGTTAGATCAACTTTTCTACCACTTAGTTGATTTTCTGTGATAGGCTTTGTAATGCTGCCACTCATTGTGTTCATATTTAGCTGAATACCCTTTGCTCTCCTAGTCTAAAATCAAAGATTTATATTATACATTTAAAACATTGTTACATTGCTTACCCTTGCCATTTCATACTAAATGTAGGAGTTCTGGACATGGATAAATTAACTTAACCGAATTGGTCATTTTAATTTACAAGTGAATTAAACTGAGTAAGAGTTGCTTATTATTTAACACAATTTCAAACTATAAATTTTAAAGCGTTTATTTCACATATTAGGGGTTAGTTTGTATAAATAACAGATAACAGAGCCCTCGACACTGTTGCCAATATACCTGACAGACACCTTACCAACAAGAAAATATTTTTAGTAGGATTACCGAACAGATGCAGTAGCAACATTGCATTGACGTAATAGCTTAAAAAGTCAAATTCACAACGCTTAACGCATAGCCTTAACCCTTGTTTATTAATACCACGCGATCATTTAAATTCTAAATTACAGCAGGCGGGATTTTTTTTATTAGGTTGTCCAGAATGTCAATTATTGATTAATTAACTGAAACGTCACTTTGCGCGCGGTATTATAGTTATACAACCTAGAGAAAACTGTAAATATTTCTTATATAGTAAAGTGTCGTCCTCTGATATCTTTCAAATGGGTTAATATGAATGAATGAAACTGCTCAGCCAATTAAATATTCTCAACCCCACTCTCACAATTTAATCCGGAAGTTTATAAAAAAAAATGTAAATGTAGGTATTTTGATATTTTCTAATAAGAGGATATTTTATGTAATTTGCTTTTCACATCGTTTGCCCTTGAATTACATATCAACATAACCTATATAGTATATAGCGATATTAAGTAGTAAATGTTTTATTGAAGAATCGTAGGATTACTATTTTTTCCTTTATTATACTCACAATTACCCTTTTATAACATAATAAAAAAAAATAATAACTCACGAAAGTCTTTTTATAAAACGTATTCATGTTTTTTAAATAAACAACGAAACGGTATTAAACAGCCAGCATTTTCATTAAATACCTACATGAAATGTCAGTATGATGTCAGTGTGTTTCGGGTTCAGAGTTTGGGTTATTCTCATTTTTTTCTATATGTTCAACAGATATGTCTAAAACAGTCTTCTATATATTTCGTATGACTAAATATATTATGTAAAAGAAGAAAAAGTAATTAAAAGCTATCCGAACCAAAACATTTATTAAGTTGCTTTGCATGGTTTTATCAACTTGACTGGTTTATGTGAGGCATTCAAACCAGTAATGTAGTACGTTTTACAAAGAAAATGCATTGTAAACACCACATTATTTTAAGGTTTTGGTATCTCCAGAATTTAGACATTTAAATGGTTCACAGCCAATCGTTTATCACTTAACCAGGATAAATGTGAGACAATTTACTTTACTAGTAAACATAGATCAAACATATATTCTACGAATTGAAAATTCCTTGATATTAGACTAGACACAAGATTAACATTTAAGCAGCAGATAGATGAATTAATCAAACACTTGTCTTCTGCTACTTATACAATTAGACGTATCAGATTTATAACTGATAGTCTACTGGAATAACAACATACTATGGACTATCAAATCACATATCAACAAAGTTTAACAAATATGGGGTAAGTAGGCCTATGTAGAAAAGGTGTTTATCCTGCAGAAGAAGGCTGTTCGAGCAATTGTCTGTGTTTCATAAACTATCCAATGCAAACCTCTCTTCAGAGAGTTTATGATAAGTCCATTAGCCTAGACACATATTCGGCAACAACTAAGGAGGGCTTTGAAAAAGTTATTACACCTGAAGACTAGGGGTGAGATTACAGAAGTCTCCACCCCTCATAACCATTTGCTGCACATCCCACATTACATAGGACAAAAGCCACTTCAGTACAACACGTCACTGGTAATTATTTAACAAAATCAAAGTTATGTGTAGACATCTTTCTACTTTCGTATCTAAAGAGAAAATAAAGAACATTCTCCTTCAAGAAGCATTCTACAATGTCAATGACATAAATTAGCCCTTTGATTACCTGTGTTGACGTTATCACATTTTTGCTTGAATGTGCTATTGTGTAAACTGTATGTATATCTTATTATTGATATAATAAATTTATTATTATAATAGAAACACTATCCTTCTTACTGTAGAAATGTTATAATTAATCCTGCTTTTACACCCACAATACCTCATCTCCTCAGGGAAGTCGCAGCAACTTTCATTACACATTTACATTCTTGGTAATTATCAATATAGTAAGTACTGCCTACACATGGTCTGTATATGGACGTTTCTTCAATTTGTATTTACCTGTGATTTTAAAAATTGCTTTCAATAATAGTAATTCCTATTAATTGAAGTTACGTTGGGGTTATCAAACAAAACTAGTTTAAAATATATAACACTTTCGGCTGTTACTTTGTGAAGATTCATGATACTGGATATAAGTAAAATAAAACTCTCAATTAAACTTTGAATAACTTCACTTTATTTTAATCAATATGTGACTGCAGTTTCAACATTAGATGTGTCATTATCAAACTAGTTTACTTATATTTCTACTATTTAATTTTTCTTTCATCCACGTTTAATTGCAATTGTTTGAAATCTTCATGGATTTTATTGTTATACAGGGTGAGTTTTTTTGAATGTTTAGCATTGGGATCTCAGAAACTACTGGAGATAGAAAAACGCTTAAATGGGGAAAGATGCGCAGTTTTACGAATTTGATTTAAAACTGCTTTTGTTTCTCCGATAACTTTCATGGCTTATTAGATATTCAAAGAAAACTAAATTTTACGTTTTTCTTTAAACATGCTTAGCATCGTTAATAGTAATTTTAGAGAAAAAGTGTTCAGACAAAAGTTTTAGATAATTTTACGCCAAATAAAACTATGTAGCTAATTTTTTTTTTTCGTTCGCCATTATCGAGTTATGACACAAACTTGTGTTTTTTAAATGGAAACCATAGTTGGTTTTGACATCATTAAAAAGCTTATTTTTTGCTGATTACAATGATATAAGGTTTGATATGGTTATTTTAAAAAATAAAGAGGATATAGACATTTTTATGGTTTTTATGGAAAACAATTGAATTTCGAACTGATAAAATACAAACCAAACGAAAACTTATTTTGAAATCTTATGTAGTAATAAAATGAAAACTATAAGAACTTTTATTAAGGGCACACAACATTATTAATGTTCAAAGATACCTCCATTATTATTAATACACAAATTGCATCTCTTCACAACAGAATTTGTAGCATTGCGTACTTTACGCCTACCAATGTTATTAAAAGCAACTAAGACAGCTTGTCTTAAATCGTCGATTGTTTCATATGTTCTTTTGTATACTGTGTCCTTTAGTACACCCCACAAGAAAAAATCCAAAACTGATAAATCAGGGGATCTAGCCGGCCATTCAATGGGTGCATTTCGTACTATCCATTGATTACGGAAGTTCAAATTTAAATAATTTATAACATTCAGTTGATTGTGCGGAGGCGCTCCGTTATGTTGAAACCATTGCATTGCTCGGGTTCTTAAATTTAAATTATCTAACATTTCCTCGAAATTTTGTAAAAAATTAAGATAACGATTGCCAGTTAGTGATCCATCAAAAATAAAAGGAGGAAGAACAGTTGATCCTATAACACCACCCCAAACATTAAACCCAAATTTAATTTGTGGTCTCCTATGTTCAACGTGAAGCGGATTTGTTTGAGACCATATTATGTGCTCATTGTGCCTATTAAACATTCCACAATTTGTGAAACGAAATTCATCAGTCCATAATATTTTCATTGAGCAGTGTGGATCGTTTTGACACTGATCTTTAAACCATCTACAAAAAGCTATTCGTCTGATGTTATCACCTTCATGTAAAGTTTGTGATACTGATAATTTGTAGGGACGAAATTTATGCTTCTTCAACACTCTGACAATAGTGCGTTGAGAGGAGCCCATTTCTGTTAAAATTTGTCGGGTCGATATAGATGGATTCTGAGCGACACATGCTAATATGTTTATTTCTCTATCTTCATCCATCCCTTTTTTTGATTTTGGTTTAACGAACGAACCATAATCTGCTAAATTATCCCATAATCTCTTAAAAGTAGGTAGCCACGGCTGACATCGATCAAAATAATTTTTAAAATAAACTTCAGCAGCTCTAGTAGAATTTCTCTGGCACTGAATGTAACATTCAACCATATCACGCTTTTCTACGTTAGAAAATTCCATAGCCAATGCAAACTTATGATTAACGGCCGTTTACACCGCTTATAGTTAGGTTACAATTAAATTAATTAATAGTTAATTGTCAATGTTTGACAATTAACTATTAATTAATTTAATTGTAACTTCTAGTAGAATTTCTCTGGCACTGAATGTTACATTCAGTGCCAGAGAAATTCTACTAGAGCTGCTGAAGTTTATTTTAAAAATTATTTTGATCGATGTCAGCCGTGGCTACCTACTTTTAAGAGATTATGGGATAATTTAGCAGATTATGGTTCGTTCGTTAAACCAAAATCAAAAAAAGGGATGGATGAAGATAGAGAAATAAACATATTAGCATGTGTCGCTCAGAATCCATCTATATCGACCCGACAAATTTTAACAGAAATGGGCTCCTCTCAACGCACTATTGTCAGAGTGTTGAAGAAGCATAAATTTCGTCCCTACAAATTATCAGTATCACAAACTTTACATGAAGGTGATAACATCAGACGAATAGCTTTTTGTAGATGGTTTAAAGATCAGTGTCAAAACGATCCACACTGCTCAATGAAAATATTATGGACTGATGAATTTCGTTTCACAAATTGTGGAATGTTTAATAGGCACAATGAGCACATAATATGGTCTCAAACAAATCCGCTTCACGTTGAACATAGGAGACCACAAATTAAATTTGGGTTTAATGTTTGGGGTGGTGTTATAGGATCAACTGTTCTTCCTCCTTTTATTTTTGATGGATCACTAACTGGCAATCGTTATCTTAATTTTTTACAAGATTTCGAGGAAATGTTAGATAATTTAAATTTAAGAACCCGAGCAATGCAATGGTTTCAACATAACGGAGCGCCTCCGCACAATCAACTGAATGTTATAAATTATTTAAATTTGAACTTCCGTAATCAATGGATAGTACGAAATGCACCCATTGAATGGCCGGCTAGATCCCCTGATTTATCAGTTTTGGATTTTTTCTTGTGGGGTGTACTAAAGGACACAGTATACAAAAGAACATATGAAACAATCGACGATTTAAGAGAAGCTGTCTTAGTTGCTTTTAATAACATTGGTAGGCGTAAAGTAGGCAATGCTACAAATTCTGTTGTGAAGAGATGCAATTTGTGTATTAATAATAATGGAGGTATCTTTGAACATTAATAATGTTGTGTGCCCTTAATAAAAGTTCTTATAGTTTTCATTTTATTACTACATAAGATTTCAAAATAAGTTTTCGTTTGGTTTGTATTTTATCAGTTCGAAATTCAATTGTTTTCCATAAAAACCATAAAAATGTCTATATCCTCTTTATTTTTTAAAATAACCATATCAAACCTTATATCATTGTAATCAGCAAAAAATAAGCTTTTTAATGATGTCAAAACCAACTATGGTTTCCATTTAAAAAAACACAAGTTTGTGTCATAACTCGATAATGGCGAACGAAAAAAAAATATTAGCTACATAGTTTTATTTGGCGTAAAATTATCTAAAACTTTTGTCTGAACACTTTTTCTCTAAAATTACTATTAACGATGCTAAGCATGTTTAAAGAAAAACGTAAAATTTAGTTTTCTTTGAATATCTAATAAGCCATGAAAGTTATCGGAGAAACAAAAGCAGTTTTAAATCAAATTCGTAAAACTGCGCATCTTTCCCCATTTAAGCGTTTTTCTATCTCCAGTAGTTTCTGAGATCCCAATGCTAAACATTCAAAAAAACTCACCCTGTATATATAGAATTTTAGCCGTCATACTGGTTGAAGTGAGGTATATCACTTCGTAAAAGTTAATTAGATACACACTTAAATGTACTCGGCTTTGACATTACATACTTATTTTATTATGGTTCTAGTTATTTTTATTTTATCTAGGCCTGAATCGTAACAACAACTTAGTACATACCCAACAAGTTATACAAACAAACTAATTCATATTCATAACCACTTCATAACCAAGCAACACAAGCAAAGATTTTATTAATGGTTAGTACCGCGCGATCATTTAAATTCTAAATTAGAGCAGGCTGTGAAATTTAAATTAAGTTGGTATATAAGTACTAATTTACAATTTGAATTGTCAAAGTGACGTTTCTAAATGTTAATTAATCAATAATTGACATTCTGGACAACCTAATAAAAAAAATCCCGCCTGCTATAATTTAGAATTTAAATGATCGCGTGGTACTTTGAACCTTTTTCAACTTGTACTGCAATATTCATTATGTCTGCTGAATAAAAGCAATGCTTTCATTCAGCAGGCGGATCGGGAACCGATCCCGCTCCAACCGTTCACTTCACAACAGTTGACTGTTAGCTGGACAGGACCGCTCACCTTTATGTCATCCTCTGTCATCTGGTACTTTTCATTGCTGCCATATGTTAAAATTGTAGAGATTAAACCGAATAAACAATAATAATAAATTGTTTTTCTGCATTAAGTTTTGGCGTAGTTTTTAGTGGAAGGGCTGGTTTTTCCAACCCCGAATAAAATACTGGGTGAACTCCAATATTTTAATACATTTATTTCTGCACAATACCTTTAATTTGCTGTATCTTACTTTTCTAGTAACTTTCTTCAAAATTATGTATAGGTTGGTCTTGGAATGCATCAATGGCGCATGCGTATAGAATACGCTCACTAAGTGAGCATAGAATTTTTCCGCTCACAAAAATGGTGGCCGCTCCTGAACATGTTCTGAGTGTGGTTCTGAGTGAGCGCTCGTCTTGTGGATATGATCACTGAACAGTTGCGCAACTGTTGTGTCTGCTGAATGAAAGCAATGAACTGCTGCGCAACTGTTACGTTTGCTGAATGCGAAGTTTGTCAATTTTAACCTCACTTTGGAAATATTAAATATATTTTATATACCTATCGTATACCTATATTAAAAATGGAATATTTCACCAACGAAGATATACTGCTACGATATCCATCTTGCCTCAGAAATAATATACAGGAACTATGGATAAATAGGCAACTTGGTAAAAATATTATTGTTTGTATTTTCTCTGAAATTAACATTTTATTACTAATTCTATTCTAGGATTGTGTTGTACGTATATACAAATTCATCTACCGCCAAGTAAATTAGAGCAAGATTGGAACGTCGAAAATGGAAATGCCTTCACTTTGAATATTCCATATGCTGGAAAGCTCTTGCAATGGACAATTTTATTTAATGATGAGGATCCCACATCTGCACCAGACATTGATATATTGAACGATACTTTTTTGGAGGATCCTGATACAGATACGATCAGTAGACATTTACCCTCACTAACAAACTGGAACGTTAAAGATCAAAAATCACTTACTAACGTTGTAAAAGAATTGATAATTTTATATAAAAGATATCAAGTAAGGTACTAATATTTTATATAACACATCTGTTTATATTCATTGATTGCTCTTTTTTCAGTTGGAAAAGTTAAAAAATGAGCCAAAGTTCGTTGGAGTTCAGGAAGAGTATAGATGCATAAAGAGCGAGTTAAAGATAACAGATAATGATATAGAAGTTTATGTTGATAATAATCTGTTGAATATCTTGATCTCTCTAAAATTAGATTTTTCTAATCTACCCATTTATATTCAACAGTGAGTAATAACATTGAGTTGTATTATATTTATTTTCCGAGATTATTTTATGTAGTCAAAATATTTTTCCTTAAGGCCCGGTTATAGTGTTACCGACCGAGTCTATTTTGTACCAAAATCTTATTTCATGCTTTTTGTGAAAATAAGAAATGAATAATATAATTTAAAAAGTGGAATGATTTATAATTAAGTAGTGATTAGTCTAAAGCAATTAATTGTTATAAATCGTAATTAAGTAATTCTTAAAATAAAGGAATATAACCAAGGGCATAAGAATGCCATTAGGATAAAGTACGCATGTTATGCGAAAAGATAGTACAAATATAAATAAAAAATATGCTTTTATTTTCCTAAAAAGCATGAAATACATATGATAAAAAACATTGGCGTCTGTAAAACGCTGCTTCCTAATAGTTTGTACATTATTTCATAGATAGCACCACAAGATAAAATAGTCAAGGTCAATTGTGGTGTAGCAGATACAGTTGGCCTTGAAATAGAAAATAATGTGGGAAGGAGAAAGAAAGCTATATACTCTTTCCTTATTAAGATATTACAAATACATTTGATACTTTTATACTAAACTTGAGGAGTATAGTCGAATCGTTTTGGCAACCGACATGGCCAAAGTACGAACTAAAGACGACGATTCAATACCACTACAAATTTCGATTGGCCGGAACAATTTCAATACATTAAAATGAAACTAATCATTTAATATTTCAGGATATACCGCATGTGTAAAATCATATTAGGGATAGGATATATGTATACTAGGCACACCGGCAACAACGCCTAATCATGGCCGTAGTCATGGTGCAAGGAAACAAGATATGCTTTTGCGCATCTCTGGATGACGCGCATTTATCGAAAAAAATGTCACTTGACAACCCTGACAGAAGTCACTGACTGAACTCACTGACAGAAAGCATTTTCCAAGACTCCCTTTAACAACTAAAATTGTATCTGGAGATCGTGTCGAACAGCGTCGTTCTGTGTTTGTGAGAGGAGGAGTCAATGGTAACATTGCCTCGCTACACACCAGAAGAAAAACTGCAAATTATTAAATGGTACTATAGTAGGCATTCTGCAAAGGATTGCATAAATTTATTTCCGCAAATATTTGCAGACAGACCCGTACCCTGTGAGCGAAGCATATTACATATTTTGAATAGCTTTGAAAAATGTCTTTGTTTAAATAATTGCACAAAGTGTAATCCTAGAGAGGTAAATCCACTAAAAGCTTAGGAACGAGAAGAGCGGGATATAATGATTTGTAGCACTCTCGAAGTAGAGGATACGCTATTATCTACCAGAAGTATTGCTGAGGAATTGGGTGTGAGTAATAAAACCGTCGCCAACATATGGAAGCGAAATAAATTAAAATGTTTCAAATACTCGAAAACGCAAGAAATATTTCTCGATGATAATTTTAGAAGAATGGAGTTTTGTGAAACCGTAACGGAAAAGACAAATGAAAATGAGAATTTTATCGCAAATATTGTATTCACCGATGAATCGTCATTTCCATTAAATGGAAAGCACAATCCTTCTGTAGTTCGATATTGCGCTCGGGAAAATCAGCACAGATATTTTGTTAAACACACCCAATATCCCCAGAAACTGAATGTCTGGGCAGGTATTTTGAGTGACCATTTGCTTGGTCCATTTTTTTATTGGTGGTACGTTAAATGCGGACAAATACCTCGATATGCTACAGAATCAGATACTTCCCGCTATTGATAATACCGGAATAGATCGGGATATTGTTTGGTTCCAACAGGACGGTTGCCCTGCACATAATGCGGTCAGAGTAAAGCATTTTTTAATGAATACTTTTCCTGATCGACTCATTAATGGAACTGGAAACATTCGTTGGCCTCCGCGATCTCCTGATCTAGCGCCAAGTGATTTCTTTTTGTGGGGATACATCAAATATAAAATATACAGTGCACAAGTTGGCAGGCTAGAAAACTTAGATATTTTGAGAAGGCTAATCATAGAGGCTTTTGAATCCGTAACAGTCGATGTGATTCGTAATGTGCGAGAAAATTTTTATGATAGGCTCGGACAATGCCTTGCTGCTGAAGGAGGCATTTTTGAACCTATGCAATAACATTTTATTTTTTAGTATTGTTTAGAGTATATTTTTTATTTTCATTAGAATTCCGTTCTTTATAAATTTATATAATAATTTACAAAGAATTAATGTTTAATTAGAATTGTGCTTTTATTTTCTTACTGTGTTGTATTGTATTTCTGTTAAAAAGGTCTATTGAAATAGTGTCCTGTGAATTCACAACTTTATTGAACTGGTAGTACTAGAGGTCGAATGCGCGTCATCCAGAGATGCGCAAAAGCATACCTTGTTTCCTTGTACCATGACTACGGCCACGATTGGGCTTTGTTGCCGGTGTGCCTAGTATACATATATCCTATCCCTAATATGATTTTACACATGCGGTATACCTTCCCATAGTAAAATACTATTACATGAAAGCCAGTTACAAATTAAATATTAATAATAAAGCTATTAAATATTATCTTTTCTACATCTATATTTTGTATAACAATTGGCTATACTGTTTAAGAGGCAAGCATTGTTGACAAATTTAAAACGTTTAGAAGACAATTATAACAAACGTCAAAAGATAATTATGACAAATGTCAAAAGGTGTATGAATATTATTATTTATGTCAGTCCTGAAATGGCTTTTGTAGGTTATATTACTTGACAGTAAAATTTTGCAACATCTCAAATTTGACGCCATTTTAATTTAGTGGCGCATGTCGGTTGCGAGAGCGACTCAACTATAGCACAATTTATTAGTTTGTGTAGGAATATTTTATTTTTTGAGCCGCATCCAACTAAAGAATAGATAGGTGTATTTTATTACTTTCTTATACGTAGTATAAGGACAAGGTTCCTAAAGTATATAGGTTGCCTATTAACTATTCAAGGTCGTCATTGGTCGCCATATTGCGCGTCATCGTGCCTACCCAGTACCCATATTATGCTGTTAAAGCCATTGTTGTGTGTTGATTATTACGTTGGTTTTGGTGTTTATGTCGGTTTTTCATTGTAGTTTCGTGTAATATTAGTTTTTAAAGAAAGACAATTAATAGTGTGTATTGTGTTTTATCGAATTTAACATATTAGATCTTCAGCAGGGTAAGTCAACAGTTATAACCTTAAATTAAGATCATGCAACATGTGGGCATTTATTGAATTGTGTGAATTTATATTTTTGTATCTACTTGTATTTCTTATTTCACCAGATGCCTGGAGGAAAAATATGTAGTGTTGCTATTTGCAAAAGCAATTCGAAGAAGGCCAAAGAAACTGGGGAAAACATCATGTTTTTTTCGTTTCCAAAGGACCCAGAAGTTAGAAAAGAATGGATTCGAAAATGTTACAGAAAAGATAGCTTTTCTGTGGAAAATAAAAGAGTGTGCAGCAAACATTTTAAGTCGGATGACTTTGAAGATGAGATGAAAGCCAGATTAATGGGCATTCAAGCTCAAAAGTTGAAAAAGACGGGTAATACTTACAAATGAAACCCATTTAGGAAATATTTACGCATTTATGTTTGTTTTTAGCGATTCCTTCATTGTTACTGCTCCCCCAGACCAGAGTTCACACAGAAAAACCTTTGTTGTCAAAACGATCTGAAAGAGCAGAAAAAAAACAGAGACAAGCCTGGGTGGAAAGTTTAATTGGAGAAACAAGTAAAGTTGGTGAACATGGTAAGTGCTAAAAGCTTTAAAATTGCATAATATACAATATTCATTTTAGAGACAGAGCCACAAGAGGTAGAGGTCCAAGAGCCACAAGAGAGGGAAGATGTCTATGCTGAGCCATCCTGTAGCAAAGACTCTGATATACTTGAGCAGCTACACATCCTGCAGCAAGAGAATGTTCAGTTACGGGGTAAAGTGCTGCAGCAGGAAGAAAACACCGAAATGCTTAAAAAACGAATAATGGAATTGGAGAAACAGATTAAAGAATCTGACTGCAGTTTTGAAGATAGGGCCAAAACAGCTTTTATGCACTTCTTGACCCCAAATCAGATTGCAATTGCTTTGCAAAAAAAACGAGAGCCCGTTGGACGACTGAGGAACTTTCCAGAGCTTTTACGATGCGATATTTGGGAAAACGAAGCTACATCTATTTACGAGAAACCTTAAAATATCCTCTTCCTGGAATCTCTACACTTCAAAAGTGGGCAGCCAACATTAATTTGAGAAGTGGAGTATTACATGATGTGCTTCGAATTATGGAAACCACAGGCAGGGTTCGAATCATTTACCAAAAAACCACAGTTTTGTCCTTTGACGAAGTGAAAGTTGCAGCTCTGTATGAGTATGATCAAAAAGATGATGAAGTTGTTGGACCTCATTCATACATGCAGATCATCATGGCTCGAGGACTTTTTGACAGCTGGAAGCAGCCAGTATATATTGGATTTGATGAAAAAATGACGAAAGAGTTGTTGGAATCCTTAATCAATTTATTGCATCAAATTCATTATAATGTAGTGGCATGTGTGTCAGACTGTGGCGGAGAAAACCAGGGATTATGGAAGGCACTCAATATTGATGTGGATAAAACTTTCCATCCACACCCTGCAACCCAGGAACCAATTTTCTTTTTTGCTGATGTTCCACATCTTCTGAAACTAACTAGAAATTGGTTTATCGATACCGGATTTGTTCTTGAGAATGGGAGACTCATTAATAAAGAACCAATACAGAAATTATTAGTGGAGACAAATACTGAAGTGAGTTCATGCCACAAGTTGACAGATTTACATGTCATTTGCGATAAAACACAGAGGCAAAATGTTAAACTTGCTGCGCAGTTGTTTTCCAACACTACTGCTACTGCACTGAAGTATTATAAGCCTGGTGGAGATGATGACGCTTCTAATGAAGATGTATCAAATTTTGTACAGTTAGTGAACAACTGGTTTGATGTCATGAACTCCTATACACCATCACCAAAAGTGTCATCAAAAAAACCATATGGTTTAGACATCGAACAGCAAGACTACATTCTGGACACAATGAAATCGACTGTTGCTAATATGCTGTGTGTTGGAAAAAGAACTTTGCAAGTTTTTCAAAAGGGTGTGATAATGTCCACATCATCATTACAACAATTATTCCTTCATCTCAAGCAGAAGTTGGAAATAACTTATATATTGACCCATCGTCTAAATCAAGACTGTCTGGAAAACTTTTTTTCTCAGGTAATAATTATTTCAACATCTGAAAATAAAAGATTTACATGTATTTATTATGCTTCTAGTTGCGAAGTCGAGGTGGCGTACATGATCACCCATCTCCACTCAATTCATTATTTAGAATTCGAATGATCTTATTAGGAAAAAATCCTGGAATGGTGCAATCCCACACAAATGTTGAAACAAGCACAGATACTGGTCCTGAAGAATATTTGGTAGCTACTGCTTTGAAACAAGCAAGTATTACCAATATTTCTGTGGACCCAGCTGTGGATCCAGCAGTTGCAGGACTTCAGAGTATATTGGATTACGACAGTAGTACCACCAGTTCCAGCAGCTCATCGTCAAGGGCGTCAACTCGACGAGGAGCAAGTGAAAAAGACGGGCTTTTGTATTTGGCAGGATACATAGCTAAACAAAATTTAGCTGCGTTTCCCCATCTGGGAGAGTACACTTACAAGATGGAAACCATAAACATGCATACGTATAGTATGCCTTCGTGGATACAGAGTTTATCATTTGGTGGCCTTATCCAACCATCAAAAGAATGGTCGTCACAAGTAGAAAATTTGGAAAAATATTTTCTTAAATTTCATAAGGAGACAATTAGCAAAGGAAAACATGTTGTTCGGAGAACACTGCGATTTATTTTGAACAAGGTATCTGATGTACCAGAGGTGCTGGTTAAATCATTTTGTCGGCTTCGAATACTGATACGAATACGGTACCTAAACGAAAAAAGGGCAGAACTGAAGTTCCGTAAAAGGAAGGGATCTCCTACAAGATCTGAGCGCAAAATAGCAAAAAAAAATGAAAAAAATTGTCAATTAAAAGTAAAGTAAATTAATTTTTTGTAATTTGCAATATATAAAATTGGATAAAATCAAGTATTAATTATTTTCTTCCTTTGAAAAATCCTTTTTTCTAATACATGTTCATAACAATTCATTTAGCTACTTAGCAACGAATCCTCTAAATAACCATTTAATGGCAATGCAGCTTTTTTTTAAGCAAGAAACGTCGATTTTATAGTTAGGTTTCCATAACAAAGCTGTAGAGCAGTTTGAAATGGGCAGGCAGGATGACGTATTCCCGCGTATTTTATGCAAGTTTCTGATTGGCTGGAAGTTAGTAGGCAACCTATATACTTTAGGAACCTTGGTATAAGGATATATTTTGATGAAAATTATCGACCTCGAGATTTTTACAGATGTCCACGTTTTGAAGTCCTTTGATACCAAATAACGAGGTGTGGCCACCACACGACTTTCTTATACGTATGAGAGTTTCAAATGATAGAATTTTAAGAATTTTTTTAATATATAAAAATTATCTAGGATCCTATTATAAGTACTTCTGTTCTCTTAATAAATCTCTATAGAATGCATACTTTGCGAGATATTCGAAAGAAAGTGCTACTCGCTAAGAGTAAAAGTGATACTTCCGGTCCGAATTTTGAAATTTTTTTTATACAAAAGATATTGAAAATTAAGTTCTAAATACTTTTGTATTCGTAGCGTACCTGTCTAAAAAGCATGACTTGCGAAATATTTGCAAAAAAACTGATTTTTGATAAGAGTAATAGACCTACTTCCGGTATCAATTTTGAAAAACTTTTTAAATAAAGTTGTTCTCAATTTTAATTTTAAGTACATATGAATTCTTTATAAATTTGTTTAAATTTAGTAGTTGACAAAATATTGGCAAAATTCGATTTTTTCACTGAAGTAAACTACTACTTCCGGTCTACCGATTTTATTGAAAACCTAATCAGATCTCAAGAAGGAGATTGTACACGTCACGCACACACACACAGACAGACAGACATCTTTCAAAAACCACTTGTTTGGTGTCAGGGGACTTCAAAACGTGGACATCTGCAAAAATCTCGAGGTCAAAAATTTTCGTCATCACAATACTTCCTTATACCACGTATAAGAAAGTAAAATGGTTTTTAAAAAATTTCTCTCTTTTTCTGTGTGTGTGCGTGTGACCACGATAGCGATCAAACCGCTATAACTATCAATTCCAAATATTACGAGTATAATCTCCCTCTTGAGATATGATTAGATTTACAGTAAAATCGGCATACCGGAAGTAGTACCACACGATCATTTAAATTCTAAATTATAGCAGGCGGGATTTTTTTTATTAGGTTGTCCAGAATGTCAATTATTGATTAATTGAAATTGTTATGTTATACTTTGTGACATTTGTGAATCTTATGTGTAGTCGATTTAAATTTAATGGAAATGAAAGCATTACAAGATATATTAGTTTTATTGTGAATTACAAAAGGTGTTCAAAGTGTTCTCTCCCTGTTGCAATGCAACTTTTAACCCTCCGTTTCATATTTTCAAAACGGTTATAGCGTTACATGCATTAGAAATTGCCTCTTGTAGTTCTTCAAGATTTTGTGGGTTATTTTTGTAAACAGTGTTTTTCAGATACGGATAAATGAAATAATCAAGAATCGTTAAGTCCGGACTGCGAGGCGGAAATTCAATGACTCGATTATCATAAAATTCGCGAATTCGAGACATACTTTCCCATGTTTTGTGAGCTGTTGCATCGTCCTGTTGGAAATACCCATGTAAAAGTTCGTCATTATGAAGATTTTGTAAAAACGGTTCAAGTAAATTATTTCGATATCTCTCAGCATTTATCGTTCCTTCAAAAAACACAGGTCCAAATATACGCCTTCTAGAAACCGCTAGTCAAACACCAATTTTCTGCGGATGGAGAGGCGATTGAATAAACTCATGAGGATTCTCCGAAGACCAAATACGCATATTTTGTTTGTTTATATGGCCGAATAGGTGAAACCATGCTTCGTCAGAAAAAAATGTTAAATCCAAAGTGTTGTTGTTATTTAAATTATTCAAAAACCACTGACAGTATTCTATTCGTACAGGAAAATATCGAGGGAATAGCTCTCGAACGACTTTAATCTTATAGGGATAAAGATTTAAATTTTCTTTTAAAATTTTTTGACAAGTTCCATATGAAAGGTTTATTTCTTGGGCTAATCTGCGAAGAGATTTTTTGGGAGACTGTTACATTCTTTCTGCAACGTCTGCCACAATCTCAGAAGTCCTTTTTTTGGGCGCGCCACTACCAGCTTTCCTACCTACAGTTCCAACATTACGAAATTTCGCCACACATGTGTAAATTTTTTGGACTAATTTTTGATAATCCGCAGGAAAATTAGGGAAGGCATTTTGAAAATCATTAATGCAGTGCGGTACTGAATATGTCCATTCACCATTCTCTTGTCGTTCGGCGTTTTTAAAATAACTTTCAGTAAGAAAAATCTTATGTTCTAAATCAAACATTTTGAAACGTCACTTTGACAATTCAAATTGTAAATTAGTACCACGCGATCATTTAAATTCTAAATTATAGCAGGCGGGATTTTTTTTATTAGGTTGTCCAGAATGTCAATTATTGATTAATTTACATTGTGAAACGTCACTTTGACAATTCAAATTGTAAATTAGTACTTATATACCAACTGAATTTAAATTTCACAGCCTGCTCTAATTTAGAATTTAAATGATCGCGCGGTACTTAAATGCAAACTTAATTTAAATTTCACAAACTGCTCTAATTTAGAATTTAAATGATCGCGCGGTAGTTTACTTAGTGAAAAAATCGAATTTTGCCAATATTTCGTCAACTGCTAAGTTTAAACAAATTTATAAAGAATTCATATGTATTCAGAATTAAATTTGAGAAGAATTTTAGTATGAAAGTTTTTTGAAACTCCTACCGGAAGTAGATCTTTTTTTTATCGAAAATCAGTTTTTTGCCAATATTTCGCAAGTCATGCTTTTTAGACAGGTACGTTACGAGTATAAAAGTATTTAGAACTTAATTTTCAATACCTTTTGTATCAAAAAAATTTCCAAATTTGGACCGGAAGTAAAACTTTTACTCTTATCGAATAGCGACTTTTTGCAAATATGTCGTAAATTATGCATTCTATATATATTTATCAAGAGTACAAAAGTATTTAGAGCTGGATTTGGAATATTCTTTGTATAAATAAAATTTCAAAATTCGGACTGGAAGTATCACTTTTACTCTTAGCGAGTTGCATTTTCTTTCGAATATCTCGCAAAGTATGCATTATATAGACATTTATTAAGAGAATAGAAGTACTTATAATGGGATTTTGAATAATTTCTATATAAAAAATTCTTAAAATTTGGCTAATTTTTGTATGAAATAACGCTATTTCAAACAATTTTGTATAATTTGAAATGCTCATTCGTATATATATTTTTTAATTCTTTATATCAAAAGTAGGACAATTTATTTTTTTAAATGAAGGAAATACAGCAAGAATTTAAAATACTACCTATAAACTAAAAAATATATAAGTACATCAGAAAAAAAACATTTTTTTTAAATATATTAGAGTCTTAAAGAAATTTACATTATTCGATCGTGTTTTCTATTTATTTTAAATCTCTCTTCTGACCGAATAAATAATATTTACACACTTATATTACCCCTTTAGCACATACCTGTGCTTTATATCCACTTACAATAATGTGTAGGACGGAAAGAGAGGTACACGACTTGCAACCATAGAAATAGAGTAGGGAGAACGCGTTTCAAGTATGCGCGTTGGTGCTAGAATTGAAAGCCGCCATTTTGATGGTTATAATGTCAGTTTATAGACAAATATATGCATACCGTTAAGTGTTCACATGTAATAAAATTTATTAAATTATTTAAATTCGAATATTATTATTTTTTAAACTGTTTATAATTAAATTTACTTCTCTAATAATTATACATTGAAAAAACAGATTATAGATTTTTTTGAAAATAAATATTTGCTAGTGCCCACAAGTTACTCATAAACTTTCAATACATAACTGAAGTAAAAATGTTATTTAAAGTTGCCTTTCAGAACAATTAATAGTTCTGCAAGCATAAAAATGTGTGTCATTCAACTGTAATATTCACTAATTATTTACTCTATGTAAAACTGAAATTAATAATTAAAAATGTGTGTACGTACTTAACAACTTACACATCAACAAATTTATATACATATATATTTATTAGTAATATATCTACATACTTCAACATTTAACTAGTGGCTTGAATTTACATATATGAGGTTTTATTTTATGATTTTATTTACAATATAATAATATATAAAAGCTTTTCGTCAAGTTGTTATGGCTCTCTTGATGGAAGATTTGATTCACTCTCACTCGCTGCTACAAATATTTAATAAACAAATCCACCGTAACCATAGAAAATGATGCACTTGCTTCACAATTTATGTTTGTATAGCACTTTACTAAGGTATAGAGTAGTTAGAGTATGTTTATAATGGCAATTCTTCCCAAAATGAGACCAAAGTATACTACTTTCCTTTGGAACCCAATTTGGCCTATCTGTTTTCTTTAACCGCAGATTCCTTCTAATGGGCTCTTTTTGTATCCTATAATCAACAATTTTCAATGTTAAAAGATTTATATTCACCAAATTTTGGATGAAATTAATAACTTTATGTACCTACCTACAATCGTGGAAAGATAATTTTCCTTTTCTATGCCTCTAATTGCTTTGCACTCTTCTTGCTAATCCAATTCGTGCAATGAAAAGCGGCACATCAACCCATATTAAATACTAAGTACTAAATTAAAGATAAAACGGCTAAATCCTTAGTACAAAATGAAGTGGGAAATAATGGAAATTCTTAACCTTAAACTAATTAACAACAAATGATAGTATAATAAGTTTGTAATTCACGATAATAAAGAATAAAATACAAAATATATATTACATAAATAATCAGCTGATGGACCCACCAATGGCGAATGTAAACATACCCCTCTCGGCATCACTTTTTGTGGACAATGCTCTCTCCTTCTTTTCTCGTGCAATTCATACTAGGCTAAAATAGTGGAACAAAGTTACTATTGTAGTATTTTATTTACACTGAAATACATAACTGGTGGAATTCTAAGTAGAAATTTGGAGCAATTTGCTACTATTGATTAAATAGAACCAATTTCGTTAATTCATTGCGAATTTTCGTTTCTTGGATTGAAGTGGTATATTTTTTCGCCAAATTGAAAAAGCGAATTTTTGTATAGACTCTAACAATTGCTTGTATTAGAGTATATCCATGATGTTCCTCACGAATAGAAACCTCTCTAAAATGTTCTTACAGTTCAGGGAACATTATATATATTTTTCCGTAATATTTTTGTGCTACAGCTATTGTAAATACAGTTATGAACCCTGTGTCTTCAGGTAGGTTGTTATTATTCAAGACGACCATTTTTCTAATTTCAAGTGGTTGTCCAATGAAAGGGACTGCATTTATTTTTAATGTTCTTTTGCCACCTCTAATAATAAAATCCTCTTCCTTGAAATGTTTAGAACAAACCACCTTGCTTTTCGACCTAGTAAAATCACTGGAAGGTTTACCCAATGCATCTAACCATTTTTGCAGCAGTTCACTCCGGGGAAAACTACAAGCGTATTTTCGATAAATAATATTGTAAACTTGATAAAACGAATAATGCATTGTTTTACCATGTTACTTACGTATGAAATGAAGCACCTTCAGGTTTAAACCTTCGGGCATTAGAGCAGCCTGGGACCGAACAAAACATCTTTAAAGTCTTTAAAAACAACACAAATCGATAACAAAACACCAAATACTCGTCCAAATAAAATGACACTTCCATCAGGTTACCGCGTTTGACAATACAACCATAAAAATGGCTGCCATTACTGAACCCCGCTAAAAGAGGATGCGTAGTCGTCAAAGCGCATTCTCCCCACTCTATTTCTATGCTCGCAACGTATTCTCCCTCTTACTTTAGAAGACCGATATTCATTCAGAACCAGCGTTGCCAACTTGGGGGTTTCCCCCCTAGATTTAGGTTTTTTTTTTGAGCCAAGGGGGAAATTTGGGGGGTTTTATTTCTTAGGGGTATTTGTAGGGGACATTGAAAACTGTTATACTTGAGTATTGCATATTGAGAAAGAAATATTTAAGTTTATTTTTATTATGTTATAATAATAGTCATCAGTAATAAGCAGCAAGCACCAGCAACTGTAAATTTTCCTATTTACAAATTAAGATATATGTATATGAATTTCCTGGAAACATGCATTTGTCTATACAAATAACTGTCACAATAATACCGCGCGATCATTTAAAGTCTAAATTAGAGCAGGCTGTGAAATTTAAATTAAAGTTGGTATATAAGTACTAATTTACAATTTGAATTGTCAAAGTGACGTTTCAAAATGTTAATTAATCAATAATTGACATTCTGGACAACCTAATAAAAAAAATCCCGCCTGCTATAATTTAGAATTTAAATGATCGCTTGGTATAAAGGAGTTACTTTTTTTATAACAATTGAATTACTGGTTTTTAGGGGTTTAGTCATGTAATTTAGGGGTTTTTCAAGCATTATTCAGATCATTCAGGGGAAATCGTCTGTAGTGGGTTGGCAACAGTGAACTGGCGATCCAGTTCGTTCTACAATTCAGTAAATAAATCGTTTGCTTTACTTTCGACTTTCGTCTGCATCCCCATGGCAACGAACTAAATTTTAATTTCAGTGTAATCTGTACATTTAGCGACATCTATATAGCATTAGATTTCGAACTCTAGCTAATTTCATACCTATTGAAATTTTTACCGACCATAACCGGGCCTTAAGTTTAAAGTCTACAAACAAATACAAAAGTATTTACAAGAATTACTATGTTTACAGTCATTATATTACAAATTAATTAATAATTTGGTAGACAGTAATGCCCGTTTGCACCGCTTTGTTAAGTTGAGATTAATTCTTAACTCGGACTTAAAGTCTTGCACCGCTTACTAAGTCTGACTTAAATTACTTTAAGTGAGCATTAACTTAAGTCTAGATATTTCCGGACTTAAAGCAAGATTAACCTATATTTGTTTCTGAAAAGTGATTGACATCGATTGCAACTCGTTTTAAAACCCGATCGTGTTAAAATGAATATTGAATGGGACGATTTATTCGATGACGACTTTGATATTTTGGAAATTATAGATTTTGGCTTTTCAAGACGTATGATAGAACGGATGATTTTAATAATTTAGATGATCTTTCGTTTTTTCACCGATATAGACTGACTAAGCCAACGGTATTGAATTTATTGGCACAAATAGAAAATGATTGAGTTTACAAACGATATACAGTGAGGACGCGCGGGTTGGAATAAATTCATTTAAAATTTTTGGTTTTATTTTATGGAAAACCGCTCGGATAGGTCGATTTTTATTTTTAGCTGCGATTTTTCTGATGGTAAATTGATGTACAAAGGCTGGTCCAAAAATAAGTTAGGACCATCAATTTTTTTTTTCAAATGGAAACATATTTTTTATTTAATTTGTTAATTCTGCATCGAATTTTAAAAAACAACAAAACTAAGTTACGACCATAAATTTTTTTTTCAAATGGAAACATTTTTTATTTAATTTGATAATTTTGCATCGAATTCTAAGTATGTTTCATGTACCATGTTCTATACCCAAACTCTACAATTATCGAGAAATTTACAATTGAACATATCAATAACTGCAGTAATTGATTATTATAAAGATCGACCTATCCGAGCGTTTTTCCATAAAACAAAACCAAAAATTTGAAATGAATTTATTCCAACCCGTGCGTCCTCACTGTATAAGTACAATAATAGGCAATTGTGTATTTAGATAAGACAACTTTAATTCTACACAAAAACACTAAAACACCTTCACCACACTAAAGCACAAAAATGGCTAAATACGTATTTCAACAACTAAGTTGTCATCATCAGTAGCACTGATTAAAAATCGCGCTGTCTACACACCGTAGCATACAGAACAACACTGTTATTAACAGTGTTGTTGGCAACGCAGTGTTGTTCTGTATGCTACGGTGTGTAGACAGCGCGATTTTTAATCAGTGCTACTGATGATGACAACTTAGTTGTTGAAATACGTATTTAGCCATTTTTGTGCTTTAGTGTGGTGAAGGTGTTTTAGTGTTTTTGTGTAGTTTCAAGCCACAGACTCCAAGTTTAATTTCTTAAACTTTAATTCTGTTTTAGAAATCAATGCGTCTCCCCAATAACACAACTTCTAACATGCCTTTGGTTTTATGCAAGCGGCAACTAGCCACACAACTAGCACATAAATGTAACTTTTTACAGATAGAAAACCTGTAAAAATAAAATTTTACTAAATTTGGACATAGTTGCCATATCGATTATAATTTTATAGTAATCCGTGCTTCACTCATACGATGCAAACCACCCACACTTAAGACGAGCTTAAATAATAAGTCGGGCTTAACTAATCCAGACTTAACATGACAAACGGTGCAAACGGGCATAATTGTCTTGTTTATTAGCTTAACTTTAAATGAAATAAATGTAACTTAAAAACTACAATGTAGTTTGTTTCATGTCTGTAATTGATCTACGCCTTGTGATTTAGAAACTTTTATGTTATTAATGCCCGTTTGCACCGCTTTGTTAAGTCGAGATTAATTCTTAACTCTGTCTTAAAGTCTTGCACCGCTTACTAAGTCTGACTTAAATTACTTTAAGTGAGGATTAACTTAAGTCTAGATATTTCCGAACTTAAGCAGGATTAACCTATATTTGTTTCTGACAAGTGATTGACATCGATTGCAACTCGTTTTAAAACCCGATCGTGTTAAAATGAATGTTGAATGGGACAGGATGACTTTGATATTTTGGAAATTGACTTCCCAAGACGTATCATCTATGATAGAACGGATGATTTTAATAATTTAGATATCTTTCGTTTTTTCACCGATATAGACTGACTAAGCCAACGGTATTGAATTTATTAGCACAATTAGAAAATGATTTAGAGTTTACAAACGATATACTGTGAGGACGCGCGGGTTGGAATAAATTCATTTAAAATTTTTGATTTTGTTTTATGGAAAAACGCTCGGATAGGTCGTTTTTTATTTTTAGCTGCGGTTTTTCTGATGGTAAATTGATGTACAAAGGCTGGTCCAAAAATAAGTTACGACGATCAATTTTCTTTTTCAAACGGGAACATATATTTTTTATTTAATTTGTTAATTCTGCATCGAATTCTAAGTATGTTTCATGTACCTTGTCGTATACCCAAACTCAACAGTTATCGAGAAATTTACAATTGAACATATCAATAACTGCAGTTATTGATTATTATAAAAATCAACATATCCGAGCGTTTTTCCATAAAACAAAACCAAAAATTTTAAATGAATTTATTCCAACCCGTGCGTCCTCACTGTATAAGTAGAATAATAGGCAATTGTTTATTTAGATAAGACAAATTTAATTCTGTTTTAGAAATCAATGCGTCTCCCCAATAACACAACTATAGTCCGTCTCAACCTTATTATGCAGTACATGTCTTATGGGAATTGATTTCATGGTTGCCAAATCGTCTCATTGTATAATGTCGTTACAGTTCCGGTTCAATATCTGACATTTTTTGTAATCAAAACATAACCTATACGACTGTTTGTCATTCAATTGATGCATACAAAAAATTAATAGTAATTTGAAACACTAATAGGGGAGAATATATGGGAAGATGATTAGTTAAAATATTTGTAATAATATAATACTTTGGGATTGTTCTGTAAAAAATTATTTAAAATCTAACTGAATATAGTAAGCCAGAGGTGGCCAGAGTAAATGAATTAATATTTCAAGGAAACACTTAAGGTATACAATTTTCTTCGTTACTGAATATTGACATCTTAATCAACTATCCACTATAAATTCAGACCAAGACAAAGTTAATCACAAGTTTATTTTTCATAAAAAACTTTTCTATTTATAAAAACAACTTAAATAATACATATTTATGAAAAGAATAACAATAACCACACATACACAAGTTATACTTTTATTTTTTAATATGTTACATGACTTATATAGTCTTATTGAATATTAATATGTTAATCTACATTCCGTTATACACTTTTAAAGACACAAATTCCTCACAAATTCATTTTGCAAAAACATATTTTCCCATTTATAAGAACAAGTTAATAATACATGATAACATTTATGAAAAAACTAAGCATGACCATACAAAGGAGTAGGTACACATATTATTTTATTTTTCTTCATCACTTAAAGAATCTTGATCTGATGATGAATGTGTGACGTTAATTATAAACTCTTCAACATCGTCTTGCAAGTTGGCAAGGTGGCCAATGTAATTCCGCCAGTTGTTCACTGTTACATTCTGATAACCCTTCACAATTAATTGTTCAATATCTCTTTGTTTGAATGTCGTATTGTGCATTTTAACGTAGTGCTTAACTTGTACCCACACCATTTCAATTGGGTTTAATTCACAATGATAAGGTGAAAGACGAAGAACATATATTCTTAATTATATTATTCTTTAAAAATTCATCAATTTTGTTTCTCTCATACTGAGACCTAACCTCTGACACACAAGCCAGTAAATCTCTTTTTAACATGTCATTATCAAGTGGAATATTCTTCTCAGTGAGCCATTCAATAATTTGGTCTTTTCCGTGCTACTGCTGGAAACTTTTCTAATTTTCTCGTGTGATATGAGGCATTATCGAGACCAACAACCGAGTTCTCTAGTATATTTGGAAGCAATTTATTCTTGAACCAATCTCCATATGTATCTGCATCCATTTCGCTATGAACATCAGCAGTATTTTTCTTACAAAGAAATGTACATTCAGCACCAATAACAAAACCTTGCTCGCCTCCAGCATGAATTAATGGAAATCGAGGCCCAAGACCACTTGGTGATTTTAAACCAGTGCTGAGTCCTTACATAAAAGCTTGTCGACTGCTTTGAACAGTAACGTCAGTCCACTTTTTATTTACCGAGTGTCCTGCATTCACTCATGATTCATCAGTATATATTATAGTTCTACCTAAAAATAAAACAATCACAAGCAAATTGCGTAATGAACATAAAAGTATAACAAATTAAATGATAAACTATACCTTCGCCTCTGAATTTTCTGATGTCTCGTAAGTATTTATGTCTCCACCTAATGATGTCATCTCTTTCAATAAGAATACTCTTTCGTCCCACTTTTTAAAATTCAAAACTCATATCATGTAGCAATCTGTAAAAAGTATATGTATATGTATATAGGTTATCACGTTAATCAGAATTATAGATCTAGGTATGCATACTTACTTTTAAATGCTTGAAAAAGATAGTATGCTTGCTAAAAAGAACGATTTAACAGAAATTATATATAGATAAATTAATTAAAGACAATATAAAAGTTTACACACTACGGCAAAAACTGACAGTTGACAGCAACGATTACTCATACACCCATCATATACTTTGCATAATAGAACTTGCAACAAGGCAACCGGATATAAAGATGTCGTTATTAAGAGACTACTAAAGATAATAAGAGATGCAATATCCCTATTAAACCTGTACTGCATAATAGGGTTGAGACGGACTATAGCACATAAATATAACTTCTTACAGATATAAAACATGTAAAAATAAAATTTTACTAAATTTGGACATAGTTGCCATATCGATTTTAGTTTTATAGTAATCCGTGCTTAACTCTTACGATGCAAACCACCGACACTTAAGCCGAGCTTAAATAATAAGTCGGGCTTAACTAATCCAGACTTAACATGACAAACGGTGCAAACGGGCATAAGTCGGCAACTTAGAAAGTCCTTTTTCATTTGTTCATTGATCATAGGCATGCTTAAATATTTAATTTTCAAAATGAACAATACTTTATAATCAAATGATCATGTGTACATAACATTTCCAATATTATGAAATAGCACTAATAAACAGTAATTTCCAATTTACAATTATGTTAAAGTTGATTAGTTTATGTTGATAATTTTAAAAATCATTTCTAAAAAATCCTTTAAATTGCGCTTATGGCGTTCTATGTAAAATTTGACAATTAATTTGAAATCACGCAGGGAGGAAATTGTAAAACGAAAAAGTTGCTAAAATTTCAAGTGGCATAGATCAATTACAAATACATTTTATATAATATAATAATCTTGATTTTTTAAAATCTTATAGAACATATTTTGAAGGAAATTCTCTATTGTTAAATCCAGGAATAGATTCAGCCTTATTAAAAATATGCTTTTTACCAACACGTGTGATCTGCAATTTGCAATTATCCCCTCGAGTGGAGAAAGTATTTACAGACTACACAACATTTCACATTCCACCTTATAAAAGGAACAATGACATGGTCAAATACATTCGGCTGATACATGAATTGGTCGAGGAAAGGATTAATCAAATCAATGAACACTTTCGAATTAAAGAAGAGTTTTTTAGCATCTTCCTTTCTTTGCATGGTTTAAAGGTCATTGAATATGATAATATTAGTTTTAATAAGGGATGCTTTTTATTTGAAGTGGATGACTTTTATTTTTTGGTATATATAGATATAAGTAAGTATATGATATAATGCTTTTATTATCTCTTTTAATTGTTGATGTCTTACAGGTAATAAATTTCCACAGGAGAAACCCAGTTTAACGTTGAAATCTATTTATAATTCGAGTTCAAATCAGCTATCTATAAAGATAAATAACTATCCATACAGTCATCAGTGGAAACCTGAAGAAATGATAAATAAAATGTTGAAGAACATACAAGATATAATTCCAAAATTCAAGAACTATAAAACGAATGTGAATCCATAGAAAATAAGTATTTGAATATTATTTTGTGAAGATTTAACCAAACATTAAAGTATTTAATTTGAAAAGTATGCTAATTTTATTTGAATCGTAGGATTACCAATTTCCTTCCTTATTATACTCACAATTACCCTTTTATAACATAATAAAGAAAATAAATAACATTATATGAAAGGCTTTTTAAAAAACATATACATTTTTTTTTAAAAGGAATATAATCTAAACAAGGAAATGGTATTAAAAAGCCAGCATTTTTATTAAATACCTTCATGATGTCAGTCTGTTTTGGGTTCAGAGTTTGGATTATTCTCATATTCTTCTATGTGTTCAACAGGTATGTCTAAAACAGTCTTCTATGTATTTTGTGTGACCAAATATGTTATGTAAAACAAGAAAAAGTAATTAAAAGCTATCCGAACCACAACATTTATTAAGTTGCTTTGCATGGTTTTATCAACTTGACTGGTTTATGTGAGGTAATAAACCAGTAAAGTACGTTTTGCAAAGAAAATGCACTATAAACACCACATTATTTTAAGGTTTGGCATCTTCAGAATTTAACCATTTAAATGGTTCACAGCCAATCGTTATCATTTAACCAGGATTATTTAATTTACTTTACTAGTAAACATAGATCAAACATATTCTACAAAATAGATAATTCCTTGATATTAGACCAGATACAAGATTAACATGGAAGCTGCACATAGTGCACATACATGAATTAGTCAAACACTTGTCTTCTGCTGTTTATGCAATTAGACCTATCAGATTTATAACTGATAGTCTACTGGACTAATGGCATACTATGGACTATCAAATCATGTTTAACCAATATGGGCTAAGTAGGCCTACGCAGAGAAGGTGTTTATTCTGCAGAAGAAGGCTGTTGGAGCAATTGTCTGTGTTTTACAAACTATCCACTGTGAACTTTTCTTCAGAGAGCTTATGATAATTCCATTAGCCATGACACATATTCTGCAACAACTAAGGAGGGCTTTGAAAGTGCTCCCATACCTGACCACTAGGGGTTAGATTACAGAAATCTCCACCCCTCATAACCGTTTGCATACACTTCGTAGGACAAAAGCAACTTCAATACAACATCGTCACTGGTAATTATTTAACAAAGTCAAAATGATGTAGACATTTTTCTACTTTCATATCTAAAGAGAAAATAAAGCACATTCTCCTTCAAGAAGCATTTTACAATTTCAATGACCTAAAGGTCCTTTGATTACTTGTGTGATGTCATCACCGATTTTTGCTTCAATGTGCTATTGTGTAAATGGTTTGTAAATCTTATTATTGATACAATAAATTTATTATTATAATAGAAACACTATCCTTCTTATTGCAAAAGTGTTATAATTAATCCTGCTTTTACACCCACAATACCTCATCTCATCAGTGAAGTTGCAGCAACTTTCACTATACATCGTGCTATACATTTACATTCTTGAAAATTGTCAATATAGTAAGTGCTGCCTACACGTGGTCTGTATATGGTCGTTTCTTCAATTTGTATTTACTTGCCATTTTAAAAATTGCTTTTAATAATAGTAATTCCTAATAATTGAAGTTATGCTTCTGTTATTTTTCATTTACCCACGCGTAATTGCAATTGTTTGAAATCTTTATGGAATTATTGTGTTGTATATGTAGAATTTCAGCCTTCCTAGGCATGTGGAATTACCGAACAGATGCAGTAGCAACAGCGCATTTGCCCGTTTGCGCTATTACAAAAATGCAATATTGCTACTGCATCTGTTCGGTAATTCTACTGACAAACGTAAGTAAGTGCATGAAATATAACATTAGAAGATGATTTTGAAATATCTACTTTATAGGCTATAAACTCAATCCTCCGTTTAATCACCTGTGGTATCAGTCTGCCCCTTTGCGTAACATTATGGAGAATTCACCTCCTAAGAAGAGGCTCTCCAAACATTTTACAGTAGAGGACAAGGAGAGGTATTTGAATATGTATAAGACCAAGACCAGCCAGGTACTTCGAAAATAGATAACATTGCAACTACAGCAACAGCAGCAGGTAAATATTAATGTTATTTTTTGAATAATAAAGTCTCATTTTGGTGATTTATATTCAGGAATATCAGAACGTAGTGTTTACAAGGTTTTCTAAGAATATAGTGCTGAGCATAAATTTCAATCACGAAAGAAATACTATAGGAAAAAGGCCATACTGGACAACGTTGATGATGTAATGCGGAATAGCATTCGAGGAATTATTCATTCCTTTTTTTTTAAAAACGAACCTCCAACTATATAGAAAATTCTTATGGTGATAAATGAAAGAAACGATTTACCAAACTTTAAAATTTCAACTCAGAAATTAATAAGAGAACTGAACTTTCGGTAAAGTATAATGAAAATGTTTGTTTCTTTTTATAAACAGTTTTGCATTTGTAGTTATCAGAAGAGGAATTGTAATAGTATTATAAAAGAAAAAAATGATATTACTTGGAGGAGATAATACTTACGTAAAATAAGAAAATATCGTGAAGATGGAACACCGATATATTACTTAGACGAAACATGGGTGAACGCTGGGCACACAGTAAAGAAAGTGTGGGCAGACACATCAGTGCTTACTGCGAGACAAGCATTTATAGATGGTTTGTCCCCAGGCCTTAAAAACCCTTCCGGAAAAGGTTAATTATATTACACATAGGTTCTGACGAGGGATTTGAAGATGGCTTGCTACTTTTTGAATCTAAAAAGACAGATGATTACCACGAAGACATGAATGCGGAGAGATTTGAAGAGTGGCTTCAACATATTCTGCCCTATTTGAAAGAAAATGCAGTGATTGTTTTGGATAACGCACCATATCACAGTCGCAAAATAAATAAACCACCTACAGCAAACAACCGCAAAGCTGAAATTCAACAATGGCTTGTCAATCAAAACATATCATATGAAGATGACATGGTGAAGGCAGAATTATTAGCATTAGTTAAGGAAAATGTGACCGGCCTTGCGAAATATGCTGTAGATGAGATAATTGAAGCATCAAATAGAAAGGTATTGCGGCTACCTCCATACCGTTGTGAATTAAATCCGATAGAGTTGATATGGGCACAAGTAAAGGGGAATGTTGCTAGACACAATGTATCATTCAAACTAGAAGATGTAAAGGAATTATTTCAACAAGGTGTGTTCAATATTTCATGTGAAAATTGGAACAACGCAATTAAACATGTGGTTAATGTGGAAAACAAAATGTGGGAACTTGATAATTTAATGGATTGTCAAGAAGACTCATTAATCATAACAGGTGATGATTCCACTACATCATCTTCAAGTGACGACTAATTATTAGTGAGACTAATTTGATGCTGTTTTATTTAATATGCTCTTTTTGTAAATCACTGCTTTCTTAAGGTGCCAATCCACAATGAGAATATTTCATGAGATTTTTGTCTCATGCAATAAAAATCGCTTCAATATCATTGTGGAAACGGTCGAAAGACCAATGGAATTGGAGTTATCCTGCGATTTTTATTGCATGAGACAAAAATCTCATGAGATATTCTCATTATGGATTGGCACCTTAATACTTTATTTTTCATATGTAAATTCATCTATTGATGAATGAATAAACACATTTTCTTTGTATCATGTAAGTAACCTGATAGAACAGTTCTAACGTAATGCGATTTTCTGGATCCGCTTCGGTCGCGAACCGAGAGAGCCGGTTGATAATGAATTGGATCTCGGCTCACTTGGGAACGCTTGGGAAGTAACTTTATCCGGTTCAGTCGCGAACGTATCAAAACCATTAAGGGCCGTTTGCACCGTTCTAATTTTAAGGGTAGCTTACCTAAGGATCCTTAAATAATTAAGTGTAGCTTAAAGTTAAATCCATTGCACCGTTAGAAATAAAAGGAGGTTTAGCAAAGTTCTGAATACACTTGGCAATGTTGTATTTTGTTCCTTCATTTGGTCTAAATCACAGTAAATTTAGCTTTTAGTAGTTTACAAAACTAAAAACTGATTATCAAATCGTCTTGTCCATCTCTGTCGGTAAGAAAGCAGGACGATTTTGTTGCAGATGGGTTTGTTTTGAACCATAAAGTTTTGAATAATCATAACTGTTGACAACATTACGTTTTTGTGGCTGTGAGCACCCATTAGTTTTAAATTTTTGTTTCTTTCAAACTGCAGTAAGTATTATCAAAGGTGTCACGTTAAACATATATATTTTATATAAAAGGGGAACAAAACTAACTTGATATATGTATTTAACAAATCCTCTTCTTCATCCAAAAAGTTCATATCTGCTACTACAAAGTGAACAACTGATCATAAAAAACAACGAAAACATTCACAGATGTTGACAAAATTTACATCAGAGGCATTTCCCGCCATTTCCGATATTGTACGTATGTATATTCAATGTTGTAAAGTGCGCAAGCTTGTAATTTTTCTTTAGGTTAAGGGGCCGTTAAGCCTTCAAAATTCCGGGCTTAAATTAAACTCTCCTTAAAGAGATTTAAGGAACACTTAGCATACTGTGCAAACGAATTTTAAAATTTAAGCTGCACTTAACGTTAAACCAGGCTTAATTGTTACGGTGCAAACGGCCCTAAGGAACCTGCTGTACCACTGGTTGTCGAGTATCGACTGAATAATTTGGATATTATAGTTGAAATACGGTCGCAGGACGGATTGAAAAATAAAAATTGATACTTAACAGGGAGGGTACGCACTACGCACTAAAATATTTATTTTTGTACAACATATTGTATAAAATAAAATATATAATATATTAGTTGTCTGTGAGTTACAAAATTCTTACAAATATTTTTATTACACCTGCATCATAATAATAATTGCCATTTAATACTGCTATGAAAATTATGCTTAGTTCTAATTACTTTATGTTCGAATGGCATACTCTTCAATAATTATAAATACCAAATGAATGTATAATTTAGTTTTACATATATTTTGCAATTTGTGTACAACAGTCTGATAATTTGTCAAATTTGTGTGCATTATAGCTTAAAATAAATTTTTTGTCAAACATTTTGTATAATTGGTGTGCGCGCAGCCTAAATTATCATCCCGGTTCGTTTGCGCCGACGACGGCGCCGAGTATTACATACGGTATGCTATTACGGATCCACACGGTTCAAATGAGCCGGTTCCGGGACCCGGCTCACTATGAGGAGCTGAACCGAGTGAGCCGGGTCAATGAAAATAACCCTTTTCCCCATCTCTATAACCAAGCAAAGATTTTTTTAAAGGTTAGTAGTTTGAACCATTTTCAGTTTGTATTGTAATATCATTGTCAATTACAATGTAAAATATATAGGAAACATGACATTTTTTCGTTACATCGTCTTGCAATATGTATTTCAGAATAACATTTAACATCCACAATCACATCATCACTTATTTTTGGAATTTAAAAAATTAGTGTCAGTAGACTTATCATATCCCTTAATTCAAAATATTTTAAGATATTTAAATCTAAAGCAAAACGCGTATAAAATTGTAACAAACACGATTGGTGTAATTGGCTAATTGCGTCACGTCCTTTAAGCTCCCATTGGCTTCTTTTTACTACTACGAGAAGACTGCTTTTACTATAACAACTTTAGCGGGAGAAATTTATGAATGGGCACATCCTACTGCCCAACCCCTCTGTTGGCTACCTACCCGAACTAACCTTTAGTTGTATAACTACAGGCTGTCCCAGAAATAAAAAGACGGAGTAGCAGGTATGTAAAGTCCGAACAGAAACAGGCCCAAATATACCGCAATAACGAAGAAATTAAACATTTAATTTTCTATGTTGTTTTTTAAATAAAAAAATTACATTACGGACCTGGCACAGAATGTATGTTTATAAATACACGTAAGAATGCTCATTTGTAAATAGAAACGAACACGCATTCATAGAAAAATACGCTTTTATTTGTATAAAACGGGAAAAAAAATTAAATCGTACTCATTCATATAAAATATATTTTTTGCCCGATACGTCTAGATAACGCAGCTATGTAGTCGGTTGTTGACCCAGATGGGCGACCTACTTTATTGCAGAAAATAAAAGATCTTTTTTATTTTTAAAATAGGAAGGTTGTTGCTATTTAAAGTGTTTGTAGTCGGAAACAGCTGATTATTATTATTTTAGAATATTCAATAAATCGTAGTTTTTCTAGCCTTTATTACAGTAAATATCAAGAATGTAATTATTTTTTTCTAGCAGGTGTAAAATTAAAGTAATTAATAGTTTGATATTTATTATGAGGTATCTATTCCTCCTCCTTTTTTTAACACAAGTAATAAGTCGTCCAGGGTCGGCGTAAGGCCAATTGAATTCTTTATTATTTTTTTTCTGCCGTCTGCGCACGAATAAAGACTTGATATTTTGAGGGTACGTTTTTACACAATCTAGCTTCCGATTTCTGCTACCCCGTCTTTTTATTTCTGGGACACCCTGTATAGTATTAATAAACAAGCCCTGTTAGGGAAACTTCCTAGTTTGAAAGTACCGTAAATAAAACTCAAATATCAGTTCAAATACACATTTATTTTCTTTCGGTGTGCGCCGATATTTTCGGGGCCGCTCTTGCATCGAACATAAGATTACAGCATATATAATGTGCATCGCTCGTGGAGCTAATGGTCCCTATATGTACGCACATGTCAGACACTGCCGTCCGTACGTACACATAGGAGGCCTTGCATCGCCTTCGGTGTACAGTCGTGTAACCCTGCCGGCAGACAATAAATTCGGCTGGTGAGACTGTATACGCCCGAAGCCGGCTCCGCATCAGTATGCTTAATATTTGTATATAAAAAATACATTAAGTGACAATATATTTTAAAAGTTGAAAAATAAAACATACATTACAAAAATATAGTAACATATAGAAAATAGAGAAAAACATTCATATTGTAACGAAATGTGTTTACATTAAATAAAAGAATCAGATCTCTCGGCGCGATAAAAAACGAAATTGTCACACGCAAAAAAAGAGGCAGACCGGGCGAGCAATAAATCATATTCGGCGCGGCTGGTAAACATCGTAAAGCGGTGAGTCATACACTTACGCATGGTACTGTATCGGAAGCGGAGACAAATGTCTGGGAATATTCTACAAATATTCTAGAGGGAGACAGAGTTTACGAGAATGCTTCGAGAACATTTCATGCATGGTATATAAGGCGACTGAGTCACCGGGATTCAATTCATTACGGGATTCATTGCGGAAAAGTAATCGCGGAGTAATTCGAGAACATTTTATGCAAGTGTATATAAGGCGAGTGGGTCACCGGGATTCAGGCATTACGGGATTCATTGCGGAAAAGTAATCGCGGAGTAATTCGGTAGTCTCGAGTGGTGGAAACGAATAGTGGTAGCCGAATAAATAAATATAGTAGTGCCGTCTTATATAAATAGAAATGTTATATAAATAAATACGGACAGAGATATAAATAATAGTAGTAGTAAATAAATACCTGTGATAATTAAATTGTAGTAGTTTAAGTGTGTTAAGTTAGTTTTATGTTTTTATATTGTTAAATAATTTTAAGTATATAAATATACAGACTGTTTTAAATAAATAATTGCACGAGTTGTTTATTGGAAATCGAAAACGTTACAATTGGTGTCAGTGTGGGATAAACATAAGTGCAAATAAATAAATAAATAAATAAATGGCTACCAAACGTTTGGAAGAATTAAAGGTCTCCGAGTTAAGGGCAGAATTGGAAGAAAGGGACGCAGATGCGTCTGGAAAAAAAAACAATTCTCCAGGACCGGCTTCGTGACCTTTCAATAAATGAAGGTAAGGATCCCGAAAAATATTTGTTTCAAATGCAGACTGATCCAAGCTTAATAATCTTAAAAAATGAGATATTAACTGAAATGGCAAAACATTTCGAGAGTAATATGAAGACTCTAAAAGAAATTGGAAATAATTTAGAAGCTTATAATAATAAAATTGCAAATAATTCAGAAGCTTTGAAAGATGAAATTGCAAATAATTTAAAAGCTTTAAATAATAAAATTGCAAATAATTCAAAACCTTTGAAAGATGAAATTGCAAATAATTTAAAAGCTTTAAATAATAAAATTGCAAATAATACAAAACCTTTGAAAGATGAAATTGCAAATAATTCAAAAGCTTTAAGAAATGAAATTGCAAGTAATTCGAAACAACTCGAGACTACTTTCAAGGAAGACATTCAAAAGAATTCATCGAATGGGGGGCAGGAATTTTCTGAGGCCATCGATGCCGTAGAACAGAAAGTTGAGGAGCGCGTGTTCGGAATGGGGGACGAGTTTGGGGTTCAGCTTCAGTTGCCAGCGATGAACGACTGCGGTCCCCATGACATCTCGGGCGGAAGCCTGGAGATCTCCCGAACAGCGAAGGCAAAGGTAAAACCTCCCACCTTCGATGGAAAGACGTCATGGTTGACGTACCGGAATCACTTCGAAGCCGCTGCAGGAGCAAATGGGTGGATGTCCCCGAAGAAAGCTACTGCCCTGATTGTGTCATTAAGAGGACAGGCCAGTGATGTTCTGCAGACCTTACTTCCGGAAGTGTCAAGACTACCTTAAATCAACCAAGCGTCTTGAGATGAAGTATGGACATGCACACCTGGGACAGGTAGTCCGACGATGGGTGAATCAGGTGCAACCTAAGAGAAGAACGCTCCGATGCTGGAAATAGAGATGGAAATGGGCCATGCGCATGGTAAATGCGGGAAGAAGCCCAAGGAGACCATAGCGGAGCAGCGAAAATGAAACGGGTCGATGAGAAGTATCGTGGAGCCTCAAAACTAATAGCGCAAATTGCATCGGTGCAACACCAAAACGCTGATGCTGTTGCAAGCAGACAACGTCCAGAAGACTGCAGGCATGGTAACCGCCTAGAAGAAAAATCGGCCAAAACATTCAGAACTGCCGTGGTTGACGATCAGTGGCATCCTGACAATTTGCGGATCGGTCAAGAAGCTGACGAAGACCTTGGTTCATTGATGGTTTGGAAAGGAATTGGTCGCGGACCGTCTTGGCAAGAAGTGGCTCCTCGTTCACAGGGACTGGAATCCTACTGGGCTCAATGGGACTCTCTGAAAGTAGAGGATGGATCTACTCAAGTGTGTTGTGGAGAACCCAAATGGAGAAGACTGCGTCAGTGGATCCTGGCGAAGGTTGAAGGATGTCCACGAGCGAGTACGCCATCACACTCAGGATGTCAGCGACAGGACGAAGAATCGTTACCACGTGCAAGCCGAGAGAGATGGTTACCGAGAAGAGAACCTTGTTTGGTTGCAAAATACTCAACGTCGCGGAGGCCTGTCCCCAAAGCTCCAACAATACTGGGAGGGACCTTGCGAAATACTAGAGCAAATAGATGACGTCGTTTATCGCATGAGACTAACACCCCATAGTGAGCCAGAGATGGTGTGTTTCAACCAATTGCCCCATACCATGGACGTGACGGCGGTGAAGTGGCGGATGTGCGACAAATTGCTGGAAAACCTAGGGAGCCAGCTTATGGGAATCCCTTGTCGATCTACGAGGACGTGCACACGAGCAGAGTGTGGGGAGGCTGGCAATTCCGAGGCTGGGCTGCGGATTAGACCGTTTGGAGTGGAAAATCGCAGGAAACATGCTGGAGGTGATGTTTCGGCGTACTGGTATGGAAATGGTCGTGTGCGACTGTCGGACCGATCAGCCCGTTGTGCAGCCTGGGACGGTGGATTGCCATTGCCACAAGACGGCTGGGTGCACCCGTGGGTCCCGGTATGGATTTCGTCATCCGCCAGCGTCAAGAACATGGAATAGTGTGTTTCGGGACGAAACGCAGTTTTTAAGAAGGGGGCAATGTAACGAAATGTGTTTACATTAAATAAAAGAATCAGATCTCTCGGCGCGATAAAAAACGAAATTGTCACACGCAAAAAAAGAGGCAGACCGGGCGAGCAATAAATCATATTCGGCGCGGCTGGTAAACATCGTAAAGCGGTGAGTCATACACTTACGCATGGTACTGTATCGGAAGCGGAGACAAATGTCTGGGAATATTCTACAAATATTCTAGAGGGAGACAGAGTTTACGAGAATGCTTCGAGAACATTTCATGCATGGTATATAAGGCGACTGAGTCACCGGGATTCAATTCATTACGGGATTCAATTCATTACGGGATTCATTGCGGAAAAGTAATCGCGGAGTAATTCGGTAGTCTCGAGTGGTGGAAACGAATAGTGGTAGCCGAATAAATAAATATAGTAGTGCCGTCTTATATAAATAGAACTGTTATATAAATAAATACGGACAGAGATATAAATAATAGTAGTAGTAAATAAATACCTGTGATAATTAAATTGTAGTAGTTTAAGTGTGTTAAGTTAGTTTTATGTTTTTATATTGTTAAATAATTTTAAGTATATAAATATACAGACTGTTTTAAATAAATAATTGCACGAGTTGTTTATTGGAAATCGAAAACGTTACAATATATAACGCAAGAAATAATCATAAAATAAAATAAAAGATGTTAAGTTCTTAACAAGGCCAATACATAATTTTAAACGAAAGCTACTAGAAAAGTAAGATACAGCAAATTAAAGGTATTGTGCAGAAATAAATGTATTAAAATATTGGAGTTCACCCAGTATTTTATTCGGGTTGGAAAGACCAGCCCTTCCACTAATAACTACGCCAAAACTGAATGCAGAAAAACAATTTATTATTATTGTTTATTCGGTTTAATCTCTATTATTTTAACATATGGCAGCAATGAAAAGTACCAAATGACAGACGATGACATAAAGGTGAGCGGTCCTGTCCAGCGAACACTCAACTGTTGTGAAGTGAACGGTTGGAGCGGGATCGGTTCCCGATCCGTCTGCTGAATGAAAGCAATCACAAAACAGTCAACTCGATATGTCAAAACCTTATCGGAATTTTTATCACAAATAATTATTAATAGTATGGTTGTAAATAAAATTGTTACACTAGAATTATTGGTTGGAAGCTTGAATCCATGTAGATAGGCCGCCCTGCTATTGCTGATATTATGAAATAGTGACTTCTTGTTCTACATTCGAGCCAAGATATCTGGATTGCTACGGTAGGATAGTTTCCCTCAGTTCAAGTGGAGTGCAGTCCTTGAAGGCTTTACTACTCAACATTTCTTTTATAATCAATTCACCGAAAAAAACTGACGTATATTTACTTGACGTTTACGCTAGAACAACACAAATCTGACAACTCAATATGTCAAAACTTTTACTGGAATTTTTATCACAAATAAATATAATAATTATGGTTGTAAATAAAATAGTATACAAACCTCGGTGAAAAGTTTCATTCCTGTCTCGAGATAAAGTTAACCACGACGCTTCGCGTCTCGGTTGACTACTTAATCTCTTGACAGTAATGAAACACTTTCCCCCTCGGTATGTAATATACTATAAGATATTTAAATCTAAAGCAAAACAGCTATAAAATTGTAACAAACACGATTGGTGTAATTGGATAATTGCGTCACTTCCTTTAAAATCCCATTGGCTTCTTTTTATTACTACAAGAACACTGCTTTTACTATAACAAATTTAGCAGGAGAAATTCATGAATGGGCACATCTACAGTGACTTGATATATATATATCAAGTCACTGTAGATGTGCCCATCACACTTATCAAGTTATCACTGTGGGCACTATATCACTGTAGGCACATCCTAAAGTTCCTAGATATATAAAGTACCGCAATTACCTCCATGTGGCGCCAAAGAAGCGGCAAATTTAAAAATCTGTCGGTTTTTTTTTTAACTTTACAAAATTAATACGCGACATATTGTATTTTTATTTTCTGAAAAATTCTTGTCCCGTGCGGATGCGATCCCGAGCCGACCGCGTGTGAAGCGGACATCTTACCATTAGACCAGCGCGGGTACTTGAATGTGAGTTGTCTTATCGTCTATTTGTATATATGCGTACGAATTACTAAATAACTACTAAAAGTCACCAAATCACCGCCATTTTGGCGCCGTTTTAATGGGACAAACCAATTGCGGTACTTTATATATCTAGGGACTTTAGCACATCCTACTGCCGAACCCCTCTGGTGGCTACTGCCTCAGAGTTGTATTCTATAGTATACATAATCAAAGTTTAGGTATAGGTACCAACTTTTGTCAGTATTTTGATACGTGTGTAGGATTTAATGCAAAGTTGTGAATAAACAAACCGTTTTGGCGTATTGGTGGTCTACTAAATCTAAAATGGATATATCATATTGACTATGTACCTAATACGAAAAAATAAAAGAATGTATGCATGAGAAATTCTCTAATTAAGAAAATCTTCATTTGGCCACATCTAGCAGCGGCGCCGCCTTGATTCTCGGCTTCTGTAAGAATACTTTTCAAAAAAGGATATATGAAGCAACAGAATTTTGTTGTTCATTAAAATACATTAGCACGATAGAGATGTTCAAAGTACAAACGAACAGATACAAAAAATATACACAGATGCACATAACCAAAAGCTTACACATGTAAAACAAATACAGCAAAACAAGTTAAATACATTTTAAATAAATGTCTGTTCAGGAATAGCCTTAAATTCTTGCATCAACTATGCAATTAATTTTGCCGAAGTTAGGGTAGTTTTCGTTTAAATTCCTGGGCATTCTCCAAAACTTGTACCCCATTTGGTAGTTCGTAATAACTATAAGGTATACCCCATGGTCACCACTGACCTCTTTGTAATATTTAAATTAATTATTCAGTAACCTAAAATCGTGTTTGTTCCTGGTGGTGCATGCGTGTATTTTTGTTAATGTTGTTTTTACTTCCAAATACATATGTATTTCGTAGTTTTTATGTACTTTGTATTTCTCTAATTTGCACAATAAATGCGTTATTATTATTATATACCTATATTAAACGGTCTAAAATGTATGCAATGGCAAATTATTATATTGCCTGAAATTTGGCTTGCAAGATGTAGTGGAATGAATATCAGCAATAGAACGAATAACGCGCTTTTGCGAAAAAAATACCTCATAGGCCAGGGCCTGGTCACGGGCTTTACCAATATTGAATTTTATTTTAGTTCCTATTACAAACACTAAGCGCTAGTAGATGATATACGAAGTTTACCGAATACGAATCGTCATAACGAAACATAAAAGCGCGTTATTTGTGAAAATCCTAACCTAAAATTATATGGATCATTGATAATTCATAATCAAATTGTTGCGTCGTGTTGTTTGCATTGAGTTTCATTAGTTATTTAGACTAGTTTAAGTTGTGAGGAACTATGGTCGAAGCAAGTATTTTGTGTACCTATTGATAGTACTTCACCGATGGACAGGTTTCTTTCCTTATTTGGATGAATACGTATGTGTAAATAGTGCGTAAATGTAAAGAATTATTGTTCTGTATGTATTTACAAATTCAACATTGTGCAGATATATAATCAGTGGGTTGAAAGAATTGGTGATTCATCTCTTAAAAGGTCCAATCCTGCTAATGTGTATAAAACCCATCGGATTTGTGAAATAGGAACATTATATTAACTCAGTATTGTATGTATTATAATTTATAAGCGAACACTTTGCTGGACATTTGTTTGATTGTGTCCTCAATAAAATAACTAAGAAAAAACTATGTACATATTTAAGTACAATAATGTTTATATATTTAACAGTGTAACAGCAACAGATAAGCATTATTTAATTATAAAAATAAGGATATGACGCTACTATTACTATTAACAAAAGCAGCTCTAGGTACATACATCTGTATAATATTGTGTACAAATATATCTATTTTTATTTTCTTTAATGTATGTTCTGTATTGTGTAATATACAGCATGTGTAAAATCATATTGGGGATAGGACATATGTATACTATGCATACCGACAACAACGCGCAGGTCGTGCCAGTAAAGAACGATTAGCATTTCAGTTGCATACGGTCAGTCGACGAATGAACATATATTTATCTAAGCATGCATCACACGCTTCGTAAATACAGATTTACTAAATAAGAATTCAAAATACTTCTGCGAGTTTTATTATATTGCGTATACAACGCAGTAGGAGAATAAAAGCACAATTATAATTAAACATTAATTCTTAGTAAATTATTCTATAAATTTACTAAGAACGGAAATTTTAATGAAAATATAAAATATAGTTTAAACAATACTAAAAAATAAAATGTTATCGTATAGGCTCAAAAATGCCTCCTTCAGCAGCAAGGCATTGTCCGAGTCTATCATAAAAAAAAAAAATTCTCGCACATTACGAATCATATCAACAGTCAATATGATTGGTAATGTACCAGAAAATTTTTATGCTTTATTTATTTTATATAATACTTAATTTTTTTTATAGTTATCCAACTTAAAATGTAACAACAAATAATATTTAATTTTTAAAATTTCTATATCTAAATATACGCATTAAGCGAAAACGGGGTATGTGCAACTTTGGTAGAAAACGAGGTATTGGCGTCTAGGAATTCTGGCTCTCGTGTTCTGTTTTATACTAAGTTAATTTTGCCGTATCAACACTGTAAATATTTAATTTTAACTTATAAATTTAGGGGTATCTACAAGCACTGGATGCCACTTGTAAAAAATAAATACTTACAAAATTTCAGGTAGGTAGAGTATTGCTACAAAAAGAATTTACATATGTACATACACACTGTTCTTATTTTCGTAGTTCTATGGCTCAGTTGGGGATTCCCCTGAAATAGTCGTTGCTTGTCGTTTATGTCATTTCTCATTTCTTTCGTGAATTGATTGACGTGAAGTAAATCGTTGTTATTGTAATACATATATTGTAGTATTAAAGAGTTGAAAAAACAGATAGTTCAATAATTTTTCGTAATAAACGATAACTAATTGAAAAATATCAAGTAACTTAGAGAAACTCGAAAAAACTTTAGGTTTGTTTGTGTTTAATATTACGAACGGTTCTAGCACAGTTCTGTTATTGCGCAGAACTGATGCGTCATAGTACACCGTTCGGAACGATTCGATGCCTTTAGCTCGAATTAGTTCTACAGTTTTAGAACGGTTCCAGAACTGCCAATCACAAACCAAAACACGACATTTTTTGTTCCACAACAGTCCGGAAACCCGAACACATAACATAATTCTGCGCATGACGTGAACTGTTCTCGCATCGTTCTTAGTGAAACAAAAACAAACCTTTTATTACACATTTTGATTATACTTTTTATCACGAACAAATAAAAGTGCCTGATCAACACGTCATCGTTCTCTCATTGGTCGAACAGATGTAAACATTGCAAAGTCGAAGCGACGTACACGTTGACGAAGAATTTATAAATCTAGGAGACTAGCACCGATGACTTTTCTAGTGAATAGGCTTTCATTTAGAACTTAATAATAATTATTTATTGTAAATAGCCCATGTTCTAATTTTGAAATAAAATATATTAGTGGCTTTTTGCCTTAACATTATTAATCGAATGAAAACAGAATTAACATACACGCCATGTGCTACGATGATAGCGTTAAAATGTTTTAAACTAATTTGCAAAAATTTATTTAATTACTCTTCTTTTGTAGTACTACATGGAATTGAAAAATAATTTAAATTTAATGAAGTTTTATTAATAAAGTTAATATCATATATGGTTAATTTAGATTAACATAATCTGTATTTGATTACAACATTTATTATAAAATTAGAACAAATCAGCTTTCATTATTATCGTTATTGTAACAACTTATTTTTGAAGGATGTATATTGATTATAGGTGAATAAACAATAAAATAATTATTATGGATATGTAATTCGGACTTTTTATCTTTTAGAATTTCTCAGTTACTTATCAGATTTCTTTGTCGTCGAATCTGTTTTGAAACAGTTTTGGGATACGAGGCCACCCTCGCATAACTAGCGCCTCCAATAACTAAATTATTTCTTTCAATATTAGGACAATTATTTAGGCACGACACTGGCGGTAGAACAAATGAAGAGACGTTTTAAAAGTTGCCAATCTAATTAATATATAATATAAAAATTTCTACCATTATATAGATTCATGACGCGACCATTTTTAATTCTCAAAGTTAAACGTTTAACCATAGCTAACTTTCTTATTGTTGAAGCTACATTTTTGTAAATAGAAATATCCAGATGGTGTGGCTGGACATCGATCGTGATCCATAAGGTTAATAAGCCAGTATCAAACAATTAAACCAAAACTGCTACATATTATATCATATGACAGTTTAGATGTAGTTGACTTGACGAATTCCTATCCATATCACCTGTGTACAAAATAGAAAATTTCTTGATAAGAAAAACAACATAAAATAATTAAACCATTTATTTAATGAATTGCTGGGTTTGATAATTTTCAAGTAATATCTTAAATAAAAGATATATCATATATATATATTTATATATATAGATCGAAGAGTAGTAATTCGCAGATGCCAAATATTGGAAAACAAAAAACAAATTCTAAATAGTTCTTTTCCATGAGTTTCCACGCACTTCACGATTTTGTTATTGTTTAAATTGCAACGTCACAGTGGTCGATTTTTCTTTTCCTTTTCATATATTAACACTGAAGTTTTAACAGAAGCTTAACAGTTCACATATCTTTTTTTCCTTTTTTGTATCATTTTTGTGGTATTATTAAATATTTTACATAACATTAGTACGTGCAGTCTGCCAAATCCAATTCACTTGTATTTTAAAAACATTACACAATATTTTTTCTCATGCTGTCTACAGCTTTACTAATATCGCTAAAGTAGCTAAATCTTATTATTAAACTTATAATCATGTGACCATTTACTTATGATGTGTGTCTGGTAGTACTACGTACATATGGGATGTATCGAATGAGTTACTATTATTATAATAATAAATGTCTTTTGATGTGATTTGTAAAACGCACTGCTTTCACATTTGATCACAAAATCGATTTAATATGAGAATTATAACATTCACAGCACTTTTAGTCTTATTACTGCTGGAAATGTCAGCATCCCTAGTGAAATGTGGCTCTACATGTTACATATCAAATATATTGTGATGAAATGTCAAAATAAATTAATTCATGTGCTTTTACTGCATTTGTACCTAAAAAATAGACTCATTCAAATACATTTAAAACTGTTTCAAATTTTAAAGCTGTAAACAATACAATTTTTTATGAAAAGAAATGTAAAAACGCTTACCAGCAGCGCAATTAACATGTGTAAACATATTTATTTTCACCTTTATATCTTTTTCTAAGACATTAAAAAGATAATATTTAAACAATTCTCGTATTCTAATAAACAATAACTGCTAGTATTACATTACAGAATTTAAAATTTGAAATTGTTTAAATGAATAAAGAAAAGGAAGATTTACAATATTCTTTTAGTCATACAATTATATATATACACAAGTTTCATCTACGCAGTTAAAATTAATAACACATTCATATATGTCTGATTATAGGAAAATTCTTAACGAATAAGTTTAATGTATGCACTTTTTTCAATATTAAATAAATTCCCAAGTTAATTACTACGAGAAACAAACAGAAACAAACAAAAACAAATCTCACAAATACACATTTAAATAGGTATTTGTACTTATGCTTGGAGGCAGTGATTCATTAGTGGTGTTATTTAATGCAGTATATTTGTAGCTGCTTTGAACATTTACTTAATTGTAAGGTACTGTTTACAATCAACATTTAAATTTAAACTGAAAAACTACACGCTGTGTTACAAACCACAAATATTCATTACCACATAAACATATTATTGTTGTACTATTTAACCTTTTGCTTTGGTGCAGATTCAACTGAAGTCACACTAGGGACATACACTGATGTCCCTAGTGTGTAATAAAACCTCATAGTCATGAAAGCCTATTTACTGATATACATTTACATGCAAAACGTATGTGCATACATACATGTGTTGGGATATACACACACATCTAGTGTCATTACACAATGCCTTGATTGTCGGTAATGACACTAGATGTGTGTGTGTATACCAACACATGTGTATATGCACATACGTTTTGCGTATAAATAGTATTTACCTCTCGATGTTAGTTCTAGCATCTAAGTGTTTAACACTTTTCATTTTCAGTCATGAAAGCCTCCCATAATTGGTATACAGCTGTTGGGTTATTCTTCTAATTCTAATAATTCCAAAGGCCTTTGCTGCAATCCTAATAAAAAAAAATGTAGAATATGAGTTTACTGGTATAGTATTTATTATTCCATATTTCAATAAACAGTTTCTAAAATATAATTAAACTGTTTCGGTAAGATATTATACATGAACTTCTTCCTTCGTTTGACATATATGGATGGATCACATCAATTTTAATTTTAATTATATGTACAATAAAGACACACACACACACGTTTAACACAAAATGTGTTTTATGAGACACATGAATTAAAAGAAGTTATGTAGACAATTTGAAGTCATACATTTAATACATACACCATCAAAGAGGAAAGTAAAAAATAACGAACACTGTATAAACTGCTACTCGAATTTTATATATTATATACACTGTATCCAAACTTAAAAGTGTTCACCATTGCTAACTTCCTTATTGTTGCAGCTATGACGTTGGTTGAATTAATAAATTGGTGTCACTGTTTGTTTTGATAGACATGGTGAAAACACAAAAACAATTGATCACTTCATTACCGAGATATTCCTGAAACATTCTTTGTTTCTAAATAGACCTCTCGTATATTTTTACGTATTCTGCAAGAATACGTAATGTTTTGTTCAGAATTTTCTTTTCTTTCAGAATGCGTAAACAATTTTTTGTGTGGATATCTTTAAAATGAAACTTCAAACTGCTTTTGTATTTTCACCAACTCAATTAAAATCAGAATAGCTCAAACTTATTTATCTAACTTCATAGCTACAACAGTGGCGTAACTACAAATCCCCCCCCGCGCAACATCCAGCCTAACCTACCCAATTATTACCTTGGTGTATCCTACAAATAGGTGTATCTGGGCTCCCCCCCCCACACAGCGGGGGTATAATTACGCCACTGCTCGAACAATAAGGGAGGTAACAATGGCGAATACCTAACGTTGGACACAATGTATATACAGTACTTAATATAGTTAAACATATTCAATATTATACTGTCTTTATTACTAAATATAAATTTATTTGGAGAAACTTTATTAAATATTCAATTTTATTTATGTTAATAGGTAAATTGACAATGTAATTCATGAGATCATCTTATTCGTTAATATTAGAGAGCTTATTAACAATATTTTTATTTGTTTGGCTAGATTTTGAAAGGAGATTATATAGCATCCTAGGCGTCATGTTTCTCATGCAGTGCTGAAAGCAAATACAAAACACATTCATTATTGGAAAAATGACATTATTTCACTTTTCCAAAAATACATACATACATACATTGCTTTATTTGATTCTAGACGATGTATGTAGATCTATAAGTTATATCACAAACTGTGCGTCATTATTTAAATTATAGCAACTGACAATAGAAAGTCAAATAAGGTCTTAATAAAATTAAATTCAACTTCTACTAAGTCAAACGATTTTAACTAAATACTATTTACATTTCTACGCAAAACGTATATGTATCATCTATACATGTGTTGGGATACACACACACATCTAGTGTCATTACAGACACAGAGTTTCCGCCTTTAAGGCCTCGCACGTACATTGATGAGGCCTCAAAAGCCGAAACACGATGTCTGTGCGTTGATTGTCGGTAATAATACTAGATGTGTGTGTATCCCAACACATGTATAGATGATACATATACGTTTTGCGTATAAATGTACATATGTAAATAGTATTTACCTCTTGATGTTAGTTCTAGCATCTAAGTATATAACACTTTACATTTTCATTTTTGAATTCATATACTAAAATTAAAGTGGTAGCTTAGAGAATAGTCAAACAGTTTTATTTTACTACAATTTCTTTTTAGAATATAATTAATTTTTCTAATTAACGGCTTTTAATATTTTGAGATTCTTTGTTTTAACGCAATCTTGTTGAATATACTCATACTATAAGATGCGTCACGATATCCATACAGTTGACAAATAATTAGTACTGGAATTAAATAGTGACTATATTATAAGTAGAATTCTATTATAATAAGTATACTTAATGAATGTCCATCGCTAATGGCCGCGAAAAAAAACTGCTGATAAAATTTATATCAATACTGTTATCTGAAACTAATGGTAGCACAATATAATGACTATTTTCAGTTGTGTATATCACAGCAATACTTTATTAATTCTGAGGCATTCAGACAAGTTGATTTCAAACTGTAAATTTAATAAAATGGAATTTGTGCGTTTTTCAGAATTTATTCAAATTTCTCTGAAAATGATAAGGATAAAATTAAAGTAAAATTGGAACTATATTAGAGCTCGTATAATATTGAATTCAAAAAACATAAATTGACATAAATAAAAGTAAAATAACATCCATCACATACTAAATAAATAATTTTTCAATTCGGCTTTTTTTTAATTACTGTTTCAATCTCTAGATCATTTGTTTCGTGGCAGTTATTTTGATATATATACGAGCAGCAACATATACAGAAATCGTATTATACATTTTCACAAAGTCTGTTACTGGAAAAACATTTACAAAACACTCTCGCACACTAAAGTACGACAATTTTTGAAAATCTCTACAGCAATTACAACTTTTTTTGCAAACATTAAGGATAATCTGTTTTAATAGTCGTAAAAGTTCATTGTTCCTTCTCGATTAAATTTATATTCTCATAATCGTATTCATATTTTTGCTAGACACTATACATCTCCATGCAAAGAGACAGCGTAAAAAGTTGCGAGATAATTATCAGTCTGAGCACAAAGAAAAAGAGGATAATGTAATATTATAAACAGCCAATTTAAAATAAATAATAAAAGACAACTCATATAGAAAATTTAAATAAATTATTACGACATATATATATTAAACATATTAACACAACATTTTTTTAGTACTTATAGTTAAGATAAGATGCGTTTAAAAATATTAGTCCTTTATAACACTAGATTCATCTTTATCTTTAGTGATTTCCGCTTTGTTTATTGTCGCATTTGTTACACTTCCGATTGCAGCTGTTTTGTTAACTATACTCGTGCTGTTCGTGTTAGTCGAGTTGCTGGAGTTGGGCGTTCCGTTATCAACGAGCTTCGAATCATCGGGTTTCTCATTTTGGTTTGGTAAACCTCCGCCTAAATGAAAACAAAAACGAAAATAGTATTAATACGCAATTACATAATTTGTAAAACAGAAAAAAAGGTACATTAGCAAAACGAAAAAAAATAGCCACTTACTAATTTAAGCTGGCAATTGAAAGGACTCGACTCCAAATTTATAGATTTTTGTGAGCTTAAATTTAAAAAAATATAGGATGATTAATTATATGTGTACAAGAGTGAAGCAAGTCCGATACATTTCATATATATTCTTTTAATTTGTAAAATTACTCGATAACTGTTTAACATAAAAGTATGTCAACTTTCCATGGCCAATTCGACTTTACACAAAAATATTTCAGAGTGCACATACACAATATCCGAACTTTAAATAAAAAGTCTCGATTTTTCTTATCATAAAAAATAGAGCTCATTTTCGGTGTACCTGGTTAAAGTTAAAAATTTATCATACGAGTAAAAGTACAGCTTAAATCCAGCCTGTTCTTCGAAAAAACATTATACAAAAGTAGTGAAATGCTATAATTTATAAATATAATTTCTAGTGACACACTGATAATAGATATATTTCGGTTTTCAGCAGAAGGAGTAAAATAAAACTGAGCGATATATTTAAAGAAACTTGATTAGGCAAATTATTACTCTGTCTAACTTTCTTGCTCATACACGATATTTTGGGCAATGTACATTGTTTTTCCTGCGTTTTTTTATATATAACTGTTCTATTCAGTAAAGATGATATCACGGTCTACTATGATTTTCATTAAAAAAATACTATTAATGGAGAAATATATTTCTGTATTACAATAAGAAGGATGCGCACACTTTCAATTTTGAGAGTAGCGGTCACAATACGGCAGTGACGAGAGCCTTACAAACTTTTCTTTTAGAATCAATTTGGCCATGGAAAGTTGACAACTGTCATGTACATAGTTTTCAGGAATTCCAAAAATAAAAAGTTTTTTATATAAAATGAATTGAATTTGCTTCACCGTGTACTATAATGATTTCTTCAGTACAAATTAATGACCAATGAAAAATAATCTTGAATTATAACCTCAAATCTCGTATAATATTTATATATGAGGATGGTGCTACAAGAATAATCCCAAAATCGTTTGGGAGATTCACATAATGAGAATTTTTAGCATTCAGTGTATCAATTTAATAGAAAAACAAAAAAGAATTTAAAGATATCGGCGTGTGTGTAAAGATACTTTAACCGCATTACTTATGAGCTGATTTTAATTAACAATAAATAACAAAACCTAATGTGACAGACGATAGTAACCTCTTTTTTAACGACACATGTTTTTTAGTGGTTTTTTTTTCTAAATTTAATAATGTCCTACAAGATACATTAAAGAGCAAGCATTTTTCATTGATGAAAGTTATATAATAAATTGTCACTATGCAGGTTGTGATTAATCAGTAATTAACATTTTACTGTTTAATTATCAGTGTGGTTTTTGTTGGAAATTTATTTGCATCAAACCCTTTTATTTTCTTATACGTTTTGAAATCTCCTGATAGCGTAGAAATGGTTTTTGCAATTACGTCTCTCACTGTATGTGACCACTATAATGGCCAAACGCTTAAAGCTAAACTTTATCTCTTCCTGTGAAGATCTGATTCGATCGACGATCAAATTGGTAGATAAAATAAAGTTTTATCAATATTTCGTCAATTATATACAGAAAAACTTTTAAAGAATATAAAAGTACTTAAAAGTGAATTTGAGAATAACTTAATAATTTTTTTTTCCAAAATTCTTATTAGAACTAGGTCTTTACCTTTGAAAAGAGTTTCCAAAAACGCTAATAATTTGACACCAAAATAGCAATTCTGGTAAATGCTGTGTGGGTGTTAATGGTACAAGTTTCTGCTAGTTCTTGGGGAAACAAGGAAGTCGAAAATTTCAAATTTTTTTAATGGACTGTTACAAGCACTTCACTGCTGGGCGCCTTGTATCGTTTAAAGTGTTCATTATATGGGGTTATCATAAAGTAAGGGATATACTTTAACTTATTATAACTTTTTAACAAATCAAGCTAACAACAAAAAGTAAACGAAATCTAGTTGCCTAAGGAATGGGATTTGTTGTATCTATGGAAAACAAAAGCGTTGTCATGACAGTTGTTGACACAAGTGTTAAAAGTAAATCATTCAATTTGGAGTTTATTTTCAAATTAAAACTCAAGGAAACGTAAAGTTTTAACGACTCAAACTGTAATAGCATGGACCTATGAACAAGAATTGGTTTAGTTCAGTGTTATTATGAATGTGGCAGAAATTACACAGCTGGATTACGAAGGTTTCGCACGAGAATGGGTTTGAGTATGAAAGCGTACCGCAATTTGATACAAAAATTTGAAAGAACAGGTTCGGTAATTGACCTTCCGAGATCAGGAAAGCATTAGTGATGTCCAAGTTGCAGAGGTTCTTCACGAAAATCAGGACATAGCCAGAGGTAATCCACTAGCAATCAGCAGTGCAAATGCGATATCCAAGCGATTGCAAATGCCGTACACCACGGTCTGGAAAATTTTACGCAAAATTCTAAAAATGTATCCATATAAACTCAAAATGCTGTTTGAATTAAAGGAGGCAGATTTGGCTAGTAGGTACGATTTTTCTTTGCGATTATTGGCTCAGATGGAAATTGAACCCGAATGGTTATCCCGTATTTTATGGACAGATGAGGCACATTTTTCTCTGAATGGTGGAGTCAATACTCAAAACTGTAGAATCTGGTCTGCAGAAGATCCACAAGTAATTGTTCAAGAAGGTCTTCATGACAAGAAAGTCACCGTTTGGTTCGGTTTTACAGCTGATTTTATCATTAGTCCGTATTTCTTCGAAGAGCTACAGAATGGAGAAGCCGTATCTGTAACTGTTAACGGTGAACGATACTTGCAAATGTTAAGAGATTATGTTATTCCACAGCTGCAAGACGAGCACCACAGAATTGAAAACATGATTTTTATGCAGGATAGAGCACCTCCGCACATTTTCCGACCAGCTAAAGAATTTTTAACTAACGTTTTTCAAGATCGCGTTTTAAGCAGACATTTTGCAAATTCATGGCCACCAAGATCACCTGATCTTAACCCAGCGGACTACTGGCTGTGGGGTCATTTAAAAAATTAAGTGTTTAGAAGAAGACCAACAACGCTACAAGAATTAAAAGACAATATTACGGAGCAAATTGGTGTAATTCAACCAGAAATGTTAAGAAATGCAGTGTACAATTTAGAGGAACGGTTGCTGATTTTACAAGATCAAAATGGAGGACATATTGAACATTTGCGGTAACTGGGTTTGGGCATACAAAATCCCATTATTTAAACAATTAAATTTCGTTTAGTTTTTGATATTAACTTAGTTTGTTAAAAAGTTATAATAAGTTAAAGTATATCTCTTACTTTATAACAACCCTATACATTCTCATTTGGACATTTTTCCGGAAACTGGACAACTTTAGAAATAACACTGCAAGCTCTTCCACTATGACATTTTGGGAATGGAAAAACGGTAGCAGGGCAAACTGAATTCGGTTCTTAGTCGAGGCGCGCACCGAAATGGTACGTACGTGGTATGGAAGTGGCGTGGTCACTACGTGGCATGTGGCAATTTTTAAACGAGTGAAATCATATGCGACAGCGCGCATCGATATGGCGCTGTCGCAACTGATTTCACTTGTTTAAAAATTGTCACATGCCACGTAGTCACCACGCCACTTCCATGCCACGTACGTACCATTTCGGTGCGCGCCTCGACTTATAGAGAATCAGTCATTTGTTAATATCAGTGCAACTTCAAGATGATGGTAAATTTGTAAAGGAATTAAAAGTGTTGAAAAACTGATTTGAAATTTTCACTTACATAATTTAACAAAATTCGGACAAGTAATACTTTTACCAAAAAAAAGTTTCTTGCATGTATCGCAAATTACGCTATTCGCACAGGTTTATTAAAAATATAAAAGCATTGAGAATTTAATTCGAATCAACATTTATATAAACACAGAAGCGAAAGCGACACGTTTAATCTTATCAAAAAGGAGTTTCTTTAGGATAATAGCATTTGAAACGTAATTTAGAACAACTTATGTATATATTTTTCGACCGCACATACGTATCACTAATACGAAATTTTAAATACAAAATAAATAGTGTTGTTTTTCAGTGGTTGAAATAGTCTCATATATAATGAAGCTAGTCATCTTCAACTTTTTTTGGACACACCTGTATATATGAAGTAGGTGGAAACATGTGTGTGAGATTCTAATTTTAAGAAATCTCATTTTCTACTCAACGACATTTACGTGAAAGCAGTGATACCATAGCTTTTTACGATAAGTGATAACAATAAAAGTGAGCCAGTCTTCAAAGCAAAGTTTCTTCCCACGTATGTATACATACATGTAACAGTACAACAGTGATTTTTATTTCTTACAACCGGTTTTTCCAATTCCGATCAAAATGCTCGGTAAACTAATCATTGATTAAGTAAGGGTAACCGGTTAACTAATCCGTGTTTGAGGATCTACTGTCCAATGTTGGCAACATATATGCCAATGTATTTGATCTAAATTACATTTTTATATATTTTTTACTTGAATTTGTGTTTTATGCTTTTTTCCAACATATGCCTGCACACACAATAGTCATGATATCACAAACTGAGACAAACTTACAGAACTGTAGTGGAATTAAAAGACTTCCAAAGCTCGTTTTTGTCGTCATCATTCTTCGATTAGCGACAGTGTTAATCACTGTGTGTTGGAAAAGTATCAATATCTACTTCATACATATGCATGTGTAACCGGTATTTTAACTAATGATTAAGTTAACTGGCATATTAATCAACAATGGAAAATCTGGCCTTTAATAATTATTTTAAGTTTAACTTTAGCCAGATATGTATCATCCTGCTACGCATCTACAGTTGAATCGTTTTGGCAACCGACGGCTAAACTACGAACTAAAGACGACGATCCAATGCCACTACAAATTCCCATCGACCGGAACAATTTCAGAATAACAAACAAACTAATTAATTAATATATTCGCCGAAAAAATATTAATTAATATATTTTATTTAATACATGCGATTCTATGTAGGTGTTAACAAATTTTCATTATTTGGATGATAATTATAACGAACGAAAAATATGATAAATATCAAAAGGAGTTTGAATATTATTATTTATAACAGTACTGAAATTACTTTTGTAGGTTATATTACAGGACAGGTAAATTTTGAGGCCATTTTAATTTACTGATGCATGTCGGTAGCCAAAGCGATTCAACCAGCAGTAATTATCTCAATATAAACGGCTACTAATAAATCAAATACACGATGTAAACCTAATATCCACGCAAATACCTTACAGATACCTACAGATGAAAGAAACTAGATCTCTAGCAGAGATGCGACGTATTTGGGACATACACATGGCAGTGTATAGATAGATATATAACACCATCAATAACGAAATCATTTGGAATTGCTTGAATATTTTACGTAAAATATAATTGCTACCAACTGCTACTACCAAACATTCAATCATCTTTTTTCCTTGAAACGACTGTTCTCTGACACGGTCCACTCGAACAGGCAACACGTTCACACGCAATGACACGATCGCCCAGAACGCAATTTTCGTTTACCTCACCATTCAAAACTGTATTCCGACCGTCTGTCACATCTCTGAACATTACTTAGTAGGCTGCAAACAATTATGAAAATTTGTCTTTTTTTGTTGCCTGCTTTTTAAAAATTATTAACATATATAAGAGTTTTTCTACTTTTGCAAAATAATATGTAACTGCATCCATCATACTTCAATAAAAAAAAAAGAATCAAAAAAGTTAACATTACCTTGTGGTGAGTAGTATTGCCGGGTCGGTCCTTTGTTTGGATTGCTGTTAGCACGATGCTTGTGATTATTTGATCCATTGTTCGGTACAGAATTCAAATTAGGCTGATAGTTTACTGAAGGTCTTTGAATGGGCTGAGGATAACGTTGTGTCTGTCAAGAAAAGTAAGAGGTGATACATATGGTAAATAATTTAAAGTGAATCAGGAGAACATCGGATAAGTCTGTAATGACAAAGAAAGTATTCCCACTGACCAGTTTCACATTCAAAAAAGGAACACAATTTTTTTTAACTTCGATAATGTTGCCAATTACTGAAAAATTCTAAATGTGAACTGAAAATTAGCTGCAACTACGACAGTTCCAAAGGTGCTTCTGTGAAGACAGAAGTGTGCAAGATCAACTATACAATAGTGGCCAAATAATTAAGAACAATTTGAAAAGTATTAATTCTAAAATTGTGTATTTATTCTTCTAAATTCACAATATAAAAATTTGTACATGACATTTTAGATGCCTAAAAAACGACGGATAGATAGTCGGACAAGTTGTTCCAACTTTATGTATACATTATTTACACAAGACTCAATTTTCTAAACATTACAATAATTCGTAAGGAAAATAAATCTTCTAAAGATAATAGCGGTGATACTAGCGAAGAGATGTAAATGAACTTCAAGATTTGTACGGAAATGTTTATAATAGTGATGCGTGCAGAGAGATACTGAGCAGCCAAGCAACGATAAGAATGTTGACAATTGAAGAAGTAATTTCCTCAGCTACTGTCCTGCAGAATATGCACTATTGAACCTTTTGTTAACCCACTTTTATGGAACAATAAAATCACCCTAGTATATACGTTTTAGGCAAATTGTGGGATGAATTGCCTATGAACGGGTCTAGCATGAAATTGCACAAAATTTGATAATTTCAAAAATGTTTGATAAAGTATTAGTAAAGGTTTCTCAAATCCATTCCCATACATTCCATTTCTTTTTGGTAATTCCATGATTTGTAATAAAGATTTTGAAACTCTCTAACTTGCATCGTACAATATTTATCAATATTTATTTTCTGTTGACTTTGCAGCTTTTAAAGCTTATAAATCAGAATCATTCATAAATACGAGGTAAAAATGACTGGATCTACGCCTTTGTCGAAGTTCCACTGTAATCATCATATTAAAGATAGATATTCCGTGTTGCATTTGTCATTGGTGTTATCGTCGCTCTCATCAGTTATTCCAGCTCAAACGTGAAGGCATTTTAAGACATACAAATACGCAGCATTTCACGCAATACTCCAAAGATTTACGACTCTCGCTCTCAAACGATAATTTCAACAGAGAACTAAACATCATAAAATAAATGGCAATCAATAATGGATGTAACATAGAACTAATTGATAATATTCGTAAACAAACCCACGAGTTAGATGATATTATACATAGCGGTTTTAGCCGACTCAGCGACAACGTGGACTTGACATGAACTGTCATGTAGCCCGGAGCAACCAATGAAAAGGGTCTCCGTTTCGTAACACGCCCATTACGTGAGCCATGACATACATAGCGATTTGAGGCCGAGTCGGCACAACCGCTGTGTGTGTCATCGGCTTCAATGTATCAGAACGAAAACGGTACTGCAGTTTTACACATTATAGAATACCAACGCTAGATGTTACTAAGACGGTACATATTCGAAAGACGTATATAACGTGTAACACTAACAACATATTAAAGGTATAACATAAAACAGAGGTGTGACGTATATGAGCTGAAATGCAGAAGTTGAACCCCATAGAAGTTTTAATAGAATATCTGAATCTGATAATGCTACACTGTAGTAAAGAAAACGATACAGGTAGCCCTCGGTTTACGCCGTAGTTCTACAAAAGTCGGCGCAAATCGAATCGGCGTAAAATGAATCCATATTTACAGGGATGTACATACACACATATCCAATAATATTAAACAGAAAAAATAAATATGTTTAATAAAATCTTTGTTTTAACGAATGCACAACGTGACGGCTCAGTAAATACTTCAACATTGAAACGAAAATCATTTTAGCATAGGGAGAATCGGGGAATTACCCGATCATGTACATGGCGAACGGCAAATTACTCAGGGGCGTTATTGTGAATCGGAGTAAGCCGAGGGTTACCTGTATTGTATGAACAAATACTACTGAATATTAGCAGAGTATATTATGCATTGTGATTAATACATATTCTTAAGATTTTCTTTGTTTATTTGTATATGGCGTATCTATAATACGTATAACTAAATACTTACTACACGATAAGTTAAACATGAAATCAAAATGTTTATTTTCTAATAGTTTTTAATTTTACTGACCACCTCTGTAAGTGGTACATGCATGTAAGCTTTACAAGTTGCAGCAAACTAAATGTGGAAATTTATCAAATCAGACATATATTGCTTACCTGAGAAGATTGCTGATTTCCAACACTTTGATACAAGTTATATTTGTGTTGAGTGGTTGGACTGGGTTGGGGAGGTGGCTGTTTACAGTTTTGTCTTGATTTTGGCGACGGTATTTGTTGTCCTGGTCCTAGCAGTAATACATAAACAAAATAATAATAATCCGTTGAAACAATAATTAAATGGATATAAGCAAAAGTTCTCTGAATATGTTCAAAGTGGTTGCTTCATTATGCACTAGTTTAGCAAATGCACTAATTTTGAAGGAGTTTTAAATTTTCACAACATTATTATCATACTAATAAAGATAACTTCAATCTTCATATCGTAAGAAAAGTCAAGGTATAGTGATAAGCAAGACTATAGTCTGTTTTTTAATTGTACGGAGTAATAAAAGAACAAAAATGTGACGTAATTGTTCCCTTATTGGCTGAATTCGAAAATACCGCCAAAAAGGCAAGCCCAACACACACCAACACAACAAGGCACAAATGTAGTATGACGTTTAAAATGTGATTCATATTTATGCGAATACATACATATTTTAAGTTTCATTCCAAAAGGTTCTTTTCATATATTTTTTAAACTGTTCTTTTCCGAACCAATCTCGCGGTGTTATTCTTGTGGAAGGTAATTACAATCACATATTTGGTTATGTACATTATAAAAATGTTTTGTTGTTTTTTAGGTTATATTTGATTTCACTTGTGCGATATTGTATAAAATGAATACAAACAATACTGGGGCCACCCGAAAAAGACAAGCTTTATCTGTAAAGGATAAAGAATTTATTAAATTCTTTTCTTTCTAATATCTTTTTATAATTTTATTTTATGATATAAACTATTAAAAAATATGTAAAAAATCTGAAGTGTTTGATATAGCTACGTGTAAAATCTGACAAAATACGATAGTTGAGGTACATATATTATAGGAGATTATATTTATTTGTAATACTATAATTTAAACAAAGTATGTGTCTGTTTAAAAAAACAGATTTAATTTCTATTGGAATACATTCTTTAAACACTTTGTCATCTTGATTTATTTTAGGTATATGATGTAAGTACAACAGTTCAAAATATTTTTTTCATACAATTCCATACATTTTACAAAAAATATTTACTGTATATTTCTTTACGCTTTAATTAATACATATTATATTCTAAAACATATGAAATTATATTATATCGAAATCAATTAAAATATTTGCAACATTTGCTTCCGAAAAAATAATTTTGATTATATATTCTGAATTTCAAAGTATGCATACAGTTTTCTGTTTATAATGTGAAGTATACCGCATAGATGTCGCTGATTCCGTTGGTGTTGTGTGAATATGGTTTGCTCCTCCCATTATTTACGTCACTCCGTCGTTCAAAAAAATAGACTATAGGGTATAAGAGAGTGAACGTGAAGTGGACAAGCCATACGACACACTAAACTGTACTCGCCACATATGCATTAGTGCGTTGATAATACCTCGGCTTCAATCGCACATTTTTTTTATTGCTTATTATCTTCCGGATAATAAACATGTTAATTCCAGTGCAGATAAGTTCAGTTTGAGCAGTTATATTAATCATGCAATTTCTCTTGGTATAATTGTTTGTAAATAACAGTTGTTAACATCCATATAAATACACCTTACTTTATACAGGGTTAGTTTTAAATAGAGTCATTAAAAAAAGGGGATGAAAGAAAAAGACGAGAAACGCCCGTACAAAAAAAACGAGGTCCAATGTGCACGCAGTGACGAGAAATTGAGTTTTTCTTCTTCGAGTCCGACCCTGCCGCAGTTAATATACGAGCGGCAATATAGGAATTCACCGCTATGAACAGCACTGATGGGATTTCCATTATAGTCTTCATTGTGATTAGCTGCGTTCGCAATGGCAGCCTACACAAATATCGAATATACTGATATGATTTTAATTTATGGCGAAACAGGACAAAATAGCGTTGCGGCAAAAGAATTGATCGCAGAACGTTTCCCAAATCGACGCCATCCTTCGACAAGGACAATTGTTAGAGCCGTTTATCGACTTAGGGAAACGGGATCAGTAATTCCCCGTTTTGAAGGTCGCGGTCTTTCAAAATCACGCAGAGTGCAACAAGCAGAAGGGGATATTTTAAATATTGTGGAAGCGGATCCCGGCATCGGTACAACAACTCTAGCACGGGAAGTAAATGTGTCTCAAACTACGGTGCACAATATTTTGAAAACTAATTTACTTCATCCGTACCATAATCCAACGCGTGCAAAGATTAACGGAAGTAGATTATCCTCGCCGACTTGCCTTCTGTGAGTGGTTTCAACACAAATAAATTCATCAGCGAGATCTTGCATCGGTAATTCTCTTTACCGACGAAGCAACGTTTACCAAAGATGGTATTTTGAATTATCGTAATTTGCACCTCTGGGCGTACGAAAACCCCCACGAAATACACCAAAGTTCCTCGCAAGTTAGGATATCCGTCAATGTTTGGGCAGGGTTATTGGGCGATTAATTACTTGGAACACATATACTCCCAGAACGATTAACGCACCATTGGCGATACGTCAAAAAATATGGTTTATGCACGACCGAGCACCCGCGCGTAGTAGTAGACTTGTAAAAGAATTTTTAAGGCGAACTTTCCCGCAATGGATTGGACGTGGAAGTCACATTCCGTGGCCGGCCCGAAGTCCCGATCTAAATCCCTTAGATTTCTTGTTATGTGGATACATGAAAAGCTTGATATATGATCGTCACCATGACATTGAAAATGCCGCAGACCTGCAAAATCACATTTTTGTTGCAGCTCAACGCATTCGCGAGGGAATGCCAAATTTTGCCGACGTACGTAATTAACTTTCGTCGCCGAATTGATGCCTGCATGCTGATGGTGGGCATTTCGAACACTTTTTGTAATCTTGTTTTTCCTGTTTCGCCATACAATCGGTACTTTTCAGTACCACCATAAATTAAAAAAAAGATGAAGAGAATAATTACTAAAAATTAATGAAAACTGGTATTTGAGATTAATAAGACATTATTAAATATTTTTCTTTAGTTAATAATTTTCATGTAGAGGAATTTAAGTATCAAAATAATATCCTTCTACTTACCAAAAAAAAAAAAAAAAAAACATGGTAATGCACCGAGGTTGTCGAGCTTTTCCACATAAAGCGTGCTATTCACACACAAAAAACATCGCTATAGTTAATCTTTTGAATTGCCATTCATTCTCAAAGGTTGTAAATATTTGCATTTTATCGTTTTTTTTGGAAGAACCTTAAACGGGAATTACTAGTGGTATTTACGTAAATGCCTATAGGATAAACAAAGTTATGGGCCGACTTTAACTACTTTTGGCCCTTAAAATTTGGAAATTTTTGACGAGTTACAAATAAATTTCTTTTTTGATTTTCAGTTAGACATTTATACGTATTCACAAATGTAGGGATAGTCTATACGTTTTCATCATACTCACCGAACACAATAACATGTCGCTGTTATCTTAGCACAAATTTGATATAATCGACAATTGTAATACACTCGTTAAAAAACAACTTTTGAACAGAAATTTCTATATTCTTGCAACTAATCCAATTACCTCGTGTAACTAACTCATAACATAAGCTTAAATAATTTATTTATTTTAGGAAATGACAGCCCAGACATGGGAAATTAACAGATGTAAGTTTATTCACTGGAAATTTACATACACATAGAAGATACAAAAAACAAAATTCTCTAAAATAATCTCCATTAAATCCTTTACTGAAACAACACAAAACATTCATTAACAACGACAACGGTCTTACCAAAGTCAATACTGTCCTAATTTTACCATTAAAAAAATCTATGAATTTTGAGAAAGAGTTCTTGTTTATATGCTAGCCTTGCCAGTTTTCCATCAATTCACCTTTCAAATAATGCAGCAGCAGCATCTAGTCTCTGTTAAATTTTACGGTTCATGACATTTTTTGAGCAAGTCTAACAAGATAGTATGCAAAGTTCTGTTATAGATATCGAAACCCCGAACTGCGCCATCTGTCAGTTACGAAAAAGTCAAACATTTTAAATGCAAATTTAACACTTTAGTTATATTGATCGTGCAGATAAAGTTAAAAGCATTTCTAAAGTTATTGGTCGCAGACAATATAAGAGACTTTGCTTCATTCAGTTTTTTAACAAGTCTTTATAGTAGAAATGCTTTAGTAACCGACATGACCCAACGTACGAAGTATGGGCAAAGATTCAATGCGCCACTACAATATGATATCGAGTGGAACAATTTCAACACAAAGAAATTAAAGTGAGATTATAAATACATAGATATTTAATTTTCCTTCTTTTTAATCTATATTTTATTTAATGTTTGGCTATTCTCTTGAGTAGGTACGCATTGTTGATAAATTTATACTTGACAATTACAACAAGCATGAAAAAGTCACATGACAATTTTCAGAACGTACATGAATATTATTAATTATGGCAGTCCTAAAATGGCTTTTACAGGTTAAACAAGTAAAATTTTGCAACATATAAAATCTGACGCCATGTTAATTTATTGGAGCATGTCAATTGCTAAGACGATTCTACTAATATATAATTATATCAAAGAATTATGTCTACATCCAAATAAGAAATAGTATCTACTTGTATAATAAGGATAGCATAAACGAATGCGTGCATGTGTTTCCATTGCGATGCAAGCACGACATACGATTCATAGAATTTATTTGAGCAAGCCAAAGACGGAGTGATTACATGCACTGTATTATTCATACATTTCCGTTTAGCGTTTTGACACAGCTTGGCTTTGACATTTCTAGTAGTTTGATTTCGTTTCACAATTTGTTTATTTGATCTAAATAAATTGTATTTATTTCTTGTACCCACGTTATTTCTCAATAAAGTTCTATTATCATTTCTATTTTGGCAAATGTTAAATATAGTACATAAAAAGACTATTGAGTTTATATTACATATTTCTAATGAATGATAAAGTTGATGATCTAATTATACATAACCTAAAACTAGATCGATTAATCTAACCCAAAAATGTAGATTGTCATCATTATAATTTTCACGTTTATCGTTTACAGTACTTATGATGGCGAAGTATTGATTTGAATCATACAATATTAAAAAATGGCGCAGGGCTGTTTGCTGAATTTAAGTGTATGTGTAGTGTCATATGTCAAAAGCAATATAACTTGTGTGGGTTATAAGCGTTATATTAACTACCTTCCATTTTGGTAAGCTTCCGCAAAATCTTCAAATGTCTATTTCTTAAAATAATTTTTTAAAACATTTCTGTGACAGGAATAAAATATTACTATTAACTTTAAGGCATGGCATTGCAATATTATAAACTACAATTGAATGTTGTTTTAACATTTTTGATATGGAATTTCGTTCAGCAGGAGTATTTATCAAACAAAAGAAAATTTGTCCTCTTGCACACCAAATGTGACTCTGTCTAACAATAATATCTAATACACCAGGATATGTCTTAAGAATATTCAGTGAATGGATAAGTAACAGGCAAGAATATATCCTTCATATCTATTGTAATTATCTATATTACTTATTACTTATAAAGTGTTTTATAGTGGTTTTGTTCTAAACACTATTATGTTTTTACGTTATACAAAATATGTTTAATTTTTTAATTTAACTCACGATACTTATTATAAAATGCTAACAAATTATTAATCAAAATATGTACTTTTTACAATTACAATAAACACAGGTAAAAAAAAAGTGCGTAAGTCTCGTTTTACAAATAAGACTCACTTTTAAATTTACCGCCGAAACCTACAAAGATAATAATTCACAGGGTATATTCACCAGAATTGAACACTGATGAAAGCACTTCCTGCTGCGTGCCCGGACTTTTCAACTGCTGAGATCTGCCAGTTTGATCGCCGACCTGTTGGTTGCTGATGCTCTTTAGATAGGACGTGTTTGGAATATTCTGGGACCGATATTGTTGTTGCACGTTCATAGCGAACTGCATCTGGGTGAGGAAATGAGAATTCAAATTCTGCAATCCGGCACTGGTGTGCGACTGGTTATGTGTACCAAACACGTTGCCTTGGAGACCATAACTGGCTTGGTGCTGTTGCAAGGGGCCCGACTGCAGAGTCGAATTACCGGGTTGTTGGAAATATCCAGTCTGACCTCCTGTGCGTGAAAAAGATGCTCTTGATTAATGTGTATCATCGTATTTCTTACCTTTTGATAAAAGTAAATCTCTTTTTAATTATTTTATAAATACAAACGTATAAGTTGATATGTTACAGCAGAGTTGTTTTAGCAACCAACACGGCCAAAGTACGAACTACAGACGATGATTCAATGCCATTACAAATTGACATTGGCCAGGAAAATTTCAGAACAAAATAAAATGATTAATTTATATTTAATGATATATATTGGGTGTCTATAATTGAGTTACGCCTTGCGATTTAGAAATTCGTATTTTGTTTAATTCGCAACTTGGAGACGTCTCCCTTCATTTGTTCTACTGCCAGTGTCGTGCCGAAATATTTAATTTACATATGATCATGCCTACGTCAAACTATTTCATTGCCAATATGATGAAATAGCATTAATAACCTGTAATTTCCATTCATATTATGTTAAAGATGATTAGTATATGTTGATAAATTCCAATGTCACTGATATCAAGGTTTATTTCTACAAGCAGTGTTGAGGTTATACATGGGCGAGATAGGGGAAGTGGATATGATTTCACTCAGACTAGACCGACTCGTGTTTTGTCGGCTCTCGGGGAAACCGGTAGGTAATTCGGTGCCCGAGAACCGACAAAACACGAGTCGGTCCACTTCCCCTATCTCGCCCATGTATAGTTGAGGTGAAGTAATAAAAAAGTCAAGGACATTTAAGCCTGAAGTGAAAATGATTAACATGATAAACTGTTAAATCAAATCAAAAATTACTTCTACCAACGGTGTTGAGGTGAAGTAACAAAAAGACCAAGCACAATCGAACAGTTTTGACAAGCTTAAGGGCTTAATACAAATATTTGACTTTCGGAAACTTTGTGTCACATTTCATGTGTACAAGTTGTCTAGCACAAAAATACATCATTAATTGGCCCAAGGAAGAGAATAAGCAGAAGATTCACTACACTGTTCTTAATCAATCTTTTATTAAACTTAATTTTTTAGTGCGACATTATCAACAGTTTATATACAATAATATAATATACAACTTAATGTTATTATTATAGTTATAAATGCATATATGTTACTACAAGACAGTATCCAATTTAATCCATATTTTGTAGTTCAGCTATACCCTCATATATCCTTGATTCAATTTTACCTTAGACAGAAGCATGATAATACAAAACCGCGCATAAAAGATAGATAGTTGAAGCAGAGCAGTGTTGTTAAAATAAAGGTCCAAGGCTTCAACATTTTCCTCATTTATTGTCAAGTTTTTCCTAGTCGACATGGTTTTATATAATTTAGAGCAGAATTATATAATTACTTTAGATGATAGTCAAGTGCAAAGGCAAGCATGGCATTTTGAACATTTAATCAAGTTATAAGTTTATTCCACTTCTTGGTTGAAATCCTAATCTCTTTGCTGACTTTTCATCTAGATTACTATAAGGGACAGCTTTATATATACACTATTGCAGCCATATGTCCCTCAAGATAGTGAAGAAACGTTGATAGTAAAAGGAGAGACAACAACACGGTTTCAACCCAGAATTGATAATGACAATTGTGAAAGCCTATGACTTAGAATATTAGTTCTTTCATGAATTTTAATTATTTATATTATTTATGAATGTAGTTTCTTTTGTGTATTTTGTTTTCAAGTTCATGTACTTTAACATTATGCATTAAGTTAATGTTTTTTCAAAATTCATAGAAATATTTATTAAAAATATATTTAACTTTTTTATTTTTCCTTAAGGAACTGAAATCTCAAACAATATTAAGAAATATATATATTTCTTAGGATATTTGTACCAAAATAGTAACAGAACTATCATGACCAAAATCTCTTAGAATTTCACTTAAGATTTTCTTGCTCAGGTAATATACTCACCAACAGGAGGCTTGTAAACAATAAGATAGGTATAGAATAAATTAGTGGACATATTTGAGTGAAGTCCAAATTTACTTAACTTGAACTTAAAATAGAATCAAGAAAATGTTATGTTCTTGTCATACACAAACGGAAGATAATTAAAATCAAAATATTTGATAACAAGGTGCGAATCTACAAATGAAGGAAACGAACCAACTATTGTTCGACACAGTAGAACGAGTGCAATCACTAAGCATAAACTCTGGATAAAATTATTTATCTATAAGTACAATTATATCTTATGGAAAATAGAGGTAATGTGAGCATGTGCTGTAAAATGAAACGCCTCCGACCTGATTGTCTCTAACCCAGACAAGCGGAGAACATTAAATCAATTTCTAGTTGTAGGCAATATTTCACCGAGAAATCGGCAGCATATATACACGATTTTCTCTGCAACATTAGCTTCCGGCGACACTATCGCTATTTTTTCGTATTCTGAGTACACACGCATATCAATTATAATGCAAACAAAATTAAAGCCTATTTTAATTACATCAGGCTCAACAATGTTAATAAGTAACAGTGTAAAATCATGCAGAAATAAAAACACAAGGAAAAACAATAAATACAGTTTATTGAAATACAGCAATTCTACAACTAAATGTGTATCTACATGAAAATGCATATAAAAAACGAATAAAGAATTTGTGAAAAACAAGTATTACATTAGAAAAGGGGGAGGAATAGAGAAGAGAATCGATCAAAATACTTTGGTAAAAAAAATACTGAACAGGCTTACTAAATTACATTAACACACTAAAAAAGTAATGTCCAATTTCTGCATGAAGGCAGTATACTATGCTACTTAATTAAGTAAGATATGTACTGTGATTGTGCACTTATAAACATGTATTAATTAACTTAGAGAAAAAGTGCGTTTGGACTTATCAAAATGAGTATACAGTGGTGTCCAAATAATTAAGAACGATTTGTAAAAATTCGATAATCTTCATTTAATTTTCTTAAATATATTCGGTTATAATTTTAGAAATTAAAAATACTAAAGTGCTACTGAGTAAGGATGATATCATAAAGGGAATACCGAGATTATCAAGTAAATACTCGTGGTAAGAACAATTGTGATTTCTGTAGTTTCGACTTTTCCACAATATTCCTAGCATTCTTTGGAATGGAATAAATAGAAACGCAGGTATTTGGTGAATCATCAATTGTATTCTCCACAAGAACTGTCTAGAGGTGTCTAAGTGTAACTCAATTTGTTGGAAGAGTCGCTTCCGAAAATAATTTATAGGCAAACGAAACAGACGCGCAAATTCAGTACGAGTACGCATAACATTGACACCAAAATACAGGAAATGCATCCTAACTATACAGAAATTACTCTAAACTATGAAGGCGATTCTATTTAGTTTTGTGATTGTTTTTTGTGACATGATGTTGGCCCAACACAACAAAAGCAAGGTGAAACACACGAAATATATACAAATATACCTGTTATACGACGACTAAACTTATGAATTGCGGCCCACAAATCGCTAGAGAGCACCACGTCGCAAGTACAAATTCCGCTGTTGTAACGTATTCGTTCAAGTGAAAAAACTAGCAGAAATGTTATTTTTATAATTATTTTTTTACATTAAATTGAATACAAAGAATTAATGAAGGATTTGATGGGGGTATTTTCCTATAATTAAAATTATTTACTCATACATTTCACCTTCAAAGTTAGCCAAATTTACAATATCATAGAAACTTTACTTTAAAAACTAATTCCAGTCAAACATGAACTTCATTTTGATATTTCATAACTGAAAGCTGTACTATTGCTTGAACGAAATCGTTTCAAGCCTTTAGTTTCGTCGTTGCGTGGGTCTCTTTATTGCAAATTTCAACAGGATCCTAAACAAAAAAACTCTTGTGTGCAACACTGACTTACAAATAATGTAACAGCTCTTGCATGGCTCTCGTGTAATCCGGTTCTAAATCCGAATCAAAATCTGTGTAGTCGTGCGAGTAGAGATGGTAAGATAAAAACACAGCATTAGTTGGGAAATATTTGGCAAGATGTGACGAAAGCAAGGCTTGCAACTCCTCATAAAAGTAAGAGTTTATATGAATCGAAGATGTGAAATGATATTACATAAATAAGACTATCCTGCAAAATATTGATATATAGATACATATTTAATGGTGATCATTTGCTTACTTTATTGTTAATGACTTTATGATAATCTGAAAATATTCATTTTCCTATCGTTCTTAATTTTATGACCCAAACTGTATATAATAATGGGGACACCACCAAATTGTTGCATTACTGTACATTTTTTCACGTACCTAAATACAAAAACTTTACTACTTATTTCCTTTTTTTATTATTTAATATAAAACTCATTACATGGAAAAATAATCGCTTTTCTTTGGATAGAAATAACCGTGCAAATGTAACGAAATAGTCACACATTTTTAAGAAATGCCAAAATAAATAAAACCGCGAGATGACAAGAACCAATAAGGAAATCATTATGAAACATTATATAATACAATAGAACAATTACGGTGTTAAAGATGAAAAACATCATGAAAGAGAATCCCCTTTTTTTAGCAAATACTTGTATTAAAAATCTAGATGTTTTTAATTTTATGCTTGTAAGTAGAGAGCGATATTTAATGCCTGAGATAATTTCGAATTTACTTACTTAATTACTTCGTATTTTGAAGTTGATTATTGTAAATATCACTATAGAAATTTCAACTTGTGAATTATATTATTTAGGTCTGGTATTTTCCCGTTAATGTCACTATTTCTTTGCTTTTGTGTTAAAAAAAATTTTTTTTTTATCAGAATCGCTGTTTTATATTATTTCTAATAATATCTTTTATTCATAGAATATACCAACATCAGTCAATTATTTCAACATAGATAATTATTGTTGTTCATAAAATTCAGGAGGCTGTATGGTTGTACCAGATCGAATAATAAGCAATAATCGGAGAAGCAGACAACATTTTAACTCCTTCTTATGGTGTCCAAGCTTTTACAGTTTTTACTGCTTCTTCATGAAAACTTATGAAGCTTGAATAAATTAATTTTTTAAAGTAGTATCTACAAACGTCATATGTTCTCCTGAGGAAGCAATAACACACTGTGCTAGCTTCAGCAACATTAAAAGTTAACTTCTTTCTCACTTTGGTTGCTTCCCTGATTAGCACATTATCCATCACAGATTTTATGTTTACCTTTTATGTATTGGTAAATAAATTTTAGTTTTTAATGTGTTTTATATTGTTTGAATTGTTTAATGGAATTTAATAGAAGTATCAAAGTTACAAACATATTTTCTTTAAATATTAAATGACAAAACAGTTTACACAAGACACCACTGTAAAAAATGGATCAAATATCAGCCTTTAAAAAAAATTCTGCTGCGGGAAATTCAAATGTACCTCAGATATTAACAATTACGCTGTAACTTCACTTTAAATAAAATAAATAGTAAAAAACATGATTGAAGAAGACAACACTGGCATGAAGAAAAAAATCCAATAAAGAAGTGTTTAGAGTAACTTTAGTGCATTATTAATATTTTTATATTATGTACATTGAATTTTTAAAATTACTAATTCTATATAAAATAATTAATTTGTCAATATTAACTTTAATATCCTAATTTATGAAATATAATTAGCGATAGGTCTAAAATAAGTCACTGGTTATCAGTCTACATATGCAGTAGATGAGGATAATGGACAATCCCACTGAAACAGTCTGGATCATTTTCATAATTTATATTTTACCAAATAAGCAACTACTATATACATGAGAAATTATGGCAGATCCTTCACACCTATCACTAATTATAATCTTCTTATATTGTTCCAAGTAAATGTATATATCACTTATCGTAACTGTTTGAATTGATGGAATTCCTCACTAAATATATTAGTAATCTTTCAATAATAAAAAGAAGTGTATATGTGTATAAGGAAACTACATTGCATATTAATAAATAAATAAATTGGACATCACTGGTCTAATCTACAATATCGCAGTTTCTTTAACAAAATAAAATAATCAAAGCATATGAAGAGACAAAACCATAGCACCATACACCAGAATAATATCAGTAATCTATGACACTCGGTAACAGTGGATACATGAAAAAAACTACAACATCAATAAACCCAAAAGCAAGTTAGTGTGTCTAGTATCTCCACGAAGAGTTATAAGCTTTTGTTGTACCTGTTGATCCTGAATAGAAAGACGACGAAGGTTGAAGTGCAGGGACTACGTTGTTTTGTACGGGGCCAGGTGGCCCTCTTTGCATAACGCCGGTGTTGGGTAGATAATTCGGTTGCATTGCTGGTTCATAGGCCATATACAAAGGTTGTTGTCCTTGCTGAGATTGTTGCTGGAATGTTTGGTTGATTGTACCAGTTTTAGTTCCTACAAAAGAAAAGAAAATATATTTTCTGACTTCATGAATTGCGCGTTATGTAACTCCTATTAAGTTAATAATATTTCTGAATAATAACATTGTGTCGAGTGCATAAATAAACACCTATTACAGAAGTATAACAACAATATCTGGAGGAGAGTATGTTAACACTCAGAAAAATACATTAACTGTTAACAGTTAATGTATTTTTCTGAATTCGCATATACAAAATTTAAATTGAGAGTGGTAAAGCTAGGTAATATGAAAGATAAATTAACAAATGTTTGTATTTCTAAACGATTACAATTAATAACTATAACACCCGAATATATGCACTTTAAAAACAATAGTTTTAACACCGTATTACCACTAGCATTTGGTTAAGCACAGCATGCGCATTTCGATAGCAAAGATATCTTCTCTCGCGGTGAAATAAATTTTAGTTCCGAAGCCGATTGAAGAAGAGTGTGAAATTGGTGTTTTTTAAAGTGCACTCTTTACACCGGCAGTTCTTAGAATTAACATTTAACACTAGAATATATTGAATTAAAAAAACTCTATTATGTACCTATAGCACTTATAGGCTGACTGCTGGGCTTTACGGAAGCTGACATCAGTGAATTCGAAGTTGAAGAAATCAAAACTGTTGTCGGATTGTTTAGTTGCTGGTTTTGTCCATACGGGGCAGTGTTAGGGATCCTATAATTATTTATACTTTGGTATATATCAGGTGGAGCCTGGGCAGTGGGTGGGGCATGAGGTTGAGCAGTCGGAAGGTACAGTGATTGAGCTGAATATGGACTTGAAGCTGTCTGTCCTAGATTATATGGATTGGCATATTGGGAAAATTGTGACGTACGCTGTCCACCCAATTGATCGATTGGAAATCCACCATATAATCCAGCCTGAGGTTGAAGTTGTTGCGTAGAATTATAAACCACTGGAGGTGACGGGATTGCAGGTATTCCATACTGATTACTTCCCCCAAGACCAGTCTATAATTATACATAAATAAATCCAGTTTCATCAATATTCATTATACAAAATACAGTCAGCACTCGTTTAACGTACATAATGCATTTGCACGTTAAACGGATGTACGTAAAGCCAGCAAAAATATGTCATTTAAAAACATGCATTTGAAAATATTTTTTGTTTCTTTTATACATGTATTTTGTAGGTCAATAAAATGTTTCAATCTACTACGAAGTGTTTATTACTTTCCGTAACATATTTTTCAATAAGACAAATCTCGTTTCTGATAAATAATAATATTAATAATAAACTTTTCTTATGCAGTTTCATATATATTATGCTAAATCCATTTTTTGTGTGTGAACATATAGCAGTACATTATACGAACAAATGGTGTCACTGGTTCACTGTACACAAACATGTAGGATGATTTTAGCGTAGCAAAATGCAAGAATGAGTGGTGGCACATATTATATCAACAAATAAGTGGAATAGCACAAATTGTGAGCTCATTTTTTTTTTACTTCAAGGCAATATTGTCAGTTCGATTTGTTATGTTTATGGTTGGTATTGTCGTTGTCGAATATTGTATAAATGTAATATGAAGAAACAAGGTATTTTTGGGACATTTCGACATCTCGGGATAAGGCGTATGTTTGTCTATCGATACATTAAGTTGTTTGAGGAGACTGGAGACATCAAAGACCGCCTGCGATCTGATTCGGACGAAAGCAAAAAATTATGGTTCGCGCAATATATAACTCGAAATTAATGAGTCATATCAAAAAAGACTTAGGACTGACTGTCTTCAAACGACGTACAGGGTAATTGTTGACTGCGATTCTTAAGGAACATAGGGTTGTAAAATCAAAACGGCTCTTAGTGAAGAACGCGGATGATCGTCACAAAAAAAATCCTTTTCATCGATGAAAAAACTTTACCGTCCAGGAAAAATTCAATAAGCAGAATGACAAAGTTTATGCACGTTCATTTAAAGAAGCCACTGATATGGTATCACAGGTTGAAAACCAGCGTCAGTTATGATTTAGTGGGGTGTTTCCTATGATGGGGTTACCAATCTGCATTTCTGTGAAAAAAGCGTTAAAACATCTGCAAAAATGTATCAGGAATCCGTTTTGGAAACCGTTGTGAAGCCACTAAACTGTCACGTCTTTCAAAATCAGCCGTGAACGTACCGCAAGATTCTGCACCACCTCATAAGGCCAACGTCACCCAGACTTGGCTCCAAAACAGTTTATCGGATTTCATAAGCACCGAAGATTGGCCGTCGCGTAGCCCGGGCATGAACCCTTTAGATTACAAGTTATAGGCCGTTTTGGAGGACATAGTATGCCACAAAAGATACAGTAATATTGACTCCTTGAAATAGGCGTTGATCCGAGCTGTGGCTAAATTTCCGATGAACGAGGTGCGTGTATCGATTGATGCTTGGCCGTTGCGACTTAAGGCATTCATTATGGCTAAAGGCGGTCATTTTGAATGATCTTTCATTTTTTTTAAATAACATTTATGTCTGCTAATAACTAATAAAGTATGATCATGAATTGATTTATACTTTTCATTTTATTGCGTAAAGTGTGTGTAACAGTATGTCCCTATTAGGTATATAAATAAAACCCAACACGTCCGCAAAAAAGGATGATTTACACTATATGTCAAGCCGATAGCTGACAACCGATCATCAGCCGGTCGTTGAAAATGAAAAATAATGATCATCACAGTGGCTGGCAAAAAAGAAAGAAAATCTTAGATAAGAACCGACATGTATTTGCTAGTATTGAAACGCAGCCTTATAAAGTGGCAAAACATAAATCTAATAATAAAAATATTCTTAAGCAGACAATATTTGAAGAGTGGTCAAAAAGCTTGCTACAACTTTGTAGCAAGTATGGCGAGAAGAGTGCGCGCTGTTATAAAAGCAGGTAGAGGTGCTATGAAAGCTACAAAATATTATATACTAATTTTTTTAAATAAAGTACCACAAAATACACTTCTGTCTTATTTTTACTTCATTCCTTATTATTGTACTATTATACTACGAACAACAAAAGACAAACGTTTTTAATACGTACGACTAAGGTTTTTAATACATGGTCAAGCCTATTTACGATGTTAAATATGTAGCATAGATACTTAAAACTAGCATTGGTCTCGATTTATTATAGAGTTTGCGGTGAACTATTTTCCCTTATAAAAATCGTCGTTATAATTCATAACGTAGATTTTATTAAAAAAACTTACGGTATAACTATTTTCGGTACGCTATTTCTGAAAATAAGGGAGCCAATCAGAATTTAGATCCGTATGATATTTGTCCCTGTCAACAGCTGATTTCAGAGTATGTATATATGTCAAAAAATCTAAAAAATGCAAAATTATTCAATTCAATTATTATTTGATCCGGAATCCAACCAAACGTATCAAGTCGGGCTTGATCCAGAAGATGCTGCGCGAGCTAAAACTGGTAAGAAAACCACAGTTTAATTTCTTGTTTCTTTATATGTATATGTTGTAGATGCAGTGTTTGCACAGTCGCTGCTATTTCATGCAAAGTGCACTGATAACATAGCGACTATAGAAAATGCGGGATCTGTTATAACAACGAATGAACAAGAGTCGGAGCACGATGAGATTTCTCAGTGTGAGTTTAGGATGGAACCCCCCCTCCAAGAGCAAAAAAGGAAACGATTTAGATTTAACGATATTGAAAGGATCAAATGTATTAAGGAACTATTTGGGATTTTAGCTGAGGATAATATAGAAACAGAAGAAGAATTATGGTCTAAATTGCACCAAATTTTAATGTATGACAATCCTGATAGATTTGGTGTTTGCAGTTTACGATTACTAAAAGAACATATGTTAGAACAAGTAACCAAATACCGAAAATATGACTCGAATGAGGCAACTGAATCTGGGAAAGAAAGATTGCAAACAGACTGGGGAGAGAGTATGAAAGAACTCATGCTTGTGTGGGAAAATTATATCAAAGTATCAGTTAACAAACAAAAGAATCCTGTGGGTCGGCCGCGGAAAGTGTCACTTTCACAGGAACAGCAGAATGTGGAATTGGCAAAACAGATAAGGAATGCTGCGATGAGGACTTTATGCAACATTGGTAGTCCCAGGGACAAAGAAAACGTAGAGAACAATGAAGGAATGGTGGAAGATTCTTCAGACAGTTCTGGCAGCAGTGGTAGATCAAAAACACCAATTTTTAAAACCCAGCATGCAGCATGTAGTGCTAAAAAGAAAACTCCCAAAGAGTGTTTTCTCCTATTTGGCAGAAAAAGCTAAAATGGACAATGATCTTAAAAAAAAAAGAAATACAGTTAAATGAAAAAAAGCATTTAGATAAGATAAGATTACAAGAAGAAACTCTTGTTTATAAAAAGCAGAAATTAGAATTTGAAAAAGAAAAATGGAATTTAGAAGCTGAAAGAAATAACTCACTTTTACGTTTATTAGAAACTGTGGTTAAAAAGAATCAGTAACTTGGCAGCTTTTAAAAAGATTTGTTAACTGTTTTTATGTTGAGTTTATTTTTAATTTTAGTGTACACGAAGATACATAAATACAAAGTATTATTAGACTTTTTTTTATTTTTAGTAAGACAACAGATGTAGGAAATTCTATACCAGAATATGTAGAATTTGTATACCGTATGTGTCTATTTTCATTAGCTATAGGGATTCAATGTTTACATGCGATTTATACGTATACAAATAATACGTGGCAACGTGTGTCTCCCGGCAACAATCGACATCACAGCGACTTTCCCCGATCTTGCCACTTCTACATTAAATGTTGAGCAGCGAACACGTTCCGAGATATAGTCTGCAATAAAATCCGTCATCATCAAATGGCCGGCGCGATCTAGTTGTTTATTATTATTTTCAGAATCCTTTTTTATTTACCTTATTTTTAATTTTATTAGAATTACGCTTTTGTTTGTGTCATGCTTAATAATTCTCTGCATTTACTGAAAGGAAAAAGAAAAATCCTTGCAAGGCGTAAATATTATTTCTAAGCGCAGTACATACATCCAAGTCAATAGTCCAACAGCTACTGCTAACTTGAGCTTGTATCATCGGTCGCGCTCGCATTGAAGAGAAAAGTAGGGGGTGCCATGTTGTCACGTATTGCATGAATTAATCGCCTATGGCTAATGAAAATTGACACGTGCTGTATATTATATATAAATGTTGTGCATTTATTAAAAGAGAATAATGTAATACTTTTTTAAATAATTTTATTTATTTTGAATATCTTAGTTTACATGGAGTTTTGCTAGATAAATAAATAAATAAATAAATATGAAGTATTCTAATGATATTTTATTTTTCCATGGGACAACAAATTGTTATTGAAAATATTCTGTTAATGTAGGAGATTCTATACCAAAGTAAGTGGATGTTGTACTTTCATATTGACAAGTATGTGCATTTGTTTAAAAGAGTTGCAACAATGTAATATTTCCCTATAGGTTGCAAATACAGTTTTTGGTTCTTTTTAAAATCCACAAAGGCAAACTGTTGCAAAATCTTCCCAAAGCTCCATTCGACACATTGTCTAAGCTTAGACATTTGTCGATTAAATTGTTTTTGTTGCTCTGACAATGTAGTGCTAGAATATGGTCGAATAAGTTGCTGCTTCAAGGGATAACCTTCATCACCATAGATACAATGTGGCGCACAATACAAATACAACTGTTCCAGAATTAGAGTATCTTTTAACATAAATGCATCATGTCTTCGACCTGGATATGGCAGGCTCATATGTATAATGATTCCATTTGGTAACGTAATTGCTTGGAATTTCATACAATGAAACCTTTTGTGACCACTATATACTTCTTTCTGGTTTCTTATTGGTCTGCATATTGCTCTATCAGTACCATCAATGAAACCAATACAGTTGGCTAAAGGAGCACCTTTTGCTTGTACAATTCGAGCTAATTCCCTTTGGACAGTTGGGGTGAACCATTTATTTTCTGCTAAGTTGAGAAGCAATCTTCCCCATTTCATGTAAATAATATCTATTATTGCATTTAGTAATTTGCTAATAGAAGAGTAATGTTTTCCAAATTCATCTTGCAGTCCTTTTAATCGATTGGGATAGGCAAATCGTCTAAGTATAAGACATAGACCCACAATTCCTAAAAAATAATTCTTAATTTTGTTTTTACATAAAACAAATTTCAAACCATCTATAATATGTTGGTCAGTACTTTCAAATCTGTTTGGCAATTGCAGGGCTTCATAAAGACTTATAATATCATGCTTTTCAAAACGAAACAAAAATTTAAACTTATCTAATGGCAGTGAATGTATATTAAATTTCACTGTTGAATAAAGCCTTTTCTTTTCGTCAAGGGCATTCATCACAGTATTGAATACAAGAAAATCTTCAACACTTTTATCTGTGTCATACAGAATCAAACTAAACAAAGCTTCTGTCATATCGGCAACAACTCTAACCATAATACATAAAATTGTCGGAGGATGTCATTCATAACGTTAATTTAATTTTTATGATACCGCAAAGGGTTTTTCTTTTTTGTTGGTTACGTTATATTATAAGGAAAAATGGCCGTTTAACATAAGGGAAAATGTGCGACCGCAAACTCACTATTAATGAAATTAAAATTGTATTTAAACTAGATTAAAAAATGAGGTGTGGCCACCACACGACTTTCTTAAACGTATGAGCGTTTCAAATTATAGTTTTAATTTTTTTTATTTAAAAATTATTCAAAATCCTATTATAAGTACTTCTATTCTCTTAATAAACCTCTACAGAATGCATACTTTGCGAGATATTCGAAAGAAAGTGCTACTCGGTAAGAGTAAAAGTGATACTTCCGATCCGAATTTTGAAATTTCATTTATACAAAAATATTTCAAATCCAACTCTAAATACTTTTGTACTCTTGACAAATATATATAAAAAAATGCACAATTTACGACATATTGGCAAAAAATCGCTATTCGTTATAAATAAAAGTGGTCCGGTCCGAGTTTTGAATTTTTTTTTTATACAAAAGATATTGAAAATTAAGTTCTAAATACTTTTATATTCATAACGTACCTGTCTAAAAACATGACTTGCGAAACATTTGCAAAAAACTGATTTTTGAAAAAAGTAAAAGGTATCAATTTCGAAAAAGTTTCGTAATAAAATTCTTCTCAAATTCAATTTTGAGTACATATGAATTCTTTATAAATTTGTTTAAACTTAGTAGTTTGCGAAATATTGGCAAAATTCGATTTTTGTTACTGAACTAAACTACTACTTCCGGTCTGCCGATTTTACTGAAAATCTAATCAGATCTCAAGAGGGAGATTATACACGTAAATATAACATTTGGAATTGATACCTGTAGCGGTTTGACCGCTATCGTGGTCACAGACATCCACACAGAGAGAGACATTTTTAAAAAATGAGGTGTGGCCACCACACGACTTTCTTATACGTATAAGCGTTTCAAATTATAGAAATTTAAGAATTTTTTTACAAAAATTATTCAAAACCCTATTCTAAGTACTTCTATTCTCTTAATAAATCTCTATAGAATGCATACTTTGCAAGATATTATCAAAAAAGTGCTCCTCGCTAAGAGTAAAAGTGCTACTTCCGGTCCGAATTTTAAAATTTCATATATACAAAAAATATTGCAAATCCAGTTTTAAATACTTTTGTACTCATGATAAATATATATAGAATGCATAACTTACGACATATTTGCAAAAAATCGCTATTCGATAAGAGTAAAAGTGGCACTTCCGGTCTGAATTTTGAAATTTTTTTTATACAAAAGATATTGAAAATGATGTTTTAAATACTTTTATACCCGTAACGTACTTGTCTAAAAAGCATGATTTGCGAAATATTCGCAAAAAACTTATTTTCGATAAGAGTAAAAGACCTACTTCCGGTAGGAATTTCGAAAAACTTTTTAAATAAAATTATTCTCAATTTTAATTTTAAGTATATATGAATTCTTTATAAATTTGTTTAAATTTAGTAGTTGACGAAATATTGGCAGAATTCGATTTTTTCGCTGAAGTAAACTGCTACTTCCGGTCTACCGATTTTACTGAAAAACTAATCAGATCTCAAGAGGGAGATTATACACGTAAATACAAAATTTGGAAGTGATACCTACAGCGGTTTGACCGCTATCGTGGTCACACACACACACACAGACACACAGACACACACACACACAGACACACAGACATTTTTTAAAAACCACTTTTTCGGTATCAGGGGACTTCAAAACGTGGACATCTGCAAAAATCTCGAGGTCGAAAATTTTCATCATCACAATACTTCCTTATACTACGTATAAGAAAGTAAAAAACCACTTTTTCGGTATCAGGGGACTTCAAAACGTAGACATGTGCAAAAATCTCCAGGTCGAAAATTTTCATTATCACAATACTTCCTTATACTACGTATAAGAAAGTAAAAAAAAACACTTGGCATAGCATGAAAATGATAAACCTATTTCTTAAACTGCTACTGTCGTATGTTTGTTCACATATCAGCTATTAGTCCTTGTTCACAATGGACATACGACATAAGCCGAACGTAACGTAACGCGTAATTACGTATAATTTTAGTAAAATAAGCTTTTTGAAGTTTTACAACTTAAACCGATTGGTAACGATATTATAAAAAACGCGGGCAGCCTGTATAATCACATGCTTTCGAATCGTGTCAATTGGAATTGTGACGATTTTGTTCTAATAACGTTAAAAATACAAAGGCATTATCGATTTTAAATAATATAATTTAATATATGTATCTACCACAACTTATTACAAATTATTGTAATAAGTTGTAATTACTCCATATGACCCACGAGGCAAAATCACTATATGCTCACTTGTTCGACATTAGCAAATACGTATTTTCATCCTTCTCTACAGTTGTGCCAAGTGGGTGAGTACCCACTTGGCAAAATCACAATTTTAGAGAAGGATGAAAATACGTATTTGCTAATGTAGAACAAGTGAGCATATAGTGATTTTGTCAAGTGGGTAAATAATTTGTTGGTGCTATTTACATATCGAGTAAAAAAAGTAAATTTAATCATGATGATTGAAAAGGGGCAAGTAGAAATAGAACTTCTTTTATTTCAGTTGGTGACAACTAAAGCGTATATATATCTAACAAGGCACATCGAAGCTACAAAGATTTCCGGAAAGGAGTAGCAGAAACACCAGACGTCACAAGTACTTTAAACGTTAGTTATAGCACTGGTTTACAAAGGCTTATTAAATATTATCAATAAGTGATATATGCGAAAGAGCATGGAACGATTGAAGGAGCGCTACACATGAGTAAGCAAAAAGAAATTGTTAATTCCAAGGTGCTGTTTGAAATATGTATGTGAAATTGACTAGAATTTTGCTATGCCGAATACCTCCACATACTACTTGTGAAACTACTCAAGGCATACAGCAATACAAAAAACTAACTCACACTAAATATTTTTACTTTAGTTCTGAAACCACCACCAAAGCCAAGCACCATGGTGCAGCATATAATGCTTTTGCTGTCTTTATAAACTTTCCTAAATGTAACAGTTAACCAAATATTCTTGAAGCGTGATTATAACTTTGAATTAAAATGCAGTGTCTAATGTATGAATACGAATAAAACGCTAATCAGCATATTACATGGAAATGGTTAAGGATTACGATGTTAATAATTTCATTATCTGAGGACATTATAATGTAAAAAAAGAATTAAAAACAAGTTACAAGCCTAAGATAGAGCATTTAGTATTTGTAGGTGTGAAAAAAAATTGTATGTATAAAAAAACACGATGGTAAAATAAAAAACAAAGGGTTTTATTTCAAATTAAGATACTTGTATTTGTAAAATACAGATACAATGATTCTTAAAGACTTTATAATGTAATTTAAATAGATAAGCTTTTAATTTGTGTGGTTTAATGAAATTCATTTCATATATTTGAGAATACAAATTATAAATTAAATAGATTTTACAGACTGCATTTGCTCTTCTTGTTTTTACCGGCTAAACCCACCAGCATGTCTCGTTTTCCTTTGACATTTATTTTTGTTACTTTTCATTAATTATAATAATATGCAGATTATTATCCATTCTAACAGAAATTTCAATATTAGGGAATCCAGACCACGTGATCTAATATGGCGTCTGTGGGCAAACAATGGAACCTTAGTTTGGTGTGCCAACATTATTAGTTTTAATATGGTTTTACTTTTTGTGTGTGCTGAGTTTATAAACATGATAATGCAGAGTGGTTACCTGAAGAAGTTCTTAACTGAAAATCCAGAAGTTGAGTAAGATTTTGTTGAAATCATCATAGAAAATAATTATTCATGTGAGAATGTATTTTTTGGCAGCTATCAGATGAACATTAAATTACTTGATAATTTGGATCCATTCCCTCTTGAAATTAGACACTTGTGCCAAGTATGGATATTATTGTATAGTTGGTTTTATTACATATTTATTACACTAAGGACCAAATGACAGTGTCCAAGAGTCTCACCGCTTACATTTATTAACAACTTAGTTTATTTTATGTGGAAAAGTACGTGTTTTTGATTAGGTGAAACATTTATAAGAAGTTAGTTTAAAATCAATGGGTGTGTAGTGCATTATTATGAAATGGGAATCAATACTTTAGGCTCACTCTACATGCATGGCTGGTCATAGTCGAACATTGTAGTTATGTTGGTGCATTATTATTTCTACTATACAAAGAAAAACAGCCGCTCATGCACTGATTAAGGATTAATTATTTAAATTTGTCTTTAAATTTGTCAGAGGATTGTTTAATAAGATTTATTTATTAAAATAGTTTCACTTAATTATTATAGAAGCAATAGTTAATAAATAGTAATAAAAAAACTAAGTTTAATCATATAGAAATATTATGTGTAAGATTATAAACGTTTATTATAAATATTTAGCGTACAATGTATAACAGTTTAGGACTTAAAAAAATGTAAATAGATTTAAAATATATTAATAAATAAATTTAACTTATTATTAAAGTTTTGTGTTTTGTCTGTAACGAAATGCCTATTTAAATTCTAAAATAATGGCCACGTTGTACAGGAATAAATTAAGATTATATAGTGCCATAAATAATTATAAATACAAAATCATTTATAACTTACTTGTTAATTAGAGCATTAAATACAATCACAATTTTATCTACACTGTTTAATTTTTGCATACTATTACACTTTTTTAACACAATACTGGAATGAGATATTTTAAGGTGCTAACGAGTTCTTCCTTTAGTAAAAGCTGGAATAACTAAAATTCACTTGCAGAATTCCTAGTGCTTCCTTTATTAAAAATGCTCTTTCTCCTAGAACAACATATCCTGGGTTAAGATTGTTGCAAAAATTACTTCTTCCATTCATTTTTCAGATGTATGTCACCCGAGTTTTACTAATGTAGCACATATTTCCCTGAGGAGTTATGGCTATTAAAATTTCTATCGTGCTTATAAATAGAACAGTACTACTGCTGAGCTAAATTATTATCTGGTTTTCCAATGTTTATGTTTCCTTTATGTTCATTGTGAATAGTAATTAAATTTTATGCATTATGTATATCTTACGTCTTATGGGTTTCTTATGTCTTATATCCATTGTGAACAAGGAGTTAACCTAGGTTTATGTGCACGGATCGTCAAAATATTGTACCCGATAATACGAACTGTCACCTGTTGGTGATGGTATATGTTAATGATTTCCTTAAATTGTTATAATAATATTTTGATAAACATTGCATGCCTCCGGCATGATGTATAGTATCAGTCATCCTTAAAAAAAACTGCTGGACCTGTCGGGGTTGAGCAACATCACATGGAGCGCTGGGCAATAATGGAATTTCAGGACTATTAATAATAATGTTTCATCTTTAGTTCGGAAAAGTGCAGCATTACGCCCAAATAATATCCAGAATTTTTTTTTGAAATAATCAAAATATTCTGAACAAAAAAAGGTACACTTTTTTTATTTTTACCTTAGGAATATAATGCAAATGTACATTACATATTTAAAATCAAAGTTTGCACAACAATATACTACTTACTTGATAACCAATATGCTGATTAGTAGTGTATTGTTGTGGTGCTTGATTTAAGCCAACACTTGGTCCAATGACGGGTTGAATAGGAGGCGATGCTAAGGGCGCCATCAAACCAGAACTGATGATACCTGAATGCTGTTGGTGAGTGCCAACGTTCTGACCGGTCGTACCTGGTACTTGCTGAGTAGGTTTCACCTAAATAAATAAATGAAGACAAAGGCATTTTACGATATTAAACGTTTCTTCTCACCTTACACACATTTGTTGTGCTGTTGGGAACATTTTGATTCGGCGAAGAACTGTAAGCTTCGTGGGCATCGTCCGAGGTATCAGTGCCTTTACTGAACGCACTGGACGCATCTAAGCTGTTGGGATCCGGTCCGAAAGACGTGGAAAAACTCGAATTACTATCTTCCTGTCCCATGTTGTGTTCTATAACTGGAGGCATCGTGTTATCCCAAACCTTCTTCACGGACGCTATTTTGAAATTCAAGTCCGCAGCGGAAGGTGAGATCGTACTGTTACTGCTGGTCATTGAATGCATTGACTTGGGTAGCGACAAATTCTTTGATGTTTTGTCGTCTGTTAGATGAGATATATCGGATTCAAAGAAGTCTAATTTCATGTCGGCAGTGTCTTCCTTGTTGAACGACAATTGCATTTGAATATCAGACTTATCGTTTTTGCTGAGAAGCTCGGTGATCGGTTTAGTAAAACCGGGCATAACGGAATTTTCCATGTTCGCGGGAGTTTCCTCGATTTTATTAGTTCTTGCCTTTTCGTTGCGATTATTTCTAACAGCTGGAGTCGATTTATAATTAGTATTCTCAAATATGATAGTGTTTACAGGCGGTGTAGTACCATCCAATACCGATTTATCTGGCATTTGATTTCTGTCATTTTTTCCTATTACCTACAATTATTTGCGAAATTAATAACATTTTATTGCACAAGCATAAAAAGTTGTATCTCAAATTATTTAAAAAGGCGTAATTTATTCGGCATCGATCAGATTTAAATCCCAAAAACTCCGGGAAAAACAAAAGAACTCCGCCGTTTTTTTTTCGATTTTTTTTTTTTGGTCTGCATTACGATATGAAATTGAAGTTAATTAATGTAATATCTTCTACAATAACATAAAAAATTATATTTTTACTAAGTTTACTAGGGCCGTATTTTTTGAATACAAACTTTATGGCTCTAATGGTAGAAATAATATTATACTAATGAATATATTCACCTTGTTTTATATTGAGTAGATTGTCACAGGCAATTCGCAAAGCCATGCGTTTTCAATGTTGAGACATATAAAGTATTCTCTAAGGCCTGTATGGCACAATATTGAAATATACAGAAATGTACAAATACATTTTTGTGAAAATTTTCTACTTCGATTTGTACACGTGTTAATTTGCAATAATGCAAACATACCGCATGTGTCAATTTTCATTAGCCATAGAAGATCAATGCATGCAATAAGTGGCAATGTGGTACGCCTACTTTCCTTTCCAATGCCAGCGACGACCTATGCCACAACGATTATCTCGCAAATACAAGTTAGCAGTAACTATTGGACCACCGACTTGGGTGTTTTGTAAGCGTTCAGAAATAATATTTATGAGATGCAAGGATTTGTTTTTCTTTTTCCTTTCGGTAAATGCAGAGAATTCTTAAGCTGCGTTCACGCTGCATGACACAAACAAGGGACTCAAAAATTCCTCCCTTCACAGCAAGTCATTGCCCTAGGCGGTCGTAGAAATTTACTCTTACGTTTTCTAACATGTGTGCAGTTATTGAATTAACAGCCTCAATTATTTTTTCTCTCAAGGCATGTTTTCTGCTCTACCAACTTCATGGGTATAAACAATATTTTTTAGATATCCCCACAAAAAAAAATCATTTGGAGATAGATCAGGAGATCGCGGAGGCCATTTGATGTTTCCTGTTACAGTAATAAGACTGCCAGGAAAAGTATTCCCCAGAAATTCCTTTACCCTGACTACATTATGTGCTGGACAGCCATCGTGTTGAAACCAAACGATTTCCTGATTTATTCCAGTGTTTTGAATGTCGGGAAGTATTTGATTTTGCAATAATTCGAGGTACTTGCCGGCATTTAATATAGCATCAATAAAAAACGGTCCTATCAAATGGCCACCTAAAATACCTGCCCAAACGTTTACTTTTTGAGGATATTGGGTGCGGTTTGCAAAATGCCGGTCTTCATTTTCCGTAGCCCAATATCGAAGAACAGAGGGATTGTGCTTTCCGTGCAATGGAAAAGTTGACTCGTTAGTGAAGCAAATATTTCTAACGAAATTGTCGTCTCGATGTATCTTATCCATAACGGATTGTCAAAACTTCATTTTTTGAAAAGGGATATCCCGAAAATATTTCTTGGGTTTTCGAATACTTAAAACATTTCAAACCATTGCGTTTCAGATACGTGAAACATTTATGTTACTTATACCCAAATTCTCGCCAGCACTTCTAGTTGTCTATTTCCACAATACTACAAACTAATACATTCCGCCGTTCGCTTTCCTCAATTTTTGTGGGGATATCTCTCTTGGTTTGCATTTCGTGCAGTTATTCAGACAGAAACATATTTCAAATGTATTAATATTATAAATTGTTTATTTGCAAGGTACAGGACGGTCTGCAAAAGTCAGCGCAAACATATTTATGCACGTTGTTGCAGAGTTATTATCATAGAACCATTTTAATATCTGAAGCTTTTCAGCGGGTGTATAGAGACCCATTATAAATTAATTTTATTGAATGCTTTTATTGCACACCGCAACGTGTTCGCAGCTAAACAATGAATTTAAAATCTGGGTGGGGAGTGGTGGAAAGAACGGGGATCGGAGAAAATCGTTGTGGTGTCGGTTGTTGCCGGCATTGGTGACGGACAGTAGGGGTACCACGTTGCCACGTATTATATGCATACGTATAGATCGCACGTAAACATTGAATCTATATGCCTAATGATATTTGCTGTATACCACTTAAGGCTCGATTACATTGAGCGAGTTTACTAGCTACTAGTTGGCGAGTTTAAAAGAGGGCGAATCAGCGAGTGATATAGTGCTGTTGACACACAAACAATTTTCTCACGTTCACTAGCCAGCAAGCTAGCGAATTAAAATCACGTGTATTAATACGTTCTTGTGCTTTTCTTTCATTTGTTGAAACCAGGAACACCCGTATATTCGCAGCTAGTTCGCTAGTAACGATGACACACGGCTAGTTTACTATCTAACAAGCCCACACGCCAGCGAGTAGCGAGTAAAGTAGCCCAGCTTTCAACTTTACTCGCAGATAGTTTACAATCTGCTAGTTAGCTAGTGAACATGATTACACTGGGCGAGTTTACTAGCAGCTAGTAAATTCGCCGGCTAGTGGCCAGTAAACTCGCTCAATGTAATCGAGCCTTTAAATGTAGATTCATTAATGTAAAATTTTCTGCTATAATATCCAAAGTCGTCAGTACAAATTTTATCGGTGTATGATAAAAAATATGTGTTCAGTATGGTGCGATATATGCGGCTACGTTTACCGGCAGTAAATTTCGTATTACGGAAGAAAGACAGACATTAAAACATAATTGTAATAGTGAAATCTGGATTAACAGAAGATTGTATGAGAACTATTTAGAAGAATAGTGATTAAAATTTATTGAGTAAATAGAATGAATCAGTGTTCTAACCTGCATTATCGCTAAAGGACAATAGGAGAGGGAAGTGCGCAAAGATACGAGGTTATTAAATCTGTTGCAGTGTGATAACCTACAGTGGAAATTATATTTACAAAAATAGCGTAAAACACTTAAAAACAATAAAACATAAATTAAAAGTAAATCGAGTCGGAAAAATAACATAATTACAATACCGTTGTGTCCATAATAAATCAAAGCAATATGTCTCATACTGAAACCACTTCTTACACAAGTGGAAAAACGAGAAAGAGAATAACATGGAGGAGTATTTGGGATAAGTAAAACAAAGTGAACCCCAAAGGAGGGAAATAGCTCAGCTTTTAAAGAGAGAGAAGGAATGAAGAGAAAACTGACCATGTGATATAACAATTGAGGGAGATGAATGATATGGATTAGAAAATAAAGTTAGAAAATGAAGCTATCTAAACAGAATATGAGAAAATTAAAAAAGCCTGCTAAACACAAATAATAAAGAGGAATACGTAGAAAGGAAAGCCAAAGAAAACAAAGCATACTTTATCGGTTGTCACCTAATACTTCAGTCCCCAAAGAACTCAAACAAGTCGTGAGCAATACTCCTGAGGAATATTTGAATGTCAAATCTGTGATCAAAAATGCGCGCAAGATAGGTGAGAAGTCATGCTTAGAAGAAATGGAAAATACTGATGAAAAGAAGAGGTGATGGATGGCAAATAAATCGAAACTGAAAAATGAGGAAGACTCAGTTTTTTATTAATAATTATTTAACAGCAAAACAGCAAGGCTATGCTAAAAGGAATCAGAAAAACGGTTAAAAAAAATACTGAAGGGAAAAACTGTAAAAATGGAATATAATACGATAACTGTACAATGTAAAGAATGAAAGTGAAAATTAAGGAAAAGAAATTAGTGAAAACAAAAAATTATTAAAACAAAGTAACAGAAATAACGGACAAGAGAATCAGGTGACTGATATAGAAAGTAATACATTTAATAATAGTGGCTATAAAGACAAGATTCTTGATCAGAAAAAAGTAATCGCATCAGGCATATAAACAGAAAATGTTAAGCCTGGTGAATATCCATATTCCAACATAAGCCTATGATACGATATGGCACATATGCATTTCTGTACAAGTAGTTTAGCACACGCGCAAGCGTATTAGTTTTTATTTATGTTCAGCCATATTGAGTTGATTTTATTAGTTTCAGAAGTCAAATAAAGACTGATATTGAAAGTGAGCTGTATATTGCTGTCCTTGCATTAACAAACATTAGTAGTATGAAAAATATAATCCTTCGAATTGACTCTGATACTGTTATTTATCAAATCTAAGTAATAAACATTTCGGCGCCAGTATGATTCGAACATACATCTGAAAGTTTGGCGGACCTGCGTGCTACCAACTGCACCACAGCGGATATGAACGTACGAATCTTTACTTTAGCAAGTTTAAAATTGGTCAATTGTGACGTTAAATTAATTCAAGTTTATAATAAATGATAGGTACAATAGCCATAAAATTTAGTTTTGTCTAACGAAAGCATGTTTATTTTTTAACAAATCAGTTGTTTTTATTATTTTTATAACTCCTATTTTTGTTATTGAATACAAGACAGAAGAATATGTTAGATTTTTCTATTGATATACTCACCTGCTCATGTCAACAATATATTTTAAGTATTTAATAATATTGAAGTTACGATGATCTATCTTGAGGTTATATAATATGTACAGCTTTTTTTGCAATTTTAGACCTTTGCATAAAATTTAGAATCAAATCTGAATAATATATTAGCTAAATTATGCATGAAATTCAACATGTTCTACAATGACGTGATGCTAAATTTCACAGATAATTTTTATGAAAAAGTAGTATATTTTCTGTCAAATTAATTATCATACCATACAGACCTAAGTAAGTATAAATCTAAATTTAGTTAATTACTATTTCTTGGGATTCACAAGATTAATAAAAATAATAAAGAAAATTGTTGATCTTCAAAAGAGAAACTCTACATTACCTTTTCAGTATTCGGACTGCTATTATTTTGACTGGGAGAATGTGGTTGATCGATTGACTTGCAGTTTTCTATTCCAATCGATAGAACTGGATCAGATTCTATATTACTTCTAAGATGAATGGGTTTATCCCAAGCGTTCGTGATTTGCATCGAAGAAGATGTCGCATCTTTTAATCCGTAAAGCCCTATATTCTGATTAACTTTTTTAATTTCGTTCACGTCACACATGTTGTGCTGGTGCATTTGTACTTTTTGCAATCTCCCTTGTTCTCTTTGCTTCGCCAATCTCGGCGGCAACTTGGCGTTTCTAGATCTATCGTAATTACTTTTATTAGCGGTCTGGGGCATCACAGCGGGAGGATTCACGGGAGTATCCATCAACGATGGTATATTAGCGATTTGTTGCTGAGATAATTGCGACGTTATAGATTTTACTTTGCGATCGGGTTTGATGATTTCCTGCTTGCCGGCTTGCTTCGAGACGGGCTTTTCTTCCACCACCTTTTGACGATCTTTAACCGTCTTTTTACTTTTCACTTCTTGGAAACCGTCAGAGTCACCGTGACCGGAATTCTTCTCGTCGAGATCTACCTCATTGCTATCAGTCTCCTCAGTTTGTTCTTTATTCTTCAATGTAATGTCAGCGATTGCATTACACAAACTGTTCGCGTCAATCGGCTTTTCATCTTTAATATTGTCCTTCTTACTTGACACGGAACCAGAACGCAACGAACCGCTAGAGTTCTGCCGGGCACTCACAAAATCACTTCTAGGTTGACTGAAGTTTCCACTTCTCTTATCGCCGGATAGTCGCGGAGGTTGATTTCTCCTAGAAATTACATTAGGACGATTTCTTAATGGTGATTTGTTGGATTTTCGACTGTGTTTATTAACACTGTCGTCAGAATGTTCCGAAGTATCGTTTTCGTCTTTCAGTTTGCCAGATTTTTTTCTATTGTCTGAATTTCTTCTGAGTTTTGTGCGGTCAAATTTTTCTTCGTGTCTTTTCATGTCACTACGAACGTGAGTATTGGGCAATTGTTCTTTCCTTGTGCTACCTATTACACCGGCATTATTTGCCATTCTAGACTTCTCAGAATTATTTTGAATTTCTCCATTATTCTGCTGAGACTCCTCACTAGAATGTTTCTTCTCTCTGTCGTCTGTATGACTAAACGGACTTTTTAGTGAAGGCGGTCCGTAACCATCTATGCGTTTACTCAAACCTCCTCTTCCTCGAATGTTACCTCCACCTCTACCAAGTCTGGAAGGTTCACCTGAAATTTAATTTTTCATAAAACAAATTTGTCTAACGAAGAGTTAAATACATATTTCAAAGTGTTTTTCTGTTACTCCTAGAATTAAAAGAAAAAAAGAAAATGGTGGAGGCCAAAAAATAAAAAACAAAACAGGAAAATCAATACCTGTTTTATGTTAATATCTCCGTTTTACTGAAATGCAAACTATAATAGATATCCATTTACCAAAGCTCATCATAAAAATCAGTATGACAATCATATCACATAATAGAAGCAAGATTCAACAGACCAGGATTTTCTTGGAGGAAAAGTATGTTTGAAGTAGTCTACATCAAAACACATTAAATAAGAGAAGCTTGCTTGAAAGACAATGCAAAATATAAATTTAAATTATTTAATAAATAACAAAAATTAGTGTTTTCATTTCAAGCTCAGAAGTGGAAAAATTATAGTTTGAGCGGCTTTTGAAATTATAGAACCAGAGTTGATTAGAAAAAGAGAATTACTAAAAGTATGTCTTATTCAATCAATTTGTGGTTACATTTAGGCAGACATGTAAAATGGCAATTCAGAGGAAATAAATTCGACAAAATAGACACGTATGTAAATATGAATTTTAAAAAGATAGAACTATGGCTTGTTGCACCTGTAAATTGTCAAATTTGAATTTTGTAGCACTGGTTTTTAAAATTATCAACACATATAATATATAATAATAGCTTTAACATAGTATGAATTCGAAATTACAGGTTATTAATGCTACTTCATTATATTGGCAATGTTATAGTTGCATGTAAACATGATCATATAACAAATAAACAAATGAATGTAGAAGTTTCCAAATAGCTGATTTAATAACACAAGTATTTCTAAATCACCATGCAGAAATCAATTACAAACACCTGCTATACGACATTGCAGGTATGTGGAATAACATACTAATGGCATTTTGTTTTATGACAAGCTTTGATATTCTATGAAATATTATACTTTATGTGAAAGTAGCTGGTCTAAGTCTAACAATGTTTTATATAAAACCCAGAAGTTGCTTACCTCTTGGTTCGTAAGTCTCTCTTTTAGTATTATCCATATATTTATCCATTTTACGGTCACTATTTTTATCACCACTTCTCGCCATATCCTTATTTCTTTCATCTTTTTCAAACTTCTTATTATTACTACCACTATTATTATTAGGTTTTGGACTCTTCTGAGAGTTTCGTAACGTTTTGTCATCCTTATTATCATTAGAACATGAAATGTCATCAACAGATGCATCGGAATCTGTACATTGCCAATCATTCCCTTTCGAAGCGGTTTTCGAGGATCTGGGCGCCTTGGGCTTCTTGTACCAACTGCGATAAACAGAACCACTATTTCGATCACCCCAAGATCCCTGAGATCTATTATTATTTTCTTGACGATTTCTACTGACAGGATGCATTCTTTTGTCTTCTTTGTCCTTGTTATTGTCCACACTTTCGGACTTTTTAAGATCTATATCTTCATTCATTTCGGACGTGCCCATCTCCGTAATCACATGCTTTTTAGAATTATCATTTTCCGCTTGTTTCGATATGTCCTGCAGCGCCGAACAAACCAGTACATCGTCAGCCCAGGGCTTTGAAATATCACTATCGTAAGTGGTGCTTTCTTTGTTTTGATTCGTCCAGGTATTCAATCCATCTTTTTCTTGATCTCTTTCACTTGTACTATCGTTCTTCCTTTCTGTTATCTGAGGAACACCACCCTTTTTCAACTGCGTCAGATTTCTCTTTTCGTTTTGTTTTTCATCAGCCTCGATTTTTTCTTTTGTGATAGGACCGGGCACCGTTCTTCGATCCTCTTTCATCTCCTTCTTTCTTTCTTCATAAGCGATACTTTCTGCCCATGATCCCAGGTGCTCTCGTGGTTCTGAATCTCTCATGGAATCCCTTGAATGTCGAGAGTCTCTGGAAGTTCTTGAATCTCTGCTGTCTGGTCTCTGTGGTCTCTCGTATCTGTCTTGGAGTTTTTCATCTTTATATTTATCATGACGATCGGTATGCCATTCATCGCTGCTTTGTCGAGTGACCATATGGTTATCATAAACGTCTTCTTTCTCGGAAGCTTTGGAGGTCTTTTCCCATTTGTCCTCCTTCTCTCTCTTATACTCATACTCCTGACTTCTTCCATCACGGCCATCGTCGCTGTACCGATTATCGGAAGACTTTCGACCTACATCCGAATAAGGTCTTGAAACTCCTCTGCGGATATCTTCATTGCTGTATCTTAATCGGTCATCGTCTCTTTCTTTATCTGATCCTTCCCAATCATTTCTTATTTTATGCAGTGACGATGTCGGTGATGTTTTAGCGGTATTCTGTCCACCGCCAGCAATCCAACGAGAATCGTACTGGGCGTAAGGCATGGGAGGTTGAGGGCTGTTATTATTCCTAAGCTGCTGTTTCTTCTGTAACCTAGGCGGTAAATTTGGCATTTGCCTGTTATAACCTGCATTTGCACGATCCGCGTTACGATTCTCCTTCCTAATGAAATTTTTCGCTTCGATCTGTGTCAACTGACGAAAGTCGGATCCCGTTGGATCTCTAGTATTTTTCATCGCTGGATTTCGACTGTCATCCGCAACGTCGGCTTTCGCCGTTGGGTCTTTTTCCTTTTCCCATTCAGGTACCGGTATTGGAGCGGGAGTTATAGGTTGCGGGGGAACAACAGAAGGACTAATAGTCCCTTGAACATCTTCTTGGTCTTTGTCACGTTTATTCTTTAATTTTGTCTCCAAATATTTCTTTTCCTCTTCCTCCTTCCTTTGTTTGGCTCTCTCAGCGGCCGTGGTGACAACTTGATGCTGCTGCCTGCGTTTCAAAGCCAATATTTCATCTTCATCTGCGCTGCGTCCTCTATTAAAAGGAACCGATGCGTTATTTCCATTTCTATTCCAGTTCTTGGGCTCATCCTGATAAGTTTCTACCTTCTCCTGTCTCTCTTTATTTTCAGATTCTTTAAATATCTGTTTCCCAACATGCCTCTGTAAATGTCTATCTGGTATCGCTTCATCATCGCTGAATTCCAGTTTTTTGCTGAAAGAAATATTAATTTTTTGAAAATTAGTTCAAAATATTACATTTTATCTATAGTGTTGTATCAACCTTAGAGAAAAGTACATGTCATGTATGTAGTTGTCTAATTCAGAGACGACTATTTCTAGTATTAAAACTGTCATGACATAGATCTCATGAATGTGGTGTTATATGAAGTTTGTATTATTGTATTTCAGATTCACTGACCAAATTATAGAAGAGCTGACATAATAGTCCAATAAAACGCATTTAAAACTAAGCTACGTATTCCAAAATACTATTGGAAAATATAAGACACTTGTCTTGTCATTCTTTGTGTATTGATTTTATACTTATAAAATCAATACACAAACAATGCAATATGCAGTAAGGATAGAAATTGTACAGATAAAAAGGTACCTGTAGTTGTTGCTTACAGACAATATCTATAAAAGCTTAAAAAATAAAACAACAAAAGCTATCATGAACCAAGATATGATAAATATTTCACTACAAAAAAAACCTATGAATAACATTTTATTTACAGACAGATACTTGGCAATCAGTGATGGTTAAATATAATACTTTTGCATTTACTGAATGGAAGAACAATTACAAGAAAATTTTAGAATATTTGGAGAAGAAAACCCATATGACGATGATGATCCTGGAGATATATTATTCAATAATTAAATACCAATCGTAGAATTAAATTTATGCAGCAATAATAATAAAAGATAGCCAGAAATAAAAGTATTTTAAATAAGTTACAAGATATAAATATTATTTAGTAAAGTTTATGAACTTGTAAAAGAAAAAATCACTAGTTAAGAATCTATGATAGAGAAGATGATTACAAAAAGAATGTTCACACACCAAGAAAAGAAAGTACCAGCACTGGATGTAAGAAATGAGCTCAGAAAAGCATCTACAAAACTTATTAACTTGACAAATGCTAAAGAATATTTTAAAGAAAAAATAAAGAAATTGAAGTGTAAATGTGAAGAACTAAAAAAGTCGAAGAGATCCAACTGCTTTATTAGGTTGGGTGCACACCAATTATACATAATAATTTGTTTCTCAAACAAAATGTTTCAAGTAGTCAGCGTCCATTAAATTATAGGGGAATGTTTGACAGAGATGTGCACCAAACAAACTAAATGTTTGATAAACATTTTGAACACATTTTTCTAATTAATAAGTTTACGTGACACTAATTATAAATGCCAAATGAACACATAATTTAGTTTTACATGTTTTGTTTGATTTATGCACAGTAACCTAAAAATTTGTCAAATTTGCATAACTTCAAATAAATTGTTTGTCAAACATTTTGTATAATTGGCCTTAGCAAGTGAACTAGAAACAAACAAACTAATAAATGAAATACAGCAAGTGTTTTTAAGTTTTTTTTAAAACAGTCAGATACTTCTAATAAATATAAAGAAGATACCATTTAATAGTTTTTATTTATCGATTCAAAACAGGTAGATTTATGAATTAACAAAGAATAAAAAACATTATAAATTAGTTGCTGCCTTTTTGCAGTTTATAGTTCTACATCAACCTCTTATTTTATGCCAATTGTACTGCTTCATAAATAGTGTGCAATATAATTGTTGCAACAATTATTTTATCATAATTTATATTTACTTGTGGACCCACCCGGTAATGGTGTTATCGATACAGTTGGACTCTCTACATTCACTAATACATATAAATTGTCAAAAACATTATTGTCAAATATATCGGCCATCATGCCACAAAGTTATGAATTTTTGAATGATGTCATTTAAACTTTCAAAGAAAAGTACCATTTCCAACATATGTATATATCATCATCTATTTCCACATAAACATGTAAACAGTCCATTAATATACATGATACACATTCACAACTAACAACATTTACCTGGTGATATATATGATATGTGTGCACTCTATTGCATAATTATTCTGGAAATCTTGCAATTTGAAAAGATTTTGGATTGTGTATTTGGCATTTTAATAAAAAACTGAAGTTGTAGTTGTGCATTAACTATAGACACCTTTTGATTGTCCTAGTTCATTCCGCTTTTGTAACACATAAAAAATCATCCACGGCAATAAGCATACATCCACATGCAAAAAGAACGAAGTGTAATAGTTGTTGCATTGGAAATGAACATGTATTTCTAACATTTCTTGTTATAAGTTTTTAGATACCTACTTCATTGATTTATATTGGACGTCATTTTAGTATATTCAATGTTTTGATGTGTTGGGTCGCATAATATTGAAATAGTTAGTGGAAGAGATTGTATCAAAATCCGTTGAAGTAGAACCTGCTATATTTACACTTAAAAGTAAAATAAATAGAAGAAATAATAGCAAGACTAGAAAAGACTACAAACAAAATCGCGGCAATGCTTTAAATTTAAATACAATTTAACAGTGAATTATGAAACATTTCTGCCAACTCCAATATTACATATAACATCTTTTAAATTTTACTGGCAACGTTGCCCGCCTAGAAAATGATATATTACAAACTAATTCTAATAGCCCATAAGTGACTTTACTTTTTTTTAAGGTTGAAAAATGGTATAATTTAGAAACATAAAATCTCGCTAGGTAGACAACATAAAAATAAACATACTTATAATCAACTTCGTCTTGTGCAGCCCAGCCCATGTCTTTCGTCATGTCATCCATTCTATTTAAATCTTCTTCTTTTATAATCGGCCGTCTTGCCAATTCTTCACTATCATTTGTACGTTGGTTTGAGGCAGGCCGATTCTCACCACGAGTCCGGTTATTATTTATAACAGGAGGTACATTTGCTACAGGATTTGTTCCATGTCCATTTGCTGGCGCATTACCTCTGAACATCTGCAAAATTGGGAAGAAAAAACAAATGTGAATAAGTGGTTTTGAAGGTTGACGAGTTAAAGCAGATGACTTTTTTTTTAAATAAAACCAAATTTATTTTAATTACTTAATTTAACGATATACAAACATCGTTCAACCCATCTCATATAACTAATATAAGAGAGAACAATAAAATCATGTAACAAATTATTCATTCGTCTATTTAGCATATAGATTAAGTTTCGAAATGCTATCTACATAGTGTATGTCGTAATTTGTTTTAATGAACTAGGGGATCCGTCATATTACGGACATAATACAATAATCCTATATTTGAAATTGACATATGGAAGTTTTACATCAACTAATTTCAGTGTATTTTTCTATCAACGACGGGTTAAAACAGAAATAAATTTGCTATACATTGTCTCAGAAATAGAAAGTATGATTCAAATATTGCGGCAAAATGGTACATATTTTTACTACATTACTTTGCTGTTCCGTATACGCTACGGTGCCAAGACAACATGGTTTTCATTAATCAGTGGTACTGATGATGACAACATAGTTGCCGATATGCGTAGCTATTTTTCTGTGCATTAGTGTAGTAAAGGTGTCTTTTTAGTGTATTTTGCTAAATATAGAGTGATTGTTTTAATTATTTACATTATATAAATTTCACATGCGGTCGAATTTGTTTTGTTTTTAACAATCACTCTTTATTTCACGTATTTAAAGCTCTTATTACACTTACAAAAGTGGGTAAGATTCCATGATATTGGGACGGTAATTGTTGATGTTGCAGGCCGACCTGGGCCGAGAGCTGTGGTGGGGCACCCAGGGGGGCCGAGTTGCTTCTGGGCAGTGGGTCGGAGTTTGCACGTGAACCCCCTTGCATCCAAGAACCTTCTGTCTGAGGACGCAGGCTTGGACCTGGCCCATACTGGGTGTCTGTACCAGGACGTGCCTGACTTCCATCTCCAGCAGATAGGCTTGGGAATTCGTGTTGGAACTGTGGACTTTGATAGGGTGGTGGGTGTATCATGTCGTTGCCGCTCATCACTGAACTCCATGATTTGTCTGTGGCGGCAGATGTAACAGATAAGGTGCTGTGTTTGGTGGGAGGGGGAATTGTAGTTGTAACTGGCAGAGCAATGGCAGCTTGATGTGCAGTTAGGGGTGTAGTCGCTGGAGAGGGACTGCTCGAATTGCAGTTTGTTGTGGTTGATGTCTGCAAAATAAAAAAAATACATATAAAATGAATCAGTATGAAAATTTGCACTAATGGAACGAGTACATTAAGTAAAGTTAGTTTACTTTCTTTACTAAACTATTTTTTAAACTAATACAAACATATTAAACAAAACTTGCAAACTTACTGTAGAAGGAGTAGTTGAAGTTGAAGGAGTAGTAGACTCTTGTTTTCCCCATCCTGGTCCTCCAGAAGGTACGAGAGATACAGCAGCGTCGGTCCCACTATGTTCTGACTTTATTGAAGGAAGATTAGCTGGAGGTCGTCTTGCACTGGGCACTTTACCCAGACTTTGCATGCCATGTTTAAAAGGAGGAGTACTTTTTTGTTGTTGCTTTTCAGATGATTCGCCCTAAAAACATGAGGATTATTGAATAGAGCGTTTGAGAGCACCAGTAATTCTGTTTAGTATAATTAATAAAATGCACATTATTTACAAGGTCAAATGTGGTAAAGTAGGCAATAAAATTATTAAAAATGAAAAGTGTTAAATACTTAAATACTAGAACTAACATCAAGAGGTAAATACTATTTACATATATCAATGCACAGGCACCGTGTTCGGTCTTTAAGTCCTCCTCCTCAGTGTACGTGTGACTGCCGGTAATGACTTTTAAACTAGTTTTGCTACTTATGTCGGCTTTGCGTGGAAAATGTCGTAAGAACATTATATATGTTTTCCGTATAAATGTATATATATATATAAATAGCCAACTTTATGACATCAAGACGCAAAATTGTTCGTATCTCTTTGACATCCGTTAACGTTGTAACATCAAAAATCGGATGTCACAGAGAATTCTATGCTAAATCGTCGTGTAATATCTGTGAGACAGTGAGGACAAAGTTTCAGATGGACGTTAAAATACACTGATTTAAGAGCGATTATGTATATTTAGTTGTGGTGTGTATTTTGTAGGGGGCGCGCAAGAAAGCTGGTGCTGTATATTTTATATACAATATTCCGATATGCTCAGTCGATTGCGTGACATCCATGTATTCACAGCGTATATTGCTTCTCATTTAGCGCACTCTGTGTAATCTGAAATTTGGCAATAGCGCTACTATATGGTGCTTTTAATCTTACGTTTTAAGGAAAGTAATTGCATGTTTTAGTGCTTATATTAAGAGGGGCGTTTACCTATCGAAAATTAAGGCATCGCCGTTTCGCGTTTTTTGAATTTATTTTGTAATTTTAGAATCTCAAATTTGGGTTAGTGGTGCAAAAGGCATCAACTTATAATGTCAAGGTCCGTTTTTGTACTAATTTATTTTCTTAAGAAAACTATGTGTTTTAGAAATAACCACAAAAATGCATGAATTTGATTAGTGTCTACTAACTAAGGTTGGTACACAAAAGAAAAAAAACAACCTCTACGCGCCAGCTGCACATTTGATGTAGGTACGATATAAAGAAAAAATCAAATTTATGTAATTATTTTTAAAGATAAAAAACATTGAACAGTAAACCTTGTCACACACATTTCACACAAGGTTTTACGCGTGGTCTATCCCCACTTTACGGTATCTCTACCGGTCCCACCGAAGACGAAAATCTATCGGAATCGGTCGGCTATTGCAGACTTAAATGTGAGTGACAGTTTAATTACAAATTGTCACTGGCATTTAAATATCATATATACCTATAATATTCGAGTGTAGAATAAATATAATAGTTATGGGCACGCGAAAATTGGCTTATTATAAAACATCAACAACGTCAACAGTACCGTACTCATTCCTTATACATATGTTTCCCATGTATAGTATTCCTTAATCTATGAATAAAACCGAAGGGCTGTAATGGAAACCGAATATCGTGTAGCTTCACTTACTCACATCCCCTTGCGTCTACCCGTCCCGCGAGTAATTTACGTTGCATAGGTTTCTATTTGTTGGTAAATGCCCATCTTAAATGATTTTGTTTGCAATTAAAAAAAAAATAGGAATATAACGAATTTTTTATGTGGCTCCTTTGAATGACATATTTAATTTGATAGGCTTTTTAAGTGATTCGAATCATTCCGATTTTGAGAAATCTAAACCATCTCCTCAATACACCGAACTTCAGCATGCAGCAGATAGGTACAAATACACAGCATAATCTCCACCAAAATAAAATAGAGGAGGGCCAAAGTGTATTTAACGAGCTTGGGGAAGTTAAATTTTCAAGTAAAAATAAAAACGGAAGTCTTAAAAGGGATAAAAGAGAAAATTGTGTATACTGTGAGATGAATGTTACCATATTTTGCACGGCATTTGATTTGTAATCACAAGAAATTTGAAGTTGTTAAAATAATATCCCTTCCAAATAATTCTAAAAAAAAGAAAATACTTGCTTGACGAACTTCGAAAAAGGGGCCTCTTTGCCTCTCGCTCTCCCTCTCAATAATTTTCTTAACTTCTAGGTAACTTTATAAATTAACTTGGGGAACAGGGATTTATAAATCCAGTGAGAAGACCAAATTATGTACATCGGAAAAAAACCTCTGATTATTTACCTTGCTCTGGTTGCAAAGGCTCACACGAACCTATCTTCATAGGTACACGAAAATGTGGTCTGAAAAGTTTCAATAAAACGATTCAAAACATGCACAGGCATATAAAGAAGGGTCTTTATATGCCTGAACAAAATAATTTTGAAGATTTAGAGTTAAATATATTTCCACATATGCAATCTGATGATATTACAAACTTGTCTTGAAAGACTTTCTAATTAAGCACTACAGTCAAACATATTATAGGTGCCACGACATGTTTCTCAGCGCATACGGGAATTGGCAAGATTTCTAAAAACGTTGCAAGACAGGAAACCAAAATTATATCAGTTAGAAAATTATTTAAAACCATGTTACTTTGATCATCTAGTCGATGTTACTAATGAAATGTCCGGTTATTATCCAGATAGAGATACCTACGTTTAAAAGTCCCTCACTTGTTTTATGATGGGCAACTGTCCGCAAACAGGTTTACAATATTATAATATTTTTTGCTACCAAGGAAAGTGATTCAGTTAAAAATAAAGAAATAAAAACTTTAAAGCAAATGATAGAAACTCAATTCCGCATTTATGTTTCTACTAGTGCAAACAAGAATTTATCTTCCAAGACTTGGAAAAAAAGAGGTATTACATTAACAGAAGATGTCATAAAAATGAATGAATATGTTGTTCAGGAAGAAGAGAAATGCTCCAAGGTGTTAGAAAGCGATTCGGATAATTTATCAAATATTCGCAATTTAACATGTTATTCTATTAAACAGAAAACGTTCCGGAGAAGCTCAAAGAATTAAAACAAAGGATTATTTAAGAAAAGAGGCTGAATCGGGAGTTAAAGATATTTATCAATCGCTGACAGTAACGAAGAAAGTTTTAATTAAAAATACAAATTCGGGGAAAGAAAGGTAAAGCTGTACTGTATTCTTTACCAATGCAGAAGCATACCTAAGTTTTATTGAAATTCAGGGAATTTGTGGCTTCTTCAAATCCTTATCTTTTTGCCAATCCAAGTACTGAAGATAGTTTTTTGTGGTCGTACAAAATACTGAAGAAACTTGCTATTGCTTGTAATATAGTAAATATTGAAACTATAACAACAACACTAAGAAAACATTTTGCGACCATTGCACAGCTAATTTCCATGGAAGGAATGGAAGGCCATGGAACAGCTATCAGCCCATTTTGGTCATGAAAAGGCTCCCACCTAAATTATTATAGAAAACCTGATAAACTGCAAATTGCTAACGTATCTAAACTTCAGCTTCTGGTGGAAAAAAAACTTTAGAACGTATTGATCTTGACATTCCTGATCTTCATGACACCAATTATAATATATCCCTTAATAGAAATAGCAAAGTAAACACGAAATTAAAAATGTGAAGAAGTTGAATGAAAAATCTGATGATAACGTGCATGTGTGAGTGGTATGTAAAACATCAAATATATACTAACAAAAAAAATCCTTCTAGTTCGCAGAGAACCAAATAAGCTTACCGAAGAGGAGAAATAGCTCTAGTTTAATAGCCGATGATGCACATCGTCATGTTGATAAGAACTAGGTAAGGATATTACAATAAAAACAGAAATAAGGCTAGTTAATATCGCAATCGCTTAGTCTACATGTCATATTTTTGTTCCAATATAATACAAGTGAATCTTTTCTGCACGTAGGTAAAACAAGGCCGTATTCTAGCCTGGACAAGTGAGCAAAAAATATTTGTCGATATGTTCTTCAAAAAGTACTTGACATCCAAGAAACCACCCAAAAAAAATGCGAAGAGCTAAAAGAACTCCATTCAACAATATTTCGTAATAAAACATGGCCACAAATAATAATTAATCAAACAATAGGAAATACTGTTTTAAATACATGCGAATGGTTTTTTTCTTTTTATTATTATACTATGTATGTACTTAGTCATTTATTTTCAGAACATTAGGGAAATTTTATTTGTTTACGAGTTTTTCCTTGTAAAGTATTAGTGGGTTCTTTTTTTGTAATCAAGTTTTAAGTACGTATACGTCTGCTATTTCAAGCTGCTAGAAACTACAGCAAAAGTAGCAAGTGTAATTGTTGGACATCATAGTAAAATAGGCAACATTGTTTGGATGTCATAAGATCCACAGATTTTTTACGGATGTCACAAGAAATGCTAAATAGAAATATATACTGAATATACAACGGATGTCAAAGAGGTGGTTCAAATTTATTTTTATTTTTCTTATATAGTTCAATTTAATACTGTCAAAGACACTTGGTCCTTTAGTCCAGAAAGTCATATTCTTGTATTGTACGTATTTGCTTCCTTTAAGGCGGATGTTGGAACGTCAAAATTTTTACTGGATGTTACAAGATACCGTAGTCGAGTATGTATATATATATATATATATATATATATATATATATATATAGTAAAATTATTAAATATAACGATTCGTTTTGTGCACTTTTACTAAAGCAATTTGATTTATCATCACAGCAATCTCGTGCGAATTTCGAGCCGCCCTCCACAGATGCAAAATAATAATAAAGTGCGTTTACCCGTTAGAGATTATTGTTCTTTGATCGGATCCTATTTATTAGTATAGAACGGCCGTCAACTTGTATTATAAACCGTGTCCTAAGTTAAGTGTTCATTGCTAACTTCCTTATATTGAAGCTACGAAGTTGGTTAAATTAGAAAAACAATTGAGGTGTCATTTCCGAGATATTCACAAAACTTTTTTTTAATAGGATGTATATTTCTATATATTTTGATTAAAAAATTATAAATGCATTGTAATGTAAAATTACAAGAAAAGTGTACTTATTGTTCTCACTATAAACAAATAGGCAAGGGAAGGAATAATATTACACACTAGACAGTCAGAGATAATTTATCGGCAAGCTTAATTTATGTTAAACTGTACAAATTAATAATAGAAAATAATAAATTCTGGTCAAAAGAATTGCCGTTTTCAAGACATTTTTGAGCTTTGCTGGTAACGCTTCTTGTCGCCTTGTGAATATTTCTGCCAGAAATGTTAAAGTGCGTCTAATTTTGGCCGGAAACTTCATCACATTTATAAACAGTATTGCATAAAATCCCATAGATAGAAATCTAGGGGAAGTGGTGTGTTAGTTATTAACCATTATATTATTTAAGTTCCGGCACAGCAAATCTATACTTTCAAGATAATTATGAAAAGGTAGAATTCCTTTCTGAGAGAATAATGAATGCGCAAGCAGTTAACTAGCGGTATGTATTCTATAAAATTTCAAGAACAACATAACGTTCCCAAATGTAGATGCCATGATAAACAATAGGACGGACCAATAATTTTATGAATCTATTAAACCACGCTAAATATTCAAACTAAAGAGATTTTAGGAATTACGTAGATCCATTATAAAAGTATTTTGTCTGCTCTAGTAACGTTCATTCCTTTTCTGTACATACCTGAATTAGAAAAATTAGATTCACGGTACCATAAAATTATGTAATTTAAATATTCCAGATGGGTTTTACAGAAGTTTATCAACCAGTTTCAGAAAGTTATTGTTCTTGCGTCTACTGGTAATAAAGAATACGATCTTTTTTTCTTATATGGATTTTCTCAAAATAATTTGAACTGTACTCTTCTAACGTATAATTCTAGGGTAATGTCTGTGATAGACTTTTCGTGAAATGTTCCAAAATTAATTGGTAGGCTTACTTTTGCTTCCCTTTCACTATGAAGCCTTCTTTACTCTACTTTCCTTAAATGCGGATTCATTATTTCGTAATTTTCTGAGTAAACACTAAAAGTATTGCTTATTTAGTACTGGACAATCCAAACATTTGTTCTGATAATACCAATTTTCTTGAACAAATCAGATACATATATCTATCTCTTAAGATATCACGTTTTTCTAATGCGCTAATAGCAATAATTAACACTACATGTGACTATTTATTCCACAATAAGTGTACATTATTTTAACAATTATCGGAAGATACATATCTTTTGATTCAGAATATTATTTCTTCCAAAATAAGACAATGTATTTTTGTAAATATCTCGCAAATGAAACATTGTATTTCCATTTTTACAGTACCAATAATAAGCAAGTCAACATTGGTGAACAACTTTGGACAGTGTACATAACATAATCCATACAGCACAAAAATGTCTTATTTCTTTTATACGATTTCAAAAAAAGCATTCTTCTAAGCTTATACAAATAAATATAAAACAATTCGAAATTGAAGATGAAAGCTTTGAATTTAAAAAAAAAACGTTTAACTTTGGTATACCTAATAGCACTTTTTTACAACGAGTTGACTAAGATTGCAATAATAAAATTGAGAAATATCTTATTAAACGCTATCTAAAATGTAGGATTCATAATATTAAATAATAATCTATCCAATACCATAAGTACTGTATAATTTATCCAAATGAATGAATCATTGTTTACTTTCTACCACATAGCCGACATAATCAATGAATAATTTCCGTCTCGGACTGATAGATTACACATGTGTATATGAAGTATCGAGAAGCTAGGTTTCGTTTATCTATCAGTTATAAAATAATGCTTATTTCTTTTGAGATAAAGTATCTTAGAAACCCGAAAACAAACGTTTCGCATTGCTTTGCTTTATTTAAATGTTGAGCTTTTTATGATGAATTTTGATTTAATCAAATGTTTGTATATAAATTTTGCTCAGCATATTAAATACGGAGATACAATGCAAATATGACAACAGAAATCTTATTCCAAATTCTTTGATGCAATTTGTGAAATGGTCCTGCAAAATTAATTTCATCTGGTCCATAGAATTGTTATACCATATGATCATATATTTCTACCCTCTAGAAGGCTATGACATTTTTCTGTTTTAAACTTAAGTTGGTACCATAAGGTAAGTTAACTTATTAAGTTATATTATACTGATGATTAAGTGTCAATTAATAAATACATTAATGACAGATGAATTTTATTTGTCAGAACATACCAACATAATATTTTCAAGAAATAACTTCATGGCTTGCTAGAGGGTAAATATAAATGATCATATTGTATGATTTAATACAACGGTGAAGCAAACAGTAAACAAACGTGTGGTATATGTAAGGAAATGTGATTTTTTTTGATGAGAGCGGAAATACAAATAATTGATTTTTGTGCAAAAGTATGTATATTTTTTAGATTTAAAGGATTTATTTGATATGTAAAGGCATTGTACACAAAGAAGGAACAAATAAATCAAGATTTGTTTGTAGAAAGAAATAATTATATGCGGTAATTTCTAATTCTTATTAACTTTTATGTAGCTCATAAATAATTTAATCCTCTATGCAGGGAATACCTAATATACTGGCTTCTGTTCAGTTACCATTAGTGACCTGTTAAATGCAATAGAAACACTAATAATGGTCGCATTCAGCAGAACCGTTCTCGCCCCAACTGTTCAGTTGGCAACAGTTGAGATGGTCGCTGACAGCTCTGTTCTCATCTATGTGATAGTGTCATCTGCAATGGAATTCAGAACTTTCGATATGTCGATTGTCAAACTGAAGAGAGATTCACGGTGATCAGCGATAGTCGAACAATCACGCGATTGAGAAGTGCTGTCAAATAAGCATCTTCTAGTAAATTTGTCAAGATCGCAAATAGAATCCGTGTGAAGTTGTTTGATAAAATATTATTGGACTTTTTGTTTTGTTTTCTTCAATATTTGGTATTATTTTGAGGTACATTTTTAATTTCTGGACGTTAAAATATGTAGTATTGTTTTATTTAATCTGGACGCTTAATGCAAAAATAGAATAATGTTCACAGTTGTTTATTCACCTACATGGTAAAGTATTTAATAAACTCATTGTAGGAAACCCCACCCTATATAACTTATTTCTAATCACGCCGTACAAAATATTGCAGCTCACGAAAAGGTAAATGCAAATCGTAAATTCCGTTTGCAAAGACATCAGGCATGCGATGTTAGTAACCCTTTCAATTTGCCAGAAGCTAGATTTAAGGATTTTAACATTACAGATACCTCATCTTAGAACGATTCAACATCTGCTTCACAGATGTAATATCTTTATTGTATTTGTGTGAATTATATTAATGGAAACGTTCAGTGTTAACACCTCATTTACATACGGAGGTACTTGTTTACCCATTTTTATGGCGGCAATTTTGAAAAAACGTTTAGACGAGCTTAAGAGATGTACAAATATTGAAGTAAGACAGACATAAAACCGACACCGTACCGCATGTCGAACAAAACGAGCATTTTGTTCGACATCACGTAGGTAGGGATTCGACACAAATGTCCAAGTTCTGAATCCTTATGGAGGTACTTTTCACTGCTGCCGTCATATTATAGAATTATAAAGAAATCGAATAAACAATAGTAATAAATTGTTTTTCTGCATTATGTTATGGCGTTGTTTTCATTCCAATATTATAATTACTTTTCTTCGACATTTAATAAGCATATTTTACACTAACATGCAACATAATAATAATTACTATTTCACATCAGATATATTTCCTGTAAACTTTCGACCTCTCACTCATTTTTACTTCTATGGATCATTATTCACGAATAAATGTATGTTGAATAAAAAAAAAAAAAGTTAAAAAAGTCAGTACGATTTAGTTTATTTGATTTACTTTTCTAGTAACTTCCTCAAAATGCTGTATTGGAACACGTTAAGGGCGCTTACGCAGAGGTGCCGACTAATTGCCGTGAGGTAGGATGTAAGGGGGTGGCGCCATATGCGCTAATGTAAATTCCGCCATTGTAAGGTATTCGTTAAAATAAAACAAATAGCAGAAATTTTTGTTTTTATTATTATGTTTTTGCATTAAATTGAATATAAAGGATTAAATTAAGGCTTGGTTGGGAGTACTTTCTTATAATTCAAATTATTTACTCCTACATTTCACTCTCAAAGTTAGCAAAATTTACATCATAACACGGTTTCAGAAACTTTATTTTAAAAACTAATTCCAGTCGAACATGCATTGAGCCTTTGTTTATTTGTGTTTCAAATTTCATTTTGATATTTCGTAAATGAAAGCGGTACTGTTGTTTGAACGAAATCTTCTAAAGTACAGAATTTACATTAGCGCATATGGCGCCACCCCTTACGTCCTACCTCACGGCAGTTAGTTGGCACCTCTACGAAAGCCCCCTTAATGCGCATGCTGATCAAAATACGTTGACTAATGAGCATAGAATTCCGATCGCTCCACATATTCAGAGTGAACGAATGTAGCGATTAATGAACAGTTGCGCAACTGTTGTTCCTGCTGATCAGTGTTTATTTACGAAGGACGAGCACTTATAACCCGGATTTCTGCTCTCAACGCTATTTCCATCGGCTAAACTCAATGCAAAAATGGAGAAACACAATAGCCTGCATGGAGCTTTAAGTACACTATTTTAATTCAGAGTTTCTGAAGTTAAGTATACTATTACGATAGAAAGCCATTTAAGCCAAAAAGTGACAAAGGTTTCTTCAGCAGAGAAAGTTATGGTTACATAGCTTTGGAACATATAAGGTGTGATATTTAAACAATTTGTTTTATATGCACGCTCTACAATTACTGGCCAATATTACTCACTCTTTTTGACATAGCAACATGTATTACATGCTTTTGTTTTTAAAGCCAATAAAAAATTGTGTTCACAGCGATTTTCTTTTCAAGGAGATTACTTTCTTCAATATATCGGCAATGTTATTAAACTCAGACATTTCCTTTGCCGTCAACCTAGTCTAAGTATCTCGTTACGTTAAGTCCCAAGTAATCGACCGATGCCTCAAGAAAACCCACCTTTAACATCTCCTAATTATCTCACCTGTTGTTTAGTCTAAGTATATAGTTACGTTAAGTCCCAAGTAATGGACCGATGCCTCAAGAAAACCCACCATTAACATCTAATTATCTCACCTGTTGTTCGATTTAGCTACTCTTATATACCACTTTCATCAACGCGTTTTCGGTATGCTTTTTATGATTATGATTTCAATTACCTATTATCGCAATCTGAGACTGATACTGACTCTTTGTTTTAAATCTCGCGTAGCTGCTTTTGCTCCTGATTGGTCAGAACACTTAGTGTCTACCGCTTGTCCCACAGATTTTATTTACGACATTTGTGAAGTCCATACAAAATTCATATACGCTAAGTATATCATATCGTACGAAATAGTTCACATTCACGTGTAACCGTCTTGTAATTAATCCCTGCATGTATTTACTGTTCCTACTAATATTCATTATTTTTCAGCATTTATTAATTTACTTGCATTATAAATTAACTATAACTATATATAATATAGTTAGTATATGTGAGTTCTCATTTATTTAGTCAAATTAAGACATTGTTTCTCTTTATTAATATTTTGGCTTACTATTATATCCTGTATAACCACAACAACATTACGTTAATCAGCTAACATTCCACTTAAACAATAACTAGTATAATTTAACACTCCCGACAGTGGAAAATATTAAACTCGCTTCCATTTCAGGTCAAAAATTAAATATTAAATGTAGCCAATTCCAGGAAACTAATTTATGAAATGCATATTAATTAATAATAGGAAGAAATACAGACATCAGTAACAACACCGCTAGCAAAGAAGTCAGTTCAGTAATCAAACAGTTTTGGAGACAAATTTACCAACTGAATCTTATCATTGTAATATTAAATTAGGCGTAAGTTTAAGTGTAGTTCAAATAAAGTGATTCGTATTACAACCGCACTTCATTTATAAACTGTCACCGAAGAAAAATAATAAAAGTATATACGTCCATACAACTCGTGCATGGTGAAACCATCATACGTAGGCTGCACACGCTGAAACGTATTATTAGTTTTATTCAAACTAGTAGCAACAAAAACAAGTGTTAAATGTTGCTGTGAAACGCAAGGACAATGCTTTATTAAATTTTGAATGCAATTTGCCAATAATGAGTAGAACTTGCATATTTTTTATTACACATCTGTCTCTATTTTACTTATATAGACATATTTTAGTCATATTTAATTTGCTAGCTTATTAAACTTTAATAAAATGTCATTCATGAGGTTGTTTTGTTGAAATATGCGTCTTCTCAACCAATTTTGTACTCACTAGACTCTTAAGTATTTAATCACTACTTACTTGTTTTTCCTCAACAGAACCTTTTTAATATTCAGATTATTGTTCTTATTATACGGAACAATTGTTGCATAAATTATTTATATAATAAAAATTACGATTTTATTTAATCAATAGTACATCAATTTGCATTAAAACGTATTAAAACAGGTACATTTTATAAATATTGAAATTTAAAAAGACGGAATAAAGAATACATATCTATAGTAGGATTACCCAACAGATGCAGTAGCAACAGCGCACGAGAAATACGTCACTTAAACGTCATACGTAAAATAACGCTTACTATTGGTTCGTTTGCAAGGACGCCCACAATAGAATAATGGTGGAATTCTGTAACCTTCTCGGAAGCTCCGATTATCGTAGGCCCTGGCAACGAAGTGACGTTGCGATGACGATTTCAGAATTTTTAAAGTTAGTGACGTAGAAGTGTCAATTTACGATTTTTTGTACATAACCTTTATGTTTAACATGTAAACAGACATATCATCTCGTAAATATATACCATATATACGAAAATTGCTTGAAATATAATATAAGCGATTGCAAACATTTTTTTTTAAAGAAAATGTACGGAAAATTTTGTAATGCCAAGACATAGTATAAACATAGGTTTATACTGTGGCCAAATTTCAGCAAGAACTGCTACCATTAAGGGAGTTTCAAAGGACGTAGTATGACAGTAGTGTATAGTGAATTTGCAGATAAATGTCTTTTCGGACACGTCTGTGGATGATGAAATGTGATTTTTCTATGAAGCCAACAAGAACAGGTATTCCTATAAAGTGGACATTGTTTTTCTTACAAGAGTACCTAAACACAAGAAAATACATAAACCCAGCAGACAATATCCATACAACATAACGCATGTGAAATGTGCACAAACTAAATGTTCGAAAAAGTCTATCATGGTGTTCACAATAACTTCACAATTTAAGGTTGACTTTTTCATAAGAAGTCAAACCGCAAAGATTTTATCAATATGTAACTATATTGAACGATTAATGCTTTAGGCTCCAAAAAGGTAACATTAAGTTTTTACAGCATAGGGCAAAGTATATAAATGGTTGAAGGATATAGATGATTTTGTATTTAGAAAATTGACCAATCTTCTAATATATGGTTGCACTTGGTTTCAATATTGTTGTTCGTCCCAAATCATTTGTATTTTACTAGTTGTAGGAATGTATTACCTGACTAGGAAAAGGCCTACACAATAACATTTGATATCGAGTACACCAAATCATTCAATTGCAGGATATTGTTGTCGAGCCACTGAAGATATAGGAATTGAATGTTATGTTTATGTGCAGTTTTAACAGGAAAGTAATATTCAGTAGCTAAAATTGGCACATTTTCAACTCGAAAAAACGATAAGAATATAAAAAATTATTGTTTAATGGTTTAAAAAATATACCAGTATGTATTATAAAATAATGAAGACATTGGACTTGAATAATTATATTAATACTAGATATCACTTATGTGTTTCCTTTTAAATCTTACTTATTTATTGAAAAATAAAATATATTTTATTGCCAAATATATTTTTTTTATTAACATATAAAAAAAGCACATATATTATAATGGTAAAATTATAGAAAAGCAATTACAGTACCTGGAATATAAACAATACTTAGAAAAGAAATATATATGCAAATAAATGAAAGACTCCAAGCAAAAGTATTACAAGGTAAAGTAAACTTATGAGATATGTGTGAATTACAGTAAAGGCATATTTCATTTTAAAATATGTATCGACTAATGTACTATAATAAATTATTCCCTCATTTTTTTATACCTATCTAAAGTGTGGCAGTATGTTTTGTTTACTATGTAAATGCACTGATGTTAAATTTATATGGTAAATTTAATATTTTACCAGATACTTTCAACAGATTTTCAATATAATCCAAGATTTTGCATAAATCCTTTACACAAATTTTATATCCTATTTCTTATATATTTAAAATGTACATTATTTTCATGTTTAGGGTTTGGTTCATAAGACAACCTATTTGTTTTAAATTAGTTGTAAACACTTTTATATACATTAAAAATGCAAGTGCATGCTTCCAGTCACTTTGGGATGCCTCACATTCTTCCAATTTCCAAATAATTTTTCTGGTTTTGAACTAAAAGATGTACATATATATATACATAATAAAATATAGAATATAAGTCACAATTTTACCTGTAATATGGTGTTCGTCATTGCCTTACGTAATTGTAAATTACTCTTTAGTGCCATGATATACAGTATTTGTAAATTATACTAGCTATTTTCACAGGATGGTACATTAATGTGCAGAATATGGAGCAACACCAATAACAACTTTGCAAAATAGTATTTGTCATTTCGATAATATTCAATTCAATATTAAGCATGCTTCTGAGGAATTATTTATTGGATTGAATAACAATAGTTCCATAAGATAACCAATATCACCTGCATTGAAATATGTAGATTACATTATTAGAATGTTATCGTACAACATAATTACCCATGCATAACATTTTTTTGATTCACAGTTTACGGGAAATTTTATCTGCCCAACAAATTTCCTCATCATGTGATCTTATGAATTACACAACTAACTGATATCTCACCAAATAAAACAAGCTATTATTCTGGTAGCTGCCAAAGAATGTAAAATATCCATAAACTAAATATTGTTTAGACCTGTAACAAAGATATTATGTATGTACACTGTATAGGTATAGACACTTCAAGTAATCTTCAAATGTAACTACATATATGTATATTATTTACCTGGATAAGGCTCCGAACTCCAAAACTTTCGCTTAAAATGCTTTTACATGATCGATTAACTGGTTTCGTAAAAAGGCATATAATTTCTGGAATAAAGGGAATATATTACACTCTATAAATATATTTTACATAGACAATCCCTACCTGTTGTGGTCTACATGTAACAATAATGCTATAAAGTCATATTTATATTTGCAAACAAGAACGATAATAAATATAAAATTATAACCTACAAAACTTGATGACCAAAAACCTCGTGACACTTCTACGTCACTTAACTCTAAAAATTCTGAAATCGTCATCGCAACGTCACTTCGTTGCCAGGGCCTACGATAACCGGAGCTTCCGAGAAGTTACAGAATTCCACCATTAATTTAGTATTGTGTTTTGACAGTTTCAATTTTGCATTATTATTATTTTATTCTTTCTCAGTTTCTTTGCTTAATATCTAACAAAAAGTATTTCTGAATACTACTATACATTGTTTTTGTGACAAACGTAAGTAAGCGCATGAAATATAACATCAGAAGATGATTTTGAAATATCTACTTTATAGGCTATAAACTCAATCCTCCGTTTAATCAAGTGTGGTATCAGTCTGCCCCTTTGCGTAACATTATGGAGAATTCACCTCCTAAGAAGAGGCTCTCCAAACATTTTACAGTAGAGGACAAGGGGAGGTTTTTGAATATATACAAAACCTTACAAGAACAGCCATGTACTTCGAAAATGGATAACATTGCAACTACAGCAACAGCAGCAGGTAAATATTAATGTTATTTTTTGAATAATAAAGTCTCATTTTGGTGATTTATATTCAGGAATAACAGAACGTAGTGTTTACAAGGTTTTGCAAGAATATAGTGCTGAGCATAAATTTCAATCACCAAAGAAATACCATAGGAAAAAGGCCATACTGGACAACGTTGATGATGTAATGCGGAACAGCATTCGAGGAATTATTCATCCCTTTTTTTTAAAAACGAACCTCCAACTATACAGAAAATTCTTATGGTGATAAATGAAAGAGACGATTTACCAAACTTTAAAATTTCAACTCTCAGAAAATTAATAAGAGAACTGAACTTTCGGTAAAGTATAATGAAAATGTTTGTTTCTTTTTATAAACAGTTTTGCACTTGTAGTTATCAGAAGAGGAATCGTAATAGTATTCTAAAAGAAAAAATGATATTATTACTTGGAGGAGACAATACTTACGTAAAATAAGAAAATATCGTGAAGATGGAATACCGATATATTACTTAGACGAAACATGGGTGAACGCTGGGTACACAATAAAGAAAGTGTGGGCAGACACATCAGTGCTTACTGCGAGACAAGCATTTATAGATGCTTTGTCCCCAGGCCTTAAAAATCCTCCCGGAAAAGGTTAATTATAATACACATAGGTTCTGACGAGGGATTTGAAGAAGATGGCTTGCTACTTTTTGAATCTAAAAAGACAGGTGATTACCACGAAGACATGAATGCGGAGAGATTTGAAGAGTGGCTTCAACATATTCTGCCCTATTTGAAAGAAAATGCAGTGATTGTTTTGGATACCGCACCATATCACAGTCGCAAAATAAATAAACCACCTACAGCAAACAACCGCAAAGCTGAAATTCAACAATGGCTTGTCAATCAAAACATATCATATGAAGATGACATGGTGAAGGCAGAATTATTAGCATTAGTTAAGGAAAATGTGACCGGCCTTGCGAAATATGCTGTAGAGGAGATAATTGAAGCATCAAATAGAAAGGTATTGCGGCTACCTCCTTACCATTGTGAATTAAATCCGATAGAGTTGATATGGGCACAAGTAAAGGGGAATGTTGCTAGACACAATGTATCATTCAAACTAGAAGATGTAAAGGAATTATTTCAACAAGGTGTGTTCAATATTTCATGTGAAAACTGGAACAACGCAATTAAACATGTGGTTAATGTTTAAAACAAAATGTGGGAACTTGATAATTTAATGGATTGTTAAGAAGACTCATTAATCATAACAGGTGATGATTCCACTACATCATCTTCAAGTGACGACTAATTATTAGTGAGACTAATTTGATGCTGTTTTATTTAATATGCTCTTTTTGTAAATCACTGCTTTCTTATACTTTATTTTTCATATGTAAATTCATCTATTGATGAATGAATAAACACATTTTCTTTGTATCATGTAAGTAATCATAGAAACTTAAAATATATTTTCTCCTAATAGTATATACACCGTGTCCAAAGTTATCGGTGCACTATTGCTATCTCCGTTATTTCTTGAGCTACGATTTCGGTTAAATTAGCAAACTAGTAGGACTTTTTTTGCTGATTAAGTTAGTCAAAACAGAGAAACAATTGAAGAGCTAGTTCCTTAGATATTCACAAAAGTAAGAAATTTTTAAATGGAACATCCTGTATATTTTGACATATTTTGAAAGATAGTTATATTCTAAACAAAAAGTAAGTAATACACTATCGTCCTAATTTTAAAAATAAGCGAATAAAATGCACTTAAACTCTTTGATTATCATTACTTTAATACTACTTACATATTAAAGTAATGATAATCAAAGAGTTTAAGTGCTTTTTATTCGCTTATTTTTAAATTTAGGACGATAGTGTATTACTTACTTGTTGTTTAGAATTTAACTCTTTCAAAATATGTCGAAATATACAGGATGTTCCATTTAAAAATTTCTTGCTTTTGTGAATATCTCAGAAACTAGCTCTTCAATTGTTTCTCTGTTTTGACTAACTTTATCAGCGGAAAAAGTCCTACTAGTTTGCTAATTTAACCGAAATCGTAGCTCAAGGAATAACGGAGATAGCAATAGTGCACCGATAACTTTGGACACGGTGTATATTGCATTAAAAATTTCCGAACCTGTCGTTTTCTTTATTTCTTCCCATTTACAAGCGAATTGGAAAAAAAATAAAATTAAATTACTATATATTCATTAAATGTGCATTTCTTTAGAAGAAAATTATTCTTTGATTTCACCACTTTAGAGCTACCTAAAGCTTGCTTTTAATAAATTGTTATACAAATGCCACTATATACAGAATAACAAAGTTCTTTATTATAATGTACTATTCCAAATCTAAAGTAATCAAAATTATTAGTAACTAGTTGCTTAAATAGAGCTTATGTTACGTACCTATATTGCATTAATTTCCGTCTATTATAATTACATTTATATAGGAGAATGTAGAATACTTGCATCGAAATGTGGGGTTAGTACTACATATTTGTTTATAATGTCTAATGTCAAAATATTTATGGTTAAGGCTATGCGTTAAGCGTTGTGAATTTGCCTTTGTAAGCTATTAGGTCAATGCATTGTTGCTACTGCATCTGTTCGGTAATCCTACTATAGTGGAGGCAATCCTTAAACCGTTGCACGTCATTACTCGTTAATGACGTCATATACTGCAGCGTAGTCAAGTCTGTTTGAAAAATCATATGATTTGCACGCCATTTTAATGTAAACAAATTTGACATATAAATATCTGAAAAATATAATTGTGTATTGTAAATTTTATAATTTTTTGGGTGGTACGGTTTTTAAAAAATGAATGACGTGCAACGGTTTAAGGATTGCCTCCACTATATAGAGCGGAAGCCTTGCTATTTGAAATACAGCAAAATGTAATTTTCGTCACGTACATTTTAATTGTACATGAAAAAACGTACATTGTAATGTACATTAAAATTTGCCGTGTCAAGTGGGCGTAGGAGTATTAAAACTCATTCGACAATTTCTCTTGCAACACACAAACAAAAGATTATATATAATTAACAATAGAAAAATAAAACAAAAAAAACACGTATGTATAGTAATATATTATTTACATCAATAATAAAGTAAATTTACAATCAGGTACAATGTAATGACAATAATGATAAAATACGGTTGTCAAGAGCAATTGTAGATTATTATGTATTTCGTGAATTTCCGCATACTTTGTTCTTCGGTTTGGATGATAAGGTTAGTCACATTTCTCGAAAGATAGTAAGGCCCGTTGAAATGAATATAATAGACAATAACAGTCACTTCTAGCGCTTATGTCGTTTACCATTGCCGCAAATTGAGACAATTTAAATATATTAACTCTTTCAAGGGCAGGCAGATATAGGTATCGCATACTCAAAGTGGGCGGCAAAACGATCATCTATTTATGAACTGATATAATAATCATATTCGCCAAAAAAAAAGGTGATTTTTCATAGTGCACTTAACTTGTATGGAAATGTTCAAACAGAAAATATTTCAAAAGGATGGTATAACTAATAAACCTCTGCCACTTCAGAGTTAATCTAACAATTATTAAAAAAAAAGACTTTTCCCTAAAGGTAAGAGATAATATTACACCAATAGACGTTCTCATAGATTCCATCAAATAATTCGATATTACACCACAGTATGAAAAACTCACTGAATATTAAAAACGAATGCGAAAGTGTTAAATTATAATCAGAATAATCAATTATAGCTTGTCAAATCTAGCTTGATCTGTGAAGGGCATGCAAGTAGTGGTTTTAAAGATACTCTTATTATTATTATTATGTTGTCTGAAATGAAATTTATTGTTATATACTTATTCTCCCAGAAAATTGTCAAGCTATATTTAACAATCTGTATACACAGCAGTAGTCTATAGTAAACCTATGAGATCAGAATGCAAAAGAAGCTCACAAGATATCTTATTTAAAGAAAGACCAAAGAATGTGGTTGCAAAGAAGTCTAATCAACTAAGTCTTTACAGATACATAGTTAAAAATACAAAATAAAAACTATTCTGGTACAAGAACAGTGTATTTTGTTTCATGTACTTTACAGAGCAGATATAAAACAACTTATCTGTGTATAGTGTTGCATTCAAATATTGTTTATATTCAAAATTGTAATTTATACAAAAACAATCATATATGAAGAACTATTGTGATATTGATTAAAATAGAAAGTAGTATGTATAAATATGATTACATGATCTGTAGCATTTAAAATGGTAGAACTAAATTCTAGCAATTTAACACTGTGGGAGTAACATCAATTAAAAGAAGATGTTAGAAACTGCTTTAGCATGTTAAGTCATGAGGAACATTTTTCAGAAAAATGGTAACATATAAAAAATAGTTGTACAGTAAAATTCCTGTCACCAGCAAAACCCAATTTGAACCCAAAAAATACAATGTTAAGCAGAATGTCTAATCTATAAATATCTATATATAAGTATTGCAAACAAACATAAAGCAGAAATAAGGGTTTTGTCTTGCATCTGGAAGAGTCCATATTCTTATATGTAAACAGAATGTTCAATTATTTGTAAGCAAAGTACTTATGTAAGATTCTAAATTACTACTTGTTTTAATAATATAATTCCTCAAAATAGCTTTGCTTTTTTATTAGGTATATACTACCTTGAGGTCTTACACGATTGAACTCAATTATTTATGTAAATATCTTGTGACACTAAAGTCGAAGATATTTTTATAAGTACTAAATTATACTCTAACAACATTTGATAAAATTCAATTCAATTCACATTAATCGCATAAATACTTGTTCCATTTCATTCTTATTTAGAGTACTTACTTAAGTAAAAATCTTTGATGCAATTCATGAAATTCTAACAAATAATAATTGTATTCTAAATTATGATATATTTAGAATATTATGAACTTAAGCTTGTCTATATCTACCAATTTTAAGTTCACTTTTTAAGACTTTAACAAAATAGATGGCAAGTTGGTTGTTACATCTGTCAAATTTTAGTTCAATTAAAAGTTTTTATAATTGATAAATGTAAAATGCTATACCTTATTAATTTTGATGACCTTCAATTTTAAGTTCAATTGTAAATACCTAAACTGATAAATGTAAAAAGAGCTTGCAATAGAAATAATGCATTAACTATATTGACAAATTGGTCAATGTGTTTTCAAAACTGACAATACCACAATGTCAAATTTAGATGTGTATGGAGTTACTCCACTGATAATAGGTTATGAAATATCAGTAAAAAATACTACTCGAAACATTCATTTCTTATATTTATAACAAAATATGGTAGTCTTAAAGTAGATAATACTCACTCGACTAGCTCGGTAGAGATTATTTATATCTAATGATCGGTACTTCAACTTTGCTTTCTCCCCCTTGGAGGCCAGCCCTGACAAAGTAGACATGCTGTCTGCACGCAACCATTTAGATTTCCAGGACCCAGCGAACGAACCCTATTTCTACAAGTAAAACAACAGCAGACCTAATTAACTACTTACAAAACAGATGTTTTAATATAATGACAACTACATGAAATGTAACTTAGAACTATGTGCACTTCTTACATTAACAAAAAAAAAGTGTTAAGTGAATTATCATTGGCAAGGTCTAGTCCTGATAGAAGGGAATGGTGATTTATTTCATTGTTTAATAAAGATTTAAACTGATGAGTGAAAATGAAGATTCAAGAGTATCTTACAAAAAGTAAACAAATTTATATTATCTCTTGTTTGTAACAACAATCAATGAATATACCAAACTACTGTTAGAAAGTGGGTTTAATACACGAAAAAATAAACAATGCGAATAAGCTATTACAAAGAGCATCTACGTAAGCATAACATGAATACAGGTAACTTGCCCAGCCCCGAGTGTGGCAAAAAAATATTTTTTTAACACAATTTCATTCGATTATGTCTTTCCCCTACGCATAACGTAGTTTATGTTGAAATTAAACCATTGCGAACTACGTAAAACGCGTTTGCATAACAGTTCAAGAGAAAGAAAATTTGAGATCAATGAAAACATTGAATTATAAAATGCAACATATAATCACTCGGAATTAGTAAATTCAGGCCTACCTTGGTCCGTCCAGATGGGTAAACTGTAAACAACAATAAATAAATCCGATTGAACCTAAATTAGGACGGATGATCACAGATTTTACTATAACTTTATCACTACACAAACTTTTTCCACTTAAAATCAAAATGGCGCACGCCGACTACGGCAGATTTGATCAATATTGTGATGTCACAACATTAACTGTCAGTGCCATCTCTTGACAATGAACTACGAATTGACGCAGAAATACATTCCCAACAAAACAAAAAATATGGAAATTTTATTGACAAAATAAAATTAAAAGGAAATATGACACCTTTGTAATTGGGAATAAATAAATATTTTATTATGAAATGCAATACATATTGGTGATATTTTGTTAATAATTTTTAAACCTAAAATATATTTTATATTGTACAAAATGGTCACTACAAATTCTGATGATATGGACATTTAATTTTATGAAAATATAATACTAAATAGGCATAGGGTGTTTCAAATTAAAAGTAGTAGTATTCTTTTTAAATAGTTAAAAATATATAAAATTCTGAACTAACAATAAACAAGATATTCTATGATTATTAAAAAAATTCTATCCACGGACTTCTCGTGAATGTAAGATTTATGGTGGAGATGAATTAGTTTTGGAAAGTCGTGACTGCTGTTCTTTGCGGCACTCTTCTATTTGTTTGACCAATTGCTCTTTTAGGCGCAGTAATTCTCGTATTCTTTGATACACGGGATCCTATGAACGGAAAGACAATTTTATAAATATACAAGCACAACAAGAAAGAATATAAATTTACCTGAATTCTCATGCTAGGATTCCATCGGCAGTAATATGTTTTCCATAACTTAATGTGGCGTAAACTGGCTATCGGAATGATTACTTGTTGTTGATGAGTGTTTGCCCAATACAGAGGGTTCCGATAAAGATCGATTTGGCTATTTGTGTACGACCATAAAGACACTGTCAGCTCCTTGACACCTGTAAAGATGAAAAACTCATTTGAATTTGAATAATACTGAAAATTTACAGGTGCTATCATATATATTATGTCGTGATTTACTTTTAAATTTACGAGTTGCAACTGCCTTCAATATGCATGAATTGATTACCAGATGCGTGACAATAAAATTAAATCTATAACCAATGCTCATATACTTATAATCCTAATGTTATTATTATTCTTGATTACTCTTATAATACTTATTCCATGCCATTGGTAAATGAATAAAATATATATCATGGTAAAATTGTACCAATTCAAAAAAAAATATTGAAGAATCTATTAAAAACTATAGTATCAATTTACTAGTTTTAAGATTTAATATATTTTTCAAGAGCATAAACAAAGAAGGTTGGTGCAATGTTTGAATAAATTTAGTATCTTGTATCCTTCCTTTCAATAGAGCTTCACTGAGGCACACGGCTTGGGAAGGTTGATGCCATAATCGTGCAGATTATGGCATCAGCAGTATAGCTCGGTTAATATCTGATGGCACTCAGGATGCGCGAAGTGTGGCTAAAATATGTATCATGTGCGTTAAAAACATCGTTATCGAAAGCAATACACTACGATAGACAAAGTGCAACTAAATGAAATACCGACTAATGTTTTCAAGTCGGTCTTTACCCCTTGATATGTAGCGAAATCTATCTCTCACGTTTCATGCTGCGTTCTCCTTTTTTGTCTTAAAATTGTCATCCACGCAAGTGCCATCAGGTCTTAACCGAGCTATACCTCCCTTGAATGGTTTGCAATATATCTTAGCAACAGAAGCCGTGATCTGTATGTACATAAAACTGCAACTGATAGTTTGTTGTCGGCTTGGGGTGCCGCAGAGATCGGTCCTAGGCCCGCTGTTGTTCTTGATAGGTATATATATACATATACACACCGTTTTGAAAAACAGGAATCTATTCCACCTTCAAGACATATGAGATAAACAAACGGAGACTCCCAACTGATTTATGTACCAAACATGTTGAAACTTGTCACTCAGTGTTACCAACCATATACACATAGAGTTTGGCACTAAAATTCCCTACTTAGCCATTCGATGGTGCTCGGCATTAATATTCAGCGGTTAGTAACAATGCCATTTTTGCACAAAGAACCTTCTAATACATTCAATTATCAATTATGTACTTACGTTCTTGAACTCGTTCTCTCTCGCTGTTGAACAAAAATGTACCAAATCTACACGAATAGAGATGATCGAGAATCGTGATCAGAAAATATTCATTAAACTCAAAAGCATTCGGAAACTGTTGAGTGATTTGCCATACGCAGTCAATGAACTGTAGAAACACTGGCGAGCGATCTGCATCTGAATGATGGTCATCGCCGTGCCCAATACGCTGGAACAAGCCGCTAAATTTAAGCTTCAAAATGTTAAAAATCATATTAAGACTAATGATAATGATATGTATTTAATTAATTTAATTAGCAATAAAGCGTTAGTCGTATTGTTGCGTGATTAGATATTAATTAAAAATTATGCATTATAAAAACATATACGTTGAGTCACGAATTTCATATTTCTCTGTGTGTGGGGAGTGGAGTTAATAAATTTTTGAGTTGTCGGTACTTTATTGATATTTATGATGATAAAATAAAAGCATTTTATTATTAGTAGGACGAAATAAAAAACATTGCAACTTAAATGCATCTCATAAAAAATATAAAAAGGATGATCATTTATGCATATAATTAATTACCTGTTGAAATTTATGACCAAATGATAACCACTCCTTCTCTATCAGTACTTCAAAGCCTTTAATAGTTCTATAATATGGATCCAACATTAACATAGCCAAAGCTGTTAATTGTGCAGTTCGATCCCATCCGTCAGAGCAATGAACCAACACTGATGTTTTATGATTTTCTACCTAATATGCAAAGAAATATATATGTATTAACTATAAAAAATTTGGTGGTCACCATTTTTTTTAATATAATGAAATACTCTGAACAAAACGGTGTTTTCGTTAATAATATTTATATTTTAAAAAATAATATTTATATTTTAAAAAATATAATTAATCGAACATTTTTATAGTGTGAAAAAAAAGAATCACTCAGTTAAAGTATATATATTTTAATTAAAAAATGTTGTATAAATGTTAACTGTATTAAATTCACAAATTTCTATTGAAAATTTCATAATGAGTTGGCGCTCCAGTTAATGGAATGAGCAACCTTTTTTTTTTTTTTACTTATGTGTTTTTTTACTTATGTGTATTATAAAATAAAACTAATATATGGTCTAGGTCTTATGTAGCTAGGTTTTTATCAGAATTCCCTAAGATAAGAGCTACACGTTATGATAAAATTGGAGTCTGTGACGTCAGAAGTGTCTGATACATTAGAGCACGGTGTACCGCTACCTGTTGCTATGTAAAAGACCTTTACATTTTTTGCGGAAGAGAAACAATGATATTTGGGAATAAGTGAAAGTAGGATAATAGACTAGCGCGTGCGCCTGCGGTAGATAATTTTTAAGCATCGCGGCTGTCGCTACTCCACCAACAATACCAGCAATACTTTTACCCGGCTTTTCTGTTAACAGCGTGTAGCCTATTTGCGCACGCAGCTGGTAGAACAGGATAGTCTGGTGACGTCTCGGTGGGCGTATATATATAAAAGTCTAGTCCTGTTGTTGATTCGTTTGTCAGTTCTGGTTTAATTGTATAAAAATAAGAGTAACTGCCCTTTTGTAAAGTGCCTCATTAATCATCAACGTAACACGAATTTATTTTTCATCATTTTCCTTATAGTTAGTAAAATAAAAACAGGAAAACTTCATTTGTACCGAGTACTGATAAAGTTCGGCCAAAGACAAAACGAAAATTTATTGTTTCTTTCATATTTCCTTTATCACTTATTATTATCCGCAAGTAAACTATTATACAAAGTCTATTAAAAATATATACTTTTACTTGGTGATTTGTTTGTTGTTAACAAAATAAAAAAAACAAATGCTTGAAATATATAATGTAAATATTCTTAAGCGATAACTTTTTGGAAAGTTTATCAATAACATACAACATATGGTGTAGGCTTAATGATGTTTTTTGCACAGCAAACCACATCGAATTAATTAAGTAGGTACTAAATATACAAATAGTGACAACAAATAAAGAGTTAAGTCAAATAAGAATATGGACATACACGAAGTTGTACTTAAAAAATTCAATGATATTATAAAATGATTTGTGAATTGAATTAAGAAGTTATTCTCAACTTTCTTTTAAATCGTTTTACTGATAGATTTACACATGATTTTGGTATCTATTGTGTAGTTGCCAATGCCGATAGAGCAGTTCGGTGGTATTTATTCTCTGTCGTGGGATATCAATCCTATGTTAGTTTCTGCTGTTTAACATTGATCTCATGCAATCACGCTTGATAGTTCTTACATTGCTTAAATTAGTTGTTGGAATATATACATGGATGGCAGTGTCATGATTCTCAGTTTCTTAATAGTGGCCCACAATTCGTGGTTTGTCGTACTCGAAAAATTGCCCTTATTGCTTTTTTCTCTTGCATAAACATTATGTCTATATGGGTTAATGATCCATGCTAGAACGTCATTGCATATTTTAGAGTAGAATAAACGATAATAAGCAATCGGTGTAGTGTGTATATTTGCTAGACTTGCGAGGGTGGGTCAAGAAGTCCCTGAATATTGACTCTATTCGGTCGTTTTTGTTTCAAACCGGCATAGCTTTCTATGGAGCCGATTCACCACGAGAAGTTCACTGTCTCGACTGTTCCTTGGTCTCTGGTGTGTTGTGATGGATCCATGTTTCGTCCACGGTTACGAAACGGCACAAAAACTCGTTCGGATTGCGACTGAACAACGTCAAACATTGCTTTGAAGTTGTCAAACGATTGCGTTTGTTGTCAACTGTGAGTAAACGTGGCACCCATCTTCCGGATAGCTTGTTCATATCCAAATATTTATGCAAAATATGCCTGTAGCCCTTTTAATTTCGCGCATCTTCACTTGCAGATCGTCCATCCAATATCATACCGTGGATTTTATCGACCATTTCTGGTGTCGAGACCTTAATTGGGCGACCAGAATGTTCGCAGTCACTTGTATTGTAAAGATTCATGAAATTTATTTTTATGAAATACTTCAACAGTCACAGGTTATGTTAATGTTAACCTCACTTCGACATTGTATGCCAATTGCCAACTGTTAAATGTTAATACTACATAAATTTAAGTAATAATGATGAAGGAAATATTGATGGAAAAATCGAGAAACAAAAACTCAAAAACTCTTTATATAAAAACAACAAACAAATAAAAAATCATTAAAAAAACAGTTAAACAATAGAAGAATAGGTACAAGATGTGGTACATACACGATTTTTTTACATGAGTTGAAAACTCAAAACTACCCGCAAAATGGATTTTTAGCGGACAAGTTTGCTAAAGTTGCCTTGGCAAATTTTTTGCGGACCGAGTCCCCTAAAGACACATTTTACGGATTGTTTGGAGTTCGGAAAGGCAAAATACTCATTTTAGACAGCAAATAGCGAATGCAAAAAAATAAAATATAAAAATGAAACAAAATAGTTATTTATTATACAAGGGAAAAAAGTATTAGATTTTACCTCGAGGTAGTGTTTATCCCCCGAGACCTAAAATCTAATTTTTTCCCGTGTAAGTGCTCACTTTCTTCCCGGGGAAGAAAGTGAGCACTTTCTTCCCGGGTTGAAGAAGTGACATTTTGTTACCTGTCAAGAAAGATAAAATGTCAAACTTTTTTCCCGTCACAGGAAAAACAAACTTTTTAGGGTTATGTTGTTATATTTTTATAGCTGTGTTCGGATACCATAGCACAGATTTATTTGACTTGAACAGCTGATTCAATAAACGAACGAAAAATAGGAACACGAGTGAGAGTAGTGCATCTGTCAAATGTGTCTCTAACTTAACCTCAATCATCTACAAATTTGGTTTTTGTCATATGTAACACGGTAAACCTAAACGGTTAAAAGATGAATTTTGAAGAATGAAAATTGATTTGGCATTGTCTAATGTACGGATGGGATCATATGTTATTGGATGATGATGAAAATGGTATCGGAAATAATGAATGTTTTGAAAAAGTTGAAAACTTTGTTGAAGAAGTAGTACGACTAATCAATTTAAGATGCACTTCAGAATTAATCCGGAAACGTTTGAAGACATCTTACGGAAGTTACACTTTGTTAAAATGATCAAAGACAAGTCTGGACAACCACAACTCAATGTAAATAAACAGGACATGATTACAGTATAGTGCTTAGCAAATATGGAGAGTTTTAGGTAATTTACAACCTTGCATGTTCTATGTAACACGTTTTGACTTTAAATTAACTACAGAGTTGTAGCTGTACGATTTAGTATTAGCATATCCACGTGTTGGAAAGCCTTATACCGAACTTGTCAAAAAACACTTCTAGTTAACAGAAGATATCGTGTTGTAACTTAGCCTAGTGGTGAAAAAGCTCTTTATTTATAAGACAGTTTGAAGCCATAAATGGGACTCTCAGCAAGTGTTCTCGATATTAATTTTACAGTGAATTAACTGTGATAACTGATTTGTTTGTTTCGTCAGGTGTGATCGACTGTATAGATGGCAGTCATATGCGCATATTAACGCCCAAAGAACATACAAACACATATTTTAATAGAAATATATTTCATTCAGTGCTCTATATTTCGTACACTTTATACCACTTCAACTCCTTCGACCAACCAAGCAACATAACCTTACTATTTTTGACAACATTTACGATCTCGGTCGAAATACTCCTAGCAAATCGAGCTTCGTCTAATGCGTCCGAGGTCGAATATCCGAACAATCTAGATTTAGATCGATCTGCTCAACTTACAATAACCGAACGAGTTTTAATTATAGGTTTGTTCGAACCTGCAGTTCTGAACGGTTCTAGAACTAGTGCGCATGTCATTTAAGAAAAAGACTGTTCGGACCATGCAGTTCTGGAACTGCAAATTCTGAGAACTGATAGTTCGGTGTTCGGTCTTTCAGAACTAGTAATTCAAGAACCGTTCGGAATGGTTCTAACAGTTCTTGATGATGGGCTAGTATTTGAAATTCTGATAAATCCGGAGCATGCGAAATTGTCATTCGTATCAGCTTTCGCATTTTTCTGGTTATGTTTATCGTATTTATGTTGAACTTTAGAGTTTGGAGTTGTTGTAGGTTAGTTTTTAAGTTATCGTTCAAGTACCTATTTGTTTTTTATTTTATTTTGTGATATTATTAGAGTATTGGTGTGATTCGGTTCATCAAACCTATTTTTAATTTAGTTTTTATTCACACCCATTATATCAATTTTGTAATAGCCAAAGTAAACAGCTATAAGTATGTGACTAAACATTAATTTCTTCAAATGGTGGTTTATTGTTTTAGAAATTACTTCATTGACTACCATGTTCTTGAGTCTAGCAAGTGATTCTTCCTCTAAGAATGATGTGAATGTAATGGTACAATTATAGGAACTTGCGAACATGTGAAAAGTGAATTTATAATTATCATATATTCGTAGAGAAACTGACATATTTGTTAAACTTAGACAAAATAGTATTTAATATTATGTAAACTAAACTTATAATTTTTGGTTCGATGTGTCCCCCTTGAGACTTAAGAAAAATAAAGGGAATTTGTGATATCAACATATTAGATATCCGAACAATCTATTATATGTATGTGTTTGTACCAGCCTGTTACGTCATGAAAATTATAATAAATTGCAAGTTAATGTGACTCCCAGACTTGTGACACAAAACGTTCAGAGTCTGATTGATGTAAGTACCAAATCATGTAGGTATTGCAATTCAAATTACCAAAAAGGCTTCAATTCTCCAAAATGGATTGAAAGAGTCTACTACTTCACAGATTAAAAAAAAGAAGAGGATTTGGCTTTGAACATTGAAAATGTATTGTAATATATTTGTTTAAATTCATCATGATTGTTGATTTTATAGTTATGTAATACATATTTATTAATGTGTGTGTGCATTTGATGCACGTGCCAATTATTAATAACAGCTTGTATTGAAAATCCTTGTTTTATTTACCCGGTTTATCAGAAATATCCATTACAAAATTTTGAAAAATGTACTTCTGAATAACTTCTTCATTATTTTTTAAATCCTGTCGTAATTTTGATATGTAACATTTAAATGTTCATTACAATTGACATTTGTCCACCAGTTTGGTGTTTTTTTAAAAAATGCAGAAATATCCATAACAAAATTTAGAAAAATGTATTTCTTATAAACAACTCTTTCACTACTTTTTAAATGCTGTCGCAATTTTGGTGGTTAGATGCAGATGCAGTAACATTTAAATGTTCATTACGATTGATATTTGTCCACCAGTTTGGTGTTTTGTAATATATAAATATATTGCTTATATAAAAAATGCAGAATTATCCATTACAAAATTTAGAAAAACGTATTTCATATAAATAACTTTTTCATTACTTTTTGAATCCTGTCCCAATTTTGGTAGTTAGATGCATTAGCTATTTAACGTTCATTACGATTGATATTTCTTCCAATAAGTTTGGTGTTTTTTTAATATTACTATTACTAATGTTGGTAGTATAAGTTTCCCTAAAATTCCAATTTTAAAACTGTTCGAACCTTCAGGATTTCGAACCGTTCTAGAACCAGTATTTGGCCGGACATGCGCATTATTATCAGAACTACTAATTCTAGAACGGTTCCGGAACTGTTCAGAACTGGAGGTTCGAACAAACCTTAAATTAGCAAAAAGATGGTATAGGCGAAAATCAGTAAAGTGGCAACCCTCTGTCGGCCGCTTTACTAACTACTGAAATAGGGAAAATATTCAGTTTGCCATTGGAATGTGTAGTACTAATAAGTTGAAATTAGAGATAATTTAATCAAACCCATTATTTAATTAAGAATGGAGTACAAGAAGCAAACAGAGAAGGCGAAAATCAGTAAAGTGGCAACCCTCTGTCGGCCGCTTTACTAACTACTGAAATAGGGAAAATATTCAGTTTGCGATTGAAACGTGTGGGATAGGTGTAGTACTAATAAGTTGAAATTAGAGGTAATTCAATCAAACCCATTATTTAATTACGAATGGAGTACAAGAAGCAAACAGACAGAATGTTTTCCCGATTTCTTTAATATTTGAGAGCCATCTAGCGGCCACTGATTTTCTCCTATAAGCGATCGCGCCTACAGTGTTTGAGAGGCGGGTCATCGAAATTTTTGAGCGCGAAATTCAAAAATATTTTATAAAAGTTACGAAATATTTCATTGAAATGAAATTTATTTATTTTAATATTTCAAATTGGAATATTTCACTTTACATCACTAGTACGCCCGCACCGAAATTGAATAAACCAGTGTTGGATGGTTCCAATCGATGGTGAAGAGTCCCCATAACACTTTTCAACCTTTTTTGATTTGCGTGATGTTTTTTTTGCGCAAAAATAGTGTTTAATGAGTACACGAAATTCACTTTTACATAGACGCCTGTTTGAAATGGCTATCATAACAAAAGTATTTGACAGAGCAGCCTGAAAATTAGGGTGTGTTCTTTAGAAATACGCTTCTTGACAAGCACAATGTTGGATTTGAAGTAGACGCGCCATCTACTATTCAGGTACTTCTTGACTCAACCTTGTTTCTTCTATATGAGGTTTATATGTTAATCTCTTGTCGAACGTAATACTAAGAAATTTTCGATTTGCTGCAGTGTTGGTTCTGCGTTTGATAGTAAAATCTAACTTCCCGTTTCTTCTTGGTTTAATCATAGGCGATTAAGTGTAAACCGTGTCAAGGCTTGCAAACAAGTGGTATAATCAGTGTATTGCATACAGTGGGCAGATACATTGTCTGCTACATTATTCACAAAGGTAGGATAAAATAAAGGTTCCCATACAGATCTTTGTACAACGTCGCATCTAATATGAACGCAATTCACGGATGCTGTCATTTCAAAATACCGTTTTTCGGCACCTCTCAGGATGAGTTCTAAATATGGTGCCCTCTTGAAAACGAGAATGCATCTAGAAGTTTAGAAGTTTTCTGGCATCAGGATTAAAAGTAGGCACTTATAATTTCTGCTAATGGTATGGACAGAAACGATGCATATGTGTTCAACAGTTTGACGTTTAGATTCAAAATATCATTAGTGTTTTAAGCTTTAACTCATTCATGATGATTTCTATTTCATAATGTGTAGTAGGCATAAGGAATATAGGTTGTGTTACTGCAGTTGTTCTTTTGAGGAAGGAAACAGGAGGTGATATCGGAGTCGATGTTAGTGTGCCACTTTACAGAAGAATGTATATAGTGTTTCTCAAAGCGGTATACCGGGGTGATTAGATATAGACAAAGAGGTTAGAACGTATTGGATATTATGACAAAAGGCAAAAGTATTAGATATCAAATTCAACATTTAGCCTGCCATCTGAAAACAAAGGACTTTCCAAAAAACTATTTCACTATTAACTACAATTTATATGAAAATACTACTTTGTCGACTATCCTGACAGCGCCAGCTAATATACATTTTATATGCTTCAACCAATATGTTGATTCCAAACCGCTTAACCACTTAGCTTCCTCTATATTTGGAAAACAAAGTTCTTTCAATTTCCTCAGCGACTCCCTCATTACATGGATATTATGTATATCTAGGAAAACTAACTCGGCATTCTTGTAGGAGTCTTCAGATTCATACCTAGAAAGAACGTTGAATGTAGAGCCCGTTCCACATGCGACTGACGGACTGGACCGGTGATCAATCCTAAACCTCAACCTGTCACAAGTGATCATCGAGCCCGTCCATCAATTGCACGCATATTGTATTAAGAGGTGTTCACACTGATGCAATTAGTTGCAGCAATTCAAGTTTTATGAAAAGTTGCACGAAAATTCGCGTTCACACTATGCAATTTGTTACAGCAATTTATCGCATGTGAAAAGTTGCACGTATTAGAGCGTGTTCTATTTTCTGATTTTTTAGTAACTTTTACGCTGCCAACCTGTCTTATGAAATGTACCAAAGTACATGTATTATTTTTCATCACTATACATTGAAAGTAATGATGACATATAATTATTTCATGTTGGTAGTACCACAAAACAAAATGCATTTGTGAAAAATTGCTTGTACTTCCTGATCAGTGTGAACCAACCGTGCAACTCTTAAAAATTGCACCGTTCATGCAACTTTTCACATGCGATAAATCGCTGCAACTAATTGCATCAGTGTGAATCCCTCTTTAGTTTTTTCATTTTTCACAATATTTTTGTATTTCTCAAGAGTAGCCAGTAATCAAATTTGTTTTAGTATCACTCAATTTTGTTGCACTTTGTTATTTATCTCATAATAGAAATTTTAAATATGTGTTTTGTACGCAGAAATTCTCGTATGCAATATTCACAAAATAAATGCCTAAAATGAAATTACTATTTATACAGAATATAATATTTAAAAACATAAAATAAGGGCAAAAAGCACAAAGAACAAATTCAAATGTAGAAAATGACGCCAATATTATTACAACAAAATATACTAATTCAGATCAAATGCACTGGCTAATATGTTGCCAACTTTATACAACAAATCCTTAAACACTGTTTAGATAACCGGCGTATTTCTTCGCATTGAAAAACGCCGATTAGAGATAAAAAAAAGCGTAAATACCGTTCTCCATTCAAATTTTGTTCATAAAAATATGGTCCCAATATTTTCATATCGAAAATTCCACAACTCACATTTACAGAAAAAACGTTGGTCTCGCGAAACTGATAACTACTGGTGTTGAAAAAGATGCTATTGACGAAAACTATGAAAAAGTGTTAGATGCGATTACGAGACAAAATGACTTAATATATGTACATAAGGACGTCTTTGATAAATAAAAATAGAAAAAAAAACACACTTAGATAAGAAAAAGAAAAACTATGGAAATATTACATTGTCTATTCGACCGGAGATGTAGTCCAGCATTATTGACAGGAGACAAATGTAGGATGATAAAATGTAAGGTGTATGAACAACAAATAATTAAATGTTACAAATGTGAGGGTATAATGATTTTGCCAAAGATGAGGTAATTATGCTGGTAGTCATTTAACAAACAAATGTGATAGCCGAATTGTAAATAAGTATATAAATTATGTAAGAAGAATTATTATGGCTAAAGATAACCCATATAGGGTGATTGCAGCATTATTATGTGCTTTGCCGGATACGTAGCAGTTCACTAGGCACGTCGGCAATTAGAAGACTTGTTAATGTACTTTTTTTAATAATTAAAATAAAACAACAGTATGTAATGTACTGACCCTCCACCTTTGGCTTTATTTGCAACTGCATTTGCTGTCGGTCTTGCATCCATTAGAAACATTTTGTCGGATTGCGCATTAGCATCCATTATCAACGATATATATTTCTCGTCTTCTCTACATTTCTTACCGCCTACCTAAAATATCATATACAGAATTAATTTTTCTATCGCCAAATCGAGATACATTTGATAGTTTTCACAGGGAAAATTTCTTGAAGAAGAATGGCTCACATACAAACTTAATTAACAAAATATTAATATTTCAAAACCGAAACTTACTCAAAAACAAATTTCAAACAATATTACAAATCAAGTATAAACATGTAATAATATACATGGTGTGGCTATAAAACAACGAGACTGATGCTTCCACAGAAGAAGGACGCATGCGCCAAACGCAAACGACCGACAGCTGTATAGCGTGAAGCCTTCTCTTTCGAATGCGGCGTATCCTGTATCTGTAAACGAATTCGTCTGGCCGTGGCCTTCGTTTGTATAAGAGGTTTTGTTTTGCCGGAAAAATGATAAGTGTAATAATAGAGCAATGAACGGTCGTGAAATTTGACATGGAACTTGGAAAAAAATGCTACTGACACATATCTTTTATTAAAAGAAGTGTATGGCGGTGAATGTTTATCACGTGATTGAAATGATTCACGCCCGGGTCGCCCTGATTTGATATAACCGTCGGTTAAGTATTCATGCGATTGCTGAAACTGTAGGGATTGACAAAGAATGCGTAAGGCAAATATTACATAACAATTTTAGCATGCAAACAGTGTGTGCGAAAATGGTGACTAAAATTCTCACGATTCAACAAAACGAAGCTCGCCAAAATGTTTGTACTAACACTTTGAATGTCACTGAAAATGACTCGAACTTCTTGGAAAGAGTGATAACATGTGAAGAATCTTGTTTCATTTATCATCCTGAAACTAAGCGCAATTCATCCACTGGAAAGGCCCAACTTCACCGAGAGCTAAAAAAGCTTGTATGAGCAAATCAAGATTCAAAGCGATGATAATTGGTTTTTCAATATTCATGGGATTGTGTACTTCAGTACCTTTAGGTTTTTGCTCAACTCCGTAAAAGAATAAGAAAAAAAAAACGACCCGAATTGTAGAAGAACAAGTCATGGGTTCTCGATCATTCTGCATTGTCTGTCTAAACGTTTCTAGCCAAGTACAACATCGCAGTGTTAGACCTCCGCCTTATTCGCCAGACCTAACACCATGCGACTTTTTATCTGTTTCCCAAGGTCAAATCTGAATTAAAAGGAACAAGATTTCAGTCCGTTGAAGCTGTGAAAGCAAAAGCAGCACGTGTCATGAACGACCTCACAGAAGAAGACTTCCAGCATATAAAACGAGATAATAATTAAAAATGTATAAATTCAAAATAAAATGTTTTGCGGCAATAGTCTCGTTATTTTATAGCCACATCTCATATTATGTACGAGAGATATTTTTGATATAAGGTTAGTTTTTGAAGAAGAAAAATTCTGTAAATATCATTAGTAGATAAAAGTGGTGAGTACACAGTTATTGAAATCATTCAGTTTTTCCTATTACTACTCCAAACCACAACTGATTTATTCATAAACATTAATCATAACACTACTTACCCCAACAAGAGGTTGCGAGCAACGTGTTATTGTCGCTTGGGATTCAGAATGTATCCAACTTAACACTGGTATTCTGCCTCTGCTACGGAAATTTGCAACTGATCTAATTTCATCATCCGTAACATGCTGTGGTACAGCCCACACAGCAGGATAGCTGTCACATATATCATAGTTTTCATTAATTTTAGTTATTTTCCACATATCATTATTAATACCCTAGAAATTATACCTAAATTGTAAATGTTAAGAAAGAATAATTACACTTTTTCTCTTAAATATTATTAAAATAGTGTAAGAGTTTTTCATAGTAATTACATCCAGTATAATTGAAAACATAAATATTTCATATATTATATATTAAAACAATAATAATTTTGTATTATTAGAAATATTTGAAGTATTTGATTGTAAGATCTTTTCAACCTCGTATTATTTTATTTTTCAACAAAAAATGTATGGTTAATTAACTGAATTATGATGTAAGTAAAATTATGGTTAGGTAAAGTAATAAATATACCATTCTTTTAAGTTCTGCAATCGGCTCATATACAGCCCATCCGTTTTCTGCAAAACATTCAGTATAATCAAATGCAAACAATTTCAATTTATTGGAAAGAGGAAATGCATGCTGATGAAGTTTTTCAAAAACATCACGTCTAGAATGATTCTCCTGTTTATGTGCGAATCTTAAATTTCGCATATCTTTACAAAATATTTCTATTCCATATGCATTTTCACCTTTGGACGAAGCACCACCAACTTTCTCAATGCGTGACACCTTAAAAATATTAATATACAAATTTAAGTATAAAAATTTTACTAATTCAACATACGACACCTAAAGGGACATCTATAATGTTATTAATGTCTTTATCAACGGAACGAAAATATAATTTGTAATTTGTTACAGTCAAAACTCCTCTCGCTGGCCCATTGTACGGACACAAATATGTAACTTCACGAGCCTGTCCAGAAATTTTTTCTCCTGCCAATAAGGGAATCTCATCTGGTCTTGAAGATAGTCCAGTATCATTAATACTCTAAAATAATTATTACTCATAGTTAGTTATTGAATTGAAATTTAATAGGTAAAATACTTTTGTATTTTTCCGCCGTTCCAATGTGGAAACAACATTTTCAGTTGAAGTTGAACTAGATGAACAATAACTTTTACTAGGCGATGTTTTACCCCAACTACCCTATTAAATAAATATTTCAAATTATATTATAATAATCCCAATTTACTTACAGTATCTAATTTTGAGGTTAGTGAGCTAGATTTGGAGTTCTGGATAAACCCATCGTAAGTTTCCATTCCTTATTCACTTTAGATAATAGTTAATGCAAGATTTCTATATATTTTAATTAAAACATGATGTTTTTCGGTACAATTTATCAAAAGATAACTCACATTTGACAAGTACATGCGTCATAAAAAAAGCTGGATGACAGCATAGGATCAAATAGGATGTTTTTTTCGAATACAACTCTTTTCGGAAATATTTAGCATATTTGTACTAATTTATAAAGGTAATTAAAATATAATTCTTATATGCAAGTTGTTGATTTCCAATTAGATATTTTTCTTGTACTAGGCCAGTTCAAAAATAATTATATATCCATATTCTCACCCTATTTTGTAGCCGATTTATATCAATTATTATTGAAAGTTTGTATGATAATACTATTAATAGACACTACATTTTTGTTAATTCTAATACATGTGTTATGTGGTGTTACTGCAGTTCAATGTTTTAAATGTTAGTGTTTGCAAAGATAAATCAATATTCATATTTGTCATTTTAGAGACCACAGTTTATGTACTATAATTAGTGGCCAAATGTTAGTAAATAAAAAAAAACGATATGTACTTGAATGGACTATATTCATGATTCCTAGAAGTAATAAAACATTACAAAATAAATACTTAGCCTTATGAGATACAATAAACCATTAAAAAGTAAATCAAAAGGTGGCATAGAGTAGGAAGTTGTATGTGGATGAGTAGGAATTTATATACAACTGTTATAAATTAATTGGCCATATATTACTTCACTTTTGTTGGTTTTATATTCGTTATTAAATTAACTTAATTATATGTACTTAATACTGAATATAATAGTTATAAATGAAACTTATTTTTATATATGAAAACAAATTCCTAATGTAAATAAGTTAAAATTACTGAGAATCACTGGAAGAGCTACTGCTAGAATCTGTTGACATAACTTCTACATCCTCTGTCTCTTGTTTATGGTTCCTTGTATCCATTGGGACACTGCCCTGTCCCACACTCATATGAATCTCACCAGAAGGATGCCAAGCAAATTGATTTTGTTGTGAGGCAGGAATTTCTGCAAAAACAAAACATTAGCTCCATTTATTTAATTGATGTACTTACTCGAGTAGCCATGTTCAACAAATGTTAAAATATATATACAAACGTTCAATGAATTATTTTCTATTTAACTTTTTGTTATCGAGTCACTATCAAATTATGTAATATGTGAATTGCACAAGCATGAATTGAGAACAGTTTTCAAAAGACTGATCCAATATTCAATTCTAATATATTTCTACGATTTAATTCAAAAAGTTAACGTACCTCCTGGATGCCCTTGGCGATGTACATCTGAAACACTATTTTGTTGTTGCAACATCTGACCATTTATGGGATCCGTAAATCGACCCAAAAACCCAAGTCTCATTTCTATATCTGTCGGGTACGGTCTTCTAGGATCACCCTGTTGCCATGTAATCGGTGCACAGACCGCATTTGAGGCACTAATTCTGTGAGCAAATTTGATCAGCTCTTCTGATGGTACTGGTCGCTTATTCGCTCTAGAAATTGATTGTAGTTTCTGATTTGCTTGATAAATAGCAGTTGACAATATTTGCTCTGCCTCTTTCAATTGTTTCTGTAAATGATTAATGTCTTGATCTTGCCTTTCCACTTCGGCCTTTATAATATCCATTTTCTTGTCAATCTGGGCTTGTTCAGCTGCTAATTTTAAGGTCTGCTTCAGTTCATTGTCCTTGGCCACCAATAGATCAGTTAATTGTGTATATTCAGGACCAGATAATTTCAAATGCTTTGGTGCAATTGCATTTTCTATCATCTCTCTTAAAAGAAAGAAGGAAACCCGTACTATCATAAAATTAAAGGTGAATTGTTTAGAAAACTTACTTTGATATGAGTTCTATATCATCAATTATATATAATAATTTTTCTCTGGTACTTATTTGCGACATACTAAGATAGGTTTTATGTGAAAAAGGCTAAAGTACGTAGTTAGGAAGTGTTAAATGCCTTGTTCTTAAACCTTTTACTAGAGAAACAGAATATAATGAAAATATGCTTGTTTTGATCAATATTCACATAAATGACATAACCTAATATTTGGCCTATTTGACGTTCGCTATTCACTTTCTCTATGTAAAAGTAATCTTAATTATGATGAATTTAGTATAACATTATTAGTTTAAATCAAAGCAGTCTTCTTAATTTTGTGATATTTATTAATGAGTGAAAATTGAAAGACCTAATATTGAATTTTGTATCCACAATTTAAATTTAAAACTACCGCCAAACGACCGTTTGTTAGCGACCAGAAGCCACAGTATTTTCGAAACTCCAAGGACAAACATTAGATGGAAGTGCTTAGGAGGATATGCTGATTTATTACTTTCTATCGATAGATGTAGGTAGATTCGCTAAAGAACAAAAAATATTTAAACAACAATGGCAAAATAGCAGATTTTAGAATCCAGATATTTTTGTTGATTTTAAAGATGGAGACAACCTTTCAACGTCAACTTATGAAGAATTTAGTAATCTACCCGGCTGAAGAATCAAATTTAGAAAAAAATTATCGGATTAAAGAAAATTAATTAATATGTCAAAATACTAAAAACCAGTTTTCTCAAAAATCCTTCGGAGGAGATTTGTTTGCTTGGCTTCACGTTATAAATTGAATAGAAAGCTACCCGGCTGTGCACTTATTTTTCGTTCAACTATTTTTTACTTTGTTTAAAATGAATATAAAATAAATTAAAATTAGGCAACCCACATTACAATGAATTGTTATTCTGCTATAAATATTTCCCGCGGTTACAAATGTGTAAATAGTTGGTCATAAGTCATAAATGAATTTTTATTCTCTTAGAAATTGAGTTATTATTTCAAATATTTATTATATGTTCCCTATGTGTAAAAGTACTCGGACATCCTTTGGCTTATTAAATTATGTGCTATTGCAACCAATATTACATTTCCCACTCACTAGCGAGGACACTTAAATACATAAATATATAGTATTTTTAATCAACAGAATAAGATTAAAATTACTAGAGAACACAACTAGAGAAACAGAATATAATGAAAATATGTATGTGGAGTGAGTGAATGAAGTAAACGTATTTTCCTAGAAAAAGACGAGATAGATACTATTATTAACGATGTATACTTCTACGGAGAATTCCAGACTGCGTATGTACAGTTGCGGGGTCATAAAGCGGGGCATGTTTTATATTCAAATGCGCTGTTATTTTGGTATTGTAAGTTGGACGTACTCTTTGTATACATGGGCCAGATAGGGGAATACCATGGGGAATACGGTTCAGTTTCACTCAGACTAGACCGACTCGTGTTTCGTCGGATCTCGGGGAAACCCAAAGAGATTGTAATATAATAGAGTGCAGTTAGGAGGCGAGGTAAGTGGTCGCAACAACTGCAGATGGGGTAAGGGGAATTGATACATTGCCAAGCGATTATAGCCCTTAAGGTGGTGCGACCTCGTGCTGCCATTGGTCGAAATGTCGTGCTCGTACTTAGTTCGTGTGATTTCGTAATTCTACACGCATTTGTTTAAAAAGTGTTTGTGCTTTGTGATATGTAATAACGCGAATTAAGCACTTTTAAAGCGAAATACATAGTAAAAATGCTGAAATTGTGTTATTTGTGTAGTAAACGTCGATACGAAAAGGCATCCACTCGATCATATCATAGGTAATTTGTTGAACAATTCAACTTTACGTATCTAACATCTTCTTCTGGAATAAGTATATATTATTATTATTAATTAGAAGTTGTACGATTTCTTCGTTATTATTTATCACCAAGATTTGTATTTACTTTTCATGTAGACGTTTTTTTAATAATATGAGCAATGTTTTACGGAAAAATAAATCGGACAAAACCATATACAATCAGCGCTCTATATTTAAACCATGTTAAACACGTAAAGTTGAAATTTTGAACAAATTACCTATGATATGACCCAGCCAACATGATCACGTCTGATTCACGTCATTTTAAGGTCATTTCTCGTCAACGACGTCATTCGCCCAAAAAGTTACGTAAGAATGACGTGATTTTTGAACCCAACTGTAGCCGTAAATTATGAACGTCAAAATGACGTTAAAATCTGGTCATCCTATTCACTGTTTTATAATGCGCCTTATATATATAATTACTTATAAATAATTATGTATCTCACTTTTATTATTTTCGTTGGCTTTTTTGGGTCTCTTTGACTTAAAATACCTAAAACTGAACGAAAATATTTGAATAGTGGTTAATCATAAAAAAAAATATATAATTACCTAAATACATGTTATAAATAGACTTTCCCTATCGTTTGAATTTAGTAAGTTATTATTTTTGTAAATTTTTTTGTAAATGTGTTTTAATAGTATTTCACCTGAAATATGGCAAACGCTGATAAGATTTTCTCGAACTTTTTGTCTTTCAGCTGTGTATATTTAAAAATCGCATATGTGAATTAAGTGACCAACCACCACACGTGAAGTTTACGCGGTTCCTCATCCAGCCAATCAAAGCTCAAGTTTACTTGTAATAAACCGCAATGAGAGCACGTATTTTCTTAGCCGTTTCGCTTCAGACGAACGGACACAGCCAGACACAGCCGTTTGCGATGAGTGGGGTCGTTTGTTATTACGCTTTTGCTTTGCGCCAGTTTCTACATTCAGCGTCAGGCGTTTTGTGTGTATTTGTTGTCTTCAAATTGTGCAAATTAGTTGTATTTTATAGTGTGACTTGTTTGGCTTTTTGGTAAGTACATGTTAGAGTGTTATTACAATATTGTTAATTTCTGATTTTTCGCATGCTTCATATCAAACCATTTTTTGTGTACCAAAACCTAACCTTAAAATTTGTGGTTTGATTATGTTTGATGATGAAATCATGTAATCTCGTCTTGTCCCAGAATTCACGGAACAGGATACCACTATATACGGTCTCACCAAGCATGTAAATCTTTATAATACTGCAAAAATTTTGATTTTTCCATCTACTTTTCTTGTAGAACACTGACCTTTGTAAGCAACTTAATTATCACTATAATTGTCCCGCGAATTCTTGGGCATCCTGTATTATTGGAAAATTATTTAAAAAGTAATCCAGTTAGGTCATATAAAATGGCCTACGTTGCAGTACAGTTCATAGAGGGTGATGGCAGTGGAATTGCACTAGTTTCCAAACAGTGGTTAACGCCAAGGAAAAAGGAGGTCTATTGGCCACCATACAAAAATCAATCGCGATATAACAAGGCTTTAAGATGTGGAGATACTCCAGATGAGGAATCATGGACATTATACCCGATATCAAAATGCTACTTTGAGAATGGTATGTATTTTACTTGTAAAGATTGTAACTATATACTACATAAAAAAGAGGTTTATATAAATATTGTTTGTATACTTGTGCGATCTATTATTTTCAATACTGTGGGGTTTTCATAAAAATTTTTCGACATAAAATTTCAAACTTCAGCATGCTGTATGCTGAAAAAGAGGTCGAGTGGCTAAATAGTGAGAGCCATGTGACAATTATGCTGAAAAATGAATATATTGTAACTGTGACGTAAAATGAAAACAATGAAAGCTTATACATATTTGTATTTTGTAGATGATATAGAAAAGTCTAAACGAAAATTAAAACTTCTAGAAGAAAGTTCTGATATTCCTTCATCAGATCTGGAAGTGCAAAGAAAGAGAAAAAGAAAAGTGCCTCGACGATTCTCCTCAGATGAAAATTCATCAAGCGCTGACGACAATCAAGATAATGAACTTTCACCTCCCCCGACATTGAGTCAACACAGAACTACATCAGATAGTTTATCAAGTTGTAAGTGTTCGGTAAACTTTTTTTTTCTATATTCTTTTAAATAATTTATTAGGTTCTAATGCGTTGAATAACAACAACACTAAGTTGTCACAAAATTATTATTCATCAGTGTAGTTAACCCCACCGAACCGATCTTTTGGATTACATCTGACCCCACCTCGAGAATATATAACTTCCACACCGTCTTCAAGCAGATCTAATGAATTTCCTTCAACACCGCAATCAGTGCAATCTTCTGAATTAGCTAATTCAGGTATTTAACCGTTGCTGTTTCATATAGTCCTGTACTATTTCTTACAGTAAATCTCTGATAAAATGTACTAACTTAAAATTATTTTATAGGAGTTAATCACAACAGGCTTATAATAATTCTTGCCCAGTTACAAGAACAAAATAAAGAAATACTGAAAATATTGAAACACCAGAATCATACACCACAACACATTTTAGCTGATAATATACCAGTGCAACTTCCGATAAAATCTGAAGAAGATTTAAAAAAGCTTGAAAGATTTCTTGAAAATCACAATGATCTTGTTGCTTTGGTAAGTAAAATGGTAACAACGATATTTTTCAAATTAACAACATTTTGTTTTAATAGAGCTTGTATTTCTCTTCTTTGGGGGGGAGAGAAATTACCTCACAAACAAATAGTATACTAAGACACTTGCTATCTGACGACGTTGCCAGTGGATACAGTTTCAAAGGGACTAGAAATGATAAACAAGCATTCAGAGATCTTAACTTGAATAAAGTTGTTATTCGTAAGTATTTTGGAGTTGTTTTGTTATTGTTTATAAATTACCATTTACTTTAGGAGCAGTTAAATTAAGTTCAACCTCAGCAACTGAAAGAGACATAGAAAATACAATCAAAACTTGGTTGAAGCATGCCCCACAACGAGCCAAAAAAGCAAGAATGAATATTAGAAATAATTAATGTAATTTTCGTTTGTAATACACTTTTAATTGGTAATGTAAAATGTCGCGACGCAGACAAAAAGAGTTTGTTGGAAAAAGGCAGTATTATCGAAGGTTGGCCGAAACTGCTAAAAATTTGAGATCAAGTTTAAATACTCGGGTGGAAGAACATCATTCAGAGAATAAAAATTCAAACATTTCTCAGATCACGTTTATTTCTTCAAGTACTGTAAGTAGTAATTTTTCTATTTTTGATGAAGATGCAACTTCTGATTTATCAAATAACTATTGTTTTAATGTACCTGAGAATGTTTGCGTTATTCCCTCTGAATCGCCAAGCAGTTCTGACACTGACTGTAACGAGACTAATCTTGCTGTACAACTTAGACATTGGGCTAGTGTTCAACATAATATTTCTCGCTCAGCATTGTCAGATCTGTTGAAAATTTTGTCACCACTGCATTGTGATTTGCCTACAGACAGTCGAACTTTATTGAGAACTCCTTCAAATCAAACTGTTCAGAAGTTGGATAACGGGGATTTTTTTTACTTCGGGTTTTTAAATAGTTTAATATGTTGCCTAAATAAACACAAGAACTTAAACTTGTCAGGCATTAGTTCTCTTAAAATCAGCTTTAATATTGATGGCCTTCCACTTTTTAATAGCTCGAAGGTGCAGTTTTGGCCAATTTTAGGTGTTATAAAAAATTTCAAAAGTAGTCCCTTTGTAATTGCTATCTTTTGCGGTGTAGCTAAACCTAAACCTTTATCTTCTTTTTTACAAGAATTTGTAGATGAAATTTTAGAAGTACTAAATAATGGTATCAAATTTAACAATAGGAAATATGATTTAGAAATACATAGTTTTTGTTGCGATATACCAGCTAAAGCTTACATTAAGTGTACAAAATCTCATAATGGATATTCGTCCTGTGATAAGTGTATTGAGCCTGGAGAGTACCATGGTAGAGTAATTTTCAAAAATACTTCGGCACTAAAAAGAACTGATTATTCATTCAGACTTCAGTTAGACGAAGATCATCACTTAGGTGAATCTCCTCTAGTAAGACTTCCGATTGATTTCATTGCAGATTTTCCAATAGATTACATGCACTGTGTTTGCCTAGGGGTTGTAAAGAAAATGTTAAATACTTGGCTTACTGGATCACTTAAAGTCAGACTAGGTAACAGAATTACTACCTTAATTTCTGAACATTTGATTTCCTTAAAAGAGTACATTCCTTTAGAATTTAATAGAAAACCTCGTTCGCTGGATGATTTGGCAAGGTGGAAAGCGACGGAACTGCGAACGTTTATACTCTATGCTGGTCCTTTAGTTCTTAAAAGTCGTCTTAAAGATGCTGTTTATAAACATTTTTTGCTATTGCACTGTGCAATAACAGTGCTCATTTCTGATCATCATATTGCAAAATTCTCTAAAGACGCCAAAGAAATGCTAGATATATTTGTTTCACATTGCGAGTTTTTATATGGATTAGAGTTCTTTGTAATTAATGTACACTTGTTATCTCATTTGTACGACGATGTTCAGAAATTTAATTCTTTAGACAATTTCTCAGCATTTGAATTCGAAAATTTTTTAGGTCAACTAAAGAAACTTGTCAAATCTCCAAACCGGCCACTTCAGCAAATTTATAATCGATTGCATGAAATTAATAACGTCAAAACAAATAACCAGGATCATTTATTACACAACGAAACATTACATTTTGAACATTATTTAGGACCACTACTGCATTCTCATACAGATAGCTTCAAACAGTTTAAAAAAGCTTGTTTTGAAGATTTTACCCTTACAGTTTATTCATATTCTTTTGCCAACTGTCATTGTCTCATTGATAACAAAATCATTCAAATACACAATATTCTAAAAAATGCCGAAGGTGAAATTTTTATTTTAGGCAAAATATATTTATCCTTTTCTAATTTTTACTCGTATCCGCTGCATTCTTCTTTGCTTAATATTTATGAAGTTAATGATTTATTGTTATCTGATTACCAATTGTATTCCGCTAGTTTAGTTAGGACTAAGTGTTTTTTGTTACCAGTTGACAAAAATAGATGGGTTGTATTTCCACTAATACATACTTTATAAAGTTTTGTCACCATTAATTACAATTTAATATATTGTGTTATTACAAAGACTGAGTTTTTGTATTTTGTATTTTTTAAATAAATTTTTTCACATAAAACTGGATTTTTATTCTTGTAATAGAGTAGTCACTAAATGGTACTTTTTTCGACATACATGACGTCTAAGATTCGTCTATAAATCACGTCATTGGGCTGTGACATTTGGCCGTCATTTTTACGTCAAATTAACGTCACTTTAGAAGGACATATGCCGTAATGTGTGACTAAATATTCACGTGAATTTGACGTGTCTTTGTTGGCTGGGGATCGAGTGGATGCCTTTTCGTATCGACGTTTACACAAATAACACAATTTCACAATTTTTACTATGTATTTCGCATTAAAAGTGCTTAATTCGCGTTATTACACATCTCAAAGCACAAACACTTTTAAAACAAATGCGTGTATAAAATAACGAAATCACACGAACCAAGTACGAGCACGATATTTCGACCAATGGCAGCATGAGGTCGCACCACCTTAAGGACTATAATCGCTTGGCAATGTATCAATTCCCCTTACCCCACCTGCAGTTGTTGCAAAGAGATTGGAATATATAGAGAAAGCATGAGTGCAGTTTGTAGGCGAGGTAAGTGGTCGCAAGAACTGCTGGTGGGGTAAGGGGAATTGATAAATAGCCAAGCGATTATAGTCCTTAAGAAAATCCGACGGCGTCAATGAGGCGTGCTGTCATTGGTCGAAATGTCGTGCTCGTGTAGAATTTAACGAAATCATACGAACCAAATACGAGCACGACATTTCGACCAATGACAGCACGCCTCATTCACGCCGTCGGATTTCCTTAAGGCCTTACCCCACCTGCAGTTGTTGCGGCCAAATATTGCCTCGCCTACAAACTGCACTCATGCTTCCATTATATTACAATCTCTTTGATCCTATCCAACATTTCTGAACGTTCCCCTGCATTAGCAATTATTCTTGCTTTATCAACATCAATGTGGCATTTTTACGAAAAAAATGTATCGTTGACAAATTGATGACATTTATGACTACTATGTTCTATTCGCTAAAATTTTAAAAGCCAGCAATAGCAACTAAAATAAAGCAAAATTTTTTATGAGTTGTTGCACTTTTTTCATAAAAAAATACATAACTAATTTCTTGGTACTTTTGCGTTGTTCAAAAAATTCAAGGCTATACCACTCAATTACTTCTTTTACACAAAACTTAGAAACTGAAAATGGTCTTGTAGTAACTTCACCAAAATTTATTGACATAATCGATGGATCTCTGTCACTCTTTGAACGATATTTTACAGCCATTTATTATCAATTATCAAAATAAATAAAAACTATATAAAAAAATAAAACAAGAAAAAGATAATATTGGGTAAATTCCGGTGTAGTGCAACCGTAAACACGTGTTTCTGACTAATTGGTCGTCATCAGTACGGTGTAGCCAAGGAATGAGGTGGGATATCCTTGGAGATAGAAGCATACACGGAAGACCATCAGGTGACAGACCACCATTTGCAGCTTCAGTTAGAAGATCTTCGGTTTTGAAGACAACAACTAACATCGCCACGAGGAAGACATTGTCAACCTGCGTGCCATCCGAACCCAGGAAAGATAATCAATAAAGGAAATTATCACGGATACATAAAATAAAACAAGAAAAAGACAATATTGGGTAAATTCCACGTGTCTACGGTTGCACTACAGCGGAATTTACCCAATATTATCTTTTTTTTGTTTTATTTTATGTATCCGCGATAATTTCCTTTATTGATTATCTTTCCTGGGTTCGGATGGCACGCAGGTTGACAATGTCTTCCTCGTGGCGATGTTAGTTGTTGTCTTCAAAACCGAAGATCTTCTAACTGAAGCTGCAAATGGTGGTCTGTCGCCTGATGGTCTTCCGTGTATGCTTCTATCTCCAAGGATATTCCACCTCATTCCTTGGCTACACCGTACTGATGACGACCAATTAGTCAGAAACACGTGTCTACGGTTGCACTACAGCGGAATTTACCCAATATTATCTTTTTCTTGTTTTATTTTATGTATCCGCGATAATTTCCTTTATTGATTAAAAATATATATATACAAAACTACCGAAGTACTGATTAAGAGAAGATGATCCGTGTAAATTATAAGGTCTTGAAAGAGGGAAGAATGAAAACAATTTCGCTTTTTATTAAAAACCTTGATTTCATATATTTACAATTTTAAACAATCCAGTAAAAGTGAGGTACTTTATACTAGTCTTAAAATATTTTGTATATGCAAAAAAGCAATAATACACAATTAAAATTAATTTAAATCATGAAAATCAGGAGGAAATAAATAAAGCACCTAAATTATTTGATTTTTTACATACTTTAAATTACAAATTGATCTTAAATTAAAACTTTTTACAATTATATGAAAATAATAATAGTAATATTAATTTGCACTTTGTGTTTTCGAGGAAATACAAAAAGAATTCATTGCTGGAAATAGTTGCATGACCTGCAGAATGTCTCAAAAAAACAAGTACAGTTCATTCTGTCATACAGAATGTTTTAAAACATTCTTAAGTATAAGGCTAGTGTGTCAGTGAATAACTTAAGTCCATACTGTTACTACTTGGTACTTTTGAAGGCTCCTGTGATGGTTCCTTGGGTTTATCACATTTCTCTAGATAGTTGATCACTTTCTCCGTTGTTTTTATTGCACTCACACTAGAAGCTTCTGTCTACAAATAGAAAACAAACAAAAAACTATACATAAAATCCATTGTGTTAAGTATGACGTTTATCCTGATAGCGTTCAATTCCAAAATTTTCAAAAAGGATTGTGATCAATTCCAAACTTTTCAAAAAGGATTGTGACAAAATTTGCTAATCCATACACGGCAGAAACATATTCTGGGCTTCACGATTGTCATTGAGAATCACTTGTTGATTGCAACCGCATCGTCTGTTCTTCTGCTGCCGACGTTTCATCCTGCTTCTGTGACTACTTGAAACACATGCAGAAGTAGTAACATTAGGAAGATATCCCTTAAAATAGTGGACGAAACGTCGACAGCAGACGCAGAAACAACGATGATGAGTTTCGAAGCAGAAACCTATCGAGTGATTTCGAGTTCAAACAATTCAACGTTGTCGGGATAAACATAGACTATGTATTAATAAACGTACCGATGCGGTGAGGTTCATGAAATTAAAGAATTTCTTTAAAAGATCGACCATCACTGAAAAATTTTTCTCTTTCAGGAACTTCCTAACTTCCTGTTCATATTCCGCGTTTTCCATTATTAAAAAACCCAATAGCATAACTATGTAGGAAGCTAAAAAGGTGAATTCCATGTGCGTACCGGCTTTTTGGAGTACTGAAACAAAAAAAAGAAGAATAATTCACTAACTTGCACGTTTGACATTATATTTTATATATGTATATATCGGGTGTTCAGAAAAAAAGTAATACTTGAAAATTTGAAGTTATGTCAGGGATATAGTCTATTCTGATAATTATTGACAGACAATTAACATTTAATATGTAATACAAATCATAGACTTAAGTTGGGTATACGATTTTTTGCTCAACACCTACTTGACTTTGAATTTTTCTGAACACGCGATACTAATATGGAAAAATATACAGTAATCAGTCAGTGGTGGCCTGACAGAAAAAGTGTCATTTTACATAAAACAATCATTTAAAGGATTACTTAATTCATAAAGCAGATTAATTAACAGGAAGAGGAATGTATTAAATAATTATGTACGCACAACACGCACAAACTAAAGAAATATGAGCTATCATTTATTCCCTACGCTCGACGCATTTTTATCCAACGGGTCAGTAAAGTTTATCAATAGGGATCGGCAGTTAGGGGTTATAAGTAGCTATGACTATTTATAACATATAAATTCTGTCCCGACTGCCGATCCCTACTTATCACAAGTAGGTGAATAGACAGTATTTCAATGAAATGTCTCTGGCGCTTTTAACATTCACTTATTGAGCTGCTATAGAAAAGGTGCTCAGATTATTGCTGACTTTGAGACGTTACAAATTGTGTTTTATGTCTGTGTATTGAAATTGTGAGATTTTTTCACTTTAAATAGTGTTATTCTGAATAGATGTCAGATCTAATTTTTATTCATAATAATACAATTGAAACGTAAGTTATTTACGCTATTTTAGTAACAATATTAAATGTCGAAATATAATAATTTTCAAAATTTGTCTCTGACCAATGTACGGATCTTTTAAAAGAAAATTTATCATCCTATTCGCTTGTGTTTCAAAAATTCGGCCCAAAGTCCAAATATACACGGAAAATAATGAAATGCGGCTCGCCATGTTAGAGCATCACAAAAAAAAAATTCATCCCATTATAATGAAAAATTATTGAGCTAAAAAATACATAATATTATATGTAATATACCTTATTATTATATTATTTTTATAAAGTTTACTGTCTTAACGAATACATTCAACCGACTTAGAAACAAGGCCAAGTGATATTAAAAGAAAACAAGTGCTTAAGTTAAATACTTTAGGTTAGTGACTATTATTTTTGAAATGTATTAGTACGTAATTGTTATAAATAAATACCGATTATGTTATAAAACGGGTATAAATTTCTCCATTCTGTCTAACTTCTTATTGACTTGAATTATTTTGCCATAACACTTTTTTTTGTTTTTGATCTAAGAAATATTTTGGAATTTACAATTTAGCCAATCTAGACAAAACTTTGGGAAATCCTGCATTTTAACTGGGCAAGGAAACTTACAAAATAGTGTATTTTTTTCCTTTACAGAAATATAAACAATTGTTCTTTACATTTATAAAATGTCAAACTATGAAAACCAATCATACACAATCAAAGAATAAAGCCCATGATGTGTGTACAAAGTAGAGAATCTTAAAGGTCAGCTATATTCTTGAGTATCATTTTACTTGACATTTATAAAACATTTATCTATACAAGCAAAACTACATTCGAATGCATGATTCGCCAACACTTTCTGAATCAATGTTCATAGAGGACGTGCTGAAGTAATCTTACTCTATTGATATTACATTTGAAACATAAAAGTAATGAGATAATATAAGCTATATTGCATTTTATTAGTATTAGAAGACAATAACATTATACAAATCATACTTTTACATTATTTGCCACTTATTTTGACTAACACTGTATATAATATATTTCATGAAAATACTGGCATAAAATTCAACATTAAATTTCAACATATTTCCAGGAAAAAATCAAGTTACCATGAAAACAAAAACTAGTGTTTTTTTATGATTTATTTGACAGATTGACACAACAGATTTGAAAAGTATTTACAAAATCGTCTCAGTAGTTGTAATAAAAAACAAGAATTTAAAACATAAATTCTTACTTTTACACAGACTGCAAATAAATATTGATTTTCTTTATATCATTATTTCTCTAAATAGGTTGACAGATCAATCAAGGAGTTATAATGGCCATAAATGCTTGCAAATTTATAAAAATACATATGATATATGTAAGATATGTATCTATAGTGTTAGAAATTTAACAAATATATAAGTGAGAAAATTAGACTACGAAAAGTGAACTAAATATAATTTCATAAGATTATTGGTTGTCGGTGTTCTTAAGGAAATCATAACTATTTAGCAATAATATTCTAAGCCCTTATTATATAATTGTATATGGTGGGCTGAGTAGAGCACTCGCCAGCTGCCCGGTCCAGTTTGTGAATATCAGTAAATTGAAAAAACCACCACAATTCTTATAAGAAAAATCTTACATTTAGCCACTGTTTCTTCGATGAATTCTTCATTCGATTTGTGTTGAACTGGCCCATTTTCAGAATCACCATCTAAAATAGCATCAGTTTTTTGTTCTGCATGTCTAGCACTTTCCTCCCATTGATAAAATTGTACTATTAAAGCTTCCACAGCAGTCTTATCACCTGAAAAATGTCACATTTCACTAAAAAAATATTACAGCAAAATAATTAATTTGAGTACAATGAAATATACTTTCTCCTTCCGAAGGCGCTTTGGCATTTATCAGTGTCTGCTTATTCGTAACATTGTCTTGTATTAAATTTATCAGTAACATTAACACCTACAACAAAATATAAATTTAATATATTTTGCAATTATTGCAGTTAACCATGTCAATTTTTATAAGAATCAAATTTATTCTTATCTATACAATAATATACAGAGTATGTCACTCCGTCGCCTCAGAGTAACAAGATTGTATGTAACATTTCTGGAGAAATTGACTTTTTAATGTAATAAGATTGTATGTGTTCTGGAGCATAGTTCACTCTTAGTTCGGTAGATGTCGCTCCCTTCCACTAAAAGTTAACCAATGAAAATCATGGGTGTATGTTGTCGAAACCGAACAAAATTGGATTTATATGGTTGTATGTTACACACACAACCTTGTGCTGTTTTGCTTGTCACTATAATTCGAAATTTATTCTTACTATGTGATCACATACAGCACGTGTCAATTTTCATTAGCCATAGGCGATTAATCCATACAGTATGTGGCAACATAGTATACCCCTTCTTTCCTTTCCAATGCAGCGCGACCGATGCATGCTCCGTGGTTAGCAGTAACTCTTCGACCAGCGGGTTGGATGTTTGTAATGCGTTCAGAAATATTTACGTATTTACGAGTTACAAGGATTTGTTTTTCTTTTTCCTTTTAGTAAATGCAGAGAATTCTTAAGCTGCGTTCACGCTGCATGACACAAACAAAAGCGTAATTCTAATAAAATTAAAAATAAGGTAAATAAAAAAGGATTCTGAAAATAATAATAAACAACTAGATCGCGCCGGCCATTTGATGATGACGGATTTTATTGCAGACTATATCTCGGAACGTGTTCGCAGCTGAACATTTAATGTAGAAGTGGCAAGATCGGGGAAAGTCGCTGTGATGTCGATTGTTGCCGGGAGACAGACGTTGCCACGTATTATTTGTATACGTATAAATCGCATGTAAACATTGAATCCCTATAGCTAATGAAAATAGACACATACGGTACACCCTTGTAACGTTGACAGTTTGACAATTCCACCAAAACATACCTACCTAACCTACAAAAAGTGAATCGCAGTTTATGCTGGAAGGTAACATACAACCGTTGATTGAAGGAATACATAAAGATGCGCCACTACATAGCACTGAGCGTAGCCAAAACTGGATCCGAGATCTACACCGACTGCATCAGTCGTTTGGGTCCCAGATTCGAAACAGCCCGAGACAGCGATGATGTTTGTCGGCAAGGGGTTTGCGGGACGACTTAACGGAAAGACACGCAATTTTACTATAGCGTTGCGCATCTTTATATATTCCTTCAATCAACGATACAACTATTTCTTTGATGTCAGGGGTATCAAGGTCCAGGTCTGCAAGAAGTTTTTTTGTGGAACATTGGACATCATCCAAAAGCCCACTTATATACAGGGTGTAGCACCTAAGATGCTTCGGATCTATCATACAATATATCGAAAAAATTCTAAGAGAAAAATTGTCCATAACTACAATCACCATTTCCCTAAAATATTTTTGGTCATCAGTGCCGTGTCGTATTCCAGTGGCGTATCAAACCTATGTTTTTTTTAATGGAACAATGTATATTTTGTGGCTGATTCGGAAAGCCCCCAAAAGTACTTTTTTTTCTTATATAACGTCATACTCCTAACTTTAGCGGTTTCGCTGTTATAACGGTTTTTCTTCGCAGTTAGTCCGTACTTCGACATTTTTTTTTTGGCAGGAACTAAATTGTACCGGCGTTTCGGTTTCGAATTTAGGGATAGACTAAGACCTCTTCTAACTACTCCTAATTTTTTTTCAAGTGATTTAAGGAAAGAAGATAATTTTTGATTGAGTTTTGCAAATAGTCATTTTTTTCTAAAATATCAAATGGGAACCATATAAAATAATTATATCGTTGGATAACCGAAATTCCAAGTTTTTCATTTATTAAAAAAAAACACATTTCATTACAAATTTAAAAAGAAAAAAAAGTTGTTAGGTCAATTCGTCGAAAAACGTCTTTTTTCAAAGTCAGCTGTCATGATAAAACAATAGAAGTGTCAATGCAAACGGAAAAAATAACAATAAATTGACAGAAGTATTATTGTTATCTGATAAACGTTGCGAAAATGTCTGGAACTCAACAAGAAATGGTTGACGACATGTGTTTATTCTTGGAGAATGTTTCAAAAATTGTTTGTTGGCGTCACGAGTGTACTCTGAGAGATATCCTCTCAGAACGTATCCAAATCCACGTGAGTTTACAATGGTGTTGGATAGATTTACGTCTACTGGTACTGTTCAACGAGCAAAGAGAGTTAGAACGAAGCCAGTTTTGACCGTAGAAAACGAGTTGAAAGTTCTGGAGGCTGCTGTTGAAAATCCTCATATCAGTGTCCGCGAAATTATTAGGAACACTGACAAGTTACATCCACTTAAAATTCAATTGCAATTGGAATTTCGATTATCCAAAGATCTAATTATTTTATATGGTTCCGATTTGATATTTTAGAATAAAAATGACTATTTGTAAAGACCAATTGCAGAAACTCTGCCTGGTTTCAAAATTTGAGATTGCAATTCCTGGTGCAATTGAATTTTAAATGGATGTAACTTGTCAGTGTTCCTACTAATTTCGCGGACACTGATATGAGGATTTTCAACAGCAGCCTCCAGAACTTTCAACTCGTTTTCTACGGTCAAAACTGGCTTCGTTCTAACTCTCTTTGCTTGTTGAACAGTACCAGTAGACGTAAATCTATCCAACACCTTTGTAAACTCACGTGGATTTGGACACGTTCTGAGAGGATATCTCTCAGAGTACACTCGTGACGCCAACAAACAATTTTTGAAACATTCTCCAAGAATAAACACATGTCAACCATTTCTTGTTGAGTTCCAGGCATTTTCGCAACGTTTAGCAAATAACAATAATGCTTTTGTCAGTTTATTGTTATTTTTTCCGTTTGCATTGACGTTGCACTTCTAACTGTTTTATCATGACAGCTGACTTTGAAAAAAGACGTTTTTCGACAAATTGACCTAACAACTTTTTTTTCTTTTTAATTTTGTAATGAAATGTGTTTCTTTTAATAAATGGAAAACTTGGAATTTCGATTATCCAACGATATAATTATTTTATATGGTTCCCATTTGATATTTTAGAAAAAAATGACTATTTGCAAAACTCAATCAAAAATTATCTTCTTTCCTTAAATCACTTGAAAAAAAAATAGGAGTAGTTAGAAGAGGTCTTAGTCTATCCCTAAATTCGAAACCTAAACGCCGGTACAATTTAGTTCCTGCCAAAAAAAAATGTCGAAGTACGGTCTAACTGCGAAGAAAAACCGTTATAACAGCGAAACCGCTAAAGTTAGGAGTATGACGTTATATAAGAAAAAAAAGTACTCTTTGGGGGCTTTCCGAATCAGCCACAAAATATACATTGTTCCATTTAAAAAAACATAGGTTTGATACGCCACTGGAATACGGCAAGGCACTGATGACAAAAAATATTTTAGGGAAATGGTGATTGTAGTTATGGACAATTTTTCTCTTAGACTTTTTTCTATATATTGTATAATAGAGGAGCTACGGTCCGAGGCATCTTAGGTGCTACACCCTGTATACAGCACTTGCAAATAAACAAAATGATGTATCTATTATTCCTAGCTCAAGTAAACATGCAATTTCTGACGATGATAAGAAAAATGTCTAGGCCCATATTGATTCGTTTCCAAAAGTGGCCTCCCACTATTGTAGAAGCTCAACTCAAAAGGAATATTTGGAGACTGGTTTATCAGTTGCAAGAATGTACAATTCATATGTTGACAAAATGACGGAAAAGGGAGCAAATATTGCTTCTTTTTATCGGAAAATATTTAACACTGGATACAACCTCTCATTTTACAAACCTAAGAAGGCTAGGTGTAATTTGTGCTCAGAGGTTGAGCTAATGAAAAACAATTAGAATATGATGCACATGTAAAAGAAAAAATTGCAATGAGAAAAGAAAGGCGGAATGATAGAGATGATCCAAAGAAAGTAGTATTGTGCTTTGATCTGCAAAACGTTCTCACATGCCCAAAAGCAGAAATTGGCCAATTCTATTATAGAAGCAAATTTTCTGTATATAATCTCACTGCACACTTGTCCATCAATAAGCAAGTATACTGCGCGTTTTGGACTGAGGCGACAATAGGACAAAAAGGCAATGATATTGCAAGTGCCTTATATAAAATTATTGAATGTTAGAGGATAATTAATATAATTAATCCTACCATAACAGAAATAAGTATGTGGAGCGAAGTTGCGTACCACAAAGCAAAAACAGCGTCATGTCGTTTGCAATGTCAATGATGTTATCCAAACATCCAAATTTAAAATTCATTAGAATGAAATATTCCATTCCCGGGCACTCTGCGGTACAAGAGGGTGGACTCTGTGCATAGCACAATAGATGGGGTATTGAAAGCCCATGAATATTATTCTCCAGTAGGACAATTGAGAATCTTAACAAAACAAGTTAGCCAAAGAAAGAAATACAAAATAATACAAATGAAACCAGAAGACTTCTTAAATTTTCAAGAAACATCCGTATCATTGAATTATGGGATTATACCCTATACCAAAATTAAAATTTTACATTACAAGCGAGTATTGTTTACGATTACATATAAAACTTCGTATTACGGCAACGAAAACTGTGCCCATTTAAATCACATAAATACCAGAAAGAGCAAGAATACAGATCTTAAAAACATATTTTTACATGTTAAAGCATTAACAATTAAAAATGTGTTGCCAGACAACAAAGTTTCTGCCCTAAGGGCAATAATGCCCCAAGTCGATAAAATGTATTTTGAGGCCATACTGCCACCAACAATGCCGAAGAGGGCAAAACCCACTAGACCCTCTAGCAGTGCCTCATTTTCACAGTTGGCCGACTTCAAGAATTTCCTTGTCGTGTTTTTTTTTTAGTTTTGTATTGTTGTTCAACATTATTTTCAAAATCACTATGGTGTATGTTGACAAAAAATTAAATATATTCAATTTATTTCTTTACAAAGGTGTGCGTTATTTTTACTTTTTGTCATAAAAATTAATCAGATATTTTGTTCTCAAAAACAACATACGGGTTTTGTACCAACTGCTCATATAAATCTCTAGGTTTAAAATAGTCCTCATTATGAGGTTAACAAAAAAGTTACAATGACCAAAATTTTAAATGCTGAATATCTCGAAATGGTCATCATGTTACATAGAACTTTGTTACTCTCAGGCGACGACTTGTCAAAAAAGTGATTTCAAGCAGTAAAAAGCCAAATCAAATAGATTGACTGCCACTACACATCAGTGAAGATAAAAAATTCTGTTGAAATTTTTTTTTTGAAAGAGTATAGTCAACTTTACTTTAAATGGTACAATAAATTGCTGAATTTAATAATATAAGTATTACATGTAATATTAAAAAGCTAGTTACATTGTTAAAAATTGAAAAAAGTGGGCCACAAGTAGCCAAATTGTTAACGTTTTTTGTCAGTGCTTTTATCTATTTTCTTTTTAGTTCGACATCATTTCGTTGATTTGGTATGGTACTGGAAAAATATACATACGATTTCATCATTTTATTTCATAAGATCATTGTGGTAAAATTCACATATACTGGCTTGTAGCATTAGTCAAGCCATTTGATTTTTTTTTTACTATTGACTGAAATCTGTTCACAATTCCCTTTATGATATATGTATATCATAAAGGGAATTATCGCGGATACATGAATTACAAAAAAGAAGGACAAATTTAAGGATATCTCACTTTATTCCTTGGCTACACCGTACTGACGATGACCAACGAGTCTGAAACTAGTGTCTATGGTTGCTCTACAGAGCAATCTACATTACACTAAAACTGCGAAGCCACGTTCATATAGGAGTTAAGAGCAATCCAAAAACAAACATCTATTAGCAAATTCCATACCATTAAAAAGAGACTAGTAAGGTAACATTGGAAGTATTTTAAGAAATCTGTACGGTAAAACGTGCCACATCTGTCGGTTTTTCGTATACAGACAAACAAACGATATGTGGTTTGATTCCAGTGCACTTTTAACAGAAAAGCTTGTGAAATTATCACTAGGGCATGGATTTGAACGTGCTTATTGGAATATCGAAATTACGTTATTGAATATAAAAACCGTTTCAATAAATATTAATAATAATACATCTATATGATAGAATTATTCTAAAATAGAATAATTTCTAGCGCATGCGTAGTTTTGACCGGGTCATAAGTGAACGGTATAGCACTATGTTTTCTATTTCATAATGTTGGAGCGAAATGTTCCTTGTATGTCATGTATATTGGTGGTGAGCAATATTCCTCATACTAGTTGTTTTGAATGGCCGCTAATAATTAAATGATTATATTTAGACTCTTCTTAACTCCTACGTGGGGCGTGACTGCATGTATGTAGCCACATACCAGGTAATATATAACTTGTAGCAAAAGTAATAAAAATCAATAATAATTACCAAAACTCCTAATTCGAATTTCTTTTGTTCGGGAATATAATGAGGTATTTGAAGTAGTAAATGAAGGCTTGCGTCAATGATACCATGTCTTGCACCAATGAGAAAACTACCTTCCGCTAAAAATAAATATGAAAACTGAATCACAACTATAAGAATTATATACAGGGTGTCCAGAAACTCTCCTGACAAACGAAGACCGGAGATTCCTCAGATAATTTTAAGACAATTTAACCCAATTCACCCTAGTCCGAAAATGCTTCCTAAGGGAGCTAGAGCTCTTTGAAGATGGCGCCTTGTAATTATTTTTTTTTTAATATCTCCCGAACGCTTCTATTTAGAAAAATAAAAACTGGTATGCTTATTTATCCTGCAGAGATGAATCGATTCCATCAATTGCGAATTTCTAGTACCGGTCATAGGCGTCTGTTTTGGGTAGGTAAACGGTTATTTAAACGCATAACTTTTTTTTCTTTAACTCTTAAGCATTTGTGACACTAGATTATTAAATTTTCAGGTATTCTAGTACTAAAAGGTACTCTTACTTTAAGTCGGTAGGATACACTTCTCTAGAAAAATCGATTTGAAAATTTTTCGTTCTTTCGTCATTAAAATTCAATTTATTATGTACCTACTTATTTTTAGCGACGAAGTTGGCTAGGACTATCAAGGCATGGATGAAAATTAATTTAATAAATCATCTTTTGTTTCAATAAATGCAGCACACAATTCGTAAAAGAAGTTTGGGAAAAGAAGCCAAAATCAATTTGAAACAAAATTTTAGCTGAAGGTTTTTAAAAACAAAGTATTTATTACAATGGAACGAAACTAACAAAAATCAAAGGTAGATAGTTACAAAAGATGCTCGATGTGATGACCATTAGTCTCTATGTATAAATTTATCGTTTTGCTTAGAGAACGCCGAATTCTTGAAAAAATTCCAAAGTTATTTCTAAATTCGTTGCAAGCATCTTGTATCCTTAGCCAGAGTTGTGCACGATTTTGTATCGGAACGGAATAAACAAATGCTTTTATGTATCCCCAAACACAATAATCGCAAGGATTCAAATCCAGCGACCTTGCTGGCCAAGCAACTGGACCGCCTCTTCCAATCCAATGGTCTTCGTAGTTATTATCTAGAAAGTCTCGTACATTCCTGCTAAAGTGGGCCGGACAGTTGCCCTGTAGAAACCATAAGTTTTGCCGAATATTTAAACGCACCTCATCTAACAAATCAGGTAAAATATTTTGCAGGATATGTAAGTAATCAACACCATTTAAACGAGCAGGTAACTCCACAGGTCCAAGTTGATAATCGTCAACTACTCCAATCCAGACGTTTATGCTAAACCTATGCTGATGCTTAAATTTTTGAACAACGTGGGGATTGTCACCAACGTACAAAATGTACCTGAAAAAATCTTCATCTTGATTTATCTGATTTTGTACCATCTAGCGAATTCTACACGAGCAGGAAAATCTCCTTCTAGCAGTGCTTGCACCTTTGTAAAATGAAAAGGATATAAATTTTCTTTGTGTAAGATATTTCCTACGGAAGATTTTGAAATTGTGGGGTACATGGCAGATAGTCTTCGAACGCTAATTTCTGGATTTTCCTCAACTTCCATTAAAATATCATCTTCATGTTCTGCTGTTACATCATTATGTCTCCCTGTTTCATTTTTTTTTTTGGACCACTGAACCTGTTTCTCTTAATCGTTGATGAAGAGCTGTAAATGTTGAGTGAGTGGGATGCTGACGATTGGGAAATTTTTCAGCGTATCTACGTTGCGCTGCTCGAGTGTTACACCTCATTTCGCCATAAACTAAATGCATATCGGCGTATTCTTCAATAGTAAAAACCATTTTTTTTTAAATTGAAATCGTTGTGTTGGAACGCTACAAAGTAAAAAATTAAAAGATAAACTTCGCGAACTGACAACAATTTGACAATTAAAAACGTAGGTTTTATTTCTGTTGGCAGTTCAGAGCGAACTAGTGCAAAAAATAATAAATTGAATTTTAATGACGAAAAAACGAAAAATTTTCAAATCGATTTTTCTAGAAAACGGTGTATCCTACCGACTTAAAGTAAGAGTACTTTTTAGTACTAGAATACCTGAAAATTTAATAATCTAGTGTCACGAATGCTTAAAAGTTAAAGACAAAAAAGTTATGCGTTAAAATAACCGTTAACCTACCCAAAACGGACGCCTATGACCGATACTAGAAATTCGCAATTGATGGAATCGATTCATTTCTGGAGGATAAATAAGCATACCAGTTTTTGTTTTTCTAAATAGAAGCGTTCGGGAGATATTAAAAAAAAACTAATTACAAGGCGCCATCTTCAAAGAGCTCTAGCTCCCTTAGGAAGCATTTTCGGACTAGGGTGAATTGGGTTAAATTGTCTTAAAATTATCTGAGGAATCTCCGGTCTTCGTTTGTCAGGAGAGTTTCTGGACACCCTGTATATATGTACAAATAATTTAATGCAAAAGCTTACTATCACAATGATACTGGTAGTTCAATTAATAATAAAAAAAAAAAGTTTCTTATAATTTCTAGATCATAAATATGAATAAACTATGAAATACTGTGTAAGTATAGTATCAAAAAATCGAAATCTTTTATACTCAAGATCATGAAATTTTTGCTTTTTCAAACTCAATTTGGCATATTACTGAGTAACACTAAATATAATAATAGTTTATTTTGACAAATAACTATACCATATTCCAAAAAGAGAGAGACGACATTCTGAACAGACCCCAAGTAAGTTATTTCTTATTGGTTCACAGCAAGACGAAATAACACCGTACTATATTCGCTTTTTGCTATCAATTGTCAAATATTTTGATATCTATCATATTGTTTGTTTTCTAAACAAATTTAATTGCTTTCATGTGTTGTGACTTCTATATTTACCATTGTATTGCCTTAGCTGTGAATTTATGTCTAAAGAATCTATATACAATTCACTTTGGTACAGATTTTATATTTCAGACAAATATGTAAATTTAATTTTACCGCCTAAAATTGATTTCACCAGTTATAGGTTGTAATTTGGGCTGAGGTCTGTTCAGAATTTGGTCTCTCTCTTTTTGGAATACGGTATATACTACTGTGAATGCACGTGTTAAATGTTATTTAGCACAATACACACATATTTCACACATATACATACATAAACACAAGTAAATAGGAAGACAGAAGAGGAAATGAATGAAGATTCGACCTTGAAGAAAATCGAGTTTCATACACGAATGAACGTGTTTTTAATATTAAAACTGTCATGTTCATGTCAGATGAAGTTTGGAAAGAAAATGCCTGTAAAAAGGGTGAGATGTTAAAGGCATGTAACATCACACCAGAGGGGAAGACATAGTATGGATCTAAAATTCTTGCTCAAGCGGAATAATATGAGTGTTTGTGGCCCAAGAATTAATAACGCGTCTCATTTATAATTTGAGTTGCCGTGTAGAGATTCATTTCTGGATAAAGGTATATTGACATTTTCTTTCTCATATATGAATGGAAAAATTAGAGTAGAATTGCAAAAAACTGTGAATCACATCAGTATAACAGAATAGCCAATTGTTTTACAGTGCCCTACTGGAAGCTATCGTTATATAAAAAGTCACTTCAATATTCTTGTCTAAACGTCACAGATAATAAAAACCATGACCAATGCAATTACATTTAAATTGTCGTTGAAAAGTTTATTTATTTATAGTGTTGACTATACTCCATTCAGTCTAAGAATGGAGTAGATGGCGCTACAATATGAGCACAGTTTACACACGATGAATTTTGTATTTTGAAAACAAATAAAACATATGTTTACTGTCAGATGGATAGCAGGGATATACATTGAATATGTTATCATTATATTTTGACTTTTACGTGTTTATTGACATTTATTTAAGTAAGGCTTACATTGCTTTTAAAATGATAACCATACTAACAAACATGAAAGGGCAAACAGCTAATCAGTATTTGATAAGTTTTCCAAAACAGACATATTGTCTTTATGCTTAATGTACACATTATAAGCCATTTGCCTTTGTCCAGATCTTATATGTTTCCCTTAACGATTTTTTGAAGGACCTGGTAAAACTGCTTCCGCCATACTATAAAATATTAGCGATTACGAATAGAAAGTTAACGAAATTGATAAAATACCTTAACAAATGAATATTTCACTTGCGAGTTCTAAGAAGAACTATTTTTTAAGAATATTAACAACAAATGACTATGTAAAATACGGAAATCGACAAACTCTTTGAACAAAGCTGTTAGTAAACAAATTTTTGACAGAACTAGCTAAATGCGATTATTTTGCCGGTGTAAATGCACACTCGATTTCAACCAATCACAAACGTTTATTTTAAGCCCTATCTTTCCCAATGCTCCATTCTTAGACTGAATGGAGTATAGTTTCCAATATAAATAGTCACGTTCTTATGCATAGAATTCTAATGAGCAAAGAAGATTCATTCCACACTAGGCCCTTGAATAAAAATATATCCATTTAATTACACTAGTTTACTAAATTTGTTTCATGTACAGTTACGGACAGAAAAAGTGGGATAACTCTTACATAACATTTTGCTTTATATTAGTTGTTATTGCTGGCGTTTACAATTTTACCGTATAGAACATAGTAGTCCCAACTTCGTAAATGTCATCAATTTGTCAACGATACATTTTTTCGTAAAAATGTCACACGTTAATATTGTTGATAATGCAAGAATAATTGCTACTGCAAAATGGGTAAATAAACTATTGGCTAGTATTATTCAAAGAAGAAATGTTCGATCACAAAATGTGCAAGACTTACTGGAAACAATTAATGCGTAGGATGATAATTCGGACCAATACTGTTTAAGTTTATTTAATTCTATGCCACGAAGAGTAGCATGTGTTATAAGTCGAAATGATGCAATGACTAAATATTAACAAAATAAAATATTTAAGAGTGATTTTGAATAAACTATTGTTAGTCCACTTTCGTATTCCTTTGTGTTTTTTGACAATAACATAACCATTTTTTTGACATCATTTATTGACGTTTGTTTTGCAAAATCCCAGCACATTAGGTAAAAAAACTGTCCCACTTTTATTTGTCCGTAACTGTTCATTTGATGAGAGGTGACATTTCTTATGGATTTTCTCCCGCTGAAATTGAAAATCTGAGATATTGTGATTTTTTTCATTTTTTTGACTTCTTTTCACTTTAAAAACCATATCTAGAGCTAGATGTGTCCGACTTGGTCGCTCTTGGTACCAAATGAAAGACATTGAAATAATGTGCAAATACGTATAATAAGATGTTTAATTGGTTAACCGCTTAAAATGATATTGATGAAAATTATAATTGACTGAATAAATCCAAATCCCAAATTTTTTGATTATATTAAGTTTCTGGACAATTTATTGAGTTTACTGTAATATGCATATTACCAAGTTGGCTAACATAAAACAACACAATTTAGAATGGAAAAAGACCTAACTTTATTCTTGCGCTATTCTTGTTTAGCTAAGTGATAAGGCGGTATTGCCTGATGAATTCGACACCAAAGTGTATTGATTAGAATATTTTAGAAATAGGTTTCGCTCTTGCTTTGTCTTCGGTCGGTTTTGGGATCCGTCAACATTGCTTCATCCCAAAACTCTTGATAGCGTTCGCTAAATGGTCTTAATTTATTGGTGAAATCTCTCGCCGTGTTTGTCACTTGGTCACCAAGACCGTCCGGAAAGAAATTCAAGTGCGAATGCACAAAATGGATTTTCAGGGTCTCATATTTACGCCTGTTAGAAATAAATAATATGGTTAAAAGAGTACAAGAGAAAATGGACAAGTGTGCAATAAAATAATAGCATTCCGCACCTATCTTGTAGTTCTTCAGCAAATCGGTAATAATTGAAAATTGGTAGCAAGCAGCTGAAATGAATTCCAAGCCTCGTTTTCAACAGGTGTTAAATATGTTGGAAATTCTGTACTTCTGAACCATATTTTATGTATGGACCATCAAACCACCCTACTTGATTTTTGCTGATGTTCTCAAATAGGAGAATCCTTGGCTTTCCTTGTCTAAAACCCTAACAGCATTTTTAATGAGGCCAAGTTCAATATGCAACGCTGGAAGAATTATATTTTCTTCTTGACAAGTGGCGAAAAACTGATTTAATATCTTTGAAGAATATCTTCACATGTATTATATAAAAGGTTTTGTTTGTCTATTAGTTCTCATCTACATTCATTTTCTCATTTTATTTTGTTTATATGCTCGTCTTATTTCTTTAGGAATTTTTATTATTCATCATAGCCAATATAATACTTTCTCAAGTAATAATTTCACGGTTATTATAGTATAAAAAATTTAGATTTCATGATAGAATTATTTGTAACTCTCAACAAAATATGTATAAGCGATTTGTTCTCTTACATGAATTATTAAAATGATGAGTCAAATTGATTAGAACTTTTAACGTCACCAGCAAGGTTTCTCGTATGATGGTACCAGTCGACTCTTTATCATTTATATCGCTGATTGGATACAGGGGAATTTCTGAATCACACAGCCTATACAGTTTCACCAATGTGTCCAGCATGAGACCTTTGTTGTAATTTAACAGGTACATTTGATTGGCCTCATTGTTGTGGGTTACCTAAAAAAGAGAAAGAAGCGATCATCACAAATACGTCCGCGTGTGAATGCCTAACTGCGGCCCCGTTTCTCACTGTTTTTCTGACGTATTCAAAGCGTTTACACACGAGATTCCGGTTTATGTTACTTCGAGAGCGTCAACGGTTAGCGCGCTTGACCGGTACAATATGCGTTCTTTTGGAGATCTAGAAAATCATAAGAAATTAAACAATTCTAATCACACGATAATTTAATCGTATAACATACCAAACAATTAACTTATTCTCACAGATATAAGAAGGGAACGAATCCTTCCTTACATGATTCGAAAGGTGATAGGCATAGGTTTTTGTGTCTTAAAAAGTTACTCTAGTTACTCATGACATGCTTAAATTTTTTTTTAAATATTTTTAATGATATGGACACTTTATGACACAGTATAATAATACAGAGACACCCTGATACTTATGGAGTTGGAATACACCAGCCTTGTGTTTTATTTGCCTGCCCGCTCAGTTCAGAATCAGTACACTTAAGTTGCGACCAAGTGATCTGTCTGCGAGCAACTTACAATACGCATCAGAACATAAGAATCAAAAATAGTACGCAGGCGCTAAGTACAGGACCAAATAATATTTTAATTTATTAGTGAGAAATGGCATAACTGTACTACAAAGATCACGTGCTAAAATACGTACATACAACTACGATCAATAAATTTGGTTCGTCAATGCCATTTTTTGACAAAATGAAAGTGGCTATATTGTGAAATGGTCGTAATTGTAATAACCTATAATTTAATAATATTTAATCTCTCACATATGTGACTGTCATTATTTTTTGTGTTAAATTTTTTTACTTATTCTATTGTCGATATTATTTTAAACAAACACAGAAAAATAATAATAATAAAACATGAAGTATATTGTAACAAAATAAAAAAAAACAGCAAATTAAAGTTAATAAGGTAACTAAGGCTACATACACAAATTAACAAACTAAGAAAATTCAATATTTTGTTACTTCTCCATTTGCCTCGATAACTTTTGCCAAACGATTAGGCATGGAAAGGTATAGTTCTCTAAAATAGTCTGGCGTAAGATCATGCCAAGCGTTGGTCTTTATTCTGAGGCCTTACTCTATGCTTCTGTATGTTCTGTACCAATCTTCCCCACATATTCTCTATAGAGTGAAGGTCAGGACTCAAGCTCTGCCAATCCAGTAGTGTGACATTATTATTACGAAACCATTCTTTTACCCTATCAGCTGTATGTATTGGACAATTATCTTGTTGATAAATAAAATTCCCTTCTGGAAAAAATGGTCTAGTTGAGGGTAACCTTGTTTTTTTTACTTAATTTCTACTAATATGGCAATTATTCTGTACAAAATTGTTCGCAATTTAGAACTTACAGTCTTTAGATTTAGCGTTTATTCTATATTCACTATAATATATTGTTGAATTCACAACAAGTACACAAAGTGTCACCACCGAAGAAACGTGGACTTTTGGGCTTAGTTCTTACCGAAAAGCTAGTAATCCTCAACGTACATAAGCGAATGAATGTGACTATCCAAAACGTCGGACAAGGAAAACCGGAAGGTCACATTTTCCCATTTTTAGGTTAACATTGAAAAGATTATAATATTTGCAGGTGTTGCAGATAACCGTTTTTAAATTCTAACAAAACAGCAAAGCAGTATTGCTAGAAAACATTTAGCCCCTTATATTACCGATAAGTCAGAAGATATATGTAATGTAGTGCTTCCAACAGGTCACAGGTGTGTGATACGTTGGATTTGCGTATTAATGGAGTTGGGTTGGTCCGAAAGAATCGTGTTAGAAATCTGGGTCTGCTTATGGACGAAAACTTAAGGTTCAAGGATAACACTACCAACCTTATTAGGCGGGCTTATTGTAATTTGAAAATGTTATATCCTTACAGATCCTCCTTGAATGTTCATGTTAAGACTATGTTGGCCGATACATTGGTCTTGTCCCATTTTAACTTTTGCGATTCCATTTATGGTCCCTGTCTTGACAGTTTGGATAGGAGGAGAATACAGGTAACCCAAAACTCATGCTTGCGGTTCATTTTCGGTGTTGGTAGGAGGGAGAGAATTTCTTTTAGGTTGTCGGAGGTTGGCTGGCTCAATATGGAAAAGCGCAGGCTTTTTCATTTGGCCTGTTTCGCTTATAAAATTATTACTACCCGCACCCCACCGTATTTGCTACACAAAATTAGATATCGCACTGATGTCCACAGCATTAACGTTCGGAGAAGGGATTTGATTGATATAGCTCGTCACCGTACCACTCACTTCAAGCGTTGTGTTCAATACAATTGTGCTATGATTATGAATGATTTGCCACCGTATATCAAAGATTTGTCCCTCCGTGGTTTCAAGCGATGTTTGAGAGAGCGTTTACTAAGTGATCTTGTATTTTGAGCTGCTCGAGTTGTTCGGATAGCAGTAGTGTTATATTGTAGTCTTTCTTTTTTTCTATTTTTTTCTTCTTTGTTTTAATTACACTTGCGTTTTTGAATAGTGATTAGTGTTATGTATGTGTGTATGGCTATTTATGTATATATGTGCACGCACACCTTCTTTTTCTTCTTTGACTCATTTGGTACACCTGGTAGATCAGGGAGCCTCAGGCATAACTGAAGGTGTTACCATTTGATTTCATTATTACCAATATGTAAAACTAATATGTTAATGTAATGGAATCAATAAAGGTGTTATTATTATTATTATTATATAAACTCTAAGGAATTTGATAAGTGGTTTAATACAATGTTAAGGAAGTTCCAAGAAAACGTGTGTGTTATGAATATTTCAACAGTGTCCATTTTTGTGTTGTAATTAGACGTGTACATGTTGGACAAATAAAGATTTATCATTACAGAAAGGCTGTAATAATTGTCAAATTCAATTTGTTATTATCGTACGGTTGAAAAGGTACCAAGAAGTACTGAAATGATTAGAGCTGAAGCCAATATCCTTCCGTCTTGAAATGTGTACATAGATTAGTCAAATTTAGTTAATTAAGCAGCATGAACAGCTACAATAAGTACATTATGACAAAATAACAAGACAAAAAACACACCTTGAGATTACCATTTTGAATTCAATACAATTAGGGTAAATAGCAACAAAAGGTATGTTGCTAGAAATAAAAAAAATAGTGATCAATATTTTGAAATGTGACAGCAAATTGTGATGATGTTAGTGGAAATAGTACTTCGAATACATACAAAAATTGGAAGAGAGCATAAGTTTAAGGAGTGGTTCTATTTACAATAACCGGAATTATTTATACTTTCAACTACAAGTAATAGAAACACATATGGTTAATTATTTAAAACATATACCTGTAAATTGAATCTTCAAGGTTTGTTTATTTAAATATTGATTTACAATTATTTAAGTTTCAAAGTTGTTACAACTTAAACAAAAATTTTCCTGGATTATTTGGAAATATTGTACATTTCTTTTAATAAATACATATTCATGTACATCAGTATTAAAATACTGAATAATTATTTGAATATAGTACAAATTTATATTTAAATGTTTGTCAATATGCGATTTGCCGCTAATAAATTCCGGTCCTTCTACTGGCGGATCACGAACTGATCTTCTGAAATAGCTAGATCACTTGAAACTTGGCGGGAAACAGTTTTGCTCAGTTGAGTAACATTTCACATGAACTGATCTGATCCGGCGAGCAAATAAAACACATCTCAGATCGTTAGACAAAAATAGGATAGGGTACATCCATGAGGAAAACGTACACATTAGGTCGCGATGTGGAGTAAGGTGAAATTGTTCAGCGTATTACCAACATCACCGATTCACTGAATTACAGTCTTTGAGAATTTTGGCATTCATTTAGAACAGACATAATCCCAAATGCTAGACTGTGACATCAAAATGACGTAATAATTAGATTTTGTCAGTTTAGGTTTGTTTCAGTTAGAAGAGTCGCAATATGAATTAAAAAGTTTGGTGTTCTTTGCAGTTGGCATAGACCTCATGGGGTATGTTTGGCATACATTATTATTGTTAATACGCACTATTGTTACTTTATCGAACACAATCATAAATGTTACTGTTAAACAACGAATTCATTCAACATGGCAAATTCGAAACGTCCAGGAACATAACTTTTATGCATGAGTAACAAAAACACTTTTAAAGAAACAATATCTTATTTGTATTTAACACCATTTGGAGATTAACAAATATGATCAGTTGCTTTTACTCGAAATTCAATTGATTTCTAAAATAGAATAATAAACTTACATTTTCTAAAACTCTTAAACACCGATCGACCTTCCTTAATTTATCTAACAGTGCGTCCGTCCACGTTACCACATAATCTGACACTTGATGGCAACACTCGCATATAGTTTTAATTATGTGCTCAATTCCTCCTAACTCTCTCAGTTCTTCCTTGAACCATTCACCCGCTCTTTTCGATGTTAAGCTCAGCAGCGTTTCCATAGCCAATTGACCAACCTATTGACATATAAAATCACCTGATTAGAAATAAAACTGTTAAATTATAATGCTGCAAACATAAGTAATTACTGGAGGAGGTGAAGATATATGATTATAATCTTCCGAACAGAAGTTAATTGTACAACAATATTCAAATTTTTTTGAAAACTGTTAATGGTACAAGAGATTATTAAACCTCAATTTGTAACAATTTCAGAATAAAGAAGTTAAACTAATTAATTAATATTGGTGGAAGTAGGGCTGTATCGTTTAAGCTAGATTGAGTAAGAGGTAATTGGAAAAGCAACAAATTAAGAATAGAAGTTATTTTCTTTTGATGCTGGTTTACCTTTGCAGTGTTTTACTGCTTCTGTACGACAACATTTAAAGTTTACAGAAATTGGTTTCAATATTAAAAAACGAAATATAAGCAAGTAATAACAAATAACACACTTGGTATTGTTTCACAAATATATATAATTAAATACTCGACGTCACCGGTATCAGCATGGTTTAGATATGTGGATGATAATCTTTGTTTGTGGTCAGGTTCAGATAGACAGCTAGATAACTTTTTATTAGAACTTAATAAATTTAATAATAACATTCAATTCACTATAGAGAAAGAAGCCCCTGATCGATCTTTAAATTTCCTTGATTTAAAAATCCAGATTAGTAACAACAAGTTAGATTACAGTATTTTTAGAAAACCCACCTTTTGCGATACGTTGATACCAAATACCTCCAATCATCCCACTAACGTCAAACATGCTGCGTTTAATTCAAGTACCGATGAACACATTTAACTTTACTAAAGAATTAAATACTATTAAAATAATTGCACAAAATAATGGTTATAACTCATCTCTAATAGATAAATTAGTCAATAGAATGAATAAATCAATTACATTAAAATCAGCATTTCCCCCGTCCCAGGACTTGACATTAAAACAATGGGTTAAAATTCCATATTTAGGTAGTATAAGTATGAAAATTAGTAATGTTTTAAAGAAGCTGGATTTTAAAATAGCCTTCTATAATAATAACACTTTAAAGAGTCAATTAATGAATAATAAAACAGCGAATCCTAAACTAAACAAATCAGGAATTTATAGAATTAATTGTAGTGATTGTAGTAAATTTTATATAGGTCAAACGGGGCGAAATTTCAAATTAAGATTCTCAGAACATATGCGAGCAGTTAAATTAAATTATGAAAATTCAAGTGTAGCTAACCATGTTTTAGTTTTATAAATGAAAGTTTACTTTTACAACCAGGCAATGTTCTTAACGAACAAACCGAACTCATAAATTCACCGCTAATAAACCCTAGCATTGTAAAAACGGTCTTTCCAGATAAGTCACGACCTTTTCATAATTTTCTATTTGTGTATATTTTTTCTATTTACATTTTTGTTTGAAGTAGGTAGTTACAGTATATTAAATTTTACTTTAGTTTCTCGAGAACTCCTGACGATGCCGCAAGGCGAAATGTACATCGAGTATTTAATTATATATATTTGTGAAACAATACCAAGTGTTATACAGGTTCAAACGTGTTAAAACTCCGTCACGTCATGCATGCACATACGCGAGGTGTTGACCGTTCGAAGCCTAGTAGTTTTTAGTAACCAGCCAACCAACGTGTCTGAAGTAACGAAAATTTTTAACAAAAGAAGGACATACACATTATCACATTAAAAACGTTTAGACGGCGTTTACGGTGATTCATGTCCTTCGTATTCAACTGTAAAAAAGTGGGCGAAATGTTTCCGTTTGGGACAACAATCCCTGGAAGATGCTGATCGGTCGGGTCGACCAATTGAAGTGATAACACCTCAACAAATTTGAATTATTGAACATTTAGTGCTAGAAGATCGCTGTTTGAAAGTGAAGGAATTAGCAGTGATAACAAACATTTCCGAAACAAGTGTTCGCCGAATTCTCAATGACCATTTGCGTATGAATAAAATTAGTGCTAGATGGGTATCGCGACTTTTTTTTTGCTCTCCAACGTGAATGTCGAGTCGAAAGTGCGCAGTCGTTCTTACACATGTGTGGAGACGACCCAAAACCGATTTTGGAGTCCATTGCCACAGGGGATGAAACAATGGTTCTGTTTTACGATCCTCTTCTCGAAAAGAGAGTCCATGGAATGGCGGCGACCTGATGAACCTCGTCCTAGAAAGGCGAAAGACGTTCAATCAACGAAAAAGGTGATGGCCACAATATTCTGGGATTGTGAAGGCATTTTGCTAATTGACTTAAAAGAGCGCAATTCAAGTGTGAACGGCACATATTACGCGTCATTATTGTATAAATTAAGGGTCAGCATTCGTGCAAAACGTCGTGGAAAATTGACAAAAGGTGTGCGATTATTGCACGACAATGCTCCCGTCCATACTGCCGCCATTTCACAAGCTGCCATCCGCGAATGCGGCTTTCAAGAAATGGAACATCCACCGTATAGTCCGGATATGGCTCCTTGTGATTTTTGTTTGTTTTCTAATTTAAAAAAAGACCTTACGTGACGTAGTTTTAAGGACGACAGTAAGTTGCAAGCAGCTGTTATAGAACATTTTGACGGAAAAACTTCAGATTATTTTTACGAGGGTATCGAATTATTAATTAATCGTTGTAATAAATGTATAGAAGTTAGCGGAGATTACATTGAAAAATAAAAATTCTTATATTGTTCCAAGTGTCTTTTTTCTATATCAGGCCGAGAATTTATGGCGCCTACCTCGTACGATGTATTAATTACTTCCACTATTGAAAATAGAAAATAACAGAAATTCATATACAACAGAACACATATGAATGGTATCACAATCATCTGTTGAGACAATAGAGTTGTCCAGAATAAGTGACTACTATATACAAATATGGCCGTCTGTAGCCATGTAGACATATAATTTATTTATTTTATTGCGTTCACACTAATATATATTTGCAGGATCTTCATATTGAGCAGCTTGTATTTGGTAATAAATTAATTGTTTACATCAGTATATGTTTTTCTTCAATCTGAATTTTACAGATAAAAAGCAGTATTAAGTCGTAAATGTAAATATCTGAACATAGAGACATTGCAACCTGACTTAATGACAGATCATTAGTATTAGTAAATGGACTCTTTGTTGCCTTTACTTTGGTATCAAAAAAAAAAACACACACAAGCTGTTTAAGCAAAACATTTTCCACTGAGAACATTCAACATGATGACATCTTATCGTTTCTATTTATTGCAGGAAAACTTTCAGAATATACAAATATTTTGTAACATCTACATATGTAATGCATCACTATGTTTGTGAATCAATTGTTATATTATGTTGTGTATTGTGTTATATAAAAATAAATTGTCAAAATCCATGTATCAGTTGTGTACTACTTAGGGATCGGCAGTCAGGGGTATATTGCGGGACACGAATTAAACGTACTGTCGAACAGTCACTATTACTATGCCCAATTTCGAATTACATTATTCATTTAAGACCAGTCATGCAATATACCTCTGACTGTCGATCCCTAGTTAAACTAATTGTTAAAAAAATACTCAGTAAGTAAAACGTGTTGGTTCAATCATCTCTTCTGAACATATCTGCACTTTTCACTTTTTAAAGTTTATTTGAATTTACTTTATATGGAAATTGTACCTCACTACATCTTTTAAAACATTTCACATTATTGTGGTTACTATGACTACGACAATTTACAATAAAGCACGTTCTAAGTACCTCTTCCTGAGAACCATTAATAAAAGAAATAAAATTGCTGAAACCACGTTTACTTTCGACCTCTACATCAATTGAATTAATATGCATGTTATTACAAAACAAAAATATTATTGAAAGGTGGGTTAATAAGTATACATGCATATCGGAATGTTAGATTGATGTTTACAAGTGTCCATAATGATTATAATTTGACAGCATCTTGGAATACTTTATTGAAGCCAATCAAAGTAGGGTTTTGTTGCAAGGTAACACAATACTATTCTTATTTTGCGTTGAATTGGGTTTAATTATACTGCAATACAACATTTTATTCTACATGATTGTTAAAATTAACGTTTGCACATCATGAAAATTCAGGATTAACTAAAACATCAATAAATCTGAGACGGCAGAATTAAAAATTGACAATAAGAATGTATAACAACTATGACATTACACATTTCTAATAATGGGTGGAGATTGTGGCTCAAAATCTGAAACGAAATGCAAAAGGAAAAGTCCCTTATCACAAAAATTTAAAAGATATACAGGGTTAGTTTTAAATAGCGTCATTAAAAAAAAGGGGATGAAAGAAAAATATGAGTAATGCCCGTACAAAAAAAATCGCAGTCCAATGTGCACGCAGTGACGAGAAATTGATTTATCTTTCCTCGAGACCGAGCCTGTCGCAGTTAATATACAAACATAATAATTTTCAAAATAATATACTTCTATTTAACGAAGAAGAAAAACATGGTAATGCACCGAGGTTGTCGACCTTTTCCACATAAAGGCGGGCTATTATTATTAAAAAAAATAACATCGCCATAGAAAATCTTTTCAATTGCCATTGATTCTCGAACAAAGGTTGTAACTATTTGCTTTTTATCGTTTTTTTGGAAGAACCTTAAGCTGGAATTACTAGTGGTATTTAGGAAATGCGTATAGGATAAACAAAGTTATGGATCAACTTTAACTACATTTTGGCCCTAAAAATTTAGAAATTTTTGATGAATTACAAATAAATTTCTTTTTTGATTTCCAGTTAGACATTTATACGTATTCTTCAGATCCGCATAGCCCTTTTAAATCTTTTTAATTTTTCTGGGAAGAGATTTTTCCTTTAGTATTTTTTTATACACATTTCTCTAAATAGACACTATTTGATATTTCACATTTTCGCCGAGTAGAAAAAAGATTTATCAGTAACTCATTACATAATATATCATTCTTCATTTTTTTGAAGAATAAAACAATAATGGCAAAATTGTATTTTACATCTTACACGTCCGGGTTTGTTTTGTTCACCTATTCCGAAAATTATATTCATTACCCTTACACTCCACCCTGTATAATAATTATTGTTCTCATGGCGTGGATGGTTTAAAATAAAAACTTATTTTTTAATTACCATTCAAGATAATTCTGCAAACAATTGGCTACACAACTGAAATTAATAATAATTTAATACGAATGGTGGTATCGATTCTGTACTTACAGTAATATTATCGAGGTTCAGATGCACTGCATGTCCTTGGCTTTGTATATCCGCACACAGTTCTCGGACTTTCTGCTTGTTCTTTAGCAATTGTGCCGATGATAAACCGCACACATCGAGGGCTTGTTGGTAACTAACGTCCGATTCAAGTAGATTCAACATTAATTCTAAACAGTCCCTGTCTAAATCCATATTTAGACGATCTTGACTGAGGACGAACATAACGGTTGCTGTACAAAGACCTAAACTCTGAAAGTAATATAAATAGAGCACATAGTGAAAATGGAAGAATAACATAAAAAGGTGGAACTAAACGAGTTAATATATTAATACTACATGAGCATTTTGAACTGTTCTGGGTCCCAGTATTATCAAAAACTAGGAAATATTCACTACCGTGAATTGCCCATACTAAATTTACTTGTCAAATGTCAAAACCATAATGTATTGAAGTGTCTTGTACTTTTGTATTTTCAATGTCTTATTGTCGCTTTTCTGTCTATTTCAAGACAATATACCTTGTATACGATGCCTTTTACGATACAACAGGACACGTTTATCGTAATGTCGCACTTTCGCAGTTGAACACTGCAAGAGGATAGATTATGCAAAAATTCATTGGGATCATGTTTTCAACAATTTGTTAACGAAAAATGGAAATAAACTTGGACACATTCACTTGTCTTTGTAATAGGGTGATTGAAAGATTTAAGCAAACGGGGAGTATTTGTAAACGCAAACCTGAAAAAGCCCCAACAGTTTTAACTGAAGATGTTGTCGCAGACATTAGGGAGCGAATGAAAGTTAGTCCCACAAAATCTGTATGAAAGCTGTCTGCTCAAACTGGTAAAGAGATCTAATTAACTTAAACGTAATTTGTTATGCAGCATTATGTATTTAAATTGTAGGTATTTCCTACGGAAGTATTCATAAGGCAGTGAAAACAAACTTACATATGCACCCATATAGTTTCTGAACTACAACATTGACGTGGCAATCATTTTGAGCAGAGATTGAATTATTGCAACTGGTTTAATGAAATATTACATGAAGAAGACTGGAATCGCACTTTCTTTTCGTATGAAGCTTGGATCCATTTGTCGGGGTATATCAACTCTCAAAATTACAGTACCTGGTCAACAGAGAATCCACATGTTTTTGTTGAAAATAGTCTCTATCCTATCAAAGTTGATGTTTGGGTTGCAATGTGGAAAAGACGGATTATTGGACCAATTTCTTTCTATGATACAATTAATGCAATACGATACCGAGAACAAATACTGGAACCTTTCATTAACAGCCTTCACAACGATGAATTAAACCTGGCAAACAATAAACTATTAATTATTTGCAAGGATACTATGGTGACAGATTGATAAGTCGAAATCGATGGCCAGCCAGCCAGTTCTCCTGATTTAACGCCACTGGACTTTTTTTCTTTGGCCATGTAAAAAATAAAGTGTTTCAGAACAGACTGCATACACTCGATGAACTTGAAGTGGCAATTACAATAGAATTGCAAATGTGTTCAATAACATGAGAAGATGTGTCAATCTATGCATTGAGAATAACAGTGGAAATTTCGTACAACTTTTATAAAATGTATTTATTTGGTGACATAATTATAGGATTATGTTTTACAGTAATAAAGTTGTAATAAATTAATTACTGTTTATGATAAAAAAGATAAAGTGCAATTACTATATTTCTAAAAAATTCTTTCATATAATTTAACTTAAAACTAACCCTATGTCATTGACATTTATCACAGGAAAATTTTAAATAGTAACCTAACCACAAAAATAAATAAAAAAGGCTTGCCAATTACACTATGTTCCTAAATTAAAATTAGTATGGCCAACTCAGGACAGTTCAAAATGCTCACTTTGTATATCACGTGGGTAAAATTGAGAATAAGAAACATTTGAATTTTGCAAAAATAATTAGTTTTACTTTGAGAAGACTCGAAATGTATTATTTTTATCCTATAAATCGCTCTCCGTATCTTATATTTTAATTAAGAAATTAAGTGTTAATATATAATTAATAGGAAATATATTTATTAAAATCTATTTGTATGATTTTTATATAATTTGTAGAAAAAAAAAACAATCAATATTTAGTAAGTTATAAGTAGTATTTATTGTTCGTGAAGTAATAAAACGCGTATTTCTTAATGCAACAGTAAGTAATACAAAAAGTGTTTGTTACATATAATTATATTGTAAAATAATTATATGTTTTTTATAATATTTTTGAAAGCGTGGACAAAGAATGTGTCGTTAAGACTTTCTTATATGTATGTGCGTTTCGAATTTTTTTATATAAAAGTCGTTTTCAAAAATTGAACTCACTATTTGGAGAAAGAAAACTCTCAATTTATAACTTTACGGCTTTCAATTTTTTTTGCATTTGTTATGTGGTAAACATATTTTAATTCATCTAAATATTTTCTATCTTGTGTAGAAGTGATTGTATATATTGGCAATATGCATATTTCAAATATATTTACCATCTGCTATTATGTAATTTTTGTTAATGTTACTATATTCATCATCGAAATTATGTAACTGATACCTATAAATATTACTTTTTGAATGTGCAAATAAAAAGTAATCTAATTGTATACTCTGAGATGGTCAATGAACTACTTTAATGTTACCATGTTTGAAGAATGATGTAATTCTTCACAATCAAGTTGTTAGACAAAGTGAGTTGAAAATAAACCAAATTGACACCAACACAATTCTAGATAGTATTTCCGTTCTTCGTGTCAATTCCATCTTGCGAACGTAACCTCAAAATAGTATTGTTAAACTTTATTTGAATATAAATGTGTTGTTTGGCAATTGCATAATTATAACTACATTTATATCTTGACAGCAATATGAAAAGCAGTAAATATGGTAGCAAACGCCAATGATATATTTGAATTAAAATTGACAACAAATTTAGTGATTTCCCCCAAACTCGCATGTTACCTAACCTATAATTTCATTCAATACAATTACACTCCTTTCGAAGTAAAAATACTAATATTTGAAAAAATCAAAAGTCCTTTATTCCTTTGTTTATTATTTATTATCACTTAATACACAATAGAATGAAAAAATCCAAAGTAATTACTTATTAATTAAGCCTCTGCATAAAAAATTTCAAATAATAGCCTACCTGGTCAATAGTAGCATCATGTAGGGCTTTAAAAAATTTCGCAACCGTTCCGTGAGCCCGGACGTGCATCCGAAACGCAGGTGCCATACATTTGCTCGCTAAAGTTATGGCAGACAAGCATCTCGTACTAATCGGATTATTGTCCTGCAGAGCGTCCAATATGTAGTCCACGTCATCATTGAATTCTTGAAATTCTCCTATCTCCTGTATCTGATGAGCTTTCTTCACATTTCTTACAACTGTATAATACTGAAAATGAAAAAAAAAACACATTATATACAGATGAGACAACTGACCCACTTTTGATTCCTCACTCTCAAACCTGAATACAATTTCAATCACTATGAATATAAAGATTTAAAGTTGGATTATTGTCAATAAACTGGGCATAACAAATCCAAATTGTAAAGCAAAATATTCAGATTCTGTTATAATGAGGACAAACATTTATTTAAATCTGTACACCTTCTTGCTACTGCTGTTTTCTTGGATAGCCAGTTCACTCGGGAAGGTCTGCAAGAAATTAACGAAAAAAATGAGGTGTGGCCATCACACGACTTTCTTATACGTATGAGCGTTTTAAATTATAGAATTGTTTATACAAAAATTATTCAAAATCCTATTATAAATACTTCTATTCTCTTAATAAATTCTATAGAATGCATACTTTGCAAGATATTCGAAAAAAAGTGCTACTCGATAGGAGTAAAAGTGTTACTTCCGGTCCGAATGTTGAAATTTCATGTATACAAAAGACATTGCAAATCCAGTTCTAAATTGATAAATATATATAGAATACATAATTTACGATATATTTGCAAAAAGGCGCTATTTGGTAAAAGTGCAAGTGTTACTTCCGGTCATATAAATAAATCATATCTGTCAAAAAGATGTGCGTTGTGTATATTCTTCCTGTCAAATTTTTCATGTTTATTTTTGCTTTGATATAAATTGTTTAAAAACAGTGCTTCTTAAAGTGTATTTATTATTTATTTGCGTCCATTGAATATAATGCCGAAAGGTTTCTGTAAACAGTCGAGGCCTTTTACAAACTTTTCTATGATCATGTGTTAAATTTAATGTGAATAGCGTAAGTATTGCTTATTTTAAATTATATTATGGATACGTAATTAAACATTTAAGGTTTTTCGACAATCTAAATCAATATAATAACTAAGTTGAGAAATACTGAAGTCTTAGAGCATTTCAATTACTAAATATATTACGTTATAGTTATTGTATTGTGAATAATTTTTTTCTTTGGTTATATCAAATGTCACTGACAGAAATAAAAGTAGATCCGGCAACATATACAAGGCGAGTCGTTATGGATCTAGTATGACGTGCAACTGAATGTAACGCGTTTCCAGACAGAATTTTTCCGCTCGCAAAAATAGCAACCTCTCCACATCATGTTCAGAGTGAGCGTACATCATCTGAAGCCGATAACTGAACTGTTGTGTCTGCTGAATGCGACCAATGTTGAATATATAAAACAGCCCGACAATCACCGGGCTGTTTTAAACCATGTATGTGATGTTTTGTATGCACGCTCCTGAATAATATACAGGGTCATTCTTAATATATGCGACAAACTTTAGGAGCTGATTCCTGGGGTTATTTTGATCATAAAAGTTCATAAGAACATATGTCCAAAACCGCTTAGTTCAGAAGTTATACAATGTTTAATAGAAATAAAATAATAAATGGTTTTATTATAAATTAACAAAATAATTAGTAAAACAAGATTAACTTATAGTAACTGTTGAAATTGACCGTCCCCAACTGTACTACAAGCTGCTATCCTCCGTCGTATTGACTGGCGAGTCCGTTCGAAAATACCAGGGGTATTTCGAATTGTTTCAAAAGCTGCTATAATACGATTTCTTAGTTCATTGAAATTTTCCATGGGAGTCGTGTAAACTAATGATTTAAGGTGGCCCCAGAGAAAAAAGTCCAATGAATTTACTATCCACCGATTTGGATACGTACTGTCCAGAAACTCGCGAGCAAGTAAACTAAAATGCGCTGGAGCACCGTCATGCATAAAATACATTTGTAATCTTAACTGCAACGGAACTTCTTCCAGCAGTAGTGGTAACTCCTCTTCAAGAAAATTGCGGTATACCTCGCCATTTAACCGCATCGGTAAAAAATGTGGACCTAACAAGTGATCTGCAACAATTCCGGCCCGCACATTGACAGAGAATTGATGCTGATGACGGGCATTCATTATTTCTCGCAGATTTTCTTCGGCCCATATGTGATTATTATGAAAATTAATAATCGCGTTTCTAGAGATAGTAGCCTCGTCGGTGAAGAATATTTGAGCCAAATGGTTAGGATTTTGTACGACTTCGTGTTGCATCCATTCACAAAAAGATAATCTTTGTGGAAAATCTGCTGGCAATAGAGCCTGCACCCGTTGAATGTGATATGGATACAACAGTTGATCTTTCAATATTCTCCAAACTGTGGCCTGACTAATGTTTAAATCAAACGCAATTTTTCTGGTGCTTGTTGTAGGATGTTCCTCAATTTCATTTAATACCATTTCTTCAACTTGTGGAGTTCTCACTGTAGATGGGGGCCCGCTATCAGTCGTCCGTTTTTTAAAACTTCCCGTTTCACTAAGACGTTGATGAAGACGGACAAACATGGAATGATGCGGTATGATACGGTTCGGGTATCGTTCTGCATAAAGACGTCTAGCAGCACGCGCATTTCCATTGGCAAGACCGTAAACGAAATGCATATCACACATCTCAGCATTCGTATAATTCATTTTAGAAAACAGAAACTGGCAATAAACTGAATGAATACTCTGACACTATTGACAAATATTGAAATGACAAATAAACAATTCCAAAATACCGTACATAATCACAACAAGTGCTTCTTGAGCAACTGGTAAACATCAACTGATTAGCATCGACAACGCGACCACTACGCATATTAGAAAAACAGGCACAGACTTGTTTACGAGCTTGTATTACAGTTGGGAGCGGTCATTTTCAACAGTTACTATAAGTTAATTTTGTTTTACTAATTATTTTGTTAATTTATAATAAAACCATTTATTATTTTAACTTTCTATTAAACATTGTATAACTTCTGAACTAAGCGGTTTTGGACATATGTTCTTATGAACTTTTATGATCAAAATAACCCCAGGAGTCAGCTCCTAAAATTTGTCGCATATATTAAGAATCACCCTGTATAAATAATAACGAAGTAGGAAAATAGTACTATAACACTCTATTCTAAAATCAATAGCAAAAAATTGCATTTCAAACAGTTTATCTAATGGTATCATGGCCAACTATGGTTCCCATTTAAAAAAATTATACTGTTTTACAAAATTCAATAAACCCATCATTTAAATAACTAGAAAAAATGTAAACATACTTTTAAAATATTCCCCAAAAAAAAAAACAAGTTAGGCACATTCTTGAAAACTTGGAATTTTTAATTTTCCATTATAATCAAAATATGATTAGAAATGCAACTTCTTCTGTTTCCTAAGCATTTTAACTCAAAAAAAGGTATCTATAGTCGCTTCGTGTGCCTGTTCATACAAAATCTGTTGTATACAAGTATTGAGAATTAAAAGCATTAGACCATAGAAGACACATTAAAATGAAAAGTTTATGATTAAGAGAAAATAATTCATTAAAATTATATACAAATATTTGAACAGATCTTATAAAGGGGACTACACACCTTCTGTTTATATTCGCAGTTTATCACGTGCGACTTCATGGCTGAGCGGTAAATTATGTCAACTGCGTAGTTTGGACCGGTTTTCACGTAGATAAAAAATCTGCGCATTCGGACCCTCTTTTGCAACGATAACCTGCGCAGTTTGTTGTACAGTTTGTTCAGTTGCCGTCCCTGCACGACAGCGTTGCTAGGTCTGGTGTTCTTTTACCAGATCTGGTGATTTTTTTTGCATCTGGTGATATGGTGAAAACTTTTAAAAAAATATTATCGTAGTATTATACAGTAAACGATTAATTTCGGAATCAGAACGCAGATATTTTGATTTTAATGCAGGCACGCAGTTAATAAAAACAATACGTATAAAGATACTACAGAATACGGTTAGTGATCAGCACATTTAAGACTATTTGTATTGTACTACTTTTTCCTAAAAATTATTGTGAATTTGTTAGTTTGTTTGTAGGTACTTTGTTACAGGAATCTGTTATCGTTTTTATCATATTCTATTTTATTTGTGTTTGGTAGTGTTTTATCTTCTTTTCAGAAATACATGCCTACCTACACATCTATTCTTTACTGTATTAATATTAATGGTCACAATACTCTTTTATAAATAAATATTTTTATGTAGATACGGTAAAAAAAATATGGTGATTATTTTCAAATTTGGCGACTTTTCATATAAGAATCTGGTCATATTTATTTTTTTCACCTGGCAACCCTGCTACACGATGACTACGGTCTCAGCATTCTCCGACGGCTAATGGTCCCTTCCCGAACTTTTGGATATGATATGCCTATCTTATTCCAACCGTGTTACAAAAGCCGCAGGGTACGATATTTTAATTAAAAGCTCTTATTAAAACCAAACCCGTCGAAGGTGCGGAGAAAACTGAAGAAAGATCGGACGGAACTGAGGTGAAAACTGAAGGTATCCTACACACCTTCAGTTCAGATGAACGTACAGATTTTCACACACTTACGACAGATAACTGCGCAGATGAACGGAAATTGTGTAGCCCCTTAGTACTTATTCAGTAACACTACTAAACAGCTAACCACAGGAGTGATTCATGAATTACAAATCGATCCATTTTACTGGCAATCAAAAGTTTGGCGTGATCTACACCGTTTAACAACATTGTATTTGCATTTACTATAAAACCATAAACTCTTATTTTAGTAATCATAATATTACATTAAAATTAATATTTATGTCATTTGCCATTATTTAATGAGCATTAATAAATAATAACTTACCCCTTTATCATTCTTTGTACACTTAACACTAGTATAACCGTCATTGTCCTCGTCGCCTTCCTGAGAGATTCTTGTTAAGGGGTCATCCTGAAATCCAAACTCATCAAATTCTCTTGAATCAGTTGCATTAGGATTTGATGAATTATCATTATTTTTAGCATCTTTATCATCACTCCACTTATGTTTATATAACGCTCTACGTTTTTTAGTACCATCCTGCACTCTGCTTTTGAAAATGCTACCTTTCTTTTTCGATATAACTAGTTTGACAGGCGCAGGTGCTTCTGGGGGAGGTTTTTCTAATATCTTCTCTAAAATTTCCTCTTTATGATCTTTCATTATATTTTTGAATGAGGATTTGTTTTCCGTTTCAGCACTTTCTGGTCTAGTACTATTACTATCTGAATCTGATGTCCAGTCATCTTCCAAATTTTGTTTACTTGATTGGCTTAATGTACTTGATGGTATGGAATCATTTCTTTCATTATCATTCGGAATGTCTGCTTTGTAATGTGCGTCTTCAACCTTATCTGAGTTGTTCTCCTCTAATTCAAGAATTTCATTTGTTGTTTCTATATTCATAGGCTCTTCCTCATCGTCAATTCTTTCCGTCATATCATCTTCAGTACATGGCAATTTATATTCCACCGTTTCCATTTGATTATCAAAATGATTACTTGCAGGTGGTTGATCATCAGTTTTTATTGCAGGCGGTTCATCATCAGTTTTCAATGTTGCACATTCATCAGTAGAAATTGGTTTATCAATATTTTCACTTGTCGATGAAGTTATTCCCAATAAATTATCATACATGGCCTTTCTTTCAAGTTCATATTTTTCTGCCGGTATGTATTGCGGAGATAAATCTAATTCTTTCTTTGGAGAAGTGAAACTAGGAAATGTATCTCCTGCAGTGTCACCTGTAGCCGGACTACTACTGGGATCTTGTTGCATACTTCGCCTGGTAGATCTTGTGATACGCATATGACTTGGTGATTTTTGGGAGGTATCTCTTAAAGTACGAGGAGATGTAGATGTGGATGGAGTACTTGATGGGGTCGGAGTGCTTTCCGATTCATCTGAGCTATTTATTAATTGTGATTTCCCATGGCATATTCTCAGTACGATTGGCGGCTTACTATCGCTATGCTTGGAATTATGTACATTTGAACTTAACACAGTTTTTTCAGAATTCTTCGAAGAGAAAAATTTTTTACTACCACTTTTTACAGTTTTATTGCTTTCATCACTAAGTGTCTTTTGCTTTTTGTTCACATTACCATAAGTGAGGTCTGGCTTTTCGTAAGCAACTGGTTTTACATCAGGAAGATCACTGTTTCTACTTTTGAAGAATTTCTTAGGCTTCGGAGCGGAATTTTCGGGTGCAGCAGCATTAGACTTTAAATTTTCACCTAAAAAAAAATGTCAGAACAGCAAAATGAATAAGATACACTTTCTATTAAAACATATAAAAGTTTAGTTGATTTTTATTATCACGTAATTAATTTCTATTAATAGGCAAACTTAATAAATTATAATCATGCTTAAAATATATAACAGTAATACAATGAATAATTTCATATTTTAAGTGAATGGTGTGCTGTATATAATTCTATCAGAGAAAGTCATTTCTAAAATAAATTAATAATCCCTGAACTAAGAAACTAGGAAACCTTAAAAAGTATTTACTGTTATATTAATAAAATGCTTTTATTAAAGTTTTAAAAATTCAAGCATTTTCACTCTGTAAATGAATGTCACACTTCCATTTATAGTTTGATTGAAAATTTAAGGACGTTATTAAGTCTGTTCTGGTGAATTCATATATTCGTATAGTGTAATTGATTGTAGATGTTGTGCTGTATAACAAAAATTATATTATATATTATTTATATAAACCAACTTTTGCTGTAAATAAACATAAATAATACATTAAGTGACATTTAGATCAGCCAAAAAGAGACCAGAATTCTACATAATATATTACAAATATATAATTACCATTGATAGTTCGAATAGAAGTAAACGAAGTAATACCCCATTTTCCTACGGTGGCAGCCGATCTAGCTGCTGATGGCCTATTACTATTTTCTTTAAACAAACTATCAAAGTGAAAACTTGGAGTATGATTGCTTCCTCGACGAAATTTTCCATATCCTCGAGACATGCTTACTTCTATCACTGTTTCTACAGCATCCCCAAGTATCTTTTACACTTTGACACCTTTAGAAGGCACATCAATATCAGATATTTACGTGGAATGCAACTCCAAGCTTTGTACTTACTATATTATGCAATGTAATCAAACATTGTATATTATTTTAATAAATATATATTATTCTTTCGCCATTTTCTGATAAATTATAACAAACAGTGTTCCTAAGTATTAGACAATCATTTGAGTATGTTTGTTTACGTATTTACATTTTAGTTTATTATATTTCAAGGATGTTCATTATTTTTTTGGAAAGTGCAATTCTTTGATCGTATTTTGTACTTGTCAAACGGGATTTTCACGTTATAAACACGCCAGTAAATAATGATGGCTGCTCGACTCTGCTCGAACTACACAAAATCAGGGCAGCCACATAAGCCAAAAAATTACCGTATATACAATGTACATCAAAATATACGTACGCAAATGTGGGAATCCCTAAATTATTAACCTCCTAAATAGCTAGAATTAAGACACCACGACTTTTACTCGAAAAGTGTCTCCAGTTTCGCTTGGAAATTTAAAAAGTTCTACTCTTATTAGGTATTAATATTTAATCTTGCTACAATATTCCAAATTTGATTGCAATATCAATGGAATAAAATGATTGTAAAATAAGATATCTCTGATTTACTGGTCAGCCATTTGCATTCTAGCGAATTTTACTTTTTACAATCTCTGTTCCTACTTGAAATGAATATCATTGTCAAATTTTTTGAGATTATAATCCCATAAACGCAGTGTAAAGAGCCTTTTAGCAATTTGTTGATTTTGACCATTACCGGCTTGCACGTAAGCATGACCATATGATTATAAAACGATGTTTATTTTATAAACTAAATCAAATGCCTTAAATCGTTTACAGACATCCGTTACATAAGAATAACAATTATATGTACATATGAATTAGCTTATGTGTACGCAATGTAATAATCAAGGAGGGTTAATCTCCTTTATTCATCTATTATCTATTATTCAGCCAACAAATCAGGAGTATAACAAAATATCATTAACTTGAATTTCGCAGATAACTGAGATAGGCAACTAAATATACAAATCGTGAAATAAAATTTTATTACAGAACGTGAAGGTTGGTAATGTCTTCATATACACTTTTATAGTGGGGATTCGGAAGGAAATTATGGGAATTTATACGCACTGGTCACAAATATATATACCGATTGTGTAATGCAATACTTGATATAGCAAGTCCAAAATACATCAGAATTTATCTACTGGCAATATAGCAGTTATCTCTACTCTCTCCGGTCTTTTGTCGCGCTCCCAGTACAGCCAAAGAAGACGATGTTGCAATATTTACCTGGTAATATCAAGTGTGTCATTACACAAGCTGTATATATAGTGATCTGAGATTCTATATGGTGTGTTATTTATAAAAGTGTTGATTGGTGTTTATCTTATCATATATAATTCAATGGATTTGCTAGATAGATTAAAAGTACTACAAATTTTTAATTGTTAGAATATTAAATAAATATAACCAAAGTGTTTTTAGTTGTATGTTATTGTTATTTCTAGGATAAACTTTAGGAAAAGGAATGATTATTAGAATTTCATAACCTCATATCCAAAATGAAGTATATTTGTATATGTTCCTTGATACTCATCATTTCTGTTAGTATTACTGCAAATAGTCACAATAAATACTCAGCATCTGCCAATACCCCTCAAGAAGATGTCCGAACGTTAAAAGATTTGGAAAAGCCATTTCGAATGCAAAAAGTTAATTTATTGTGGTCAAAAGCACGTTTGGTAAAATCTGAGTCATTCCTTAATTAACATTCATTTTTATTGTATATGTATATATTTTAGAGATTAACAGACCCAAAATTAAAATCTCTTTATGGAGCATTGAAACTATATGACAAAGAAGAACTAGTTTGGAAAAAGGTAAAAGCAGATGGTCAAGATAAAGATGGTCTTAAAGAGGCCGAATTACGAAAAAAGTTCCTTGACATAATGTCAATGTACGGCCTTAAAGATCAATTTGAAAATGATCCAAGTTATTCCCCACCCAAGATGTTTAATGAGGCATCTGAAGAATATATTAACAAAAGCCTTTTTAAAGATAAGAAACTAAATAAACTTTGGTCTAAGATTGAAACTGCAGGTTTCACTGCCATCGAACTAAAAGCCTTGCATGAAGAATTTAATCACCATCAGGATAAAATTGATCAATATTATTCTCTTCTAGCAGATATCAAAACTGTCCAAAAAGATGATGAACATGAAAGTAAGGCTATAATACCATTAAGCATTTTGTGAACATATTTTTTTATTTATAATTTTTCAGATTCTATTGACAGCAAATTAGATCGATATAATATGTTAGAGACTGGTGAGGAAGAACCCAAAAAGGATTATTTGGATAAAGTAAATTTAATAAGGGACTCACATAGAGATTTGAAGAATGGATATGATCGGTTACATATTTTGGCAGCGAAAGGTCCTAATAGTAAAGAATTTGTAGAACCCAAAGTACAAGGCCTTTGGAGAATAGCTCTAGAAACCGATTTTACTGCAGACGAATTAGAATCGCTCCGTATTGAACTGATGCATTACGAAAATCGTTTATTGAAACTCCGACATATGCAGGCAGAAGCAGGTTTAAATGAAGATTATCATAATGAAAAAATTAAAATGACAGGCGTAAAATCAGAAGGTATGAAGTTAATGGATGATAATATTAAAAAACAAGCTAGGAAAGTGGACAAAATGCATTTAGACTTAGAAACTAAAATAATGCAAAAACACATTGAATTGTAATTAGTTTCTAACAATTTTTTATATGTTTTTACCGGCTTTATATTAAATGTTTTGTGATTTACTAATAGACATATTTAGTTATTTGTTATAATTGTATTAAATGTGTAATTAGTACAATAAATGCTGTTTTTTATATGCTTATTTTATTGATGAAAAGGTGTTAAATACATATTCTGATAAATAGATCATCTATCATCTATTGATTTGTCAACAAATATAAGTATACCAGTTATATTTTAAACACAAATTAGACAAAATATCTGTAAAGTTACAGTACTGAGATACAGATTTTGACGCGAAGGTAGTTGAAAGGAACATTCTGAAAAGAATATTAGAATAGAACTCTTGAACGAAAAGAATCTGTGGACGGCGAGATAGAATCATGAGTTGGATCAACTTTACAAAGAACCAGCTCAAGATGCACCTATTCATTAGAAATCAGAGACTGCAATGGTCTGGGGTCTGGACAGATGACTCGGATGGAAGAGAAGGGCTAGAGAAAGGGAAGCTTGGAAACAGAAAAAGAAGGAAGATAGAGCAATGAGAAAAAGATCTGTAAAATTTAAATTATAAGTACATTAATTACTATCTATATAATTAATTGTGAATGTATTTATAATACATTATTAATTAAGTATTTACCAAAAATATCTTTAAAATGTTTGTCAAATTATAAAATGTATAATGTATCCCATTATTCTACATTTAAAATGAATCGCATGTACTTCTTAATGTATACGATGAACAAAGATGCATGTGATCGCTTTTTAAACTCGAAAAAAGTAGGTGTTTGTGTCAAAGCAATAAATATAAACAAAATTGAAAGAGGTATGAAACACATTAGGTGAAATCTTTCAAATTATGTGCCTTCTGTAGATTATCTGAAATTCGTAAATAGTGTCACTCTGTATTTAATACCAACAATATCATCTATTCACAGTTTAGAATCAAATGGCGCAGCCAAGCCAAAATTTTTATCCGCGCTTTGTATTGTTGTACGCCAATTATAGACGGCGCTGACATCAAAAAATTACATTTTCAATATCACTAAGCAAATAGCGGGCGATTCAAATGTATTTGGTAGCGGGAAATTCAAAATAAAGGGTTTAATACCGCGATATCAAAAATTATATTGATAAAGATTTGTCATGGAATGTAAAACGTCTGTCTTAAGTTATATCATTAAGTGTCATACTGTCATTATAAGAGAAAATATAATGACAAATATTGACAGTATGACACTTAATGGTATAACTTAAGACAGACGTTTTACATTCTATGACAAATCTTTATCAATATAATTTTTTATCTCGCGGTACATGATCACAACACTGTAATCAAATTGCATACTATTTACTGGTTCCCGTAGTAATGAGGAATCATTGCTAAGGAAAACAGTATACAGTACGATATTCAATTACAATGCTGTAACCACACAATAACGTTTTAAAGAAAAGAATTACTTAAATAATTACACTTTAATATCGTTATGTAGAAAAGGTACAAAGTACACTTATGATTATTAATAAGTAACATCTAACACGTATGTTTTAGTTAAATTACCAGTACAAAAATAAAGTAACGAACAATAGCATAATCTACCAAAAGTAGAATATTCGACTAACAAACATACTTTTAGTAATACAATAAAACACCTTTTTCACAAAAAATAGTTTAATAACTAGATGTCACATTTCGTGTGCACTACACACATCGTCAGTAATAACAGTTACTACTGATGATGTGTGCAGTGCACACGAAATGTGACATCTAGTTATTAAACATTTTTTTGTGAAAAAGGTGTTTTATTGCATTACTATTTCTATATTTCACAAGTGTTCAAAATATATTACTACAAAGATAGTTTTTACAATAAGATAGAATTGCTGTTGAAAAAGTACCTACTCAAAATACTACAAAGTATGTAATTAAACCCGATAGATACACAATGACTTAAACCCATGTTTACTACCACCATTTACAAAATCTTGTATTACATAAATGATGAAATAAAATAAGGTGACATAAATAAAAATATGGATACATAAGGATACCTAACAAATTTAGTAGACGTCTTTTCATCAATATATAATTAAAAGAGTGACAATTAGGGCTTAAAAACTAAATAATGTTAATTACATGGCTATAGAAGAAAACAAAAAAATTAAACCTGCAAAAACTAATGATTAATTTATTGTTGTCGTAAAACAAATGAGACTTCCAATGATATGGCTGCCTTAATCTCCGTGGGTGGCCTCATGGGATGGAGTGTCGGCACTGCATTTCTGTTGAGGCGTACTGAATGAGGGTGTGCATAGCATGTTGTGTCAAAATGTAGGCTGCAAAGTTTCTTATTGCATGTTGTACTGGCATCTAGCACAGGTTTCATGCCCATTTGCTGTTGTCAAATTTCGCTCCTGAATAATAAAATATAATAATTACAACTGTATACTAACAAATATCAACGATAGTATAAAGGCACGTTTTCATTATAGGAAACTGCACAGGAAAATCATTAGAAAAAACCATAAATGCTTCTGTACCAAGAAATCTGAAGTTTCTATTAACACTGCTAAACATCGATTGATTACTTGTGAAAACACAATATAGAAACTTAAAAACAAGTAGTAAGTTTGTCGTGTACTTTAAAGGCTTTCTTATACACCAATAGGGTTAAACTGCAGTTGAGGTATCGGGCGACTACTGTACCTTATAGAGGACCTCTAACTGAACAACTTTTTCTTATAAAATTATCAATGCAAACATAGAGAAATGGAGATAAAAAATAAATTAGATACTGACCGAGTAAATTTTGCAGGTTACATCTCATCTAAGGTATCCCATATAGATCATTGAACTGATGAAAATCACGATAATTGATGTTTATTTCACATAATCACACTCAATTTAGGTCAATTTGTATGTTTTCTTATGACTTCTGCAATTTTAAAAGCACCATCAAATGTCAACAAAAACAGCTGATATCATGTGATCTCGTATTTACAATTTTGCTCACATTCAATCTAAAAACGTGGAAATCAAAAGTAACTGTTGTGTTGTGAGCTTAAATAGACGTTATTTATTGTGATTTTCATTATTTCAATGCTCTATATGGGATATCTCACATGGGATGTAACCTGCAAGGTTGACTCGGTGAGTACTAAATTTATTTTTTATCTCCATTTCCCTACATTTGCATTGATAATTTTATAAGAAAAAGTTGTTCAATTAGAGGTTCTTTATAATGTACACTAATCATTTTGTCAAAAATCGCCTGACACCTCAACTACAATTATTCCCACTTATATTATACTCCTAATAATTGCCAATTACTTACTTAATTGTCATTTAAACTTTAATTCGTGGGGTAAATTAGAGAATACGGGTGCAACCGATTTTTGACAAAAAAACTAGTGTACCTTATAGAAGACCTCTAATTGAACAACTTTTGCTTATAAATTAATCCGCGCTCACGTACAGGAACGGAGATAATTAATAATTAAGGTGCTCACCGAGTGATTTTTCCATGTCACATTTTTAGTCGTATCTGTTATACACACCGTTGAAATTATGAAAATTGTAATAAATGAAGTTTATTTCACTTTACCACACAACAATTACATTTGATTTTTATGTTTTTTAATAACTTTTCTCAACCCAAACATAACAAAAACAAACAAGAAACCTAACCTTAAACCACCTACTGGAGAAAGCCCATTCCAACTTTCATGCAGATTCGGACAAACGACTGTCATCCATAGAGTTATATAGAAGATAGATGGTCGAACAAACTTGTATTTTTCAATATTTATTTGAAAATTATATGCAAATCAGTAACAAAAGACGTTATAAAGTGTATATTATGTATAAATTTGTAGTTTATTTCATTGATTTTTTTACATGCCTTTTAAAATTATATAATATCCTGTAAATTAGTACGGAAGTGTTTTCTTTAATTTTTCAGACATTTATATTCTCTTTTTGCACATTTACATGATTTATACTGCAATAATAGCAATGATTATTCCCTTTATTTATAGATTTTTTTACTTTTTCACCATCTGCCTTCCCCCGATACAAATTCCGTTCTGATGTTGCCGCCCCCTTCACTCGTATTTCGGTTGATTTATACCATTTTTTTATGTTTTGCCGCCCCCTTCACAAAAGGGGGCGGCAAGAATATTTGTTTTTGCTTTCTGTATCCCATTCGCTGTGCGCACTCGTATTCCGGTTGATTTATACCGATTTTTTGATGTTTTGCCGCCCCTTCCCCCGCCCCCGCGCGCGGGGGCGGGGGAAGGGGCGGCAAAACATCAAAAAATCGGTATAAATCAACCGGAATACGAGTGCGCACAGCGAATGGGATACAGAAATTGAATGGATTGTACTTTGTTTTTTTAAGATCACTAAATACTTTCATAATAACAATTGAATAGATTATTATTAACATAATGTTTGCTGATTAATTTATAACACGTTCAATAATGTTCACATTAAACATAAATAATAATTTTTAAATAGAAGCAATAATTAACTAATGGTCGTTCATAGTGTTCAGTATTTCTACATTGACTGAGAATACAGTGTGAAAATTTTATTCATGACATGTATTACATTTGCATTTCTACTACTGTTTTATTCCAAGAACTTGATCAAGTTAAAATTGACAAGTTCTGTATTACACATGTCAAGTCGACTTGATCAATTTCTTGACCAAGTACTTGTTGAATTATCACATGTTCTATTTTTCTTCTCAACTTGATCAAGTTTTTAGTGATTTCTAGTAAAAGGCATGTTTAAAGTTTTTGCGACTGTGTAAAATATAAACACAAATCTTCCGTAAATTTTTAATTTTTCTATTTCATACTGTTGCACTATTGGTACTACTAATTCACCTAAAAACTTGGTCAAGAAATTGATAAGTGTAATACAGCCTTTATATCTGTATTTAATTCGACATTGACTTGCAAAATGAGGTTTATGCTTCATTAGGTTCTTATAGAAGTCAAATGAAATTTATGTTTTACTTTAATGTTTACAAAATACATGTCTTACTTTCTTGTGAATTTATCTGAAATAAATGCTCTTACATGGCAAACTTAATTTGTGTTTTTCTTTATTGCTTTAAAAATATGTTTTACTTTCTTGAGATTTCCTCTAAAATTCAACAATCATTGCAATGATTGCAGTATAAATCATGTAAATGTGCAAAAAGAGAATTATAAATGTTTGAAAAAATCAAAGAAAACACTTATAAACATTCTCTATATCATTCCGTACTAATTTACAGGATATTATATAATTTTAAAAGGCATGTAAAAAAATCAATGAAATAAACTACAAATTTGTAAATAATATACACTTTATAACGTCTTTTGTTACTGATTTGCATATAATTTTCAAATAAATATTGAAAAATACAAGTTTGTTCGACCATCTATCTTCTATATAACTCTATGGATGACAGTCGTTTGTCCGAATCTGCATGAAAGTTGGAATGGGCTTTCTCCAGTAGGTGGTTTAAGGTTAGGTTTCTTGTTTGTTTTTGTTATGTTTGGGTTGAGAAAAGTTATTAAAAAACATAAAAATCAAATGTAATTGTTGTGTGGTAAAGTGAAATAAACTTCATTTATTACAATTTTCATAATTTCAACGGTGTGTATAACAGATACGACCAAAAATGTGACATGGAAAAATCACTCGGTGAGCACCTTAATTATTAATTATCTCCGTTCCTGTACGTGAGCGCGGATTAATTTATAAGTAAAAGTTGTTCAATTAGTGCTGCTCTATAAGGTACACTAGTTTTTTTGTCAAAAATCGGCTGCACCCGTATTCTCAAAAAACTCCCTTCCACAACCATTAGCAACACATTTCTGAACCATATTGTAAATGATTACAAAATGTAAACCTAGATAAATTCTAAATAAAGTACCTAAACACTTAAAAAACAGTAATAGAATCAATTAGTTATTAAAAAATGCTATTTATATAACATGTACACAAATCAAAAAGTAAAACAAACAGAATGTAATAAAATCACTTCTTTTTAAATATATTTCAAATTTAGGGTTATATAAATGTAAACAAACACTCGCTACCGAAGAAGTATACTGTGCTACAGAGTGGTGAACTATGCGCATCTATTTTATGGAGGGGATCGAAACAGGATTTTTAAGGGAGACGTTTTATTGTATTGGTACTATCACAGTATATAGCTATGTAATAGAAACAGTAGTTTCTCTCGAGGGAAATAATTGTCCTTCTACCGACGACCTTGAAGCGACGCGTGCGTGAAAATTTCTGAATGCGCAGTAGTCAGCCATCAGCTGTTGAGTTGGCGGCATTATTTGATGCGACTGCTGGGCATGCGATTTGTGAATGGCCGTTAATATAAGTTATGCTGTACATCAATTATACAAAATGTTTGACAAACAATTTATTATGAACACTAATTTTACAAATTAATGGGTAGTTGTACACAGATTAAACAAGGCATTTATAATTAACGTCAAATAAATTTATTAACACATTATTAATTTAGAATTTGTGTTTAAAATGTGTGTCAAAAATTTTTGTTTGATTATTGTGCATTTTCTTGAAACATTTCCATATAATTTAATGGATGCTGACGTACTTCAAACATTTTTGACAAACAAATTGTTTTTTATAATTAGTGTGCACACAGCATAACGTTTTATCAATAATTGTAGTGTTTCGTTTCGCGAATACTTGGAACAAAAATGCCCCATTATTGTTGTGCACCTCGGTGCAAGAATAGCTCGAACAATTCTAAATTAAGCTTTTTCAGGTTTCCGAAAGAACCAATGCGGTAAGATCCCCAGGCGCATTAAAATGTCTTCAACTGTTAAAATGTGCATATTGTGTATTGTAGTTGTGAATAATTACTCAAACTTCATGACAAATTCACCACCACCAACGCAAAATTTAATTTTCGAAGATTGATTACCGACAATGGGAAAATATAACTGAACAAAATGCCTTCACTTATTTTATAGGTTACTTGGGACACAAATGTTTTGAAAAGCATAGTTTTCCAACAATTATACGTTTAAAACACAAGAAATGAATGAATTCAAATTTTACACTTATTTTAAGGCATGTCCTAACTTTGTGAAACAGCTTTACTAATTTGGCAACGCCCGACCATAATTTCAGTATACCTATGTATAAATACCGCATTAGGAAAAAGCCTTCTGTCAATTTTTTTCTTCATTTTCCTTCGAACCAAATGTTAGCTTTAAATTAAAACAGAAGTTGGAGGAGATATCATATACACATCCCTGCGAAAATTTTCCTACTGAATTTTTGATAAAGCTATTTATTCGTGTAAGAATTTTTTATTCTTTGAAATTTTGCAATAGAAATTTCAAAGTTAGTGGCAATTCAAATAAAATAACAATTTTACAACACCATTGATGAATTGTGTCAAGAAATTTAAGTAATCTTTAGGTTAGAGGAGCCTTTTTTTGTGTTGTACGTATAATGTATTACATTTTAAATGCGTGTGTAATATGTACTTAATAAAAAGCAGTGTTTTATCATCGTTTTTTGTATTATTGATATAGCTTTTTCATAATTTTAAAAATAGATTAACATAAGTATCTCATAAACGATTTGGTTCTGCGTCACTGGCTTTATTCCTGAATAGAAAAATTTACTACGCCTCTGGTTGTGCGTGCGTGAATGCGCAGTACTATTTTGGGACACAAACATCAAAGGTGCCGACGGCGAGAGAAACTACTGTGTCTATACAGCTCTATACTGTGGTACTATACTGTGGTAGAGGTCAATTCCTCTCTCTCTACAGTCCATCTAGTAGTTCTATATTATTAGATCGGTTACATCTAACAACGCAGTACGAAATTCACTCATATCTATTGACTTCAAGCATTATTATATAGGAACATATATAAAAACTGTTAAACAATAATCTACTAAGTTAATATATTAGATATAAGGATTATTTAAGCACCCATAATTTGTAAAATAGTAAATAGTAAAATAGAAAAAAGTGGGTTTTTTTCCATAAATGCCTTGTTTATCAAGGTCACCGTTAGTACACATCACGTAACTTATTCATGTTGCTAATATGTAAGAATAACAAGTTGGTATGTATGTATTGTATCCACATATAATAATGTATGTAAACACTACTTCTAAACTAAAAATTGCACATAGCAAAAAAAATATTTATTACATTTCAATAGGTTTTTTAGCAAAATTGGAGCGGATGAAACTATCCGATTCTTGTAAATGCCTAAATATGAACCATCTGTAACAAATTAAATGTCGTTAAATGAAAACTTCAATCGACAACCCTGCAAACCTTCATGGTTATTATTAAATAATTATTACAGTAATAAAAGATTTATATCCTTCAATAATGTATCAGGATCGTTTAATAATATCTGTCAAGGTTTGAAGGGTTGTCTAAGGAAGTTTTCATTTAATAACATTTATTTTCTTACAAATGGTACATACATATGTTGTTTGGAGTTACCTTTGACGTGTTGTCACGGTTGAGAATAGATGTATTAAAACATTTCCAATAGATCCAATTTAAATCTTAACCAAAAACATTACTTGGAACAGCAAATTAATTTTATTATCATAGACGAACCGTAATGGTTATTTGCTTGGATGATAGTATGTTTGTTTCCTTTTTTTGTTTGTGTGACTGATGGGAAAAATAGAATTATTTTATGTATTTTAATCAATAAATTAATTATCGTTGCTCTATAATATACTACAGAAAATGCGGTAGACGAAGAAGTATTCAAATTGTTAGACGAAAAGGATATTAAAGAACTAATACCTATATTGGGATTAAGGAAAAAATTTGAGATTCATTATAAAATATTTCGTGATGAATGTCAAGTGAGTATCATCTTATATCACTTGCAATTGTTACATACATACATACATATATTCCCATAATTGTTATGGGTTCAATTAAAGTTTGCATATCGTTGCCCTAATTTTAAAACTTCATAAGTCGATATACTTTTAAATCACCCTCAAACAATCGCTAGCAATTAAAATTCACATAATCGTAAAATACAATACAAAATTATGTTATAATAACTTTCATCAAAATATGACCTACTACCAAAATATGTCTGAATATTTATTATGTTAGTAGGGTAATACGTACAGCTTTATTACTTTCCTCTAAAATTTGTATAAAATGACTTACGGGGTTTTAAAATTAGGGCGACAATATGATATGGTGAGATCTGAAATATTAACCGGCTAGTTTTTCGGAGCTCGGGAAAACTGACAAACGCAAATGACATTGGACAATCATGTTTTATTTACATTATTTTTGTCAAATTTTTCCAGAACGAGAAAATTTACCCGATTAATATTTCGGACTGGACCATTAATTGAATATAGCTTGCATATTATTTATTATATTAATTATAGCTTCAGAACGTAGCAAACATTGAAACAGACACCGCCTCCGGTTCATCATCAGAGTTAGATTTGCATAAAGTACCTACAGTAAATAAACAAACTGCATTTCTTGGACTAGAGGACATTCATCGTGCTTGTGGAAATAATTTTGATTTTAATTTAAACGATGCTTTACTGATATCACCACATGGGAAGAGTGTTGTAAAGTTTTATAGTAAAAACAAATGCCTAGATGATACACACAGAAGCCGCTTAGTAGATGTTATCATTAAATATTTGTACAACTATATAACTCAACAGTAAGAAACTTTCTTTAAAAGCAATTTGAGTTTATAATAATTCATATATTTTAGTAGGTTAAAACATGACCAGTATTTAGACTTGTGTAAACAAATTATCCAGGTACCTATTTCCTACAGAAATACAATCGACGTACTATATACCGTATGTGCCAAAAAGAGAGGGTCCAAATGGTAAATGTATTTACGCGAGAGGCAGACTTGTGGACAAAATACGAAACCTTCTTCACTTAGGTGGAGACACAATAAAAATACGAAAAAGTAGAATAGTTGAAGAAACATTAACTTCTGATGAAAACTTATCATATGGTAATATACATGCTATATAATACATATACATATATGAACACTTACTTGCAATAAGATCTCGTACATCTGCATTTGCCTAGATAAAGATACTCTTTTTTTAGGTTATACTAAGCAAATTTTACACAACCTATTAAATATATCGGCAAGAGTCGATTTAATTAATTAATAAATATTTACCGACAGGTTAACTGGATTTTTAAAGCACATGGGATCTTATTGCAGGCGAGTGTGTAGAGGTTATTCTTGAAACCGTTACTACATTTAATATATTATTGAAATATTTATTTTAATTTTTTATTGATATTAGTGCATTGCTTAATGGTATTTTAGACCAAAAACAAAATACTTTTATGCCTGTGGCTGACAATAAACGGAAGTATATCAAAGATAAATTTAAAAAAGAGTTGTAACAATTAGTCTATATTTACTTATATATTTACAATAAAATTATGTTACAATGTACTGCAATGTAACTTTGTGGATCTAGTCGAAGACGCCATCACATTCTTAAAATATTACACAGAGCCTTGGGCTGAAGTAGAGCAAAAATGGAAATACACGGCACCATACAGATTTAACAAAAAAAAGGCAAAGGAATCCACAGTGGCACAATTTTTAGATGAATGGCCAGTCCTAAAAGATACAAGGGCAGAGCAATTGGTATGTATCATGCAGTAATTTTTATAAAATATTTTAATTTTTTTTTACATTCTATCAGATAAATTTGGATTTTGAACATATGTTTAAAAATAAGCATTTTAATTTATTGGAGAATTGGCATACATTTTATGATACTATAATAAAATCATCCGATATTTCCAAAATCAGAGATAAACATGTTAGGAATCTTATAGAAACTACTAGCAGTGAAATATCTGAAGGTATGTTAGGTAATTCTACAGAATGGCTTCGAATAACTACAAAAAACATGAAGAGGTGATTTCTTGTTGAGAAATTAAAGAGGGGGAAAAGCTAATAGAAAGAGATTCTCTAATGTAGAATTCGTTTCTACTAGTTTTATATCTATAATGTTATAGAGTTTTGATATATCTATAAAAATAAGATAGCATTCGATGGTATATCATCGTAAGAAATAAATACGTAGGAACAATTGAAAAACATAAGACAGTATTGGTTAGTGTACTTACTATAGCAATCTCAAAAATATTTTTTGCTGTACCTTTTATATAATTTTCGACAAGAAACAAATTTTCCTAAATTCTTTCTGCTTACAAGTTTAATGTGCGTTTTTTGTACTTAATCATAGGTTAGACATAATACGTACTATACATCAAAACGTATATATTTTTTCTTTTTAGATACTAAAGTATTACATCAACTGCAAATACTCACTCACTTATTCCCTCCAAAAGGCAGAACAAGAATTGACACTTCAGAACACTGGAAATTCAGTACTGCAGAATGCATCGAGAGCATTGTTTTAGTTGTTAAGGTATATGAAAAAATTTTATTTTTTGGTACGAAAACAAAAAATAAGTTTGTTATGTACAGGATGCTGGTTTGATTGAAGATACTTTGCAACAACAAAAAGAAAAGGCGTTTCTGAAAAGGATACATATGCAGCCATTCCTTTTATTAGTGGGCAATAGCAAAGGCATAGAAGCAACCTTTGTTATAATAGATACTATAAGGTATCAGACAACAGGTGTTCTAAAAGGACTTGATTTGTTATTTAAAATCTTTCACGTTTTTAACGCGAACTATCCTAAACCTAGCGAACATTTGTGGACACTAATTCAGAAGTGCATCTATCAAATTAATACATCGTATGATAAACAATATCCGAATATAGTGCATATAATCAACTTGTTTAATAAGAAGTAACTATATTATCTTTAATTGTTCAGATATATATATGTTACGGTAAAAGTAGATATTGCGGCAAATGTACACATTTTCCGGTAAATGTGCACATTTGCCTCCTCGTTTGGGTAATGTGCATTCAACTAACATTTACAATTTCAAAGAAGGGAAATGTACATTGAATTCACAATGACCATGTCGTTTTGGTAAATGTGAGCATACAAAATACGAAATCGCAAGTGCTAGTAATGTGGTGCGCATGCGCACTTGTAGTGGTACGCGAACTACCGTTTCGGCTAGTTCAGTAGGAGCTGCTACTTCACGTTACACATTTCGTGCAAGTGCTCTACCTATAATGTTAATGTTATTATGTTTATGTACCCTACAATAACTACATTACAAATTAATGCCATAGTACTGAAGATTTCTGGATATAATTTAAGATATTTAGAGAAATAAGACTCAGGTAAGTTAAAATTATCATAATTATAGATTTAAAATTTTAATTTTTCTACAAAAAAAATATTTTTTTAGTTAGAATTTTTGAAAAACAATGGAACAAAAGGAAAAATTTAAAAACCAACTAGAACAGATTGTATCACAAAAAAACAAAAATAATATTTATTTAAACCAACATCAGTATGAAAAAATATTATTGGAAGTAAGGGTAGCAAAATTAAAAGAAAAGAATAAAAGTGATGTAGATTACCGCCGGCTGAAAAGATACGATATAATAGTGGTAGGGAAGGAAGAAAAATTAATAAGTCCATTAAAAGAAGGGGGTAGCATAAAATATTTTGCAAGAATTGAAGAAACTTATGGAATTATACACGATGCTCATTTGGCAACTGGCCATGGTGGCCGAAACAGATTAGTGAAAGAAATTAATAACAAATACAACAGCATTACTACTGAATCAGTTATGTTGTATTTATCTTTATGTGAAGCATGTCAAAAAAAGGCAAAGGGCAAGAAAAAAGGAATTGTGATAAAACCAATTTTGACGAGTGAAATGAATTCTAGGTGTCAAGTGGATCTTATAGATTTACAGACACAACCAGATAATGAATTTAAATTTATTTTAAATTATCAAGATCATTTAACCAAATTTGTTGTGCTGCGCCCACTAAAAACAAAAACTGCGTCAGAAGTAGCAAAACAACTTATGGACATTTTCACTCTTTTGGGAGCCCCATCCATTCTCCAATGTGATAATGGTAGGGAGTTTGCAAATAAAATTATCCAAGAATTAGTAAATATGTGGGATGGTGTGAAAATAATACACGGGAAGCCTCGCCATTCCCAAAGCCAGGGCTCGATAGAGCGAGCGAATCAAGATGTTCAAAATATGCTTTCAACCTGGCTTATCACTAACCAAACAACCAAGTGGTCAGAAGGTTTAAAATATGTTCAACTGATGAAAAATAGAGCTTTTCATGAGGGTATAAAGCAAACTCCCTATGAAGCTTTATTCGGAACTAGAATGAAATTGGGTTTGAAAACATCAAATTTACCTATGGAATCTGTTGAACAGCTGGAAACAGAAGAAGAGTTAGAGCAATTACTAGAAGGAGTACACACAGCCAATTCACCACATAGCAAAGTCGCAGAAAACGATGAATTTTCCATTGAAACGTTAGACATAATTTTGGATGATGGTTTATTATGCAACCAAATTGAAGATAAAGATGGAAGTTTTGAGTTAAATTCTGTTTTAAACGAGAAGAAAATTTTAATTGATAATGCTCGAAAGAAAGCAAGGGAAAATTTAGAAAATCAAGCTATCAAAATGTGTAGTCTTTCGAAAGAAAAATTTCCTGCTGCTGTGATTGGTGACAATGTTAGAGTTTCCATTCCAGACGTTGATCGTGGTAAGACGGTTCCAAAAAATTTGATTTGCGTAGTTTTGTCTAGAGATAACGATAAACATTTATATAAATTAGGAACTAAACAGGGAGTTTTAAAACAATCTTATTCTAGGCATGAATTCGCCATTTGCGAACAAAAGTTTATATCATACGAAGATTTTCCTCAAGATGTTGAGAAATCGGTAAGAGAAATTATAGGAATGCAGTCCCTTACTGGTGGACAAGGTTTTAAAAGATGCATCTGTAAAGGAACATGTTCCTCAAAAAAATGCAGTTGTAAAAATGCTGGAATATTATGTAATACCAAGTGCCACAATAGCAATTCTTGCCCAAATAAATAAAACTTTTTTCATTATGAAATTTCTATATGTTCCTTTATAGTTTTATAAAATTTAACTGTTATAATAAAGAAAAGTATGTTATTATTATTATTTGTTTGATTCCCATCGTATTGGTCCTGAAATTATGTTTATTTAAATAAATATTTTTTTACTGCAACAACATTTTTAATTTATTTGTATTCCAACTTTTCTTAAAACATGAAGGTAAGAGTATACATTTACCAAAACGTGAAGGCAAGAGTACACATTTGCCGGGAAATGTACATATACATTATATTCAGTTCACATATACCTAACTTTTTGGGAAATGTACACATTTTACGGTAAAAGTGTACATTTCCCAAGAGTGTACATTTACCGTAACATATATACCGTATGTGTCTATTTTCATTAGCTATAGGGATTCAATGTTTACATGCGATTTATACGTATACAAATAATACGTGGCAACGTCTGTCTCCCGGCAACAATCGACATCACAGCGACTTTCCCCGATCTTGCCACTTCTACATTAAATGTTCAGCTGCGAACACGTTCCGAGATATAGTCTGCAATAAAATCCGTCATCATCAAATGGCCGGCGCGATCTAGTTGTTTATTATTATTTTCAGAATCCTTTTTTATTTACCTTATTTTTAATTTTATTAGAATTACGCTTTTGTTTGTGTCATGCAGCGTGAACGCAGCTTAAGAATTCTCTGCATTTACTAAAAGGAAAAAGAAAAACAAATCCTTGTAACTCGTAAATACGTAAATATTTCTGAACGCATTACAAACATCCAACCCGCTGGTCGAAGAGTTACTGCTAACCACGGAGCATGCATCGGTCGCGCTGCATTGGAAAGGAAAGAAGGGGTATACTATGTTGCCACATACTGTATGGATTAATCGCCTATGGCTAATGAAAATTGACACGTGCTGTATATATATACATATATATCTTGTTTTAAGAATGTGTTTTTTTTTTAATTTTTTAAAGAATTTATTTTTTTTTATTTTGCCAAAATGAATTGTATCTTATGCGGAAAGAATTTCCATTTATTAAAAATTTTTTTTTTACATACGGAGTATGCTCACAAGGCTACAAACTTTATATGTCCTGTAATGTCTTGTAAACGCTTTTTCCAACGAAGAGATGCTTTTAAGCAACATTTTAGCAATAAACATGCTAGTAAAATAAAAGAGCAAATAATTACTAACAAAGAGGACTGTACTAAAACTAAATGTAATAATAAGTGTAGAAATAAAACTCCATTAGTAGGAATTTGTAAAGACAACCTTGAAACTCCTGGTGTGGAGGCTGATGATATTGGTGGTAAGTTTATAAATTTTAAAAATGATTTTATTGAATCCGCTCAGATATTTGTTGCAAAACTTTACGATAATTCGTTGTTGAATCGTACTTGCATACAAAAAATCTTAAATGATGTACATGATTTGTTTTTATCTAGTGCGTTTAATTTAATAATATCAATAATAGACAAATATTTTAGTCAACACGCTGATTTTGCTGAAATAAGCCGTTATATTAAACTAATGCTTACAATATATTCTAATATTTTTGAGGTGTCTAATATGAACACTGAACACAAAAGAAACATTTTTTTTAATGAGTCACAAATGTTCATTAAACCAATTCAATACACGATTGGCATACGACGAGATACGTGTAACAGATATAATGAAACATCAATTGTTTTAAAAAATGCTACGTCAAGTTATATTTCAGTTAAAGAAAATCTAAAAAGATTTTTAGAATTACCAAATGTTTTTTATAAAATTGATAATTACTTGAAAAGTACTGAGTTTAGTGATCATGTTTTTAATCTCGTCCAATGTAATGTATGGAAATCCATAAAAGCTAGGAATGTAAATAAGTTAATGTTACCTCTTATTATGTATTTCGATGACTTTGAATGTGGCAACCCATTAGGAAGCCATGCGGGCATATATAAAATTGGAGCTGTATATTACACCGTTGGTGGAACACCGATTGAATATTTGACTCGACTGGAGAACATATTTGTGGCTCTGCTTTTCCATACTGATGATAGAAAACGGCATGGAAATAAATCTGTTTTTGCTCCACTCTTGCAAGAGCTACGTTTCTTAGAGGAAAAAGGTATTTCAATTGTTATTGGCAATAAATCTATACAAGTATATTTTGCCTTAGTATTTATAATAGGCGATAATTTAGGTGTCCATGCTATGTTAGGCTATAATGAAAGCTTTAGTTCTAATTATCTTTGTAGATTTTGTACAAGCACAAAGTTAATTACACAGACACAGGTTTCCGAAAATTGTGACACAATTCGACTGCGCAACAGTTACGACGAACATTTGCAGAACTGTATTTTTGGTATTAAAACTGAATGTATTTGGAATGATCTGGAGAATTTTCATATATATGATAATATTTGTTGCGACATAATGCATGATATGTTTGAGGGTGTGTACAGGTATAACATGGCTCTAATTGGAAATTTTATAGATAACAATTATTTTTCGCTCGACATCTTAAATTCTAGAATAACCTATTTCACATATCACAAATCTGAAAATAAACCTCCAAACATAAAATCCGATCATATTACACAAGGCTGTATTGTTATGTCAGCAGCCGAAATGCTTTGTTTAGTAAGAAATTTTAGATTTATTGTCGGGGATTTAATTCCAAAGAATAATTCCGTATGGCTATTTTATTTAAAGCTTTTAGAAATAACGAATATACTGTGTGCGAAATCAATTACCATTGCCATAATAGATATGTTGGATGTTTTAATAGCAGAACATCATCAAATGTACATTTCAAATTTTAATGTCAATTTAAAACCTAAGCATCACTTCATGATTCATTATAAACGAATTATACTTGGAGCTGGTCCATTGTCATTATTATCATCCATGAGCTATGAAGCAAAACATCGAGATTTAAAAAATATTGCAAAAAGTATTAGCAATCATATAAATTTGCCTTATTCTCTTGCTGTCAGAGTACAACAAAAAACTGCTCTACGACTTATGTTGAAAGTAGGGTTAGAAGATGAAATAAAATGCGGCAAATTGAAAAATATTTCAAAAAATGTAATTTCTGGTGAAGTATTCATTGGATATGCTTCTGATAACTTTATGTCAACTAATAGTTACGATATTAATAACCAGAAATTTCGTATATGCGATATTGTAACTATTAATAATGATGAAGATAAACCTGAATTTGGAAGAATAGCTCACATACTTGTTAATAAAGACGATACCACAAAGTGCGTGATAATTTACGACGTATTAGATGTTATACATTTTAATTTACATTACAGGGCATACAAAGTAAAGCAAACAAATAATAAACGGCACGTACCACTAAATTATATTTTAGATATGAAAACGGTGATAATACACATAATCAACAATGAAATGCTAGTAGCCTTTGATGAATAATTTTTTCAGTTCTTAGTTTTTAAGTACAACATGTATACAGATATAATTTTGTGCATTTAATATTTGATAAATATACAAATATGTGTTTAAATATTAAATTTGTCAATACTAAGAAAAAATTGTGAAATAAACTGCTCCCCAAATTGGAACATTTAAACAAATTTTAATTTTTATTGTTATTGAAGAATTTCTTTAAATAAAAATATACTTATCAGAATAAATATATTTTTATTTAAAGAAATTGTTGAATAAAAATTTGTTAAACTGCTATCAAAGATAAAATATTTTCATTTAAAATGTCTACTTTCTGGAGTTAAACCTGGTTGCTGATAAATTAAGTCCTACTTTTTTTTGCAAATTACGTACTGGAAATTTGAAAAACTTAATTTGATATCTATAAACCTGAGTAATCTTATCAATAATTTTTCCTAATAAACACCACCAAATTGTCAAATTAAGTTTTCCAAATTTCCTGTGAGGAATTTTAAATTTGAAATGTAGGATTTCATTTTTCAGCAACCAGGTTTAATCACAGGAAGTAGACATTTTAACTAAAAATATTTTATCTTTGGTAGAAGTTGTGAATAAATTGAATTTTTGCATAGAAACTAAATTTTACTTGAAATAAAAATAAGATTTTTTTGGTGGGAATATAAAATCAATTTATTGCAATAAAAAATATACTTACTGCAAATAATATATTCGTTTAATTCAAGAAAATATTTTATTAAAGGAAAATTATATGTTTTCGGTATATACAAAAAATTATTTCATGTAACACATTATTTACTTCCTGGAAGATATTAATTTATTTACTGGGAAACACATTTTCTTGCTGCAATATAATGCATACTCACTTCAAAATAATTAGTCAACATAGATTTGTTTAATCTAAGAAAATATTTTTTTAAATTAAAATGACATGCTCTTGATACAAAAATTTATTTACTTATTGCAAGACATTAATTTATTTATTGTAAGGACACATTTTCTTCCTGCAATATAATACATACTTGATACAAACAAAAAATTATTTAACATAAAAATTTATTTACTTATTGCAAGACATTAATTTATTTATTGTAAGGCCACATTTTCTTCCTGCAATATAATACATACTTACTTCTAAAAAATCACTCAAGAAAATAATTTTCTTATGGGAAAACATTTAATCTATTGTGGCTATTTCAAACATTAGATTATCTTGGATTAAAGCAATTTTATTTGATGTAAGAAATTTTTCTGTCAGTGTATGAAAAGTATTTATACAAACCTTCGTACATCCAATTTCAATATTTTCTTGTAGTAGTTCGCTTTTAGTTTTTCCGCTGGAATTCTCCTTATTGGAACATAAGCTTTGCGTGCGAATTTTTCGTCTTCTTGTCCCTTCATTATTGTAAGTAACTCGGAAAACTACATCTGTCGACGATAGTGTTTTATAACACTATCGTCGACAGATGTAGTTTTCCGAATTACTTTCTTTTTAGTCTTGACTGTATCGTCGTGACTTTCATCACTCCGGCTGGTACTATTTTCAGATAGACTACTAACGTGTGCTAAATCTTTAACTACCTTTCTCTTCGGATTTCGTCTGACATGAGTAGACTTCATTTCAGAATCAGAATTGTGCAACTTAAAACTAACTCTGCGCGATTTCGCACCGGTATCTTTGTTCTTCTGAACCACTGCCACATCGCTATCAGAGTCATCATCTAACACAATCACTTTCTTTTTCGGAATTATACTGATACTAGGAGGCAGACTATTAAAATCTACGAACGTCTGGTTTGCCATTAGGTTTTTCTGTTTTCTAGGTGAATAGTCATTTTCTGAATCGGAGATTACAACGACTATAGATGTGTGGTAAAATCCGTAATGAAACAAATCCAGAAAATTTAAAAGGTAATAACACACAACCTTTTAAATTTTCTGCATTTGTTTCATTTACGGATTTCGGACGATTATGTTCCGCTTCTTCTGTAACATCATTCTGAATTTCTACATTATTTATGTGTGCAGTATCATTACACGAATCTTTATTTTCTATACTTTCTTGTGCATCTACTAATTTGCTACCACTTCGGTTTTCATTACTAGAGATATCAGTATATGTATTATCGGTATCGAGTAGAAGGTATCTTAGTTGATGATACCTACTATTCCATACCTGATAATACAATAATACTCTTTCACTTTCTGAATTACCCTGGGATTCGGATTCGTCACGGGGCTCTTTAACAAATATTAATATTAGAAAAAATATAAAGAACGAGAAAAGAAAATTAATTATATAGGTGATAAAGTTACATCCTAATCACTGAGATCTCGTAATCGGTAAGAAAAGTAGAGACCAAACGTACGTGACAACTACTGGTCTCAGCAAGAAAAAATTGAACGATATGTGCACTACAACAGTAAATTCAAAAAGACTGTTTATCATACCTTGTTACTATATGATAATTGACACTAGCGAACATTTTGACTATTGATTGTCGTTATCAGAAATGTAATTAAAATAATAATACTAATAAAAAATAAATAATTATTGTCCAGATATGTAAAATACCATTATTGACAATTTTACAATTAAAAGTTCAATAAAATAAACTGTCTTAACAGCAGTTGATTATTATATGTGTATAATACATAAACAAAACACATATCAATAAAATTCAGGAACTCCCCATGATAGAGAATAACGATTATCGAAAAAAATTGACGATTTTACAATTAAGAGTTCAATAAAACAAGCTGGCTGTTAAGACAGTTAATTATTATTATACAGTTATAAAAATTACCCTTATAACATATAACACTGAATTTTATAAAATTTTATACCGTATAAACGAATTTTTACACGTTATTTCTACAAATATCGGAAACAATCAGAAAATAGTAGGTATAAAGGCGCATGTCTATTAATGCACCGAACAGCTGTTTGGTTTTGATACGTGTGAAGCATGTGAAGCCTGATAACGAAACGGTTGTTTTGTATTGGAAGGTATGAAAAAGTGACGAATTCGTTGGAGAAATTCACGAAAGTGACATTATATGATCCCGAATCTGACCACTGCTATAATCTTTTTGTAAATAAAGACGATGCTGTGTGATGTGAAACAGCCGCAAAACTTCATAAACTTTAATGATGTGTTGGTTGTCAAAACGAAACATAAATTGGCATTTCTCTGATGGCAGAGACTAAACAAACCAGACTGATAACTAAATCCCAAATTTTATCTAGATTACGCCTCCTTGTTTAGCAAATGAAAATATCAATCCTCTACTATCTATGTCATTCTAACTGAAAGGGTGTCATTTGAAATTCTTTGTTATGTTGTGGTTATACCGTTGATTGAAGGAATACATATTAGGCGCTTTTCGTTTGACATAAATCTCAGATAATATCACCTCACTTTAGCTGAGATTATATTTTGACGCGTTTCTTTTGTAATCAGCTGACTGAGCCGAAGTGAGATTTTTACCTCCCCCCTTACCGATTCTGAGGTTGGTTAGAACCATATATATAATACTACTATATCACGTGTAGACAAGGAAAACTTCGCTCCAACATTGTGAAATAAAACATATGGTGCTATGCCGTGTTATTGGAGCATTGTCCAAACTGCGCATGCGTTACAAATAATTTTTCTAATTTAGGTCTGTTTGTTTATCACATAGATTCATTACTATAAATATTTAATTAGTGTTTGTACATCGTCAAACAAGTATAAATAGTTTAAAAATCGACAAACCTCTTTATAATTAATAATTGTGCCGTTTCAAAAGTGGAAAAATAATTTAATTTCCCTTAATAAATGAAGAAATATTGTCCTGGCATCATGTGCAAATCACAGACAAACAAACGATCATATTGAAGAAGTATATTTGTCAAAAGTTGTACGAATTGTGGTTATGTTATCTTAAATATTGTAAATTAATTAAGTTAAACCCGCAATCAGTTCAATTGCATTGCAACTGTGTTTCCTTGAATATATTATATGGGATATCGGGAACAGAAAGAAAAACACCTCTATAGGTCATGTATAAAAATTTGTGATATAATAACAACACCTAAATTATTCAACTCAACATACAAGAATAATAATGAGTTAGATATTGTGGTATTCTTGTATTCTAGAATTACTCTCATCTATATCGGAGCAATGTACAGAAAGAACACAGTAAATTTTACATGAATTAGGTATGTAATTATAATATTTTGTTACATATTAAAATATTTGAATTGCTCATAATAAAAAGGCTTCTATTAAACCTGTTAGAAGAGACACATACCAATCTTTTTGCCACAACCTTCTAATTTTTTTGATATATATTGCATTAGTAAGGTGTTTGATATGTTAATGAATATTCTTTACAATATATAATTTTCTAATAATGCCCCATGTTCGGGCGCTAAAATGTATTAGTACCTTTGTCCTAATGTTACTATTTAAATGCCCTATTATGTAACTAACTCAATAATTCATTAATTTGCTCCGAACTAGCCCAGTACTATAATCGCCCCAGTGAATATAATTAAAACCACGGCATAGCTTGTATACTTATAATAATTATTATTATTTCTCTTTCTCTTTTTGCGTGTAACTTGGTCCGATAAGATTTCTGGAATTTTTATAAAATTATTCAATTTCCGCTATATTAATTTTTAAGTACAATTCTTTAAATAAATAGATTTCTATATCCACATATATAAGTAGAATTCTGTAATTTTACTGTCTATTCCCTCTGTATTTTTTACTGTCTATTCCCTGAAGAAAACATATAATCCTATGTGCACAGCCAGCTGATTACATACAAAATTTAAAAAAAACGATTAGATTAAAATTCTTATATTGCTCGGTTTTACTGATTGTGTACAAGAAATGGGATATTAACATGAACCAAAAAAAAAAACATTTATTTCCTAGTGAAATTGTTTAATACGTTGTAAGCGTTTGATTTGTTAAGAAAAGTTATTCATCTTTCTAATATGTGTACGGTAAGTAACCAAACAACTTTAATAATACCTTAAAATAAATTTGTTCACAATTAAATTCATAATGTGTTTTCTAATACTCATAATTATTATGTTCACTTTGATAATCCTTATGATATTTCGATATTTGCTTTAAGGCTGGCGTTTAGTTTTCAGTTTGGTGGACCAGAGGAAAATAAATGTGGGGGGTAAGATGAGGTGCCGTAATGTGGCGGGTTCATGTTGGCAAATAGTCGAACTTATTGTAGACAGCTACAGAAATGTAGATTCCTTTTACAGCAACAAATTTATATCTTGGGCTTTTAAATGAACTCGAACATAGACAGAAACAAAAAAACAAACACGCACAAAAAATTATTAAAGAAACACCATGAACACGTTTTTGTTTACATAGTATTTTAAATTTATGCGAGTATTTATTAGGAACCTGACCAACTAAAGCATAGGAGTAATATATACAGCAAGTGTCAATTTTCATTAGCCATAGGCGATTAATTCATGCAATACGTGACAACATGGCACCCCCTACTTTTCTCTTCAATGCGACCGATGATACAAGCTCACGATACAAGCTCAAGTTAGCAGTAGCTGTTGGACTATTGACTTGGATGTTTGTACTGCGCTTAGAAATAATATTTACGCCTTGCAAGGATTTTTCTTTTTCCTTTCAGTAAATGCAGAGAATTATTAAGCATGACACAAACAAAAGCGTAATTCTAATAAAATTAAAAATAAGGTAAATAAGAAAGGATTATGAAAATAATAATAAACAACTAGATCGCGCCGGCCATTTGATGATGACGGATTTTATTGCAGACTATATCTCGGAACGTGTTCGCAGCTACACATTTAATGTAGAAGTGGCAAGATCGGGGAAAGTCGCTGTGATGTCGATTGTTGCCGGGAGATACACGTTGCCACGTATTATTTGTATACGTATAAATCGCATGTAAACATTGAATCCCTATAGCTAATGAAAATAGACACATACGGTATATAGAAATAATGTCAACAGTTAAGCATCAATAAATACAAGCATTCATTTATAGCATTTTATAAAATTTCAATAAAATCTCAAATAGGTACGCCTTATAAAATAAATAGGAATAAAACGATTCAAGTTTGGAAAAACACATTTTCTGAAGTAATATTAATAATAATAATAATAATATTTATTAGTTCATGTGACCATAAACATGGTATAGAACAAGTGAATAAGTATAAAAATTAAGTAATAGAAACATTTTATGCCGGTCACCTTTCGGAATGGGATACGTCCTTATATCATTTAAACATTAATAGACAGCATAAGAGTTGTAGATACATATAAAAAAACTAGAACTACAGTTTGATTACATGGAGGAGTCATTGAGGTACTCATCCTAAGAGTAGTAATCTTTTAAAGGCAGAAGTTTTTTAATATCATTTCTAAGTTTTCTGTATGGCTACACTTTAAATTTGTTTGGTAATTTATTGTAGACTCTTATAGACACGTACATTGGACTTTTGTCACTGAAAGAGCATTTGGCCGTGGTATTTCTAATAATAAATTATTCCGTGTACTGTATGTATGAAAGCTGGTCAATTTAGTATACTTGTTTGCATTTTTCTTTGCATATAATAATAATTGAAATAAGTAATTGCAGGGCAATCATTACGTGCATCCGTATGAATGCATCTCTACAGCTTGTTCGTCGACTGACACCACTCATTATTAAAAAACGATTCTCATGACGTTTCTAATCCATGTGTCATCATTTTCTCTAGCTGTTTGAAGTTTTCTTTCTCGCTTAATTTGTAGTGTGTTTAATGAATTTTGGATGGGTCATTGAAACAAGAATGTTGGACAATGCCATCAACCTTCTATTGCCGCACAAAAACTAGTAAAAACCAATGAAACTAAAATATTTATAAGTGACATTTTGTGTGATGTGTTACAAAGAGTAGAAAGAGGAGAACAGTTGACCATAGACTGCAGTTATATTCTAAACAATGTGTAATAATTCGGACATATGAGGCCGAAATTATGACGAACAAAAGAAATAAAGTATAACATCACACAGTTACTGAATAGCACTATTCATATGGTGAACTACAACAGTATTTTGTATTTTATAGATCACCACCCACTTGTTATCCAATTATATAAATAAAACTGAAAACTTTTTAAAAATATAAAATTTCAATAGTGCGCGCGTGGGTGATGAGCCATCGGCCGCTCATGTCCGGTCTCTGAACATATGAACTAAAACTGACAGCATATATTGTGATTTTCAAAACTCTAACTGTGTGTGTGTAGGGGATATGATTCAGAATGTAACCAGAAAAAATCAATAGGTATTAATTACTTACGGTTGTATTTTAGTCCACAATTAATTTTTATAGTAAATATTTTCAATTATAGGTTGTCTATAGGTGACACTAGTGTTTTTGGCAAAAATCAGCTGCACTCCTTTACTTAACATTAGTCATATTTTATTATCTTCTTAAATAATATTGGAGATGCGCAACATTCAGAAGAGAAAGTAATTATTTTAGTTGTTAAACGTACCTGAATATATTTTACCGAATTGAAGTAAGTTTGTAAAAATAAGGTTTAGATTTTTCATATTATCCAAAGATGACATATATACTCTTATATTCGTTTAATAGACTTACCTAATATTGCACTATTAATAACAACATAAAGAATTTTCGGTATAAACCACCGAAAAAGAACCTATCTACCTGACGAAATGGTTGAACATGCAGAACACATAATTTAAGTCTATTGTGCCATATATTTATATGGTCTACCAAATCTAGTAAATTCAAGAAATATCTAAAACGTAGAATATTAACTTTCTGTGATAGAAACATCACCGATGTACATATACATAGAATATACATATAGTCCAGTCAAACTATACCAAAAAGTCTCGCATGGTTACACTAATTAGGGCAGTTTTGATTTGTTGATATGGTGTATGGATTGGCAGATTGTTACAAAGTCCCAAGTTTTCTTATTTCCGCCACCACCGCGAACGCCGCCATCTTGAAAAAACGGCTAAATGTTTTGGCCTGTTTTTACAAAATATCTCCTAAAGTATTAGTTTGAGCAAAAAAGCCGTTTACGCTTTTATTAAACTAGAGAAAATTTTCAACAATTTAATACAAAAACGGGATATTTAGCTCCAATACTTCCGGAGATAGACCTCTTCGAAATTTGAAATTTTTTTTTAAATCGGTTTTTGCTCGATAGTAAGTAAATGGTGTTTTCTACGCCAAAATCTGACATCGCATTTATAGTAGAGGTAAGTAGCTAAAGTTTAAGACCAAACTGATTCTTCTAGCTCGTTTCGACTATGATACAATCTTTTGAATATTTTTGTAGATTTTTAGGAAAACACGAAATAACTTAATACTTAGAAAATTAATGAAATTATTTATTAAAAACAAAAAGGTTCATTTATTGCTAAGTTTGTACATCACATATATTCACTAGGTCTGTGAATAATATATCATAAATTTGTAAGTAAATAAATAATTGTAAATAAATTATATACTACATAAGTTTCATCAACAAAACTGATAAATAAGAAGCAAATGGTGATATTTTGTTATATACAGACAATATGTGCCTGGACGACAAGCCACATTTGGAGCTTTGGATTCACTATATACTTACGATCGAGCAAAAACCAACTAAAAATCTGTGATTTTTACATTTTTAAGAAAAAATCTCTAAATTTTAAGATACCTATCTCAGTCTCGTCGCAGACTTCAATAAATATGTGCATTAAGAATTATTTAATTTTCTGAAGTAGACTAAATTAAATATACCTATAGTTGATATACCATCTTCTAGTTTATCCATGTTTATGTGTTTAAGTAAAGTTTATTTGGATATTATATTCTAAAAATTTAACGTAATTTCTGATAATAGTATGAGCAGAAGTATTGTTTAAGTCTTCGAGATTATCAAGATATAAGCTAGGTACCTCTGCAGATTTTACTTATTTCAGTACAATTATAAATACACATGTATTCATAATTAGATAACATTATAAGAAGTTAATTATATCATATATTAAATCAAGAAAGGTTTTCACTTTTTCACCAGTTATCACAACATACATATTTCAAATAATGTCAAAAATTCAAAAATTACTATAAATATACATCACTCGAAAGTAAACAATGTGTAAGATTATTATATTGCAAATTTATCATCGTTTTTGTTTTTTATAGGTAGATATATATTTTATATTACATTCCGCAAAGTGTTAAACGGTTGAATAAATAATAATAATATATAACTGTTATTATTATTTGACAAATAGCAAATGAGCAATTGTACTTTTGCATAAATAAAAGTAGCTATCCTTTAGAAATTTTTAATTAATAATACATATAAGTATACGCCCTAATTTGCCGTGCCACCTAATGTCCTGAAGCTACACTAATATTTAAGTTCCTGACGTGATAATTCTACATCTTGACGGTTTTTCTCCACACTATAGTTGAATTGTAACCCCATTTTCACATACTATCCACGCATTTTTATTTTTGATACCATTTACAAACGAAGATATTATTTTCGTTGCACTATTTTTTGTAACAATGCAAACTAATTTTTTGAGGTCCTGGGGGGTACAAGAATGCTATACTTTATTTGAAAATTACAGATACAAAATATTTATTTTTACCTCTAAAAGGGGTATTTTATTCACAGTACACAGGTTCAAAACAGCCCAATTAGACATTTAAAACCCCCCTACGACCTCGAATCAAGTTTCCTTAACATAACTGTGTACTTTTTATAACAATTAAATTAACAGTTTCCATTTCTTATCAAAAAAATGTGAGCGTGTTTTCAACGTGAATATTGTCCGGTGTATCATACGATACGCCAGCCTTAATTAAAAATATATTACATATTTCTATACTCATAACCTATCTTTTTATAAGTGTCAACATTTTTTAACTTGTGATCTACATAAATTGTTTTGTATTAAAATTTTTGTACTGGATTTACTTTAAATATGTTCAATATTTCCTAATATCAATGTATAAATTTTACATACAACCTTAATTCATTAATGTACTGTAGTCCTATCAATATCTCAATTCAATAATATTTTCCTTCTTGTAGAATTATACTGCCTTGTTGTATACGATTTCCTCGAAGAAGTTGAATAATCCAGGATGTATCTGCCTTCTCAACACTTGAAATTATTGGTTATAGAGAAATGCTGCCTGTAAAGGTCCACTGCAACTCTCGGATAAATATTTTCTGTGCCCTAAAATATAAAACACTTCTCGAAGACACTTTTTCTTATAACAGGAACAGTATCAGAATCTCTTCTACTTCAAATAAAACTTCGGTATGGATAAACTTGCAATGAAAAATGATCCTCTTGAGGAAAATCCTACGTCAACATACACGTTCAGTATCAGAATCTCTTCTACTTCAAATGGAACTTCTATATGGATAAACTTGCAATGAAAAATGATCCTCTTGAGGAAAATCCTACGTCAACATACACGTTCAGTATCAGAATCTCTTCTACTTCAAATGGAACTTTTATATGGATAAACTTGCAATGAAAAAATAATCCTCTTGAGGAAAATCCTACCAGGACTGTCTTCACTGAAAATCACCTCTATGGACTGTCTTGAATAAATCGGTACATCAGAAGCATAAGGGTCCAAGTCCACTTTTTAACAAAAATGAACGAACTGCACTGCTGTCATCAGAAAATTATTTTTTATTAGTATTCTATAAAAAAAGTCCAAAAAATGCGTTAGCTTCATTAATAGATTTTTTTTTACGGAACCATGTCCCATTGTTTTCCAAGGCATAAGGATCTAAGTCCATCTTGCATTTAAACATTTCGAGAATTGCAGCAGAACATTTTTTTAGTTGTGATTAAATTTTAATTTCACATTAAAATGGTATTTCGCCAATGTAATATAAAAAACAAAGGTGCTTTAAAGCTGCATTCATATTTATTTAATTTAAATTTCATATTAAACAGGCATGATATAGGTATTATTTTAATAAAATGAGACAGGACCTCGATCTGGATCAATAAATTTTTAATACCTTAGTTTGTCTTTGTCATGTTTATACAATAATTTTATTCAAATTAAACTGAATAGTGTCATACAGCCTTAATTTCTCATTAACATGAACATTTCTTTGAAATTTGATTTTGAGGTTATACATAATATCCAAGTCGGCGTAGGTGTATTTATGATGACAGCTCAAATCTCTGGGCTGCGTTCGAGAACATCATTCTATGTATGATAACCAAAGAAAATAGTGGGGATGGGGTTATGCCAGAATTCCTTCTCATTTAAAGAGTTTTCGAACGGAAAATCAGGATGACAACTTAACTTTGACACAATGGTTTAAAATAAAATATAACTCTGAATATAACATAACCTTACAAAAGGTAACGGATCTTTGACTAACAAAATTAATGTTGATAGTCAGTGTAAATACCAGTATTTACAATTTTACGGTGTTAATGATGAATGACAATAAAAAGAAGTGCATAATAGCTAGTGTAATACATGCCACTCGAATGTTGTTTTCAACAATATTTGATACTGAGAATAGTGAAGATGAGGAAGATTCTGTACAAACAACTGTAGCAAGAGGAATTGTGGAATTGGTCGGATATGAACTACACCCACGAAGAAATGAAATTGTAAGGAATGAGGGATATTATGAAGTAACCATTCCTCGATACACACCATCACAATTCCAATCTCATTTTCGGCTGACAGTGGAAGCTTTTGAGGCATTGTGCAGAAGAATTATCCCTATATTAAAAACCAATGACAACGGTACAGGACGTCCTTTAAAACAGGCAGAAAAACAGCTGTTGGGAGTTATTTGGCTATTAGCCACACCAGATTCTTATAGGTAAACACATGCTCTTATTTTGGAAAAGCCACATATTATAGAACATTAGTTTCAGATCTGTAGGAGAAACATTTAACTTGGGAAAGTCTTCCTTATCAAATGCTTTTATACGAACAGTCAACGCTATAAACAAAATAGCTCCAGAAATAATTAAATGGCCAGCACTGGAGGAAAGGCCCATAATTTCACGAAAATTCTATTCATTTGCGAAAATAGATGGAGTAATTGGTGCAATAGATGGGACCTTTATACCAATAAAAGCTCCAAAGGAAGACCCAGCAGTGTATGTGACACGTAAATGCAACTATGCAATGACCCTTCAGGCCATTGCAGAACCCAAATTAAAATTTACTGATGCTTTTATTGCATACCCTGGATCTGTGAGTGATGCTCGAGTATTTAGAAACTCAGACATTTATAAAAGTGTAACTCGCAATATGCATGGTTTTTTTAACAATAATTTCATACTAGGAGACAAGGCTTACCCTCTGTTACCATGGTGTGTACCACCATACATTGCACGACGTCGGTTAACACCTGTACAAACTTACTTTAATACTGCTCATGCCAGCACTCGCCAGGTAGTGGAACGGACGTTTGCATTATTTTTTGGTAGATTTCGTAGAATGAAATATTTGGATATGAATCGAACTGATCTCATCCCACAGACTGTTATGGCAGCGTGTGTTTTACATAATATATGTCTTGATCATGATGATTTATTATTAGATGACTACATTCAAGAGGGATTAGAGTTTGTGCAAATGCAGAATAATGATGACATAGAGGAGCAGGTTTTTCAGAATGAAAATGGAGCTATTCAACACAGAGATAATCTGGCAGTTGCTTTATATAATAGACGAAATTACCGGCGATGTAATTAGATATTTTATAATAAAGAACTCTTATTACCAAAAACTTAATTATTAATCTCAGACAAAACTCCAAAAATAAAAAAAATATTCTTACAATAATTATTATAACAGGAACTAAAATAATCCGGAACTATTAAAAAAAAAAACATTAAGTAACCAATTCTAAATTACAGTTTGTCAATTAATTTTTGCATTAAAGTTTTATAAGCATCAATTGCGCTCTTGTTCATTTCTTGCCTCTCTTGATGCCTTCTTTCACGATTCTCTTCAGCCTTTTGTTCTTGAGTTGCTACAGTTTCAACCAAACTGGTAATTTGTTTCTGCAGCCGAGTTGGTTTTGCCGCTGCAACCTCCTGATTTTTTTCCTCTTCATTGTTTTCTGTAGCTTTCCGTGATGAAGAGGCTACTGCAATTGGTGTAACGTTTGGCTTATTACCGAACAGTTCATCCATTTCCTTCAAATATGTAAACATAATTGGACTCTGTCCTGTACCTCGTGTGCCCATGTTATCCTTTTTTTTCATGTATCTGCTTTTTAAGTATTTAAATCTGGTTTCGCATTGTGATGCAGAATATGGAAATTTGGGTATATCTTCTTTAATAACTTTCCACACCGCCTCATTCTTCATTTTAGATTTAAATAATTTTTCGTGCTTTTTATATGACTCGAATAGATGTAAAGTATCTTCCCTATCCCACTTATGGTTCTCACAGCTTACAGAGTTGTCAGTATCGTTACTAGAATCTTCTGTAGCTTCAGGTTGTGCATCTGTTCGAGTCTGATTGTTACTGTCAGGGGCTTGAGTTATCTCTTCCTCAGGTTCTAAAATGCCAAAAAATTGGAATAATTCGTGACTTGGCGCCACACAAATCACTTTGTTCTCTATAATAGGTTACATTATCAATATTATGACAATTTGGTTTAGATTAATAAATTACTTACCTTGGGAATCCCATATCATGCAGTTGCCTGCTTCGTCATAAATGGGGGTTCCTTCATGATCTTTAATTAAACTGTGGGCAGTTGCGGTTAATTCTACTTTGTCATAGACTTTGGTCACTTCCATAATTACTACCTCTATTCTCGTCCCTCGAGTATTATTAGTGTAATGTAAATTGTAATCGTTATTATGGTTTGTGGTTATGTTTATGGTAATATTATTTGTTTTAATGCGATGCGCATGTCAGGATAATAATTCTCATAGTTGTTAACCTAGAGGATAAAAAGGCTCTCCGAATAACGTTATCCGAGGTTTTCGAACGCCCTTACAATGTTGCCAAGTTTATCATTTTCCAGTTCTCGAACGGTTTTCGTATGATCTGGATATGTCGGATACAGTTCTCGAACGCAGCCCTGTAAACGTCACATTCTTTCAAATTTACGTTAATGTTGTTTGTGTTATAAAATGTTGTCAAGATCTTCTAATATTGAAACAAATAGCGGAAACTCTGCAGCAGAATGGAAATTAGTAGACTATTCTGATTCTGATAGTGACAATTTTCAAATTAATAACCAACAAGAATTGGAATATTCAAATGGTTTAGAAGTCGAAAATGATGAAAATAAAAGTAGCGAAAACATTACAAGTACCTCAAATAACAAAGGGAAAAAGCGAAAGAAAAATGTACATTTATGGAAAAGGTCAATTGCAAAATATGGAAGACTTAAGGGTGAAAGTTATGTATCTGCAGCTTCTAAAAAAACTGTAAGTGCGAGAAGTTTGAAGAAGCCTTGCAACTGCAAAATGAAATGCCGTGAAAAAATTACAAACAACGAAAGAAGTCGAATTCACAAATATTTTTGGGAAAAAACGTCATGGGACCAAAGGAGGCAATATGTGGCAATGCTGGTTGACGTGAAATCTACACAAAGAAAAAGACCCAGAACTGGTGTTCGTGAAGGAATAAGAAACAGCAGCAGAATTTTCCACCTGTGTGTGAACAATAAAAAAATAAAAGTTTGTAAGAAGATGTTTCTTAACACATTGTCAATAAGTGGAAAATTTTTACACGTCACACTGCACAAAGTCGCTAGTTCTGCAGGAAATATGGTTGCTCCTGACCAACGAGGGAGGCATACCCCGGCCAATAAAACGAAGCCCGAAATCATCCAATCAATTAAGGATCATATCTTAAAATTTCCTACTTATGAAAATCATTATTCAAGGGAAAAATCTAAAAAGACCTATTTAGGCCCTGAGCTAAATATAAACAAAATGTACCAAATGTATCTAAAAGACTGTGAAGAGAATGGTATAGATAAAGCTGAGCGTGGAAAAGAATGGTTATATAGAAAAATATTCAACGAAGAATACAATATGAGTTTTCATCTTCCGTATAACGACACATGCGATGATTGTGACTATTTCACAATTAAAATTAAGGAAAATAATGATCCAGAAAAGCAAATTAAAATAAAAGAAGAAAAAGAAAAGCATTTAGAAGAGGCGACGCAACGATATAAGCAAAAAAGTGAAGACAAGATACGTGGAAAAGAAAATAAAGAAAAAGAGAATGTGATTACAATGGATATGCAGAAATGTCTTCCAGTTCCATCACTAACCAATGATAAATCTTTTTACCTCAGAAAATTGTGGGTTCTGAATGAAACCATTCATAATGATACTATTGGCAAATCATATGCCATGATGTGGGATGAGACTAAAGGTGGTAGAGGCAGCAATGAAGTTGGTTCTTGCATTTTAAAATGGGCTACAGAACACCTTCAACCAGAAACGGAAATTTTGACCATTTGGTCGGACAACTGCACTGGACAAAATAGAAACATGGGCATTGTGTTAACCTATTCGTGGATGTTAAAAAAATTTCCACATTTAAAGGAAATCAATCATAAATTTCTATTGAAAGGCCACACTCATATGGAGGTAGACGCTGTCCATTCGGTAATTGAAAGGACAAAAAAGCGTTTCAGTAACTTTGAAATTGTGATACCAAGAGACTGGGAGCATTTAGTACGGACATGTCGAATTAAAAATCCAATTCACGTTCATTCAATGCAAGTGCCGGATTTCAAGGATTTTAGTGTACTCTGTAAATCCACTTCTTCGCCTTTTGTGATAAGAAAAAATAATGTGAATGGTGAAAATTTTCAAATCTCCAAAGCAGTTTGGCTACAAGTCAGATCTGATTCTCTCGGAACTTTGTTTTATAAGACGTCTTTTAGTGATCTTGATTTTAAAGAACTGAACATCCGCAGAAAAAGAAGACAAGAGCTATCTTTTCCTGAAGATTTACCTCCTGCAAGAGATGCACTACGACCGATAAATTCATTAAAATATAACAATTTGCAAACCTTGCTTCAATGGATACCAGCTGAGTACCACCGTTATTATCAAACTCTTCCCCATAGTGCAGCAGTTACAATGGCTCCAGATGAAGAAATTATTTTCAACTAGCACCTCGACTAGCACTGAATTATTTCAAGTATTTCATATTATTTCAATATTTCAATATTAATATTATGTAATAAAGATATTGTTTGACTTATTTTCTTTATTATTTTGATTAGAAGCATAAGGAACCATGTCCATTTGTTTTAATTCTTTAAAAAGTAACAAAAAGATTGTGAGGTTTTAATTAAATGCCATCATTAATACAATAACTAGCTATTCTCATGTACGTTTTTTTACTCACCAATTGAAAGTAAACATTTATAAGACATCTCATCGCTTTTATGACATTCTGCGTTTAGGTTTTTTCTGATATCTCAAAAGTGTCATTAATGGACTTGGACCCTTATGCTTCTGATGTACCGAAATATTCTATATGGGTAAGTTTTCTTAAATATTTTATCACAAATCTTCTCAAAATTTCCACACGTTCAAATTAAACGACTTAACACTCTATTAGTGATGGCTTGTGAACTTTTATTTCCACTTTAAGTTGGAAATCATAAATAATTATATATTCGCGTTGAATAATGCAATACTAACACTTTGAATACTCAAAAATCTTACAATATGTATAAATTTCAGTGATATTTAAGAAACACTGAAATTCTACACCCGCACAGAGTCAAAAGTAAAATTATTCTCTTTTTCATTTGTTTATAAACATTCCCTTGACGATTATTTTTAAAAAATTTCCTCCACCAATCAAAATATACCACCTATACTTTATATTCAAAATAATTCTTTTAAACTCTTGTAAGACTATTTATCTCCAGTTTAGCTTATAGAAAACACATTATTTAATTCAATTCGTATTATTATCTCTTGATTTTTATATCTCTAAAATACATTATACACTGTTTCTCAATCATATTTCTTAGAACTGTCAAAATCAAAGCTGTCACGTTCCTTATTTTAAATAAAGCCGCGAATCTTAATACAAGATTAAATATTTTTAATACCCAATAAATTATCATACTTGACTTCACCTATCAACGTTAATTAAACAATTTTGTACAAATTTATAAAATACAATATTTTTTATACAGTAACTAATATCTCTGAATTCTTCCTTCCAGAATTTACAATAATTGGTTTGAAGAAAGAAAAATGAACATTCTACCATTAATCAAAGTGAAACAATAATTGTGAATATATTTTTAATTTTATAAGTATTAATTTTATGGACTTGAATATATTTTTAAAACCTAATTAAGAAATAAGAATACCTTTTCTTTATATAAGAACACGTATCAAATTATATATTATATATAGCATGGTCATCCAAACCATGACAATATCTAATAGAACATACATGTGTTCATAGAAAGTTGAAGAATTTTGACATGTCCACCACGGAATCCACAGATCCCATATGATATGAGATAATAATATGCCGAGATTGGGTATTTTGAGAAGAGATTGGGCCGGTTATTGGAATTTATGCTATGATGCATCACTGATTGTGAAAATAACTTGAAGGGTGAACACATTATTTATAAGATAGTGAAGTGTTTTTTCTAATTTGTACTTTGCTAAATATGTATCGTAATATCTGTCACTAAATTGTAATCAAGCACATAGAATGTATTTTATATTTAAATTTCCAATAAAATATGTTTTAGTTTAAAACAACTTGCAGATGGTACAGTATAAAGATAATATTCATTTTGGAATTTGCCAAAACAATGTGTGATGAGTTCTTCTGAACTTTTCCCAACATTGTGGAAGTAAATAGTGCAGTGTTCAGTGTTGCCAACCCACTACAGACGATTCCCCCTGAATGCTCTGAATAATGCTTGAAAACCCGCTAAATTTCATCAAAAACCCCCTAAAAACGAGTAAATAAATTGTTATAAAAAAAATAACTCCTTTATATTATTGTGACAGTTATTTGTATAGACAAACGCATGTTTCCAGGAAATTAAAAAAATGTTATAAGTTTTTAACATATAAGGTTTGTTCCTACATACGTTTGAATGGATCCGTGATTGTACGGAGCAAGCGCAGTGAATAATCACTGTTCCAACAACGCGAGCTGACAAATCCGAGATCAATTGCAATCTGTTCCAACATAACATGATCTAGTCAGAGAAATAGAGTAGGGGAGAACGCGCTTCGACGAGTGCGCATCCAGTTTTAAGCAAACGCTATTGTGGTCGCCATTTTGCAGGGTAATTGGCACTTGTGTTGTTGTAATTGTCAAGCTTGGAGGTTATTTTTAATTAATTGTATTAAAAAGGACTTGTGTGTGTTATTAACATGTCGTGCTCTGTGTTGGGCTGCAGTAACAGTCGAAGATTTAAGCCGGAAGGCATTTCTTTTCACACGTAAGTTTGTTTACATTTTTCTAAGTCAATGAACTTTACATGCGAATTGTTGAGCTAGGTATAAATATTACCGTAATAGAATGAAAGAATTGCATCTTTAAGAGCGCGATTAATTCTGCACTATTTGTAGATTTCCACGGGGTGATTCATTGAAAATGTGGTTAGATGTGCTAGGAAAAAATGTTGAAACGTGGACCTGGTCCAAAAATAAAGTTATTTGTTCCAAACATTTTTGTAAGGCTTGTGAGCAACCTTCAAAATGGCGGAATTCAATTTAACTTAGTTGGCGCATCTTTAAGCGCGTTCTCCCCTACTCTATTTCTCTGGATCTAGTTTGAGGACTGTCAAAACATTGTCCGAGCGGTTTGCTGATCTTTTACAAACCGAAATTTATGGATACTTGGCGCATGCGCACCAATGCCAATTGTACTACGATATCTCTAACGCTAACTTAAGTTATTGTATTGGTAAAATAATTTATTACTTTAGGTATCTACTGCATTATTTGAATGGTTTGAATGAACGATAAACATGAGTGATAGTGACATTAGTTTCGACACAAGGATTCTTCCTTACTTTCTCAATTTCTCTACGTATGTAATACTAATTTTAATGCTAGTTTACTTGAATTAGTACTAATAATCGTTTATGTAATCATACGATTCATTAAATACTTGTCAGTCACTGAACAAGTACCATCTACCCACAAATATGATAACTAAAATGCTAAAATAGTGTTCCAACACAATTTAATTGCGGTTTGGTCGGATACTGGTTTCTGATAAAACATGCGCAATTGCAACAGTCATAGATCGATCCAAGACTGATCAGTGATTTCTTTGTTGGAACAAACCTATATTTAATCAATCTTTATTTAAACTTTCCAAAATAGTTCTCTTATAAAAATAATATACCTACATAGGGTAGCGGGGGGTATTGTTGGCAGGCCTCGATGATTGGCACCTCCATTTGTTTTTGGCTGTAAAAAGCACAATCCGCTTGTTTTCTACATAAAGTATTTTTTTTGCACAATGTATCATCCTTGTATGACGTGTTAGCGTGTTACACATACGACGCGGGCGTTAATTTGACAGGTCTGTTTGACAAGTCAGTGTTGCCAATAATGCTGGTGATTTATCACCAGTTCTGGTTGTTTTTCTTAATTTTAAATTACCTCGTGATTATTTTTTAAATTACTATATCTGGTGATTTTGGATACTATTAATTTTTTTCTTGGTTACCAAGAATATAAAACATTAAGCTCCTAAAAAAGTTAGTCGGAGTTAATTAGATACCGTTGGGTCCACAGTCGCGATGTGCGCATGCAGTGCAGCCGTTTACAAACACTTAAAGGTAGGTTCCTATGCACTCAGGTATGTTTTTAAGTTTTGTTCTATTTTAAGCAAGTCAAGAGAAATTTGATAATGTTTAGGTGTAATTAATTTCCTTTTTTCTTCAGTGTTTCTAAGTTGTGTTCCATGTTTTCATAGTATGATATTTCCATATTTGTAAAATTAGAAAAAGAAGGTAGACGGCTTTTATGATACCGTGATACGATTGCGGAAAAAGGCATGGATGAGTTCACAATTCTTCTGTTGAACTTAAAACTGACGAAATCTATTATTTTTGTAGGAAAATCGAATAAATTACAATTTATACACCTATCCTTAATTTTGTTTGCAATAATGCAATACTCAAGTATAACAGTTTTCAATGTCCTCTACACAGAGAAATAGAGTAGGGGAGAACGCGCTTAAAGATGCGCCAACTAAGTTAAATTGAATTCCGCCATTTTGAAGGTTGCTCACAAGCGGGAATTACGAATAGGAAAGGGAATACATAATGAAGTGTAAATTTCAAAAAATCACACGCACTTGTACAAAATATTTATTGATGATTGAACAATATCAACTTATTCAACTTTTGTCGAATCAATGGCCCTTGTAAAATTGAGGTATATCGTTTTCCAAGGTTGAAAAATCTTATTCTAGAATAAATGCTAACAATTGTCTTTACCAAAATATGCGCATGGTTGTCAAGTACTGGCGTTTCTGAGAAATGATCAGCCAGAGTTGGAAACAGATTGTCAGCTTTACCATACAATAGTTGAGCAACCGCTGTGGAAAAAAAATTGAACAAGTCTGCTCCGTGTGGTAAATGGTAATCAGTGAACGAAACTAGTCTTTTAAGTTCACATTCTGTTTTCATACAGATTGTCACAACTCCAGATGATGGAACGGTTAACCCACCTAAACATATGATTAAGAATCTAACATTTTTTCATGAACAAAAAAATATTTACCTCTGTTTTTAAAAAATATTAATTCATAATGCATAGGATTTCCCAGCACCGTTTCAGAGGTAATGCCACATTCTTCCAAACAAGTGATGCATTTCATACTTCTATGTAGTATTTTCACTACAAAACCACTAATGTATGTTACAACATTTGCGGATATATCAGTGACATCAAAAAAGTGTGGCAGGACATCATAATCATGATCATGTAAAACATTTGTAAATGGATCTTCATTACTTCTGCGAAATGCTGGTATATCAAAATGTTGAAGATTATTTTGTGTGGAAGTACTGGGTATGGTTAATACTGTAGTGGTATCCAACACATCTAACCACATTTTCAATGAATCACCCCGTGGAAATCTACAAATAGTGCAGAATTAATCGCGCTCTTAAAGATGCAATTCTTTCATTCTATTACGGTAATATTTATACCTAGCTCAACAATTCGCATGTAAAGTTCATTGACTTAGAAAAATGTAAACAAACTTACGTGTGAAAAGAAATGCCTTCCGGCTTAAATCTTCGACTGTTACTGCAGCCCAACACAGAGCACGACATGTTAATAACACACACAAGTCCTTTTTAATACAATTAATTAAAAATAACCTCCAAGCTTGACAATTACAACAACACAAGTGCCAATTACCCTGCAAAATGGCGACCACAATAGCGTTTGCTTAAAACTGGATGCGCACTCGTCGAAGCGCGTTCTCCCCTACTCTATTTCTCTGCCTCTACAAATACCCCTAAAAAATAAAACCCCCCAGATTTCCCCCATGGCTCAAAAAAAACCCTAAATCTAGGGGGAAAACCCCCCAAGTTGGCAACACTGGCAGTGTTATGAACAGCAAGATAGGCACGCACGGAAAAAAATGGTATGTGAAAATTTCACACAATGTTGTATCAATGCTTTCATTCAGCAGACGCAACAGTTGCGCAACTGTTCAGTGATCATGTCCAGTAGACGAGCGCTCACTCTGAACATGTTCAGGAGCGGTCGCCATTTTTGTGAGCGGAAAAATTCTATGCTCACTTGGTGAGCGTATTCTGTACGCATGCGCCATTGATTCATTCCAAGACCAACCTAATACATACTTCTGAAAAAAGTTACTAGAAAAGTAAGATACAGCAAATTAAAGGTATTGTGCAGTAATAAATGTATTATAATATTGGAGTTCACTCAGTATTTTATTCGGGGTTGGAAAAACCAGCCCTTCCACTAAAAACTACGTCAAACCTTAATGCAGAAAAACAATTTATTATTATTGTTTATTCGGTTTAACTCTATAATTTTAACATATGGCAGCAATGAAAAGTAGCAGATGACAGACGATGACATAAAGGTGAGCGGTCCCTGTCCAGCGAATACTCAACTGTTGTGAAGTGAACGGTTGGAGCGGGATCCGCCTGCTGAATGAAAGCAATGATAATTGTAGAGTAGAAACGGTTTACATAAATTGTTAAACTCGTTGATAGTCTTCCTATTAAAATATGATATAAAATTGTGCAAAATATTTTATCCTCTCAGTCAGAAATATTGTCCACATTGGTACTAAAAGATGTGTGAAGTAAAAATAAATATAACTGTGTTACAAATTTAGGTAATTTGTTTTAGCCTGTTGTGCATTTTCTGTCATAAAATTAGGAAATGTTGAATATTTATTTTAACAAAAAATGTCTCCAGACATTGCGGCGTGGTATGGGTATCAATGGTGCACAGATTAGAATCAGATGCGCAGCCAAGCCAAAATTTTTATCCGCGCTTTGTATTGTTGTACGCCAATTATAGACGGCGCTGACATCAAAAAATTACAGTTTTCAATATCACTAAGCAAATAGCGGGCGATTCAAATGTATTTGGTAGCGGGAAATTCAAAATAAAGGGTTTAATACCGCGATATCAAAAATTATATTGATAAAGATTTGTCATGGAATGTAAAACGTCTGTCTTAAGTTATATGATTAAGTGTCATACTGTCATTATAAGAGAAAATATAATGACAAATATTGACAGTATGACACTTAATGGTATAACTTAAGACAGACGTTTTACATTCTATGACAAATCTTTATCAATATAATTTTTTATCTCGCGGTACATGATCACAACACTGTAATCAAATTGCATACTATTTACTGGTTCCCGTAGTAATGAGGAATCATTGCTAAGGAAAACAGTATACAGTACGATATTCAATTACAATGCTGTAACTACACAATAACGTTTTAAAGAAAAGAATTACTTAAATAATTACACTTTAATATCGTTACGTAGAAAAGGTACAAAGTACACTTATGATTATTAATAAGTAACATCTAACACGTATGTTTTAGTTAAATTACCAGTACAAAAATAAAGTAACGAACAATAGCATAATCTACCAAAAGTAGAATATTCGACTAACAAACATACTTTTAGTAATACAATAAAACACCTTTTTCACAAAAAATAGTTTAATTACTAGATGTCACATTTCGTGTGCACTACATACATCGTCAGTAATAACAGTTACTACTGATGATGTGTGCAGTGCACACGAAATGTGACATCTAGTTATTAAACATTTTTTTGTGAAAAAGGTGTTTTATTGTATTACTATTTCTATATTTCACAAGTGTTCAAAATATATTACTACAAAGATAGTTTTAACAATAGGATAGAATTGCTGTTGAAAAATACAAGTACCTACTCAAAATACTACAAAGTATGTAATTAAACCCGATAGATACACAATGACTTAAACCCATGTTTACTACCACCATTTACAAAATCTTGTATTACATAAATGATGAAATAAAATAAGGTGACATAAATAAAAATATGGAGACATAAGGATACCTAACAAATTTAGTAGACGTCTTTTCATCAATATATAATTAAAAGAGTGACAATTAGGGCTTAAAAACTAAATAATGTTAATTACATGGCTATAGAAGAAAACAAAAAAATTAAACCTGCAATAACTAATAATTAATTTATTGTTGTCGTAAAACAAATGAGACTTCCAATGATATGGCTGCCTTAATCTCCGTGGGTGGCCTCATGGGATGGAGTGTCGGCACTGCATTTCTGTTGAGGCGTACTGAATGAGGGTGTGCATAGCATGTTGTGTCAAAATGTAGGCTGCAAAGTTTCTTATTGCATGTTGTACTGGCATCTAGCACAGGTTTCATGCCCATTTGCTGTTGTCAAGTTTCGCTCCTGAATAATAAAATATAATAATTACAACTGTATACTAACAAATATCAATGATAGTATAAAGGCACGTTTTTATTATAGGAAACTGCACAGGAAAATCATTAGGAAAAACCATAAATGCTTCTGTACCAAGAAATCTGAAGTTTCTATTAACACTGCTAAACATCGATTGATTACTTGTGAAAAAACAATATAGAAACTTAAAAACAAGTAGTAAGTTTTTCGTGTACTTTAAAGGCTTTCTTATACACCCATAGGGTTAAACTGCAGTTGAGGTATCGGGCGACTACTGTACCTTATAGAGGACCTCTAATTGAACAACTTTTTCTTATAAAATTATCAATGCAAACATAGAGAAATGGAGATAAAAAATAAATTAGATACTGACCGAGTAAATTTTGCAGGTTACATCTCATCTAAGGTATCCCATACAGATCATTGAAATGATGAAAATCACGATAATTGATGTTTATTTCACATAATCACACTCAATTTAGGTAAATTTGTATGTTTTCTTATGACTTCTGCGATTTTAAAAGCACCATCAAATGTCAACAAAAACAGCTGATATCATGTGATCTCGTATTTACAATGTTGCTAACATTCAATCTAAAAACGTGGAAATCAAAAGTAATTGTTGTGTTGTGAGCTTAAATAGACGTTATTTATTGTGATTTTCATTATTTCAATGCTCTATATGGGATATCTCACATGGGATGTAACCTGCAAGGTTGACTCGGTGAGTACTAAATTTATTTTTTATCTCCATTTCCCTACATTTGCATTGATAATTTTATAAGAAAAAGTTGTTCAATTAGAGGTCCTTTATAATGTACACTAATCATTTTGTCAAAAATCGCCTGACACCTCAACTACAATTATTCCCACTTATATTATGCTCCTAATAATTGCCAATTACTTACTTAATTGTCATTTAAACTTTAATTGGTGTAATCGGAAACCAACAAAATCCTTGCTACAACCAGGTGGTCCTTGTTGCACTTGGAATCAGAACTACAAACAAAAAATCTCCAGCTCACCTTCGGGTTATATGTCAACTATTAGTGCCGTTAGTTAGTTAGTGTTCGCATTCTCGGAAAATATGCATCGCTCTTGCTTCTTGCTTGTACGGTACGGTACGATTATAACACCACTAACTAAGTACTAAGTAGTAATAAGAAAAATAATGTTTAGCAACACACACAAATTTGTTGGTTAACGTTCTACGCGTTTCCATAAAGTGACAGCGCTATAGTTGCGACATCTTAGTTATTCGGTTTAAGTCATGATTCAAATTTACTTATAGGTCTCTTGTTTCTAACACCGTGGCGCCATCGAATAATGGCGTACATAGGTAGATTAGGCGGCAAAACCCCTGATTTAAGTGAACCATCCGATAATCCGTGCAATGGTGGGATTGTATAGTGTTAGCAGGGCTGCCGTTTCGGTACAATTGTACTGAATTCAGTACAAAACGTTAAAATTCAGTACGTCAGTACTACTTTCTGCAAAAATGTTAGTTTCAGTACGAAATTACGAAGATAAAAATTAATAGAAAATAGTCTTTTTAAAAAATTAACAGAACGTTCTAATGACGTTAGATAATATTTGATTCATATCCATAGGTACTATCCGTCCATCGGATCTTTTGAGTCACATGATTAATTGCGTGCTTTATCAACGACATCCGCACCTAGAATGTATATATACTCATTTCTTTCCAATCTCAATGACTAGATAAGGATAGAAATTTTAAACTTTAAGGTGGGGTTGTCTTCTCCATAAGAGTAATAAGACAGACGGAGAAAATATACCGCCATGACATGTTACTACGTTAGTCAACTTATTAAAGTTTGACATATAACATTATTCTCTGCGTTTTGGTTTATTTTTGTTATATTGCTTTTCTAATTCGTTTTTGTTCTATCTTGCCAATAATTGTTCTATTCAGAACAAAAAAAACTGAATTTAATACATTTTCTATAAGTATTCTAATCACTAAATTTATTGGTTAGAGGTTAAGAATTTACATTTATTACAGAAACATGTCTGGGAAACGTCTGAATTCGGAATTCACAATCTCAACAACTTGTATTAAATGTCCTGGACTTTTTTTGAAAGAGAAAAACAAAGTCGTGCACCTCTCATAAATATAAATGTACCTATTGAAGTAAGAATCATATAGATATATTTTTTGAAATCACAATAAAGGTTTGAATATTGCAGAGAACAACCGCTGTTCTTAAAATCTCCACACAAACTATCAGAAATATAAAACAACGTAAAGGACAAAACACAGTGCTTTCTTCACCCGGTAAGAAAAGACCTCGTGTCAAAGCCAAAACAGAAGATTTGCGAGAATCTACAAAGATGGAAGTACGAAACACTATTTATAACATGTATAAAGAGAGTATGTTATTAGGTATTTCATTTATGTTTCACAATTTTAATATATTTATTTATTTATTATATATAATTCTGAGTGCTTCCTTTATTAAAAATGCTCTTTCTCCTAGAACAACATATCCTGGGTTAAGATTGTTGCAAAAAGTACTTCTTCCATTCATTTTTGAGATGTATGTCACTCCGAGCTTCACTAATGTAACATATACTTCACTGAGGAGTTATTGCTATTAAAATTTCTATCGTGCTTATAAATAGAACAGTACTACTGCTGAGCTAAATTATTATCTGGTTTTCCAATGATAATTACTCACAAATTGTAAAAATAACCATAAAACAAAAATTATTTTGAACTGAACTGATTTTCCACAAAATAATTCCATTAAAAAATTGTCACTAGAAAATAGGTAGAGGTGCATTTAAACATTTTATGTGTTCTATATTCAGACTGACATGATTTGTTGTTAAATATTTTGAGATATTATTCCACTATTATGTTTTTTTTAATAAATACATACTAAGGAATTGTACATAACCATTTTGTTGCAAGGTGAATGAATGACAGACCGATAAATTTTGTTGATAACCATAACCACATTTTATTATTGTTTTATAAAATTTCATTATGATAGATATAGCTAATTTTAAGCAATGAATAAAACATGGTATAAAATATAAAAAATATTAGATATAAGCATCATAAGTTCTTTATTTTTAAATGTTTAATTCTATTTTGTAAGTAATGAATTTGAGCCAGAAGTGTTGATTTAATTCATACGGATCAAAATTAATCACGTGACTCAAAAGATCCGATGGACGGATAGTATATGTAATTATTTACGTATTAATATGATTATATCACACACTCATAATGAAATTAATTCTATTTATATTACTATACTATATGTATTTGTTTTCGTTGCTACATAATTTTTGCACGACCCTTGCATAATAGGCACGTTCACTCCCTTAAATGAGGGAGTGAAGTGACTCTTTTGCTCCCTTGGTATAAAAAACATAGCCAACTCAATTTATGAATTTAATCGTTTATTTAATATTAATATTGACATTAATGTTAGTACCACCATTAATAGTGAACAAAGATGTTAATGGACTAATCACACGTTGCTTAAAGCCGCTAGAATTGGACAGTCGATTTTCTTTTACATTAATATCCACTTGATTTGACCCACTGGAAGTTGACGGTCGATTTTCCTTTTCCGAGTCTTTTCCGATTAGAATTTTTTCGGAAATCAAATTCTTATTAACTAATGAATTTTCAATATATCCCTCTGCGACAGTATCAGATTTCCATCCGCCATGACGTTTTATAACTCCAATTTCAACACCTGAATCGGCCAGAAAAGATGTTGATGAGCGCCGAAAGCAGTGGCCGGTGTAGGAAGATGGATTGGGTAAATTGAGGTATGAAGCTATTTGCTTAGGCAATCCTCCAAAAGTATTCTTACCTACGGGTTGTGTGGAACATTTGTTATTTCTGTAACATACAAAAAACCGTCTATGATCTGTGTTTTCTTTCCGCAGAACCATATATTTTTTACAAATAACAACAAAATCAATTGCACAGTTTTCTTTGGAGACTATCGTAAATGCTCTATTTACATGATTTTTGGTATTGTTTACAGATACCAAAATAGTTGATCCCAAGTCTTGGACATCATCTACTGTCAATTTTACCAGTTCATCCGATCTTAAAGCCCCAGCAATTCCCATAATCATTGCTACCTGAAATCATAGTGTATAATTATCTTAAATTAGAAACATTAACTTTTTTAGTTTACCTTAACCATCAAGTACTTTTCTTCTGGAGCGTCTATTAGAAATTGATGAACTTGCTCCTTAGTAAGAATTTTTGATTTTTTTGCCTGGTATCCAGTATTTTGTCTTTTAAGGAATGCTACTAATCGTGAGTACTTGCTGATGTCGACATTATTTTTCACGCTAAGAGTAGCTTTTATCATTGAATAATGTGACCACAGTGTTGAAGCCTTAAAATGCTTCGCCTTTTCGGCAAAATATACCAGGAGCACACTCTCGCTATGAATTTCATCTACTTCTTTTACCAGACACCAATCACAAAATTCCTTGAAGCACTTTTCGTAGATCTTCCTAGATTTTTCTGGCAATAAATTCACAACTATTTTTGAAGCCGTTTCTTCAATAGTTTCGTCACACATTTTTCCAATGCTTATTTAACGAAGCGAAGAAAATACGGGCAGTTTCTCGATATTCACAAAAAACCAATATGGCTACCCTTATTTATCGGTCGTCAAGGGTTTCCATCAGAACCAGCATGATTTTTGCGTTCGACAACTGGAAACGTCATGTTGACAATTTTTAAAAAAAGTTAGATTTCTTCAATTAAAATCGTTTGGGTCGTGCAAAAAATAGTATATACACCTCGGGAGTGAATGAATTTCTCCTCGGTGCTTTGTAGAGCCCTCGGGCTTCGCCCTCGGGCTACAAACTGCACCTCGGAAAAAAACATCATTTCACTCCCTAGGTGTATAATATACTATTGTTAATGTGCATACGTATACAATTTTAGTAAACATAACAAACAAAATATGTTCATTCGGCGGTTTTGCAAGTAAGCACAATACTTGGTCACCTCTCCCCGACGCGACGCTTAGTATTTGGTATTCAGCGAACTTATAAAACACTTAGCAAACAGAATTAAGTCGTATGTTGTAATTAAGAGAAGAAAATAAAACAAAACTTATCAATGACAGGCGCTTTGAATTATATTATTCATTATTATTGTAATATTGAAATTCAATTTTAATACCTATTTGTTTTTCCAACTCGATATATTATTATTGCGTCTATAGGTCTGTACCGATACGTTCCTTATCAATGGTGTTTTCTGTTGTGTTGTCTAGAATTTTCCAATCAACCATCATTCCAAGTGGAAAATCAACAAAATTCAAGAGAATACTGTGTGTGTGTAATGCGTTTACTGAAAATGTAGTTATTTATTGTATGTTTTAAAGTTTGCTTTACTTATTACCACTTTGTAAGGTGGCAAATAAACAAATGCTCTATCTCACTTTCAAGTTCCTTTTTTTTAAGCAAGAAACATAAGCACAGGAAAAAATCTATCATAATAAACGAATATTATTTTATTAGTTCATGGGTTAATGTACACATATTCAAGGTTACAGGTAATAAAACACGATATTAGTAGAAATAATTATTTATTGATAATAATATAATTTAATAATTAAAAACATGAACATAATAACAACAGCATGATTGGCAATATCTGTTGAACAACTATTAAAAACATCATGGAACCCAACAATTTCATCAATGCTGACATTATAAAACAAATGTGATTTCAAAGACAGTTCATCTATGCAAAGGATACATTCTCGATTCTTTTCATCTAACATATTCACTTTCAATTTTATAGCTGAAAATAAGAATTCATTAAATCCGAGGCTTAATTCCCAATTATGCGTAATAGACCTTAGAGTTGATACTGATGGTAGTCGAATTATATTTGATAGATATTTATAGGCATTGGAACTATGTAAATATAATGTTAAAGCAAACTGTTTTAATTCATTGGTGTATCGAATACCACTGGAAGACTTTCCAGCCACATAAATTTGAAATTCAAGAAAATTAGCAAACTCACCATTAAAATACTTACCTAAGTTCTTCTTAATATCCATACTTACATCTTCCTGTTCCTTTAATATTTTTTCATATCTTCCTTGTGCTTTCGATAAGGTCCTGATCTGTTTCCTTAATGCCTCCTTCCTTGGTGATGCAGCTGATAAAGCTTGTGAAGTTTATGTTGCTGCATCTTAAAGTAAATAATGTTATGTACAGCTTAACACACAAATAGATATATATATATATATATATACATACATAAAATACCTTTCATACTCTTTCTTGATTTAGCATCTTTTACTGAACTTGAAGAAAATCACTTATTGAAATGTATCAGTAAGTGTTTTTAACAAAATTCAATAAATGCCACTAAATCACAGTAATGCTAATATAATAACTTAGTATGTGTAATTGGGATATATATCTCAGTGATATGTTAATTACATTTCAGGCTTGCGACAATATTTAGTGTTTAATTCTAACCTTTTCACAATATTTACTGTGGAACTGCATATCCCAATGACACATTCACACTATATTGTGTAAATTCATATGTACTACATCTTTGTACTAATTAAATATGATGAAGTGTTAAATTTAATAGAAAATGATACCTGTAAAAATTTCATCTCGAGACACATCAAAACTTGTGGAAGGTACTTTACCAATACAAACGACACTGGACATATCTCCTTGATTGTCTAGAGAAGGCTCGCAAAAAGACAGACAGACTCTCCTGATGTCTTGCAGTACTTCCTATTTCTTGAATTTTATATTCTGAAATAGTATTTCAATACGTACACACTTAATATCAATTAAAATATATTAACATACGATGTTTGAATAATGTTGGTATGACACCCTTCCTTAGTGTATTCTTCCAAGTAGTGTAGAAACAATAATCTTCAAAATGCTTATTACATAATCTCAAATAATCATGACATTTTTTCGATGAGAAATTTCCATATTTGTGGTTTTCATTAAAACCAACCCTATTCATCCATTCAAAACATCTAAAAAATACATTACATAACTAAAATAAATTATAAAATATACCTATTTAGTATTATTACTGAGATTCATCAAGTGAAAATCGAAAAAAGGATATTCCTGGATCACCTATAATACTTCCACACCCATTAGCAACACATTTCTTAACCATATTATAAATGATTACAGAATGTAAACCTAGATAAATTCTAAATAAAGTACCTAAACACTTAAAAAACAGTAATAGAATCAATTAATTATTAAAAAATGCTATTTATATAACATGTACACAAATCAAAAAGTAAAACAAACAGAATGTAATAAAATCACTTCTTTTTAAATATATTTCAAATTTAGGGTTATATAAATATAAAATATAAACAAACACTCGTTACCGAACCAGAGAAGTATACTGTGCTACAGAGTGGAGAACTATGCGCATGTATTTTATGGAGGGGATCGAAACGGGATTTTTAAGGCAGTGTTGCGATATCTAGGGAAATATCCCTAGATCTACGGAATTTTATGGTCATTTAGGGAAGAGGGAATTTTAATAAAAATCTAGGGAAATCTACGTTTTTATTTTAAAATTATTAATCACCAGAAAATTTATTACAATTAAGCTACCTATAATGTCACAATTCATTTTAAAACGTTTTAAACTTAAACCACTGATTACTTGATTGTTTCTAAGAGTAGTATGCCATCTTATGACAAGTAGAAAATTTAAGGGTTAACAACATCTGCACACATTCCGAATCGGTGCTCTGCTCTATCGCTTTTTGCAAATCGATCAAATGACTACAGTATAGTGGTGTGCAAAAAGTATGTATTCGATACTTTGTATCGGATACCTAGAGGGAGCAAATGTATCGTATACCGACAATGAAAAGTATCGGATACTCAACGTTTATAAAGCTTATTAGATGTACTTGCATTTTTCTGATGTACACAGTTTGTCTACAACTGGATATAATTTATTCCTTAGTTACGTTCTTTTTTAAAATAAACAGTATATCAACTGACTATTGAAACAAAATATTCCATTGGTGGTCATTTATAATTTAGTCTCAAATAAATATTCCAAATTGACAAATGAGATGAGTTTTTACTATTCAGCATATAAACAATGTTATCATTGATGCTTGTACAATGTACCTACTATTTTACTAATACGATCCTTTTCTTATTAATTAGCAAACATGAAATACAAGTATAGTTATCGACTTGAGTTAAAAGTAAAGTATCGGATACTAAGTATCCGATACAAAGTATCGAATATAAAAGTGTAAAGTATTGGTATGTATTCGATACTTAAAAGTATTTATTTTGCACACTACTACTACAGTATAATAAAATAAGGTAAATCCCTTGGAAAAAGTTCCTGCTCTGATGTTAAAACAGCTTTTTTATAATATTTTTCACATTTGAAAACAAGCTTTCGTGGAGTGAATCGTTGTGAACGTATTATGTAGGACGTAAATATTTGAATTTTATAATTCATTAATAGTTTAGATTTATCGGTTCGTTTAATAAGTTGCGCCTTTCTAACTACAGCTTAGTTATATTTATTTAATGTAAGCATATATAGATACAAAATTACTTTTTTTATTGCAGAGGTTTAGCTTATCTGATTCTTCCTTTCAGGTTTCGGCTGTTTCTTATTTATTATGGATTTTTTTTTAATGAAAAATAGATGACGAGATTTGAAATGAATTTCGTAATCGTTCAATACTAAAAAAATATCATCTATATTTTGTATTTTGCTCAATATGTTAGGTGTCTTTGAAACAAAGATGGAAAATATTAAAAATAGACTATATAATTCAATAAATACAAATCTAAAATATAGTGCACCCAAGTTCATGCAGAACAGAGAAAAGATAACCCATAATTCGTGCCTTTCAGTTTCTGTATTTTTATTTTTGAGTTAATAATTAATGTTTTTGAATAAAAAAATAGATTAGGAGAATCGAATTAAGTTTTCTGAATAGTTTAATACTAAAGAATACCAACTTCAATTTATATATTTTTAAAATTATGCAAGGCAGTTCAAGGTAATTTAGGGAAATCTAGGGAAATTTTAACAAGAAGTCTAGGGAAATAAAAAAAAATCATCTCGCAACTTTAAGGCAGCGACACTTTATCCGTTAGGACAATTAGGTCATGTCCTACGGGCCATTTAAAATGGGAGGCCAATCGACAGATCACCTTTTACTTTTTCTACTGTTGGTATAATTTTAAAATATAAATATAAATAGAAGACTACTTCTCCATCTACCCTTGTATCCTGAAGCTGAGCTACTGAGTTGGCGCGCCACCAGTGTTCGCCGCGAAATTGCCGCGAACGTAGCTACGCCGACCCGACGCGTGGGTGGAGCTAGGTTATATGCCTGTGACGATGGCTCGCGGCACTCGGCACGGTAGTCTCGGGTGGTCCCGGCAAATGATTAAATGATAGAGAGTACAGTAAGTTTATTGTGGGAAGTGTCATTTACGGCGTTACGAATTCCTGTATAATCGTCTCCATATTACTCAGTTCTTAAAATTGAATGTTATATTTTGGGTGATTGGTGGAAGCAGAAAGGTAAGACTAGAAAAAGCCATAATATTTAATTTCGGATAGTTTGTTTTTTCCGTTAAAGATAGTTTTTGGTGTATTTACTTTTTAGGTGTTCAAAAACAGAAAGATGAAGAAAAGACCCTGTGGTTATGAAAGAAAAAAAATTCAGGAAGAATTAGACGCTAAGAGGAAGAAGTTTTTAGAGAGAGTTCCGAAAATAAGTCAGTTCTTTAGCGATAATAATACGGAGACTACGTCGGCACAAGCACAACGTAGGTATAATTTGTGATGTGGAAGTATTTAAGCTTCTCAGAATATTGCATTTAATATTAATTTTGTTTACAGACAATAATGATGCGATAATGGAAGTAGAATCTACCACAAACTGCACTAGCCCAAAAATTAGTTCTGACACTCAAAAGAAAGGAGGTACCATAGGTATGAAATATTCATTTATTTGTAACATGCATATTTTAGCTTCTACGTGTTATTTATTTATAGAGAAGCTATAAGTTAAAATTATTGCAACGGTTTCTGGAATATTCTGAATAAACTGAAAACTGTTTTTTTAAACTTCTGCAATACAAAGACATTCTTAATTAGTCATATTGAGCTAAAATGGGTGGACGGACATTTTTGCAAATTGTTATGTAGGTATAAGTAAGATTCAAAAATATGGTCAAAAGTCACTTTGCTCGTTTGGTTTTTGTTCTATTAAAAATATATATAATTTGATAACGCAAAAATACAGTAGGTATGTTACGTGTTCATAAGAAAAATTAAGGTTGATTATAGTAAAGCAATATGAAAAGTAAGTATAAAGGCGCATTCTGGCCACACTTTGGAATTCCGCGTATGCAAAAATTCGCTTCTTTTCTTCCACTTAAATGACTATGGTTACCTACATATATGTCTAATACGTACAGTTGTGTGCATAAAAAGTCGTACAAGGTTTTTATGGTGTAAGCCTGCCTATGATGTTCCAGATTTCATTAATAAGTAGTACACGTATACATTCCGAACTTTTGTGAAAATCGTACTGGAGACTGGTATCACCATATACCATGCACATTAGAATAATGATCTTTCAAATAATAAAAATAATTTTAATTTTGACACAACTTGTCAACGTCAGAAAGAAGTTTAATTAAGATTGACAAGCCTGACTTAAACAGCCTTATAGCTGCTGTACGACTTTTTTATGCACACAACTGTACTTTGTTTCTCTCTTTGTAGAACCTAGCAAAAATTGCAATGACGATGATAATACTCCAAGCTGTGACAGCTTCCCTTCGAGTGTTGAGGTAGAACCAAGGACAAATGATAATCCAGAATCAAATTTTATGCTCATGGATTATTCAGATCCAGCCACATGGACAATAATTAATGAAACTACTATGCCATTAATTTTAGAACATTTGAAAGTTCAGGATATAAATAACTTGAACTTTTCTTCTTCAAGAAAATTCTACGATGGGCGAAATTGGTATGCTTCCAAAAGTATGTTTTTTACAAAGCATATCAATGGAGAAATCAAACGTCGTGATTGGCTATTCTACTCCCAGACTAAAAATGAGGTATTTTGTGTTCACTGTCTCTTATTTTGTGACCGTGGCCAAACATATCCCAATAACGCATTTACGACAGGACTTTCTGATTGGAAAAATATATCACTTCGGACTGCTAGACATGAGCGTTCTTTGCTTCATCGTAAGAATAGTGGATATTTTGTTAATAGACGTAATCATATTGGAAGAATAGATACTCATTTAGAATCGGTATATTTACAAGAGAAAGTACTCTGGAGGAATATTCTTCTTCGTATAACCTCTGTTATAAGACACTTGGCTGTTAGAGGATTGCCGTTTCGTGGTAGAAATCAAAGGTTAGGATCTCCACAAAATGGCAACTATCTAGGATGTCTAGAGCTAATATCGGAATTTGATCCAGTCCTAAAAAATCACTTAGAAACTCGGGGAAATAAAGGTAAAGGAACCACTTCCTATCTTTCAAGTGACATTTGTGACGAGTTCATTTCCATTATGGGACAGAAAATTATCGATAAAATAATTAGTGATCTTAAAGAAGCAAAATATTTCTCAATGATTGTGGATTCAACCCCAGACGTTTCCCATTCTGATCAGCTAGCTATAATTTATCGATATATTTTGCCTAACTCCCACATTGTCGAAAGGTTCATAACATTTGTAGAGAACGCTGGTCATAAATCCGAAGAAATGGAAGAGTCCATTTTACAAATTCTGAATGTTCATAATATTAACATACTAGATTGTAGGGGACAATCGTATGATAATGCGAGTAATATGGCAGGAATGTATTCAGGTTTGCAAGCTAGAATAAAATCAAGAAATGATAAAGCAGTATATATACCATGTTCTGCGCACTCCCTAAATCTAGTAGGTGTGGCAGCGGCCGAATGCTGTTTATGCGCTACGTCTTTTTTTATGTTTGTACAAGAACTTTTCGTATTTCTATCTTCGTCAACTCACAGATGGCAGTGCTTACAAAAAAACATAAAGCAGTTCAATATCAGCGCTTTATTACCAAAGTCGCTATCAACTACCCGATGGTCCGCTAGAGCGGATGCTTGTAAAGCTCTTAAGTTGAATTTCATGAGTTTTAAGGCAACACTGGAGGAAATATCCGAAGATCAATGTCAAAAGGCCACTACCAGAGCCGAAGCTGATGGTATAGCGTCTAAATTTTCCGACTTGGAGACGGGAATTTTACTGTCATTATGGTCTGATATATTGACAAGATTTGACCGAACAAACAAGTCGTTACAAAAAGTTGATGTTAACCTAGTTGAAGTTGTACAGCTTTACGACTCGTTGCTTTCCTACATACATGATCTTCGAAATTCTTTTGAACAATTTGAAACACTTGGAAAAGAACTTTCTCGTTGTGATGATTATAAAATAGTTCGCATTCGAGTTCGGAAGCACCAATTCGATGAAGGTGCTGATGATTGCAACCCTAGTGCGCGAGAGAGATTTAGAATCAATACTTACCTTGTCATAATAGATACTATCCTGCAACAATTAGAACGTAGAAAAAGTTCATATACGGAATTGCGAGAAAAGTTCCAGTTTTTGTTCTTATTACCAAAACCCGATGCAAATATAGGAGAAATTAAAGAACGTGCTCAAGGTCTCCAGAAATTTTATCCTGATGACCTGGATGATGATTTTCCTGAGGAGTCTGTACATTTCTGTGATTTTCTTAAAACAGCTCAATGTCATCCAGAAGCAACCCCCAGACAGTTATTGGAAATGATTAGAGATAAAAAAATAGAATCAACATTCCCCAATATCGAAATTGGTCTGAGAATATATCTTACTATACCGGCATCCAATGCCAGCGCAGAGCGTTCTTTCAGCGTTTTGAAAAGAATTAAAAATTACTCGAGAAATAGGTTAAACGAGGAGAAGCTCTCATATTTGTCTGTATTATGTATTAATTCTGATTTAACGTTACAACTCGACTTTGAAGATGTCATTGACAAGTTCTCAAGCTTAAAAGCTAGAAAAGTAGTGCTTTAGTTATAGGCCTTCATACTTGTTTTCGGTTTTTTATATATTTAAAAAAAATGCGTATATTAATATATGGGTATTTTATTGCACTAGACAATTTTATTTAACCCCTTAAAGTGATATGTATAACAGGCCATACAAATAATTGTCCTACGGGCCAGAGAAAGTTTAAAGCGTCACTGCTTTAAGGGAGACGTTTTACTGTATTGGTCATTGGTATTGGTACTATACTGTGCCGAAGGTGAGCTGGAGATTTTTTGTTTGTAGTTCTGATTCCAAGTGCAACAAGGACCACCTGGTTGTAGCAAGGATTTTGTTGGTTTCCGATTACACGAATTGGAGTTTTTTGAGAATACGGGTGCAGCCGATTTTTGACAAAAAAACTAGTGTACCTTATAGAGCAGCACTAATTGAACAACTTTTACTTATAAATTAATCCGCGCTCACGTACAGGAACGGAGATAATTAATAATTAAGGTGCTCACCGAGTGATTTTTCCATGTCACATTTTTGGTCGTATCTGTTATACACACCGTTGAAATTATGAAAATTGTAATAAATGAAGTTTATTTCACTTTACCACACAACAATTACATTTGATTTTTATGTTTTTTAATAACTTTTCTCAACCCAAACATAACAAAAACAAACAAGAAACCTAACCTTAAACCACCTACTGGAGAAAGCCCATTCCAACTTTCATGCAGATTCGGACAAACGACTGTCATCCATAGAGTTATATAGAAGATAGATGGTCGAACAAACTTGTATTTTTCAATATTTATTTGAAAATTATATGCAAATCAGTAACAAAAGACGTTATAAAGTGTATATTATTTACAAATTTGTAGTTTATTTCATTGATTTTTTTACATGCCTTTTAAAATTATATAATATCCTGTAAATTAGTACGGAATGATATAGAGAATGTTTATAAGTGTTTTCTTTGATTTTTTCAAACATTTATAATTCTCTTTTTGCACATTTACATGATTTATACTGCAATCATTGCAATGATTGTTGAATTTTAGAGGAAATCTCAAGAAAGTAAAACATATTTTTAAAGCAATAAAGAAAAACACAAATTAAGTTTGCCATGTAAGAGCATTTATTTCAGATAAATTCACAAGAAAGTAAGACATGTATTTTGTAAACATTAAAGTAAAACATAAATTTCATTTGACTTCTATAAGAACCTAATGAAGCATAAACCTCATTTTGCAAGTCAATGTCGAATTAAATACAGATATAAAGGCTGTATTACACTTATCAATTTCTTGACCAAGTTTTTAGGTGAATTAGTAGTACCAATAGTGCAACAGTATGAAATAGAAAAATTAAAAATTTACGGAAGATTTGTGTTTATATTTTACACAGTCGCAAAAACTTTAAACATGCCTTTTACTAGAAATCACTAAAAACTTGATCAAGTTGAGAAGAAAAATAGAACATGTGATAATTCAACAAGTACTTGGTCAAGAAATTGATCAAGTCGACTTGACATGTGTAATACAGAACTTGTCAATTTTAACTTGATCAAGTTCTTGGAATAAAACAGTAGTAGAAATGCAAATGTAATACATGTCATGAATAAAATTTTCACACTGTATTCTCAGTCAATGTAGAAATACTGAACACTATGAACGACCATTAGTTAATTATTGCTTCTATTTAAAAATTATTATTTATGTTTAATGTGAACATTATTGAACGTGTTATAAATTAATCAGCAAACATTATGTTAATAATAATCTATTCAATTGTTATTATGAAAGTATTTAGTGATCTTAAAAAAACAAAGTACAATCCATTCAATTTCTGTATCCCATTCGCTGTGCGCACTCGTATTCCGGTTGATTTATACCGATTTTTTGATGTTTTGCCGCCCCTTCCCCCGCCCCCGCGCGCGGGGGCGGGGGAAGGGGCGGCAAAACATCAAAAAATCGGTATAAATCAACCGGAATACGAGTGCGCACAGCGAATGGGATACAGAAAGCAAAAACAAATATTCTTGCCGCCCCCTTTTGTGAAGGGGGCGGCAAAACATAAAAAAATGGTATAAATCAACCGAAATACGAGTGAAGGGGGCGGCAACATCAGAACGGAATTTGTATCGGGGGAAGGCAGATGGTGAAAAAGTAAAAAAATCTATAAATAAAGGGAATAATCATTGCTATTATTGCAGTATAAATCATGTAAATGTGCAAAAAGAGAATATAAATGTCTGAAAAATTAAAGAAAACACTTCCGTACTAATTTACAGGATATTATATAATTTTAAAAGGCATGTAAAAAAATCAATGAAATAAACTACAAATTTATACATAATATACACTTTATAACGTCTTTTGTTACTGATTTGCATATAATTTTCAAATAAATATTGAAAAATACAAGTTTGTTCGACCATCTATCTTCTATATAACTCTATGGATGACAGTCGTTTGTCCGAATCTGCATGAAAGTTGGAATGGGCTTTCTCCAGTAGGTGGTTTAAGGTTAGGTTTCTTGTTTGTTTTTGTTATGTTTGGGTTGAGAAAAGTTATTAAAAAACATAAAAATCAAATGTAATTGTTGTGTGGTAAAGTGAAATAAACTTCATTTATTACAATTTTCATAATTTCAACGGTGTGTATAACAGATACGACTAAAAATGTGACATGGAAAAATCACTCGGTGAGCACCTTAATTATTAATTATCTCCGTTTCTGTACGTGAGCGCGGATTAATTTATAAGCAAAAGTTGTTCAATTAGAGGTCTTCTATAAGGTACACTAGTTTTTTTGTCAAAAATCGGTTGCACCCGTATTCTCTAATTTACCCCTAAATAGGTATATTTTATAATTTATTTTAGTTATGTAATGTATTTTTTAGATGTTTTGAATGGATGAATAGGGTTCGTTTTAATGAAAACCACAAATATGGAAATTTCTCATCGAAAAAATGTCATGATTATTTGAGATTATGTAATAAGCATTTTGAAGATGATTGTTTCTACACTACTTGAAAGAATAAACTAAGGAAGGGTGTCATACCAACATTATTCAACCATCGTATGTTAATATATTTTAATTGATATTAAGTGTTGAAAATATTGAAATACTATTTCAGAATATAAAATTCAAGAAATAAGAAGTACTGCAAGACATCAGGAGAGTCTGTCTTTTTGCGAGTCTTCTCTAGACAATCGAGGAGATATATCCAGTGTCGTTTGTATTGGTAAAGTACCTTCCACAAGTTTTGATGTGTCTCAAGATGAGATTTTTACAGGTATCATTTTCTATTAAATTTAACACTTCGTCATATTTAATTAGTACAAAGATGTAGTACATATGAATTTACACAATATAGTGTGAATGTGTCATTGGGATATGCAGTTCCACAGTAAATATTGTGAAAAGGTTAGAATTAAACACTAAATATTGTCGCAAGCCTGAAATGTAATTAACAGATCACTGAGATATATAACCCAATTACACATACTAAGTTATTATATTAGCATTACTGTGATTTAGTGGCATTTATTGAATTTTGTTAAAAACACTTACTGATACATTTCAATAAGTGATTTTCTTCAAGTTCAGTAAAAAATCAAGATATATCTATCAAATATAATTCGACTACCATCAGTATCAACTCTAAGGTCTATTACGCATAATTGGGAAATAAGCAGCGGATTTAATGAATTCTTATTTTCAGCTATAAAATTGAAAGTGAATACGTTAGATGAAAAGAATCGAGAATGTATCCTTTGCATAGATGAACTGTCTTTGAAATCACATTTGTTTTATAATATCAGCATTGATGAAATTGTTGGGTTCCATGATGTTTTTAATAGTCGTTCAACAGATATTGCCAATCATGCTGTTGTTATTATGTTTATGTTTTTAATTATTAAATTATATTATTATCAATAAATAATTATTTCTACTAATATCGTGTTTTACTACCTGTAACCTTGTATATGTGTACATTAACCCATGAACTAATAAAATAATCATTTATTATGATAGATTTTTTTCCTTTGCTTATGTTTCTTGATTAAAAAAAGGACCTTGAAAGTGAGATAGAGCATTTGTTTATTTGCCACCTACAAAGTGGTAATAAGTAAAGCAAACTTTAAAAAATACAATAAATAACTACATTTTCAGTAAACACATTATACACACACACACACATTATTCTCTTGAATTTTGTTGATAAACGGCAAGTTCATTTCCACTTGGAATGATGGTTGATTTGAAAATTCTAGACAATACAACAGAAAACACCGTTTATGTCTTTCACATTATATTTGTATGGCACAGATTTTTTAAATCATTGTTTATGACCCCGCTTACAGTTAACCAATTTTATCAATAGAATCACTAAAAGTAGTATAATTGTATTATTTTATATTTTTATAGGAGTGTTATGTAATTTTTAGAATGTGAAATATTAAAAACTAGCTACCATATATTTTTTGTTATCTAATATAGTGTTCAGAATATCTAATACTTATTATTCATATAACTAATCAAATTATTTATTATTTCATTATGATTGTATATTTATAACTTTTTCGCCGACCCTTGTATATTCACTTCCCCTTTGCGCGTAGTTCACTGCGCAGTCGTCCTAAAAAAATAAAACTCGAACACGAACATCAAAGGGACCGCGGTAGAGTCGCGGTACTGTATAGTTACTATACTGTGCCTTCGGGTTATATGTCAACTATTAGTGCCGTTAGTTAGTTAGTGTTCGCATTCTCGGAAAATATGCATCGCTCTTGCTTCTTGCTTGTACACCCCACACACAATGCACCAGCATCTATCCATCCTTTAAGTCTAAAAAGGCATTATGTCAACTTAATAAAATTATCATATTACTCTTTACAGAACTTACGGTACGATTATAACACCACTAACTAAGTAGTAATAAGAAAAATAATATTTAGCAACACACACAAATTTGTTGGTTAACGTTCTACGCGTTTCCATAAAGTGACAGCGCTATAGTTGCGACATCTTAGTTATTCGGTTTAAGTCATGATTCAAATTTACTTATAGGTCTCTTGTTTCTAACACCGTGGCGCCATCGAATAATGGCGTACATAGGTAGATTAGGCGGCAAAACCCCTGATTTAAGTGAACCATCCGATAATCCGTGCATCTATTATATAAATTTGCCAAACTACCAAAAACAAATGTCCGAAAGTTTTTCGCATCCCCTGTAAAATTTACAGAATGCTAATTAATATTTTATAAAAAAAAAGCGAATCATATAGATGTTATATTTAAAACCTTTCTAGAGTTATGACTTTCAAAAACTGTACCTATTATATGTTCTGTGTAGCGTTGTTTCGCTTTAGAGACAAGATGCCATTACTACAAAATACTTCACGAAGCTTTACGAGTGGTTGATAAAGATCATGTTTTTGATTAACAAGATCAACGAAACGGGGTGCAGACCCAAACATTGTGGGACATCCATTATCACTGTAAGAAGCGCATATTATTACTTATTTATCGACACAGAAATATGAATGTTAATAAAACTGCTTTTAATAAATTTTATCGCCAACCGTCAGTAAAGTGATGCGTTACCATAGCGTTTTGCGGAGGTAAAGAAACACTTTATCGTACTGTACAATAAAGTACTTTACCTGCCGCTAATATCTGTCAGCGTAGCATGACTGATGACTTTTAAAAATAAATCGTTTGTCACTGTCATAAACTGTCAAAAGTTATTATATCTTTATTTCTTAAATTAACAATTTTAACGGTTGGCGATAAAATTTTGTATGCACCACGTCAGTAAAGTACCTTTACCGAACTCGTCTGTTACTCGCCGCGCTCGCTTCACTCGCTTGGCTCGTAAACCAGACTCGTTCGGTAAAGTATCACTTTACTGACTTGTTACATAAATAACTATTATCGCCAACCGTCAATAAAGTGATGCGTTACCATAGCGTTTTACGGAGGTAAAGAAACACTTTATCGTACTGTACAATAAAGTACTTTACCTGCCGCTAATATCTGTCAGCGTAGCCATGACTGATGACTTTAAAATTAAATCGTTTGTCACTGTCATAAGTTATTATATCTTTATTTCTTAAATTAACAATTTTCACGGTTGGCGATAAAATTTTGTATGCACCACGTCAGTAAAGTACCTTTACCGAACTCGTCTGTTACTCGCCGCGCTCGCTTCACTCGCTTGGCTCGTAAATCAGACTCATTCGATAAAGTATCACTTTACTGACTTGTTACATAAATAACTATTATCGCCAACCGTCAGTAAAGTGATGCGTTACCATAGCGTTTTACGGAGGTAAACAAACACTTTATCGTACTGTACAATAAAGTACTTTACCTGCCGCTAATATCTGTCAATGTAGCCATGACTGATGACCTTAAACATAAATCGTTTGTCACTGTCATAAGTTATTATATCTTTCTTTTTAAAATTAACAATTTTCACGGTTGGCGATAAAATTTTGTATGCACCACGTCAGTAAAGTACCTTTATCGAACTCGTCTTTTACTCGCCGCGCTCGCTTGGCTCGTAAATCAGACTCGTTCGATAAAGTATCACTTTACTGACTTGGTACATAAATAACTATTATCGCCAACCGTCAGAAAAGTGATGCGTTACCATAGCGTTTTAGGGAGGTAAAGAAACACTTTATCGTACTGTACAATAAAGTACTTTACCTGCCGCTAATATTTGTCAGTGTAGCCATGACTGATGACTTTAAAAATAAATCGTTTGTCACTGTCATAAACTGTCATAAGTTATTATATCTTTATTTCTTAAATTAACAATTTTCACGGTTGGCGATAAAATTTTGTATGCACCACGTCAGTAAAGTACCATTACCGAACTCGTCTGTTACTCGCCGCGCTCGCTTCACTCGCTTGGCTCGTAAATCAGACTCGTTCGATAAAGTATCACTTTACTGACTTGTTACATAAATAACTATTATCGCCAACCGTCAGTAAAGTGATGCGTTACCATAGCGTTTTACGGAGGTAAAGAAACACTTTATCGTACTGTACAATAAAATCTTTACCTGCCGCTAATATCTGTCAGCGTAGCCATGACTGATGACTTTAAAAATAAATCGTTTGTCACTGTCATAAGTTATATCTTTATTTCTTAAATTAACAATTTTCACGGTTGGCGATAAAATTTTGTATGCACCACGTCAGTAAAGTACCTTTACCGAACTCGTCTGTTACTCGCCGCGCTCGCTTGGCTCGTAAATCAGACTCGTTCGATAAAGTATCACTTTACTGACTTGTTACATAAATAACTATTATTTCAGCTGTTAATTATCACTAAAATCACTCAGCCACAACATTCCGAATCTCATGTTTCTAAGTTGTCTAACAATACATATATAGTTCCCTTTCTCAAAATCGGTTGAAAAGCACTAAAACAAAACTGCGCATTGTTCAACTAACAACACTTGTTTTTAAGGGGTATATTTTAAGATGACTTTAGTTACTGGATCTACTAGATTCGATTAATCATGTGATTCGCAAAACGGTAGGCAATCAGAAGAAAACATACAAATAAATTAATATATCTCAAATCAAGCAATTTGAAAGTTGAACACATTCATTACGTATTTTTAATGTGTATAAAATAATACCATACATTTCCTTAAAATATATAATTGATTTATTAGGAATTTACAAAATAATAATTTTCTTATTGCACATGATTATGTTTAATAATACATTTATACAAATAGAAACAATATCATAAATGAATATATTGTTGTTTATACAGATGCCTTATCATTGGCAGAATCAATTGAATTATCTGTTGCCTCCAAGAATGACTGAAAATTTTCTATCACATTGAAGGTTGCTTGCTTTATATTTGTCGATAGAACAGCTTTGAATTGATTTGGATTGAGTGGATCATTCAACTTTTCATGTTGACTCATAATATTTTGGTACATTAAATTCATTGATTCTTTGAGTATATTGGATAGATATTTTACTTCATGTTCCAGTTTCACTTTAGAACTTTTTTCATTTGTTTCCTTTTTATCAGTCAATGATTTTAATTTATCATTTAAATATTCATGATCCTTAAGTATTGCTTTATGGATTTCTTGCAATTTGAGATATTTTATGTCATTTTCTTTAGACTGTTCTAATTGCAGTTCTAGATTACTTATTACTGTATTTAATTCACTTTCTCGTAACTTAAGATTTTCTATTTTTGTGTCTAGATCTGCCATATTTCTTAATGTGCTCTGTAGTTCAAGAAATTTACTTTTCTCTGTCTCGATTTCTTTGTTTTTATCAATTATCAACAAGTCGAATTTGGAATTATTCTGATTTGTTTCAGAGAGTTTTTCTGTAAGATCGTTTATTTGCTTTTCTAAATCAATCACTTTCGATTTCAAGAATTCATTTTCTAACTTATCTGTATTAGGAGGTTCCTTGATCTTAGATATTTCACTTAATACAATGTCTAATTTAGAAGATAAAGCAGTTAAATTCATTCTGACTTCACTATTTTGTATTCGGTTTTCTGATACTAATAAGTTAAATTCTTGTGAAGGAATGATACTGTTTACAACAGCAGCATTTTGAGGATAACCTTGCATGTGTGGATAAAAAGGTGTTATTGAGCTGTTTATTATCAAAGGTGATTCAGGACTTTTCATATACACATTGTTATTCCTTTTATTTTCATCAAGTAATGTATGGTTTATTTCTTTAGGATTGTCAATTGCTTTTGAATCTGCAGAAAATTTTCTAATATTTTTTGGTGACGATATATATGTATTTTCTATATCATTCGTATCATTTTTTATATTGCCAGGTAATACTGACTGACCCATTTTAGCCATTCTAGATAGGATATCTGTACGGGTTTGTGAAATATTTGATTTTTCTGATTCATTGTCACTAATCTCGATATTGTTATTTGTGCCTTCTATATCTACTTCTTTATCTTTTACTACTTCTGTAACTTTAACATTGGCCTTTCTAAGTTCTTCTAAAAATTCCTTTAAGTAGTTTTCTTCATCAAACTGTACATACCACTTTTCATTATTATTATCATTAAAACTTATATAATTATCTTCTAGATATATTTGGGTATTGTTTATGGTAGCTCTAGTTAAAATATTCTGTTTGTCCTTATATAATAATATTTCTACAAGTTTTATTGTGTCACTGATTAAGGCGAATCCATATTTTCCTATTATTTGATATGAATCATCAGCACTAAAATTATAGATTAATATGCTAATTAATTAAGCAGATTTTATCATTTGCTGTTTACCTTTTGTAAACGTGGACAACTTTGGCAAAAACAACTGTAGTTTTTATTGATGGTTTTGGTAATTTTGGCTTCTGTGCAGATCTAGGTTGTTTTGGTGCTACATATGTTAAGTGGCTACTTTCGGATTTATTGAAATTAATGGGACCAAACAGTCCTTCTAGATTAGAACTACGCAATAAATTTATATTATAAGCGTTTTGCCATGATATTACTCATATCATTACCTGTTTGGTTGTATAAAGAAACCATCATCTTCAATTGATAAGCTATTCATGATCAGGGTCAAACTTTCATATGAATATCAGAAATGCATCATATTCTAATGCACTTATTTTTTGTAATATACTACCTACTTTCAAACTTCATAATAAATATATAACTGTGTCTGTGTATATAAAAATTAATAAACAAAACATAACCAAATTTGCAGGCAACATAAAATGACAAATGACCACCAAATGTGTGACCAAAATGACAATAGTTAACGTGATTAACGTTTTCTTTTTGGTACTTTGCCATCTGTAGAGCATTTTCTTTATTATTTTACTTGTAGTACGTATATTAATTATTAGATGGCGAAGGGATGGAATTCTTGAATAGGATTCCCGCTCATGAAATATGAGTGTTATTCGTGTTACTTATTAAAAAAGACTGTTGTTATTTATATACATTGGTGATACATTGGTGATACATTGGTTAACGAATTTCTATAATTTAAAATGGAAATACTTTCTCTCATATTACGAATTTTTCTATTTTTTCTTGATAATAGGGCTCTTGTTTCATACAATATTGTTGGAGGGAAGTGAGTAAATATTATATTAAAAAAGAAAAGATGAAATAAAGTAACAATTATATTAAACACATAATAAAATATATATTACAATCACATTTGAGGAGATAATGAAAAATCGTGTGTCCTGTATTTTAGAGATGGCACCTCCAAGCGACTGCATGAATTCGTACCCACATTGACGGGACAATAGTTAAAATTCGGCTGTAGGAATGCACAAGTTTGAGCATTTAATGAATTGCTTAATGTAGTGTTGCCGTAATAGTCCTCTTGTCCATAGTGGGAATGAGAAAATTTCCATGGTACGATATATTGGACATCCGAGGTAGATGGTGGTAATAATGTTTGGTGGGAGTATAGGTGTTGGTCTGGCATTTCTGTTCTTGGCGGAAAAGGCGTTGTTTTCATACTGGTTTTTGATGCTTGTTGTATGGATAAACTGCGTTCATTTCGTCGAAATTTAGCTCTTCTATTTTGAAACCAAACCTGAAAATTAGGTTCAAATTATTCATTTTCTTGCGTTCACTATTACCTAGTTGCAGTAATGTTATCTCTAACATCTTGTATGTGGTAACAGATTAATTATCTATGTTAGAATTATTTTTAAAAAGTGAATTTTTAAATAAACAGTGGTATCGAGTCGTTTTGAAAGACATGCCCAGAAAGTCAAATTAGTAACTCGAAGAAAGAACCATGGAAAATTGCAAAAAGTGAGAAAAGTTTTATTGTATTGTAATCGTTTGTTGACTAGTCACAAAGGAAACAACAGAAACAAAACCGATTTGATTTTTCTAATCATTTTTATTGCCACTATTAATTTATTTCCTTAAATTTAATTATTTGATTTCATATACAAAACCCGCCAAGAAAGTGTCTTTTCCTGACCCGGTGGTTAAAGTACTCGGTCCCTCCGCAGCCTCGTACTTCAAATTTCGCCTCGTCAGCTAAAGTATCGCCTTCTTGACTTTTATTTAAATAACTATTTTTGAAAGTTTATTGAAGGCATTTCCCCTGATTGAACTTTTTTATTAACACTGCAGATCTGTCAATCGGGTCATTTACTTTTTTATAATGCCAACTTAAGTTTGAATAGAGAAAAATTCATGATCTTCTTAAGTAAAAGAGTTTTCGATCATATTGTATTTACCAATTATTTTTTACCTGAACTCTGGCTTCACTTAAGCTTACTTTTGTAGCCAAATCTTCTCTGACAAAAGCATCTGGATAATGTGTTTTTTCAAAGACCCTTTCCAGAGCAGTCAGTTGTGCTGTAGTAAATGTCGTCCTATTCCGTCTAGGTTTTTTATGTTTTTCTCGATCTATGCAGATATCTGTAATGAAAATTAACTAGATTAGGTATCGTAAAATTATTATGTATTATTTCCATTACTTCATATAGAATAAAATGGTACTATAAAATGACACAGTGATGGAATATCAGCTCAGTTTGCTTATCAGTTTTCGAATTGTTATAGAAAAGGCAGTTTAGTGTGGCGATTTGGTGCATCAACTAATCTATCAAAATCTTTTATAAATATAGAGACAACTGTATTAAATTTCTTATTACACCGAAATAGAAAAAATTGAAAATTTATTGTAAACATGACTAGAGTTAGGAGATATAAATATAAAGTACGTATTTTTAAAAGGTAATAATTTAAATATTAAAATATGTTACTACCTTGTCTCAGAATAAGAAAGAGTGATTCAAATATCGCGCCAAAATGGTGTATATTTTTAAGGTATCTCATTGGTTCTTGCATAGACAAGTTTAACATGGGAAAATAAGTTTGCCAGAACGTCATTTAAGGTTTACAACAAAGCCATAACCTTGTGTCTTACATTTTTACTTTCATTTATTATAATTTATTGTGTTATTAAATAAAGTCCGCACTTTTATGTACAACATAAATATAAGTGATCAGACGGCTTAAGACCTAAGGCATTTGAAACTTTGGATTTGATGAATCTGTCAAAAACACTGTACGGCAGTGCACAGTTTCCTTTTTAAAATCCTACACTTAAGGGTGGGCTTTCCCTAAGAAAAATTCTCGAACGGCGTATGTCGGGTTGCCTGAAATATATTGAATAATTTTACGGAGTTTAATATGCCTGTACCTTTTACACGATGCAGGTATATGACCAGCAACATGAGGCAATGCCTGGTCCATTGCCTAGTCAACTGGAAAGCAAATAAATTTGGGATATTTGTCTCTTGCATTTATTGCATGAAAATATTGGTGCATCTCCTTTGTTCGAAATTTGTTTTTGCTATTTCTGAATATTCTTTTGGCTTGTATTTATTTAGTTTTATTAAGACTCCCGTTTTATGTAATTTGTAATTATTTTAATGATATTTGCCTGAATTAATTAGACATTAAATCTTATTCTGCAATAAGTATATAGTTTTATTAGTATTATTTATGATTATTAATTATTTAAGTTGTATTTCATATTATTTCTCACTATGATTTGTATTTATTTACATGTTGAGGCTTTGAAATATGAGTAATGTTTTAGAGAAAACTAAAATCTGATAAAAAAAAAATCTATTGTAACAACAGTGCCGGTGTTTCATATAAAATGTAAAAAATATTTATATTCTTCACAATCGACACTGATATTGTTAGTTAGCGAAATTAAATTATAAAAATTTCACGGGTACGTGGGTACGATACGAACTGTGCGGACTCCGAACTAATCATTGATTAGAAGACAATGTTAATATCACAACTTGAAATCGAATGTTATTGATATTATCATTTTTTTTTTATTTATATCTTGGCTGTTTCATTTTTTTTTAGTAAAGCTTCGGTAAAATTTTTAAATAACCGTTATGTGGCAGACAAAACGTCAAACGCAATCCCTTCCGCACCACCTTAGAGGTAGAATGCAAAGGGTGTTTTTTCTCATGGTATTTCCAGTAGGCCTAATTCATGTTTTCTACAACAAATTTTTTTTACAAAAGTATAGACAGTGTAGAAAATAAACACGTATGGCCAAGTAGCGTTTTGTCTAAACGTATCAGAATCAGTAGGTACATACTAATTCTCCAATTTGACGTTTCTAATTTCTCGATTTCTCAAAATACGAGGATCCATAATTTGAGATAATAAAGCGAGAAAATAAAATTACTCTAACTTAATTACCATTTCTGGTCAGAGTTCTACATCTATGTGTATTGTTTCATACCAAGTATCCTTCTTTAGATCCTTGACAAAAGTAAGAAGCACAATCCGAGTGTTCACAAAAAATATATCTTGGTCCATTTATAATGTCACACTGCAATTTCACTATCTATAATTTGTTATTGTTAAGTTCGAACTTTTGTAATGTTCAATTGCTTTTGTCACGGCCGAATTGAATTTAAGTTTTTTTCAAACAGTCCCTAATTTTATTTATATAATTACGTAATATATGATTTCGGCACTCGATTTTTTCAATAATTTTTTGGAGACCGTAAGGGGCCGTTTCACTTAGTTTTCTAAGAACGATGCTATCATCGTCCCCTATTAATCTACCATAAATACACCGTGCATTTCACGAGAAACCTTCCGCAATAATTGTCGACTCCATGACTGTTGACGACGAAGACTAATTTTTGTAGCATATGTGATCTTTAGATTTACCAAATTTTGCACAAATTAAACAAAATTTGTTTTTTACGCCTACATACAATTTTTTTTTTTGTTCGCCATCCAATAATTGCTGCCACTCCTGATAAACCGCTGCAATTAAACTTATAAGCTCGTTTGGCCCATGCTCTTTTACTTATTCACATATACAAAAAAAAATCTAAAAAAACTGTCCTGGAGTCAAAATACAAAGTATAAATAAAATAAAAACATGAAGGCACAACAAATTCAGATATTTAAATAAATGCTTTTACCATCTAGAAACTGAAAATTGTGTAACTTCCCGCCACTTAGTTTAAAGAGTCCGGCAAACTTCTAAGTTCGTATCTTATAAAGACATAAAGTTGTTTTTGCCAGATTTTAGTTTTCTACAAACATTAAATTGTTCATATTATTAAAAAGCTTCCTGCAACTTTATAATTAATAATAATAATGTATATTTATTGCCGAAGAAAACTGCATTTCTGAAATGCCATAAAGCCGGAACCTTGTCCTTGAAAAATAAAATGCATTTTGAAAGTGAGAAGAATATTAACGAACAGAAAAAAATATCTAACAAAGTAGACGCATCAATGTTATCACGTAATCAATCATAAATGAACACCGAAAAATATCTGAAATATATTACAATTTGCTTTTATATACCAACCGCATGTAGTTTCTTTTACAAATATGTTTAATGTATACTTATTATTATAATAATAATAACATATATTTATTCCAGACGAAAAATTAATATCTAATACATTCTGGCAAATATCCTTAAAATAATTACAAAATAAAGCCGATATATGAATGAAACATTCGTTTACCTAAGGTAATAAAAAAAGTTGAAGATCTCTCCGTTTATATGATCTTCGGCTTAATACAATCGACCAGGTATACCTTCCATATAGCTGGTCTTAGACATTACAAAACTGTGAGTAAGAGGTTGAATTGTGTGTGGCCTATTTGCCATTTATCAGTGCGGACTTTGTGATCATTCTCATTGGTTTCAAAGTAATTATTTGGAGACCAGGGTTATTTTGAAAGAAAAGTAAATACATTGTCGTGTTTAGAATAAAAATATCTAGGTACTCACGATTCGAAAAAGTACTTTTTAAGCACAGTAAGCTTTATATCGCTATAAAACGAAAAAAATTCAAAGTGCTGTATTTTAACTATTTTTTAATATAATTGCAAATTTTAATCGTGAGTCACTAGAAAAAATATTGGTTATTTCGTGCATGTAGCGGCAACTTTTTCAAGTGCCTTAATTTTTGCGATTTTTTACGTTCAAATTGACCATTTTGTGTCATACGCCGATCAAGTAAAACCCCCCCTTAAGGGTCCTATATAGTGGATCGGAAATGTAATATTGGTTGCATAGCAGATAATTTAATAAGCCAAGGATGTCCGAGTACTTATTACACATAGGGAATATATAATGAATATTTGAAATAATAACTCAATATCTAAGCGAATAAAAATTCATTTATGACCAAATATTTACACATTTGTAACCGCGGGAAAGATTTTTACTAGAATAACAATTCATTGTAATGTGGGTTGCCTAATTTTAATTTATTTATATACATTTAAAACAAAGTAAAGAATAGTTGAATTAAAAATAAGTGCAGAGCGGTGTACCTTTTTATTTAATTTATAACGTGAACTAAAGCAAACAAATCTGCTACAAAGGGTTTTTGAGCAAACTTGTTTTAAATATTTTGACATATTAATTAATTTTCTTTAATCCGATAATTTTTTTCTAAATTTGATTCTTCAGCGGGCTAGATTACTATATTCTTCATAAGTTGACGATGAAAGGTTTTCTCCAAATTTAAAATCAACAAAAATATCTTGCATCAAAAATCTGCTATTTTTCAACTATTCACAGATCCACAATCGAGGAGCCTTAATGTCATTGCAAAATAACTATAGATGGGTCCATACTAAAAAAGAAGTGAGCAGTTCTACACAGATTCTTGAAAGTCATTAATTTCAAGTAAGTGTTAATTAAATACTAATTATATTAACACATGTTCATATACATGTTATATTTCGGATATGTCAAACGTAATAAGAAACCTGTACTAACAGAAAAAGGTGAAAATATCTGGGAATAATAAAACAGTACAGATTATGATGATCGTCCAATATTTAATAAGATGAAACATGCTTCAAGAAAGAAGTTTGGATTGCCGCAAGTATAATGAGTGCACGACAAGCTTTTGTGGAAAGCCTATCGACAGGATTAAAAAGCCTTACTGGTAAATATACGCAGGGATCTGAATTGATATATGTGGGAGAAGGACTGTTCTATTGATTTATGAAATGAACGGTAACATTTTTGAAGGATGTTACAACAAATATTACCCAAATTGGAATGGGCAGCTGCGCAGGTTACCTCCATATTATTACGAGCGCAATTCGACTGAAATGATTTGGTCCAAACTACATAGAAGGTGCAGTTACTTCAAAAAATTCCCCTTTCAAAATATCACTTGTACGAGAACTTTTAACAGAAGCAATTAGAAATGTTACCATAGGTAATTGGAAAAAATGTGCCGACCATGTAATTAAAGTAGCAAAGAAAATGTGAGACATACAGTGCGTTCGTAAATGCTTAAGATAAAATTCAAATTAACGGCCAAAATTTAAAATTTAAGTTGGTAAAAAAATAAATTGCCCTATATGTCATTTGGCTTATGTCTATTGTGTTCATTTTCTGATAAACTTTATATTTTGATTTTTTATTCGTTGTTCCCGTTTCTTCTTGTAATATTGCGTTATTTTGATTTTTTATTCGTTGTTCCCGTTTCGTCTTGTTATATTGCGTAATTTGAGAATCTGTAGAGCTATAAATTTAGGAATTTTCGGAGAATATGGGTGCAACCGATTTTAGACAAAAAAACTAGTGTACCTTATAGAGGACCTTTAATTAAACAACTTTTACTTATAAATTAATCGGCGCCAACGTACAGGAACGGAGATAATTAATAATTAAGGTGCTCACCGAGTGAATTTTCCCATGTCAAGCGTGGTTTCACTTATCAGGTTACATCAATTCACAGAACATGCGAATTTGGGTTGCTATTTCTCGAAGACGAAAAATAGGACCTGTATTTTTTCATGAAACTGTTACAGCAGAAAGATACAGGCGCAATATTTTACAAGAATTTTTAACTCAAGTTCATGATGATGAATTAAATAATGGTTACTTCCAACAAGATAATGCACCAGCACATACAGCAACAGAAACAATAACATATCTTCAGGAATTTTATAATAATAGGCTCATTAGTCAAGGCATATTGTTAACAAACGTTTTTATTACTAACATCTACTAACATTAAAAATAAAATATCAAATTCTGTTTTTAAAATATGTTTGACCTGACACAATGTCATATGACAACTATCTTATCTGACATCACTCTAAACAAATAACCATTGACAACCGGTCCACGGCTCATTCCAGGTAACAGGAGGTAAGAGGCAACGGTAACATACGCCCCTCCCTCGAAAGACGCTGTTTCGATTAATTCTCCAGGTCCGTGCTAAAGCATTTTAATGTCTCTCATCTGGTTCGCGGCTGGTTCCCGGGCTTCTTGGGGTCGACCGGTGGAACTGGATGATGAGATTCTGATCCGGCGGATGCCCGGATCAAATGGTTTATAATTCGCTAGGATCCAATATGCTTGACCCATCTTATTGTAGTTTTGGCGTTGTTGGCCATTTTGCATGGTTATTTTCCGGGTAGACTTTAAGGTTCTTCTAAGCAACTTCTTGCGTCGAGTAACTATGCTTCGGTTTTGACGACTTGTCATTTTGAGTGTGGGCTGTTTTCTGTGAAATGGTTTGCGTGAATTTCGGCACCATAATCCGTCAACTTTCGTGGTGGGTACTAGTTTGTTCCGCGTGTCGGTGGTAGTTCCTAAGGTAGGTATATTGTGTTGGGTTAGCACGTCCGTTGGTGTGCTAAGTTTATTTGCCGAAGAATGTAACGATGTCTTCTTAGTCATTGTGGTCTCCACACAATCGATATGTTTGGCATTTGGAAGATTGGTGCAGGCTGTTGGGACCATAACCCCGCCCCGGACTGGCACGTCCGTGTCCATAATAAGTCCATCTACTGAGGACCGTGATGGTGTCTTGTGGTCCACACCGTCGTTATTCCCACCGGTTGGGTGATTGGTGTTGATCACTGAGCTTGAGACATTGTCTTGGATGGGCAAGCGCGTTGCCGTTGTAGGTCCTTTTGTTGAGGACTGCGACGCCGTCTCTTCATTCCGCGTGATCTTCACACAATTCATAGGTTTGACAGAAGGACCCTCGGTGTATGCTGTTGGAACCACGACACCGTCCTGAACTGGCACATCCGTGTCCATAGTAGATCCATTTGCTGTGGGCTGTGACGGTGGCTTGTGGTCTGTTGTGTACACGTAACCCACGTGTTTGGTAGTCTCGATACTGGTAGACGGAATCTGAGTTTCTCTCAGATATGTCGAGTAGTCTTGATCATTGAAAAACTCGGTCCGAAACCGCCTACCAAATTCTTCTAACGTCTGGAAGGTTCGCCAAAAATATTGATGCCACTTCTTTGCTACACCTGTCAGGTGAGGGCTGACTGCCAGGTCAACATTTCTCAATACATCCTGAGGGAATTCTAGCAGATAATCCTCCAGTAATTCTAACGGGTGTCCCAACAGGAACTTGGGGATTTAAATATCACAGTATTTTCAAATAATGTAACATATTAATCTAATATTTGACATGCGTCATCTAGAAACTTGTAAGTGTCATCATGCAACGTTTCACGACTGAGGAACGTATCCAAATTGTTAAAATTTATTATGAAAATGCTCGTTCTGTTATGAACACAATTCGTCGACTACGCGTTGTTTTTCATCAGAATCATGTTCCCAGCGATACAGCAATTAGGAATTTAATTGCAAAATTTGAAATAACTGGTTCTGTTCTCGATGTAAAGACACCGCTACGACATCGTAATGTTCGGTCAGTTGAAAATATCGTTAGGGTGAATCAAAATGTAACAGAAAGTCCAAAAACTTCAATTCGTCGCCGGTCACAGGCAATTGGCCATCTCAAGATCATCTCTGCAACGAATTTTAACCAAAGACCTACGGCTGCAAGCATACAAGATGCAGTTAACACAAGAATTGAAGCCCAGGGACCATCAACACCGCCGTATCTTTGCAAATTGGATTTTGGAGCGAACAGAACTTGATAACGAATTTGAAAAGCGAATCATATTCTGTGACGAAGCCCATTTTCACCTAGGGGGTTGTGTAAATAAACAAAACTGCCGCCTTTGGTGGCTCCAAAATCCTCGAGAGATTATTGAAAAACCCATGCACCCACTACGTGTGGTTTCTCGATCAACGGTGTTCTTGGACCTCACTTTTTTGAAAATGAGAATGGAGAAGCAGTAACTGTCAACGGGGAGCGGTATCGACGGATGTTAAATAACTTTCTATGGCCTCGTTTGGAAGATATGATCCTCAACAATCTTTTTTTTTCAACAAGATGGAGCCACTTGCCACACTGCCAGGGAAACTCTAAATTTACTGCAGGAGAAATTCCCTGGTCGTGTGATTTCTCGTAATGGTGACGTGGATTGGCCTGCAAGATGCTGCGACTTAACACCGCTGGACTTTTTCCTTTGGGGTTTCCTTAAGGATCAAGTATACACAAACGATCCACAGACAATTGATGAATTAAAAAATAACATTCGTGCGGCTATTGCCGAAATTAACTTACATATTGCAGTGATCTTGAATAAATAATAATATGTAAATAAATAAGTATAATCAAGATCACTTTAAGATTTTATTTAAATTAATTTTTACTTTATTCATATTTACCATGATGTGTATAAATATTCACTATATTGATAATTTACGAAAACTTTATTTTTATTTAAGTAAAATAATAAAAGAATCTTAATAAATTTTTTATAAGGTTATAATTTTAAGACATATTAAATGGTACGGATAAAGGATCGAGCAGGTGTTTCTCGCACAAACACGTCTGGCTTTGGCAGGGATCGACCGGGTGGACCGGCACAAAAAGTATTGTTTATCAGGTGCATGGCTGAATCATAAAAGTATAGACGGATTTATAGTCACATGTTTCTTTACCTTTTTCAAGGATTATTAATACGCTGTTTCCTCATGCAACCGATAAGAGCAGCACCGTCGACATACAATTTTGGAGGTGGATTCGTGTTTAACGAAAGTTGCCGTACGTTTTTGTAAGGAAATTTACGAATAAAAGCGCGGACAGATAAAATTTCCGGGATATTGCTGGTGAAAACCGCAATATTAGCAAGTCTAAAAGTAGGTGAAAACCACTTCCTCCCTCTTCTTTAATAGGATTATTTTAAAATCCGGACTTAGAATAATTTTTGAGATTTTCAATACTTATAAAATTTTTACAAGATTCTACACTTATAGTAATTTTATATTTTAACATGCAGCGCGTATTACATAAGAATGTCTAGATGTATTTGAATAACTACCTATGTATGAAATACTTTTATTTATGAACTCGGTTTTGAATTTATTTAATTTCATTTTATTTTCTTTTTCCTAGAGAGTTTTGTTTTGCATGTAGGGTACTATGCCGTACGTTATGACAAAACTTTCTAGCATTTGTAATGATAACTTTGAATAGCATAATCATTTTCTTTTCCGTATAATTTATTTTTCTTTTAAATTTATTCATCCTACTAAAGATATTTGAAATTAATAATTTTGTTTTATGTGTATATAGGTTATATATTAAGTGAATAAAATTTTCATTGAGAATCATGGAAGAGTTTAATACGATGTATGAAGAGTTAAGGTGATTAAACAATATTTGTTATAAATGTGTGTATAGTGGCGTCTCAAAATTCTTTATTTGTAGTGGTGTTTTTGTATTGGAATTTCGTGAAAAAGGTAAAGTTTATTTTCTTTTAATGTATATATATTATTTCTTTTGATATGAGAATTAAGTATGTTTTGTTGTATTTGGGTGTTCAATATTAACGTGTTGAATAATACATCAGGGATGTGTGAAATGAATTATGTCATTATTTAATTCATAGCATGGAGTCCTGGTGAATTTGAAATACACGAATTGGTCTTGGTGGTACTGCGTTTGGGAGCGAGAAAAGGCACCAGGCAGAACTAATCAGGGCTGAGTTAATTTATTGAATACGCAGAGACATTATTTTATTTCATTTTATTTATTTAATTTAAAATTTATATATATTCCTTAAGGAATGTGCGCATGGTGATGTATGTTCGGGTTGCGTCCGACGAGCTGAAAATGACATGCTCGTAGGGTGGAACTTTGGGATACTCATCTGTGTGAATTTGTTATCTGATGGTACTGTGTTGGGAGCGAGAAAAGGCGCCGGACAGGACTAATTAGGGCAAAGCCACTTCCTTAATGTCTATATTTTGTTATCAAATAGTAGTCCGCACAATTTTTATTTTTTTTTAATTACATTCCAGTACAATTCATCATGGGTAATTTATTTCATTTTTGATTGTTTACATGTATCTATGACAAATATTAATAATAATAATCACGTTCACATTTTAGATATAAGCTGGCACGACATGATGATTTCATTTATTCTTTATTTCTTGTAATATTTTATTGTTTATGATGTACAAATTTGAATTATGACCGAATATTGATTTTAGATGTGTAAATATTTGTAGATTAAAACTTTTGAATTCTTTTAAAATTATCTTATTTTAATAAATTAGATGTTAAGATTTATTTTGTATTTTATTTCTTTACCTGACCTGGAAATGATTAAAGAGAAGGAGAATCAAGTCATATTTTCTGCCCCTGAGAGAACTATTTATTTTCAAACTGAGCTAGTTACATGTAGAATGTTTTGCTTAACCTACCTTTCAGCAGAAAGTTCACCGTATCATAGTCTAGCATAAGGCCTAGCACTAGGATGCGTGCTTGACTCTCAGTTACGTATTAATTAAGTAAATTTAATTTATTTTACATATCTATAAATTTGTAAGAGTCACAGCATATATATGGCACCCAACGTAGTGGGGCAAAACTTCTACATTTTAAACTGTTTAGATAAAAATTAATTGATTATTTAATATTCAGATAGCTGTGTAATTAAAGGGAGGTATTTTCACCTTTAAGTGCACTTGAATAATTAATAAATATAATTCACAAATAAAATTTTGTCAAGTTTTGATTTATTTTCTCCACAAATAAGTCTCTTTAAGTGCCAGGACAGATAAAGTAAATATGTCTGAGTATAAAGGCGAGGGTGAAAATCCTGAAAGTGGTACAGATACCAAATATTTATTTGAAACGTACAGAGAACCACAAGGTATTTCCTCGGTGACAGATTCAGAAAAGACGCTACCTCTTGATGAGGATGAAAATATAACTGAAGATGTAAAAATTGAAACAAAAGAAATGCCAGGCGGAGACAGATTTGATATTTTATTTGAAAAACTTTTCTGTAAGTTGGAATGTGACAAGATAGAGATGAATAAAAAGTTTGATGAGAATAAAACTGAAATGAATAAAAAGTTTGATGAGAATAAAACTGAAATGAATAAGAAGTTTGATGAGAAGTTTAAAGAAAATAAAGAAGAGATGAATAGAAATAAAATAGAGATACAAACTGTGGTAAAGTCGATGAATGAGAAGATTGATGAAAGGATTAAAGCCTGTAGAATGGAGATGTCAGCAATGAATGAGAAATTAAAGGAAGATGTGAAACAAAGTGTTACACAGATCAATGAGAAAATTGAAGCAAATGAAAAGAAGTGCAAGGATAGCAGTAATTTTTTAATAGATGAAATGAACCAGAGAGCTAGGGTAACAAATGAAAATTTTAAACAGATAGAAGAAAGGATTGGAGGACAAGATGAGAAAATACAACTCTTGGAACTGAAGGTGGACAGTAGTGCCATGTCAGTTCAGAAAGATGTTCAAAATTTAACAAACAAGTTTGAGGACTGTAGAGTTAAATATGGTGCATGCACAGACTCTCTTTTAAAGCTACAGGATATGACATTAAATTGTCAAGATACAATTAAGAATTTGAAAACGAGAGTTGAACAAGGTACAATTACACCTTGTGTTGTACCGCAACAGATATCAATTGGTACGGAAAATATACCAAAATTTTCTGGGTATAATAAAGACAACCCAATGGCATTTCTTAAAACTATAAAGACATATATTCGTGGTATTAATGATGATATGTCAAAATTACATTTCATGAGAGGGTGTCTTAGAGATTATGCGTTATTATGGTACGATATGGTAATTGATGAGGTACAGACGTACGAAGAATTAGAAAATATGTTTATTAGACAGTACTGGGGACAAACTCAGCAAAGACGCATTAGACATGACCTTACCTTTGGAAAATATCGTTCCATCACGTCTAGAGAAAATTATGTTATTCGGAAATATTCTTTCTTGAAACATATACAACCTGTGATCCAGGAGTGTGACATTGTTACCCAATTAGCTAATCATTTTGAGCATGAGGTAGTACACGCAGTTGCTTTACAGGGTATAGACACCGTTGAGCAACTCTTGGAATTGGTAAAGCGTCTGGACGACGTGGAAGATAGGAGTGTACCTCAGAATAAAAATGGGTATAAAACAGGTAACAATGGTAACTATTATAATCCTCAGCAAAGATATAATGGTAATAACCACAATCACCAACAAAGGTACAATGGTAATCGGTATCAGAATAATAGTTACCAGGGAGGAAGGGTGGAGAATGGTAACAACAAGAACATGGGTAATAATAGTAGTAGTAGTAATAATAATAATAATAATTGGAGACAGGAGGGTCATGTAACAAGAAAATATGAAAAAAATGAAACAGAAGATACCCGAGGATTTAATAACATAATTATAGAAAATAAAGAAAATAAAACAGAAGCTGTAACAAGAGATGCGTCAAGAGGAGCAATGAAGAAGGACCTGGATTTTTGGTAGGTCCAACCAAAGGGAGAAAGAAGAAACAACGAGGCAAGAGAAACGTCGTAGATTTAAGTAATATAACCACTAAATTTCCACTGGTAGATGTTAAAGTAGGGGATGTATATGGTGTAGCTATAATAGATAGTGAATTAGAATTGTCACTTTTAGATTGGGGATTATTTGATAAAAGGTTTGAAAAATTAGGTTTTTATAAGCAAGATAATGTATTTTGTATAAATATAGAGATGGGTGATGTAGAACTTGTAACACAATTTATTGTTACACCAAGATTAAAATATTGCTGCGTACTTGGGATGGATTTTTTGAGTCTATATACATCGAAATTGGAAAGGGAAAATAGAACCCTTCACAATAGTAAAGTAAACATGTCTTGGGACAAAGGTGCCCAAGATGATAAAATTCTAGTTAATAATTCAATGATTAATAATTTTGACAGGGACCTCACTTTAAAAATAAATAATGATAGTTTGATTGACAAGGATAAAGGTTCACACCATGTGGATGATCTTCAAAGGGAAGAGTCCATGTTTGCCACGGGTGACATAAATAATAAATGTACACACCATGTGGAGGGTCTTCAAAAGAAAGACGCCACGAAATATATGGGTGACATAATAAATAAATGTTCACACCGGGAAACAATTATGGGTGACAAAAATTTGATTTGCAACAAACAATTTAATAATGATAATATGAGTGATCCTTTGACAAAAGATGTTAAATTATTTAATGGTAATGTAGATTTAGCAGTAGACTATGATAATTGTTTTAAAACAGAAACGACTCATCCATCTTCCCATAAGCAGAAATTAAGTGTTCAATTTAAAATTAAAAGTTTGTTAAAAGATGAAATTATTGAAAATTTAGTATATAATTTAATGAACCCCATCACAGTAGTAATTAAGGAATATTTAGATTATTTAGAAAACATTGAGAATAATAAATTAAGTTTATGTTTATTTCAATCAATAAAACAACAGCTACAACTCCCCAAATTAATAGAAACATTATTGTTAATAAGTACTAATGCAAAGTGGTTTGTAAACGTTAATTCTCTTTGGTTGGTACAGCTATATAAATGTTTCGTGAAATTATATCCAATAGTGGTAAATTTATTAGTGAATTTAAATAAAATTGTTCATAAGGAACAAAATATTTTACATTATGGGTATGTAAAGCCCGTACAGCATATATTAAACCCACATGATGAAAATGTGTCACATCATGTGAATGATAAAATGATTTTACAAGAGGGTGTGAAATTTATATGGACCCATGCGAGAATAGAGGTTTTGGATGCAGTTGAAAAGTACCCACAGCCCAGATACTTAAAAATGTTAAGAAGTTTTCCCAAATTAGTGGACTACAATTGCCACTTCATTTTAAGGGAACTCGATGATGCAATTACAATATTTGTAATACCTATGAAAGGTGTAAAATTTAAAGAATTTAAGTACACTTTTGTATATATAGTTATAAGTAGTTTAATTAATTTAGGTGTTTTAAATGTCATTTGTTTAAATTTTATTGTCATGAAAGGAGTAAAGTTTAAAATAAACTCCAAGAGTTTTGCATATTTACTCCTGATTTGTATATAAATATAGAATGAGCATATTATAGGGAAATTTCATGTCTCTATGCTTTATATCAATAATATTGTAAATAATGTATAAGTATATTAACTGGTATTTATGGGAAATCTTGAATTTATACCATTGGCATTAGCGATTCTCGCTTATAAATCGCAGATATTCCCATAGGGATATTTATGCAGTGATCTTGAATAAATAATAATATGTAAATAAATAAGTATAATCAAGATCACTTTAAGATTTTATTTAAATTAATTTTTACTTTATTCATATTTACCATGATGTGTATAAATATTCACTATATTGATAATTTACGAAAACTTTATTTTTATTTAAGTAAAATAATAAAAGAATCTTAATAAATTTTTTATAAGGTTATAATTTTAAGACATATTAAATGGTACGGATAAAGGATCGAGCAGGTGTTTCTCGCACAAACACGTCTGGCTTTGGCAGGGATCGACCGGGTGGACCGGCACAAAAAGTATTGTTTATCAGGTGCATGGCTGAATCATAAAAGTATAGACGGATTTATAGTCACATGTTTCTTTACCTTTTTCAAGGATTATTAATACGCTGTTTCCTCATGCAACCGATAAGAGCAGCACCGTCGACATACAATTTTGGAGGTGGATTCGTGTTTAACGAAAGTTGCCGTACGTTTTTGTAAGGAAATTTACGAATAAAAGCGCGGACAGATAAAATTTCCGGGATATTGCTGGTGAAAACCGCAATATTAGCAAGTCTAAAAGTAGGTGAAAACCACTTCCTCCCTCTTCTTTAATAGGATTATTTTAAAATCCGGACTTAGAATAATTTTTGAGATTTTCAATACTTATAAAATTTTTACAAGATTCTACACTTATAGTAATTTTATATTTTAACATGCAGCGCGTATTACATAAGAATGTCTAGATGTATTTGAATAACTACCTATGTATGAAATACTTTTATTTATGAACTCGGTTTTGAATTTATTTAATTTCATTTTATTTTCTTTTTCCTAGAGAGTTTTGTTTTGCATGTAGGGTACTATGCCGTACGTTATGACAAAACTTTCTAGCATTTGTAATGATAACTTTGAATAGCATAATCATTTTCTTTTCCGTATAATTTATTTTTCTTTTAAATTTATTCATCCTACTAAAGATATTTGAAATTAATAATTTTGTTTTATGTGTATATAGGTTATATATTAAGTGAATAAAATTTTCATTGAGAATCATGGAAGAGTTTAATACGATGTATGAAGAGTTAAGGTGATTAAACAATATTTGTTATAAATGTGTGTATAGTGGCGTCTCAAAATTCTTTATTTGTAGTGGTGTTTTTGTATTGGAATTTCGTGAAAAAGGTAAAGTTTATTTTCTTTTAATGTATATATTTCTTTTGATATGAGAATTAAGTATGTTTTGTTGTATTTGGGTGTTCAATATTAACGTGTTGAATAATACATCAGGGATGTGTGAAATGAATTATGTCATTATTTAATTCATAGCATGGAGTCCTGGTGAATTTGAAATACACGAATTGGTCTTGGTGGTACTGCGTTTGGGAGCGAGAAAAGGCACCAGGCAGAACTAATCAGGGCTGAGTTAATTTATTGAATACGCAGAGACATTATTTTATTTCATTTTATTTATTTAATTTAAAATTTATATATATTCCTTAAGGAATGTGCGCATGGTGATGTATGTTCGGGTTGCGTCCGACGAGCTGAAAATGACATGCTCGTAGGGTGGAACTTTGGGATACTCATCTGTGTGAATTTGTTATCTGATGGTACTGTGTTGGGAGCGAGAAAAGGCGCCGGACAGGACTAATTAGGGCAAAGCCACTTCCTTAATGTCTATATTTTGTTATCAAATAGTAGTCCGCACAATTTTTATTTTTTTTTAATTACATTCCAGTACAATTCATCATGGGTAATTTATTTCATTTTTGATTGTTTACATGTATCTATGACAAATATTAATAATAATAATCACGTTCACATTTTAGATATAAGCTGGCACGACATGATGATTTCATTTATTCTTTATTTCTTGTAATATTTTATTGTTTATGATGTACAAATTTGAATTATGACCGAATATTGATTTTAGATGTGTAAATATTTGTAGATTAAAACTTTTGAATTCTTTTAAAATTATCTTATTTTAATAAATTAGATGTTAAGATTTATTTTGTATTTTATTTCTTTACCTGACCTGGAAATGATTAAAGAGAAGGAGAATCAAGTCATATTTTCTGCCCCTGAGAGAACTATTTATTTTCAAACTGAGCTAGTTACATGTAGAATGTTTTGCTTAACCTACCTTTCAGCAGAAAGTTCACCGTATCATAGTCTAGCATAAGGCCTAGCACTAGGATGCGTGCTTGACTCTCAGTTACGTATTAATTAAGTAAATTTAATTTATTTTACATATCTATAAATTTGTAAGAGTCACAGCAATATGTGTGATAAAGTCATCGAAAATTTTAAGAAAAGAATCACTATGTGCAGACGGAGTCGCGGTAGACATTTATCCGATATCTTGTTCCACATATAATTTTAAGGCTTCCACTTTATGTTTATGTTAATAAATCGTTGAATTTCTAAACACTACGCATGTTATTTGGACTTGAAACCCCTAAGTTCCCGTTGGGACACCCTATATGAAGACTAGTGGGTCTTCGTCAAAGTATCCACCGTAGGGCGGCGGCGGTTGGATAGTTCTTACACTAGAGGAATTTTTTATATATTGTATTGGTTCCTGATTAACTTCCACTGCACACACATACTCGAATGGCGCATCGTCTGGAGTACCCTGATTAGCTGTTGTGATTAGGGCCGTCCCTAGGTCCGCGGGGCGGCCCTGTCGGCTTCCCCCGAGTCCTGTTGTGGACGAGGATGGCGTTCCCTGAACGCCTGGGGTTGTTCTGGGCAGTTCCTGTTAAGATGACGTCCCGGGCAGAACCAGCATCTCGGCAATGATTTTTCTGTAGGTGGTTCATGCTTAATAGGTGATGGTCGTGCACTTGGTTCCTTCTTAGATTGCGATGCCTTGTTCTGGAAATTGGTGAAAATATTTGACCATTTCCCACACGCCTCTTGCAATTCTCGGACCGTGGTTGGATTTGACTGGGCGACTTGGATGCAATATTGTTCCGTCAATAACATGGTGATGTGCTGCACCAGTTCTTCTTCCGGCCACTGAGGATCAAATCTTCGGCACAACCCTTTTTGCCGGGTAATGAATGTGGCTGGATCCTCTTCCGGCCGCTGTCTTGTGTCACAAGCACTTCGTAGTGCCCTCCGCCTCTGGGGGCTCAAGAATTCGCGTCGGAATCTATAGGTGAATTCGACTAATGTATCGAACCCACCTTTATTTTTCTTGGCCCATGTTAATGCTTCATCTGCGAAGAACGGCTGTACCGCATCATCAATATCCTCAGGTACTTCAAATGTTCTATCGTCCAGATGTGCTAACAGTCTTGTAAGGAAGACCTCCGGGTCCTCCATCAGATGGCCACTATATGCTCTTGGAGGTGCAGTATTGGTTAACCCAGGTTGACAGGTGTGACAGCATGTCTGATGATAACACTTAGTTGGCTCCCTGACAGTCATTACTCCGGGAGTTGCGGCGTTTTCTTGAATATTCCTGGGTTCCTGATTTGTTTCAGCGTTGATAGGCGTATAAACAGGTTCTGGTTCCACATCAGGATCCAGATGAATAATAGCCTTGGGGGCGGTTTCTGGAGTGACAGCGTGGATCTTCTCCAGGGCCTGCATTCGTTTATTTATTAATTTTATTTCGTTAATAAGGATCTCCACTTGTAGCGCTGGAATAACTCCAGGGGTGACTGCTCGCGGAGAGGGTTGCTGCAGTGGGGTCCTCGGCTCCGGATCTTCCACAAAGTCGCTGCTCTGGCGATCCTTCTTGTTTCGTTTCGATGGCATGGTGCGGGGTGAATACGCGAACACTCACTTTAAATGTTCAGGTGCGGGGTGAATTCGCGAACACTCTACATACTAACATTAAAAATAAAATATCAAAATCTGTTTTTAAAATATGTTTGACCTGACACAATGTCATATGACAACTATCTTATCTGACATCACTCTAAACAAATAACCATTGACAACCGGTCCACGGCTCATTCCAATTCAATCGTACCCGACCTGGAGAATGCGTCGAACAGCGGTAACAGGAGGTAAGAGGCAAGGAGGTAAGAGGCAACGGTAACAATATGGCCTCCGAGATCCCCTGATCTTACACCGCTTGATTTTTATTTGTTTGGTCGACTAAAAAATAATGTTTTTAAGACAGGCTCCATAATTTGGAAGAACTTCAAGAAGCAATTAGACATGAAATCCAACAAATTACGGTAGAAGAACTACAAAGAGTGTTCGAAAATATAAAAAGAAGGATTAACATATGCATAGAAAAAGTGGGACTTCACTTTCAACGTTTAATGTGAATGTTCTAATTGCTATACTTGTGTTACTATCTCATTTTGACTAAACTTTTTATATAGTTTACCCGCTTTTTAATCCAAACAAATATTTTACAGAGTATAATCATATTTAGGTTTTTTTTTTTTTGGAAAGTACCAATCTGAATATTTGGTTGCCTATGGTTCTCATCTCAATCATTTACGAACAGAGTGTAGATGGATTAATGGATGATTGTGAAACCATTTATTATTTATGTCTGAAACAGTAATGGTGAATGTGACTTATTAATGTCCAGCACAAGTGAATCAGACTAATTTATGCGGCAATTTTTGTTTTGTAATAATAGTCTCAATTGTTGTGTTTTTAATCTTTTTAACATGATGTTAAACACTAAATTATTGTTAATTTCTAAAATATAATAGAAATAAAAATTTGTTATACTTTATTACACATTATTCAACTAAAATTTTTCTCCATGTTTTCAAAATGCATAAATAGCGAATAATAATTAGTAATGTGTATATGTAATATTATCTTTGCAGGTCGTGTAAGCAACTTTAGCCGATATAATTAAATTTTTATATTTATTACTGTTGTATGTAAGATTCACATTTCCAAGAGTGGTGGCTTGAATTTAACTGCTAACATTAATACGAATGATTATTTCTTCTGCTTCTTCTTAAGGACGTCTTGATAAAAGACAAAAGATTTGATTCATTCTTGCTCTCTGGTACAAATATTTAATAATAAATAGACTTGATTCACAATTTTCATGTTGGTATAACACATTCACTATACTTCCTCTTTCCAATTGCTTTGCACTCTTATTGCCGCTTCGAATGATAGAATGAAAAGCGAGACATCCATCCATTTCAACCAAAGTAGTAAATGAAACACAAAACAGCTAAATCCTTACTTAAAATTAATACAGTTTTTCTAACCTCAATTATCATAATCTCATATCAAATTGTCTACTATATTTTAAGCTGTGTGTTCCATGTTTTGGCGGGATATTTGAATCACTCCTTCTTATTCTGAGACAGAGTATAACTGAATTACTTATTGCACAATATGCAATGGTTTTATGAAAATACTAAAATGATAGAAACAAATAGATTTTGTTTTTGGAATACCCACTAAACATAATATAAAAAATGAGGTGTGGCCACCACACGACTTTCTTATACGTATGAGCGTTTCAAACTATACAATTTTTTTATACAAAACTTATTCAAAATCCTATTCTAAGTACTTCTATTCTCTTAATAAATCGCTATAGAATGCATACTTTGCAAGATATTCGAAAAAAAGTGCTACTCGCTAAGAGTAAAAGTGCTACTTCCGGTCCGAATTTTGAAATTTCATGTATACAAAAAATATTGCAAATATAACTCTAAATACTTTTGTACTCTTAATAAATATATATAGAATGCATAATTTACGACATATTTGCCAAAAATCGCTATTCGGTAAGAGTAAAAGTGTTACTTCCGGTCCGAATTTTGAAATCTTTTTTATACAAAAGATATTGATAACTATGTTTTAAATACTTTTATACACGTAACGTATCTGTCTAAAAAGCTTGACTTGCGAAATATTCGCTAAAAACCGATTTTCGATAAGAGTAAAAGACCTACTTCCGGTAGGAATTTCGAAAAACTTTTTAAATAAAATTGTTCTCAATTTTAATTTTAAGTACATATGAATTCTTTATAAATTTGTATAAACTTAGTATTTGACGAAATATTGGCAAAATTCGATTTTTTCACTGAAGTAAACTGCTACTTCCGGTCTACCGATTTTACTGAAAAACTAATCAGATCTCAAGAGGGAGATTATACACGTAAATACAAAATTTGGAATTGATATCTCCAGCGGTTTGACCGCTATCGTGGTCACAGACAGACACACAGACAGACAGAAACACACACACACACAGACATTTTTTTAAAAACCACTTTTTTGGTATCAGGGGACCTCAAAACGTGGACATCTGCAAAAATCTCGAGGTCGAAAATTTTCATCATCACAATACTTCCTTATACTACGTATAAGAAAGTAAAAGCAGTCGTGAAAACTAAAATGAAATTCGAACGTATTTTTCTTATATCTGTTTAATCCGAACATATTATACTTGGATTATTTGAATGTGTAAATCAGTGATATACAGAGTGTCCACGGATTTGGTGCACAAGGGGAAACACTTCTTTATTCAGTTATTCCTCTTGAGAGTTTTTGCTTGTTTTAAATCCATTAGAAATCATATTGAAATGCATTGATTACCTTTTGTATAAATATAAATGTTGAAAATAATTTAACTAAGTTCATATTATTGTTGATAATCTCATTGCATTGAAAAGCAGCTGACATTTAATTATTTGTCAGTTTCAGATTTAAGTGACATGACATTTCCAATCACGAACAATTACAAATATATTTAGATTGGAACAACGAATTTGTTTGATTAAGTGTTATGGAATGGGTGATATTTCATATCAAACAGCGATCAATGTTAAATTCCCAGGCATTAATGTCACTATTACTTCTTTAAAAATCTTGCTAAAAAATAAATTTTAAAAACTCCTCACGTTTCTACCTACGCCGATGAAGAAAGGAATTTAACAGTAAAATCGACTTTTTTGCTGTTCGTTTCCTCGACGAAAACAGATGTGCAGTTCACCATACGAATAGTGCTATTCAGTAACTGCGTGATGTTATACACTATTTCTTTTGACCGTCGTAGTTTCGGTCTGATACGTCCGGTCCTTAGTAATAAGTGAGACTGTTGTAATAACATTTAGAAACGTTTACAGAGAATTTAGGTATAGAGTCAAAAATTGTGTGGAAGTAGGTGGTGGTTACGTTGAATAAATTATTTGTTGTTTTATATCACATTCAAATTTATATACATAAGAAAACATTTCATAAAATCTTATATTTATAATAAAGAATTTCTTTTAGTTAATATTATAAAATTATTTTATATCCAGAAATATCTATAAAAAAAAAACAAAAAACAAAATAGTTTTAAAAAATTAATCGACTTTCTCTATTCTACAAGGTTGCACCAAATCCGTGGACACACTATATTATACTATCGGTTAAAAAGTAAATAAAACAAACATACAACATTCCCTTTTATATACACGTTGGACAACCCAGGTTCTCGGCATGATCTAAATATCGTATATGAAATGGTATAGGAAATAGTCGTGCGGTGTTGCCGTCGCAGTTCTTAATTCACCCGTCCCGTGTTTAATATTTCTAATATTTCAGTACGGATCGAGACCCTGTGGAGTATGTTGTTGCCGATTAAGTAAATATTACGTAAATGCTAATCAATAATAATGCATGAAGAGATATTTCTCATATTAATAAAATATTGGTGAACATACTGACAAAGTGTTTATGTACATTTTTCTGTCAATTTGTCATTACTTCAATAATTGACAGATAAATGTACATTAAAAATGATCGCGTCAGACGGGTTATCCACGTAACAATTTAAAATATTGAGTTTCACATTTCTTTGTGATGCCTATATAACAGAGGAGCGAATAAGTATCATTAAATGGTATTATTCTTCTCCAAGTGCAGAAGCAGTCGTTGGGCGTTTTGTGTTTTCGTATCCCGATCGACCAGTTTCCAAATTGTCAAACAGTTTTAAATATCGTCCACCGTTTCGAAAAGTCCGGTTGTATTACTGGCTGTTCTAAATGCAACAATAGAGATCGGCAGGAACATCCTTTTTCTGACGAAAGAATGGAGCGGGAGGTGAAGTATGTGCATTTGTTGAAGCAAATGAACCGTGTTCGAGCCGTCAAATATCCGAAAACGTGAACATTCCAAGAACTACAGTTAGGAATATTTTGAAGTGACATAAATGTGCTTTAAGACACAAAAGAGTCAGGAAATTTTCCAACATGAGCAAGTTAAACGCCTTGACTTTTGTGAGGCTATGAGGGCAAAATGCGACGAAGATGATAATTGTCCGAAATATCTTGTTCACGGATGAATCCTCTTTTTCGCTTTATGGTCGCCACAATCCGTCAATCCGTCTCGGGAAAATAAACATATCAATTTAACAGCAAAAAATGAGGTGTGGCCACCACACGACTTTCTTATACGTTGAGCGTTTCAAACTATACAATTTTAAGAATTTTTTTATACAAAAATCATTCAAAATCCTATTCTAAGTACTTTCATTCTCTTAATAAATCGCTATAGAATGCATACTTTGCAAGATATTCGAAAAAAAGTGCTACTCGTTAAGAGTAAAAGTGCTACTTCCGGTCCGAATTTTGAAATTTCATTTAAACAAAAAATATTCCATATCCAACTCTAAATACTTTTGTACTCTTCATAAATATACATAGAATGCATAACTAACGACATATTTGCAAAAAATCGCTATTCGATAAGAGTAAAAGTGGTACTTCCGGTCCGAATTTTGAAATTTTTTTTATACAAAAGATGTTTAGAATTATCATTTAAACACTTTTATACTCATAATGTACCTGCCTAGAAAGCATGACTTCCGAGATATTCGCAAAAAACTGATTTTCGATAAGAGTAAAAGACCTACTTCCGGTAGGAATTTCAAAAAACTTTTTTAAGACAATTTGTCTCAAATTTAATTCTGAGTACATTTGAATTCTTTATAAATTTGTTTAAACTTAGTAATTGACGAAATATTTGTAAAATTCGATTTTTTCACTGAAGTAAACTACTACTTCCGGTCTGCCGATTTTGCTCAAAATCTAATCAGATCTCAAGAGGGAGATTATACACGTAAATACAAAATTTGGAATTGATATCTCCAGCGGTTTGACCGCTATCGTGGTCACAGACAGACACACAGACACACAGACAGACACACAGACACACACACACACAGACATTTTTTTAAAAACCACTTTTTTGGTATCAGGGGACCTCAAAACGTGGACATCTGCAAAAATCTCGAGGTCGAAAATTTTCATCATCACAATACTTCCTTATACTACGTATAAGAAAGTAAAACGCAGTACCCACAGAAGCTAAATGCCTGGACAGGAATTCTGGGTAACCATATTATAGGACCATTTTTCATAAATCGCACTTTAAACGCCCAGACATACTTGCAATTACTGCATCATGATATTACACGTGCTGTACGCAATGTGACTGGTAATCTTGAGGAAATTTGGTTCCAACAAGATGGGTGTCCGGCCCATAACGCCAGAATAGTATTGGAGTTTCTTAATTTAAATCTTTCATGAATTTTTTATTAATTTTCCACATTATTTAGAATCCATTTCTTTTGTTTAGTGTTTAGAATTTAGCTTGTATTTATTTTCTTTAGAATACATTTTATTATATGACAAAACGCTCTTTAAATTTTTAAAATATGAAAACACTTCAGTATTACATATTGTAAATATCTACACTAATATTTTATTAATATGAAAAATAAAGCTTCATGCATTATTATTGATTAGCATTTACGTAATATTTACTTAATCCACAACGACATACTCCACAGCATCTCGATCCGTACTGAAATATTAGAAATATTAAACACGGGACGGGTGAATTATAAAAACTGCGATGGCAACACCGCGCGACTATTTCCTATACCATATTTAGATCATGCCGAGAACCTGGGTTGTCCAACGTGTATATGTAGTTATATTATTTGGCTACAACCAGTTTTACTCTCTGAAAGATGTCTGTTTATATTAAGTTTGCAACACGGATTGTACTATTACTTTTGGACTACATTGTATTTACTGTTTTCATGTATTTCCATACGATCCGCGCATATGTGAATACGGTGAGCGAGTTGTAACAGGTATCATATTTCGAAAACACAACCTCTGACAATATATCTCATTGAGACAGACAGTCTAAAGCTTTGATCTACGCCACTTTGATTCACAACGCTGACATCGGCGACGTTCTTATATATTTCGGCTTGGCCGAATAGTCGGCATAGACGTCCGTTTATCATTTCTAATTGCTTGATGTATTGAGTTTTAAAATGTGTCTTCAGGAGCCGTGACGGTGACTGCACATACAGACATTTTCGTTTTCTTTCGTGGGATTCCTCGTTTTTTTCCCCTGATTTAGCGGAAATGACTAGATGATCGACATTGAAACACATCATGAAAAAAAGTCTTTTATTTATGCTATAATTTCACAATATTATTAATAATCTTTATTATTCACGTAGGCTATTGCAGAGTAGATGTGGAAAGTCAATACGAATAATTGTTAATTAAATAATAAATATACTTAGTCCTTACTACTATATGTAAAAACTCAAAAAGTGTGTGAAATGCATTTTTTTTGTACCTAATCATTTTCAAATAAAGTGGTTTTGTGCCTAGGAAAACATATTAAATCTAGATAACGCGTGTTACATACATGATCCAATAAATTATAATCATGCAGATGAATTTTCACATATACAGGGTGTTATAAATTAAGTCGGCACTACTGCTAACTTTGTTATTAATGAAGCTACAGTATCGGTTAAATTAGCAAAGTATAATAGTAGTATTTTTATCGTGAACAATGATGGCAGAACCGAAGAGACAGTTGAACTTCTAATTTTCGCGCTATTTACAAAAGTTCCTTTTTTTTAAATGGAATACCCAGTATATTTTTGCATATATTGAAAGAAGGTATTATTTTAAAAAAGAAAGCTTTCATTCATTATTGACAACAACTATTGACACTATTTTGTAGAGCAATTCATATCAATGAAATCAAGATGGCTATGATAAAAAAACAGCAAATATTAAACAAGCATTGCGCATATGTTTATTATAATAGATGTTCGAAAACATCACCGTTTTGTCCAATACACTTCAGAATTCGTTTATGTACATTGCGAGTTACTTTTAAAAAATGTTATTAGCAATAGTAATTATTTTATTTTGCAGCCCTACAACGTTTTGATATCTCCCTTTGTAAATTTCATTTTTTAAATATCCCCAAAAATAAAATTTTATAAGGCTTAGATCCGGGGACCGTGGTGGTCACTGAATTGGTTCATTCGAACCTATCCACTTATTCCAAAACATTTAGCTCAAAAAATTTTGTACTTCGCGACGGTGCTCCATTTTGTTGAAAATGTATATGTTGCCGAGTAGCCAAGTCCAGGTTATCAAAAATATTCCTAAATGTCTTCGAACATCTATTATAACAAACATATGTACAATGCTTGTTTAATATTTGCTGTTTTTTTTTGTATTGGATGGATTGTATTGGACAAAACGATGATGTTTTCGAACATGTATTATAATGAATATACATAATACACAATGCTTGTTTAATATTTGCTGTTTTTTTAACATAGCCATCTTGATTTTATTGATATGAATTGCTGTAGAAAATAGTGGATTATTGCCGCAACTTTCATTTTTTGTCAATAATGTATGAAAGCTTTCTTTTTTAAAACAATTCCTTCTCTCAATATATGCAAAAATATACTGGGTGTTCCATTTTAAAAAAACTAACTTTTGTAAATAGCGCGAAAATTAGTAGTTAAACTGTCTTTTCTGCCATCATTGTTCACGATAAAAATACTACTACTTTGCTAATTTAACCGATACTGTAGCTTCATTATAACAAAGTTAGCAATAGTGCTGACTTAATTTATAACACCCTTTATTGTGCGACAACAAAAACGAATCTCTCAAAAATGTATACATTTTTTAACCAAATTTTGTAGAAATATTTACAATGTTGAAAATAATAAGTGATTAAATTAAATTGAAAAACTCTTACCGCCCCTATACAGTAAATTTAGTTGGCGCTTCTATTAAGATGGACTTCTGTGGAAGCTTAATCTTATTCCAAGCAAATTTTAGAGTACAACTGGAATGAATAATCTGTGAGCGAGAGGTCTGGTGACATCGTGACCTGCGCGATCGCCAGAACTATGGCCCACTAAGAATACTGCTGTTGGCCTTTAGCAGGAATTGCAGTAATAAATAGTTCCATATTTGGTGAAGCTAATGTTTCAGAACTTCGTAATTATACTATAGAGCATTTAAATTTTCTCGAAGCAATACTCAAGAAGTCCTTTCTCCTCTTCGATTAACATCTACGACTAACATGGACCCACAAACGAAAACGATATTTAATTAAAAATACGATATTGTTCCAATCTTCGTTCTAATTTGCCCGTACACTACATCTTTATAATCTGAAGGACAATGTCGATTAATGAGAGTCAGTATTCCAGTTAAACAATAGATAATTAACCCAAACAAATGAATACGACAGTATCGGGAACTTATTGTTATTCTATGATCTATCTCTGTCAAAAAACATTTTCCACAGATGTTGAGGCATTACGCTTATCTCTGAGGGCAAGCAATCTTAGTCTCGTCTCTTTCCATTCGGTGGTTCTTCTAAATCGTCCCGAGCCTCTTCTAGAATGTTACCTACCTCCTTGAAACCAATCTCTCCAACATCAAATAAGTGTAGCAATATTTCCCTACATCCGTCTAGCGACTTCACGAAATGCATTAACCGCTTCATGCAGTTTGACGACACGAACCGCTTATCTGGCGATAATTTGATTGTCTACGTACTATTAGCAGTACATATCCTGCATGACATGGAAAGTGCAACACCAAGAATGAGTGCGAATTTTTTGACCAAACTTGGTAGAAACGTATAACTAGTCAAAAGCAATAATTGATTAAAATTTTGTTGCGATAGATCAAGTGGTCATGACACATCTGACACTTCATTCAATTTTCGCTGACATTAATGTGTGGTGTATTAATTGTTTGTTTGAAATTAATTTCAACGGTTTTGTCTTATTATACCTTTGTTTAACGTGTTTAAAGAGTTTTATTATGCCTAGAGTGCGGCAACGTGGAAATTATCGCCAATTAAGCGAATTCGACAGAGGTCGAATTGTTGGTTTGCGAGAAGGTGGTTTTTTATACAGGGAAATTGCAAATCGCCTTAACCGGAACCAATCCACCATTATGCGCTGTTATCAATCATGGACTAGGGAAGGTCAGGAAAGACGCCAAAGAGGAACCGGAGGCCGAAGAAGAACTAATGAGATACAGGACCGCCGCCTTCGCTTAATGGCACTAAGAGACAGGTTTTCCAGTACCAGATCAATTGCTGACGTGTGGTTAGGTAATATTGGTAGTCCTGTAACCCTTCGAACCGTTTATCGTCGAATTAGGGGTTTCGGCTTACAATCTTATCGTCCACATCTTGTGTTACCACTTACGGCTCAACACCGACAGCAACGTTTGGAGTGGTGTAGATTGCGACTGCACTGGAACGTGGAGTGGCACAGGGTGGTATTCAGTGATGAATCTCGATTTTGTCTAGGGATGCATGATGGCCGTATGAGGGTCAGACGAAGACGTGGGGAACGTCGTGATATTCAGTTTTCCGTTGAAAGGCATGTGCATCGAGCAGTGGGTGTTATGGTATGGGGTGCTATAGCATATGGGAGTAGGTCTCAATTGGTGTTCATCCAAACCACCATGAACGCCCAGCGTTACATTGATGAGGTGGTAGAACCCCATATTCTACCATATCTTCAAACGCTCGAAGACCCACTTTTCCAGCAGGATAATGCCCCTCCTCACGTAGCGAGAATTTCTATAAATCGCTTGGAAGAGGCTCATGTCAATATCTTGCCATGGCCACCCAAATCCCCCGACCTCTCGCCAATAGAACATGTGTGGGACATTATGGGACGAAAACTTATGAATTTAGCCAATCCCTCGCAGACACTAATAGCTCTCCGGCATGAATTACAGGTTGCTTGGGACACCATACCCCAAGAGAATATCGACCACCTAGTCGAATCAATGCCACGAAGAGTGAGGGAGTGTGACACTAATAGGGGCGGTTCAAAACATTATTAATAAAAATTATGTTAAATTGTGTTAGTCTTTTGTTTTTTTTCTTTGAAATTTTAATCAATTATTGCCTTTGACTAGTTATACGTTTCTACCAAGTTTGGTCAAAAAATCCGCACCCCTTCTTGGTGTTGCAGTTTCCATGTCATACAGTATATATTTCTCTTTCTACCATACCCAATTTTATTTATAGAAAATAAACACCACCAAGTAGAAAATATGTTTGTTACTTGCCCCGTCTATGATGAATAGCGTAAGTTAATATTCTTTATTTTGCCGAATTTCAGGATGGTCAAGAAATGACACTAGTCATTCCTTCGCCTTTATATAATGAGCAAACCGCTCGCTGAAGCGTCATTTGCAAGATGTGTACTGTACTAAATATGGACAATTTTCAAAAAAATCATTAGAACCATCTATGTCTCAAATAATATAAAGAAGAGTAGTACAGTGATTAATATCTTGAATATAGGTTTATTGTTATTTTCAATAAACCACAATGTGAAGTTTTTGTAGAAGTCTGATTAAAAGAGAAACTGTCAAAGGTACATCGACATTCAAATTCAGAAAAAAAAGGACAAGCCTATAGAATTCTTTGAAAGAAAAATAAGTTCCCTCCACAAGCAAAGTACTTCCACGTCATTAACTACTAATAAAAAACAATTCTAGTGTTATCGAGTTGCATATCGCGTTGCGAAAATCAGTAAGTTACATAGGTACAAGCTGTTGAGATGGGTGAAATAATGATGAATGAAAACTAAGCTATAACATTAAAAACAATACCTTACTCTGGTAATACTAACCAAAGGTAAATACAAAATTTGGAATAGATATCTACAGCGGTTACAGACACACAGACATTTTTTAAAAACCACTTTTTTGGTATCAGGGGACTTCAAAACATGGACATCTGCAAAAATTTTGAGGTCAAAAATTTTGGTCATCACAATACTTTCTTATACTACGTATAAGAAAGTATAAGAAAGTAAAAATGGACTAACCACATTAGTTGTGGCTATTAATAATTTCACAAGTATTCCATGTGACTTCGGATGTGGTCTTCGGCAAAAGTTAGACGCAGTTTTTAATAGAAATCCATATTTAATAACATTGCGGCAATTGTGTATGCTAAATATGCTGAAATAAAAGAATATTTCCAGTACGCACATATAACCAGTTGCGATGTAGAAAGGACGTTTTCTATCTACATGAATGTACTTAATTCAAAGAGAACAAGTCTTACAGAAGAGAAAATGAACAAATAATAAGGTATTTTGTATTTTATAGATCACCAGCCACTTGTTATCCAATTATATAAATAAAATTAAAACCTCTTTAAAAATACAACATCTCAATAGTGCGCCATGGGCGATGAGTCATGGCTCGCTCGTGTCCGCGGCCTAGGTGTGTTCCAGATGTTTCGAACGCGTATATAAAAAGGCAGTTGCACCGATGGATGAGTAATTGCGGAGTAATTCGGGATTAAGAAAGTCCGTAAGAAGTAGCCGACGCGACTAGAAATAAATATAAGAAATAAATATACGTCGTACGGTAGAAATAGTTATTTAAGTGGTGGCCGTAGAAATAAATAAATAGTGCCGTGTTATATAAATAGAAGTGTTACATAAATACGGACATATTAGTAATAGAAATAAATAAATACAAGTGTTAAATAAAATTGTAGTAGTTTAAGTGTGATAAGTTAGTTTTATATTTTTATATTGTTAATTAATTTTAAGTATATAAATATACAGACTGTTTTAAATAAATAATTGCACGAGTTGTTTATTGGAACCCGAAAACGTTACAATATTTTATTTGGTACGCCATTAGAGATCAATACCATCGGAAAAAATATAGTTGATACTTTTATGCAATATACATCTAAATGTAATATTGACTAGGCGAAATGAGTGGCTATATGCATCGATGGTGCCGAGGTTATGGCAGCACATCGATCTGATCTTATTGCTAGATTACAAGAAGTAATGCCAAATGCTAAATGACTGACACCAGTCTTTCTGGAACGGACTGTGTTATGAAAAGCGTCATTATAGTTGTAAATTCTATCTAAGAGAAATAATTCTAGACTCGTTTTTCAGAAAAATCTGTTAAGTCGTGGATTCTTTATATGAAAATCTTCATTACAGAAGTGAGATGGTTTTCAAGAGGTAAGGTTTGGAAATGATTTTTCAGTTAAAAGCAGGGCTTTTGGTGCATTTACAAGATGATAAATATGAAAGCCTTTTTCCCAATCCTCAACGGCCTCTTTAGGTTAATCTTTCTTGCTAATACTTTCGAACACGTAAATATCTTGATCAGCAAGGCATGTTAATATAATAACAGCCGCGTACAAAATTAATGGATTTATGAAATATCTTGACTGATGGAAAATTTCTATTGAGAAAAACAATTTTGATCTATTTTAGTGCGTGTAAGAACTCATGGAACATATGCAAATAACTTTGTGTAATTTAAAACGACAGCTTTGTGACTATTTTCCAAATGAATTCCAATCACTTATGACAGTTCATATGGATACTAAATCCATTTTTGGGCAATTTGCTTTAGCATGTAGAAATTCCAAAAAAGGTTTTTAATGCTTGGTTCTATTTGCAACATTATATTTATGCGAGTTAAGTATATTATCGATGACTATTCCTAAAACAATAGTGAGAAATCGTATGCAACTTGAAAATGATATCTTTGCCTGTGTATTAAATAGAGAACTCAGATTCGAAAAGCTAATGTTTGACAAACAGGCACATACGTCGCATTAATATTTTTTACTTAATAATTAAGTAACTTAGTATATTGAGACGTTATACAGTGAGGACGCGCGGGTTGGAATAAATTCATTTAAAATTTTTGGTTTTGTTTTATGGAAAAACGCTCGGATAGGTCGATTTTTATTTTTAGCTGCGGTTTTTCTGATGGTAAATTGATGTACAAAGGGTGGTCCAAAAATAAGTTACGACCATCAATTTTTTTTTCAAATACAAACATATGTTTTTAATTTAATTAGTTAATTCTGCATCAAATTCTAGGTATGTTTTATGTACCATGTCCTATACCCAAACTCAACAGTTATCGAGAAATATACAATTGAACATATCAATAACTGCAGTTATTGATATGTTCAATTCAACATTCTTAGAATTCGATGCAGAATTAACAAATTAAATAAAAAATATATGTTTCCATTTGAAAAAAAATTGATGGTCGTAACTTATTTTTGGACCACCCTCTTTGTACATCAATTTACCTATGCGTGCGTTTTTCCATAAAACAAAACCAAAAATTTTAAATGAATTTATTCCAACCCGCGCGTCCTCACTGTATATTACTGACGATGCAAAAGATATACCTCAAAATATTTGTTTTATTTTGGAAATATTTTTGCGACTTCCCTCTCTATCTCCAGTTTTTTATGCGATCCACTGAGGGTTCTGACATACACTTTGGGAACCACTGCACTTATCGACATTATAGACTGCTGCAAATGAAGAAACAAACTTAGCGCCGGTTTCACCATCTGCGATTAAAATACATCGATTAAGCCTATTCAATGACTATTTCTAACCGATGTTTTTCAATGCAAAGAAAGAGACCTTATCTAAACAGTGTTTAAGGATTTATTGTAGGCAGTTGGCAACATATTTGCTAGTGCATTTGATCTAAATTAGTATATTTTGATATTTGAATTTTTCTTTGTGTTTTTTGCTTTTACTTTATTTTTAAAAATTATATTCTGTATAATTAAAAATTTTATTATTAGTACAACTGTAGAGATTTATTATGTGAATATAACATCTGAGAATTTCTGTGTACATAGCACATATTTATTAATTACTTACTGCTATTGACAAATACAAAAGTATTGGAAATAATGAAAAAACTAATATAATATACATACATATATCCATATGAAATTAACAGTTACCTAAAAACATGTAAAGTATATGGCATATAACAAAATTACATAAGTAGGGCTAGTTTGTTGAAAAAGAAAAGTCTGCATCTGCAGTCTTAAGCTGAATTATCAAACACATTGTAGTGGTATAAGATGTTGCACTTTCCATTGCCACATCTGAGACGATTCAATTTGAACCAAATTTATGTAGGATGAATAAAGCCAGATACTTTTTCTGAAATATCATATGTTACATACATTCTAACTTTCTTATGTCCAAATTCCTTTAATCAAAAAAGGTTGATTGAGAAAACCTTGTTTCCAAATTGGTTCACGTGATTTCATTTTAAAAAATGTTATGTTCTTGAGGAATTAGAGTGAGCATGGCAGCACCAGTAATAATTATTAGTGTAGAACTTAACTGCATGCACGTCGACTTAACAAGCATGTATATTATTCATCCAAGTCCAGTTTAGCCAAAAGTATATACTTAAAATGTCCGCATAAGCTCTCTACGTAGACCTGCCAGCTTTTGCAGAAATTTTTCCATGTTTTCAATTCCATTTGGAATTTTTCTATATAGTTTAATATGTTAATGATATATTTAGAGTGAGTCCAAAATATGCTCGACTAAAATGACCTTTTACTGTACTGTTAAATGCAATTACAAAGAAAAAAAGAGCAATCGCAAGCATAAATTCCACAAAATATTTAGGATCTTCACGAATTGAGGTCCAAGAATTGTAGTAGAATTAAAAAACTTTCAAAACTGAATCGTCCTCATCAGAAAACATAATGTATTAGTGAATAACCACTAACAAATGCATCTGCAAACATAATCGCTGTCAATAATAACAATTTAGACGTCTTAGGGTATGTGCATGTGCTAGTGATCCTAGTTCTGTTTAATATTTTATCTGGTATTCCAAACACCGGTTAAAATTTCTTTGATTAACGAGGTGTTGGAAAGACGCAAATTTATACTAACCGGTGTTTTAATCAGCAATTACGTTAACCGGCATTTTAATCGAAGTTAGAAAAAACGGCCCTAAGATATTTGTTTCACTTGAGTTCGGAAAAAAACAACAACATTTCTTGTTATTTGTTTAGATTTTTTATCAATTGTATCATTATTATAGGAAACATTTGTACAAAATTGAATTAAACACTGTAACTTTTACTAACAGATTCGTTTTTTGTCGCATGGTATACAAAATACATCAACATCAATAAAATAAATGATTTTATTATACCAACTACCATATTTAATAGTAAAAGTCTACCGTTATTGTTTCTGTTTGAGATTTAAAGTACCAGCATATAGTAGGAAGGCTCGCAGAGTAATAAAATTTTACTTTGAGCTAATTCGGAACTTTCGTCAGTGACATTTTTATGTAGAATAATAAAATGAGCATCTCTCTAAAATAGTGATATAGTATTTGCTTCTCGATCGCTAATGATGTTCTATTTTAGTGCTCATAAATGTTTACAGCAATTTAAGATTCTGCTATTATGATATGTTAATTGTAAAAAATGGAAATCTTGAAAATTATAATAAAGATAATAAGCATATTTTAATACAAATAAATACGTAACATAATATTTTTCTAAAACTAGATAAACTTGAGGAATCTACGTTCAAGCAATTTATATCAAAATCTAACACGATTTTTGCTGGATTTTGGAATTGTTGTTTAATATTGGCATCCACGTAAATTGAATAGTTTGTTTTCCTAAATTAGAAACAAATGACAATTTAGGAAAGCTTTTCAATTGATTCAAATTACGATACCGTTACCAACGAGAAAACCTTTTTAAAATGATTATATCAGCATGTGTAATAAACCAATAATGCTTAGGAATTTTTAAAAAATGTGCCACAGTGCTTCTAAAAATTACATTGTTGTTCATTACTAAATGACCAATTGCGCCTCTCGAAAGCTGTATACTCAATTTGATGTTTCGCTCTCCATTTGGCTTCTTAATGCAAATATTACTAGAGTGTCTATAATAACAAGCATGAATTGCGACAAAGTTTTTTCAAACTTTATTTATAGATTTTAAAAATGTCAGAATCTACCGAAATGAACTCGACAAAAACAGCACAGACCGCTACTTACACATAAATTAATCAACTTTAAAGAACTTGAATTGAATTAATCATATTGGCAATGTTATAGTTGCATATAAGCATGTGATGTTTATTTTGTAAATTAGCGCGCCTATGATCCGAGAACAAATCAAATAAGACATTTCAATTACAGACACCTATTAGGTATATTAAACTGGTTTCCCAAAGAAAATATATCTGGCATATGTAAGCAAATATATAATTCTAATAATTGTGTTCATTTATGATTTATTGCTTGATAACTGCTTTATTTGAAAAAAGTCTCTGTGTGTAAAGAAACACATAAGTTGGGATTGTTTTGTTACTTTGACAGCGAAAAAAGTATACTTTAACTTTTAAATCGGCAAAAAACTTGTTTGCCTTTGGTTGACTCCTACATCAATTTGTTTCCTTGTTATGTCATAAAATCCCCAAACTCATTATCAAAATGAAATGTCAACGTCGACGGAACAGTAATCTTTATGTATTGTCTTTGGTTGACCCGAGATCGATTTGTCTACTTTATCATCGTAGTGTTCGTTGTGAAGTGTTGTTGTGTCATAAAATATACAAACTCATTGTTTACTTCAAAAATTGTGGAAAAATGAGTTCTGCTGAGCGTTTCGGTAATGTTTCGAACAATCTAATAGTATTAAACGATGAAAAATGTATTCCCAAAAATACTATAGACACTAAGTGTTCGATATGGAGACAATTTTTTGCATTCTGCGATGAAAAGTTGTTGCAAAACATACCTGTGGAAGAGTTGGTTAATATCCCTGAAGGCTGGGGGTTTAGTATGAAAAAAAGATTACGGAGACGATTATAGGGAGTCAGTAATAATTAAAATCACATGGAACACCACTGCAAAAATGATCCAAAAAATATTATAACAAATTTAAAATAAAGAAATTAAGAAAGCCCGTGATGGAAGAAACGCCAAAAGAAGGATATTTCAAGAAGAACCGGAGAAATAAATTATTTCTACAATTCTTACTAAAGAGGATTTTTTTCTAATGGTTCGATTATGAAATAAGGAAGAACCAAAAGGGCTACAGAAAAAAGTCTTATCACATTGCAGCATTTGAATTAACTTGCAGGAGAGCTGAAGCAACCAACTGTTTGATCTACTATTTTGAAGTAGAAAAGTATGGCAACAATCAGCTTTGGAACAGCAGCAGTAACAGAATTAAGCAAACCGGGGATTAGTGAACAAAAACTAATCAAAATTACTGGCCATTCTAACTCACATTCCATCAAGCTCTACTTGCACCTAGATGAACACCATCATACAGAAAAAATTCAAACAATGAGAAATCAAAATACACTAAGCACGACTAACACTATTACTTCATGCACTGCACAGCCATTACTTCATTAGAGATTGACACTGAAGAAGCAAATATTCTTCACAAAGTGTATAAGAACTGCGGATTTAATAACAGTATTTTTAAATAATATAATTACTATGTAGTAAATGTTTCAAACTCAAATTTACTTGCCAAATGGTAACTCGACTCAACAATTTGTTTCGTATAGATACCCAGCAATAAATTTTTTCTTTAAAAACTGAAAATTTATCCAGAAAAAAGAAAGCTCTCGTGTAATTATAAATGATAAAATCAATGTTTAGAAACTTTTCAAGTGGTGACCATTCTCTGTTTATCATTTCCACCATAATTTGCTATAGCAACTGTACCCTTAAATCTCGTATGTTTTTAGCATAAATTTACGACAGCATATTGAAATACTTTTTTAATTTGTGACAATTTTTTTTAAAAAAAAAATTAAATACAATAAACAATTTTAAATCTTTCGCTAAATCATGTGATATCAAAATTATATGAACATTATTTTAATTTTAAATTAGTACAATAATTATTATAATATATATACATATACCTTCTGTTGTATCATCATCACAATGATTGTTATTATGGTTGAGCCTTAACAAGTTGCTAACACTAAATTGTTTATTGTTATTGGAGTTTTCAGTATCCTTCCTAGACCCATCATGCACTGATTGCGCGTATTCTTTATAGGCCAGCATGGTTTCCATACTCGTAAAGCGTATACCTCCTTCAATTAGACTTAAATCGAAACAAAAAAAGAAATATTCACCGCACTCAGAACGTCTGTAGGTATACAAAACTCGACCGATTTCTTCAAAGCACGCGTATATTTTCAAAACAAACAGTCCCATCCAATAACCGAAACGGCCCGTTTTAATTTCAGTATAAATTGTTAATTTGACATATCGCCTGTGCTCAAATTGATATTAATGTCTTGTTTATGGAGGCGCTAATCTAATAATGCTGGATACTAGAGTATGTTGGCGGCTAACTAAACTGGCAAACAGGGATTTCAGGAGTTGAGACATTTTATTTGGATGACGCGTGGTTCGGCGTGTGTCTCTACCATACAAAAGTCTGAAAACATCCCCACCACACATTTTCCATGACTTAAATCGAAGTTGGACATTTTTTGCGTTCGTCTTAACTGATTTATGTCTGAAAGTGATCGGGATAATTACATGACAAGGATATTATATATGATATACACGGGAATTAGAAATTAAGACTGAGACTTAGAATATTTAAAAAGGGATTTATCATATTACTTATATACTATTTAGTATGTCGCTAAAATGTAATACAGGTAGACTTATTAAATCATATATTTTAATACTTCTATTTAATAAAAATACATCTATTTTTATTTGAACTGACACGTTTAAACGCCTAAGTTTAAAAATTTTTTTTAGAAAAGCCAAATTGGATTTTGATTAATTGTTTATAAGAACATAAATTTTTGGATAATTTGCTTTAAATCATAAATCCCATGCTAAAGAATGACAATTTTAAAATTTGACAGAGTAGAATAAAATAGAATACTTTCATATCTACATACTCCCATCTACTTTTCTACGTGATTTCCATTTCTCTTCTCATACTTTTCAACAAAAATTTGAATTCCGATGTCAAAGAAATGTGCGGCCACTGAAGAAGCCCAATTCACGACTGTAGTTTTCACTTTTTTGTTGTCTTCGAACCGTTGATCACCAAGAAACTCCTTTACCGAAACAAGTGAAAATCACTAGGTGCAAAATCTGGATTGTAAGGTGGATGTTCCAGTTGTTCCCACCCAAAAGATCTGATTAGATCTTGTGTTTGTGCAGAAACATTTGGCCTTGCGTTGTCATGGAGCAACATCACACCGAAAGACAATAGTCCACGCCTCTTGTTTTGTACGACACGACGGAGTTTTCCAATGTCAATTTCCATTAGAATCGATTGTTGTGCCTGACAGCATAAAATCCACTCACAAAATCCCTTTCCTGTCCCAAAACACAGCTGCCATAATCTTTTGTGTTGAAACTGCTTGTTTGGCTTTTACTCTGGTTGGCGAAGATGTGTGTGGCCATTCCATTGACTGTTGCTTGGACTCAGGAGACATCCAAGTCCTCCTGTAACGATGTGACTAAAAATCCATCTTCTTCCTGATCGTATCGAGTCAAAAACAATAAAGTACAGCTTAATTTTTGTGCTTTGTGATCATCAGAAAGCAGTCTTAAAACCCACCGACAACACGATTTTCGATATTTCTATTTCTCCAAAGCAATGGTGTTCAAAAATTACCTTGAAACATGTGGAAAATCAATTGATAACTTTGAAATCGTGAAATCATCGGTCCTCTCGAATATTGTTGTCCATATCGCGAATCAAATCTTCAGAAAACAGAGAAAGTCGGCCAGGTCGTGACTCATCATGCACATTAACTCCTCTGTCCTTGAACATTTTCACCTACTTTCGAACTTTACTTTCACTGATAGCACAGCACCATAAACTTCACAAATCTGAAGGTCCATTTCCGCTGCTGTCAAGTTTCATGCACTCAAAAATTGAATCTCACAGTCGGCAGGCGACTCAATTTTCTTAAACATTAGAAACTTTGCAATTTGATATACTTCTTTTGCAGGACCTGCAATAAATTAATTAATATTATTATCATAACTACAATATGATCAATTTCTACAGCAGAAGCAAATTTAAGAAATTGCAACTGACTCTTTAAAAGCATACAATTTTTAACCAAATTTTGACCTCTGCTGTGAGTAATAAATGCTATAAAAGTAAAAAGAAAACCATAAATCTAGAATAAAATGTTAATGATAAAGCATGCAGTTGAACCACGATCGAACGCGCCATCTACTGGACTTTTTATAGGTGGAGAACTTTTCCGCGATAATTTGGTATTACAAATTATATGAAGCATGTAGAAACGTCGAATACTAAATTACTAAAATGAGAAAATCTGTAATACATGTAGACTCTAAAAAATTGACATTTAGAGTCTAGTAGCGTTACATATTCACTTAATTTTCGGACGATGCACATCTTGTACAATCCATTAACATTCTTGTCAAACCTACGCCATAATTAAAACGGTTAATGGAACAGATTTTGCGAAGAAGATTAATAATGCCATTTCATGTGACGTTAAGTTAATGTCAATAGAAAACATGTCGAAAACCAATCACGAGGAACTAGTCGTGCCCCCAGCCGGTATACAAGCCGTATGGAGAACTTATCCGCTATGATTGTTTTACTATAGCCTATATTAGAGTACACGGCAATGGTGCGACTGCTTGTAATGACTTATAAACTAGGATCGCTACTTATGTTCGGTTTGGGTTGCCAATGCTCGTGAGAATATCACAACGACATCTATCACCCCAAAAGCAGCACCGAAAGCGATGGTGGCATGTTATAGCATTCGCATGCTATAACATGCAGGTTTCTTTATAGCTTGCGAATGCAGTTAGAAACCATCGCTTTCGGTGTCGCTTTTGGGCGACAGATGTCGTTGTGATACTCTCACGGGCATTTGCCACCAAAACCAAACATAACTAGCAGTCCTAGTTTAAAAGTCATTACCGGCAGCGCATGTACACTGACGAGACCTTAAAGGTCGAAACACGGTGTCTGTACGTTGATTGTCGGTAATGAAACTAGATGTATGTGTGTATCCTGACACATGCATATATTCATATATGCTTTGCGTATATTTGTATATATGTTATCGGTAATAAATCTTCGTGTTGTTTTTTGTGTACTTTTTTCTTTTTTTTATTTTGGATCAGTTTAGCTTGATTGCATTAATGTATTAAAAATAACGTCGTAGAAAACCCAAATTATTTCCAGCGAAGCTACAAAAGGTTTGTGTTGTGTTGTGCTAATTGGATACAAAGAAATGTTGTTACACTTATTCGTTGTTGAAGAAACTGGTCTCAAGAATTTAGACAGCATCGTGGAAGACACTCTGAATAAGTTGGAAGAATCATCAAACGCTAAAGTAGGAGATTAAGATTGATTGCTTGCCTTCAAGTAGTAGCTCAAGTCTGGGGCAATATGTCTTTTGCCAGAAATAGATCATAGAATAGCAATGCATTTAATATATTGCTATAGTCTATTCCACCTAGGAATTGTTATGGAGTATAGCTCTAGCTCTTTTGCTATTCTCTAACGATTCGTATATAACTATCCTTATTTGGTACGTAGAAACTTGTCAAGTCGCTGGACGTAAAAATATTTAAACATAACCACCAATGTCATTGTGACAATCAGCCATTACCGCCATTACTATCGTTATGAAATTTACGTAATACCAACCTTGTCATATGAAATTTACCTAATACCTATCCAACATTGAAATTATGCGATGTCGCGTGCGATCTCCATATGAGCAATACTTTGATTCCACGGTGGAGTAGACTATACAGGGTGTAACAAAATAAGTGTAAAACATTTCAGTGGGTGATTCCTTAGCGAAAAAGAGATAGGGTCTTTCATATAAAAAAACTTCAATGGAGCATCCCTTGTTAAGATACAGCCCCATAAAGGGGGTACATAAAATATGTTTTACAATTTTTTTCACAAACACTAAAAATGTAATTTATTTCCAATGTAACTTTTTGTCTGATTATTTGTTTACCATTTAAAAATCTATTTCCAATACCTTGTTTCATTCGAAACAAAAATGTCTCTTGAATTTTTTGCCCAAAAGTAATCAGTTCGCAGCAAAAAATTATTTTACGAACAACTACAGAGATACATCGTCATAAATATGAACTGGATTAGTATTGTTATTTTGTAGTTACTACCTGCATCAAAATACATATGATTAAAGATGAATAAACAAAACTAATTTATTAATAACAAAACATAAAACATGTAGAAATCATAGTAAATGTTCAATATGTCCACCTTCAGCCATTACACATGCGTTTAGACGTCGGCGCATTGAGCCACGTATTCGCTCAAATATTCCTGGATTCTCTCTAATTACTCTGCACGCATCGATGATGCGGTTTCTTAAGTCCTCTACATCGCGAACAGGAGTAGGATAAACCAAAGTCTGTAAATGGCCCCAAGTAGAGAAATCGAGAGGATTGAGATCCGGGGATCGAGCGGGCCAATTCTGTGGTACTCCTCGACCTATCCAATGATTTAGATATGTTTGGGTTAAATGCTGACGTGCTGCTTGACTAAAATGGGCGGGAGCTCCATCATGCATAAAAAACATATCCCTTCTGACGCCCAAAGGAACTTCCTCCAGCAGTACTGGATGCACTTCTCTTAAAAATTGAGTGTATGCCTCACCATTTAATCGAGGAGGTAGAAAATGAGGGCCAATTAAATAATCCCCAATAACTCCGAGCCACACGTTAAGAGAAAGGTGTTCTTGATGGTGAGCTTGTACAATAGCGTGAGGGTTTTCATCAGCCCATATGTGGTTATTATGAAAATTAATTATCTTGTCCCGAGAAAAAGTACATTCGTCTGTGAATTCGATCGTCTTCAGAAAGTCAGGATTTCTTCTAATCATTTCCAGCATCCAATTGGAAAATTCAAGACGGTTCGGAAAATCTCGCTGTAACAGTGCCTGTACTCCTTGCAGATGGTAAGGGTATACGAGTTGTTCCTTTAAAATTCGAAATACCGTCATATGATCAACATTTAACTCGAAAGCAATCTTTCTAGTACTGCTAGTAGGTTGTTCTTCAACCAAATTAAGTACTGCTTCTTCAAGATGTGTTGTTCTAACTTCTCGATGGCGACCACAATCCTGCGTTCTTTTGTCGAATGAACCATATTCTCGTAATCGTTGATGAAGTCGGGCAAATATTCTATGCGAAGGAAGCTGCCGTTGAGGATACATTTCAGCATATTTTCTAGAAGCTTCTAACCCATTCCCCTGCGACAGACCGTAAACGTAATGCATATCAGCCATTTCCTCATTTGTGTATGCCATTTTAATAACAAGTGAATTATTAAACTAACAAATTACGAACAAAACAACGACACACAATTAAGTATTAATTCAATTTCAAACATTTACAAACTAACAGCGTGATACCACTACTAGCGGCCTAACTATTTTCGTTTTATGACCATGTATCTCTGTAGTTGTTCGTAAAATATTTTTTTGCTTCGAACTGATTACTTTTGGGCAAAAAATTCAAGAGACATCTTTTGTTTCGAATGAAGCAAGCTGTTGGGAATAAATTTTTAAATGGTAAACAAATAATCAGAAAAAAAGTTACATTGGAAATAATTTACATTTTTAGTGTTTGTGCGAAAAATTGTAAAACAAATTTTATGTACCCCCTTTATGGGTTTTTTTTTATATGAAAGACCCTATCTCTTTTTCGCTAAGGAATCACCCCCTGAAATGTTTTACACTTATTTTGTTACACCCTGTATATACGTTTGTTTGGCTTGACTTTCCTTCGTCTAAGATTAGTACTGCCTGTCTCTAATCCGCAGCGCGCCCCTAGATTATAATGGTGTTATATACGGATAGAGTGAAATGAAGAATGGAACAATAAGGTGTTTTGAGATAAAAAAATTTTGCCTGTGGGTTCATAGAGTCCGGTATCGAAAAAGAGAATGTCAGTTTTTGAATGAATATTTAATCATTTATTATTAACACTGTAAACATTTGTACAAAATGAATGTAGTTTACTGGCTGAATCCTTTTCATTTAGTTGTTACACTGTTTTGTCCAAATTAAATTTAATTTTTTTATGAGATGACGAAGGTTGCGTTGAACTACCAAAAAATTTTTGTTATCCCTCTGCAAAAAATAAGAACGATAACATTGCAATTCGGTCGGTGCATTTAATATTTTTTCGTATAAATAGAACTCGTGTAAGTTTCTCCTTCTTCCAAGGCGTCTCGGACGCTGCCAAGACCAACCCACGGCGGGCGTAACTCAACATGCGAAGACGCACCGGGACATCCCACAAACGCAATGAAGCGTGCATGTTGTCTACGTCTAGCGGTACGAACTGTCAACAAATTTTCAAATGCTTCCTTTCATATATTTATGGGTACACGATTGTCTTTTAAAAGGATATTGAATTTCACTCCGAATAATTTCAATACGAACAGAAAGAAGTCGTTCTCTGTTACTAATAAATGTCATTGGAAATATTGATTGAGTTAATTCTTAATTAAATTTAGTTGGAAGTATTTTTTTTTCAAGCAGCACACTGATAGAGTTTTATATACATGGTACATCAAATGAATACAGAAGAGACTATATATACATAATGGTTAAAAATTGTTTGGCATTGAATGAAAATATTATTTAATAAATATTCTTTAGTATGTACATACATTTATTTATTCAAAAGGTGATCCACTTTAAGTTTTTAATACCTTTGTTTTCACAAATTTATGTACAACGTATAATTTGCACAAGAAAAAAAAATGAGATGTGTATCTGATTTTCAAAATATAATTTTCCTAATATTTTCCACCAGTTTATTAATTACACCCTCAATTGTTATATTTTTTTATTAAAATTTTATCGGAGATTTCTACACGTTAACGTAGCAGATTGATTGTTTTCATAATAAATACTTCAATGGGGAGCACCAAAGAATTGCATAACGGGAGTTTTGCGTTTTAAGGATTTTTAAGTTACTGCAAGCATTTCTAACGTAATTGGATACTTGAGGTCTATATCTAAACGTAGTGTCTGGTGTCAACAGTGACACCAAGCCTTTTGAATTTGGTTATAACTGGAAATGCATTCCCTCCCAATTTCAAAGCAAACTTTCAATTTAAAATATATGGACCCTGTTGACTCCCTACAAGCCTGATCGCAGATAGTGAATGTTGCAAGCAAGTGAAATATGATCCAATTCTTACTGGATGTGATTTAACGCTTGTATAGAAGATTCCTCAGGAAAAGAACAGTAAATATGGGTGTCATCAGGAAGTATATGAATTGAATAGAGTTTGATGCAATCAAAAACAGCAAACGTGTAGATTGGGAAGAAGAGAGAAGCGAAAATTGAGCTCTGAGGCACTCTACAAGTTACAGGAACGTTATCAGAAAACTCCACCGATTGTGATGTTTTCCACAAAAAAGTCGCTCAATAATTTTATTGCATCATCAGAAAGAGCAATATAAGGAAATGTCTTGGCTTGAAATTCGTGGTTGACTGTATCAAAAGCTTTTGTCAATGAATATTAAAAGCAACACATGTTATTTATCACATAGTCAGTAAATCATCAGAAACCTTCAGTAAAGTCGACTCGCAACTGTGACCCATTTGAAAACCCGACTGGTATGGATGTGTTATATTATCAAAGACAGAAAGCCCATACTTTTAAAATCAGACAAGAACAGCGGATCGCATTTTTTGGGCAGCGATATAACGAGAGCTCGCTTCCACGCTACACGAAAAGTATTTTCTAGTATGCAACTGTTAAAGATGTAAACGTCCTTCAGAACAAACGGAAAAGAAAAATTTAACGTGTTAATACATAAATCACCACATCCACATGATATAGAAGTGACACTGGAAATAACAACAGCCACTTGTTTTTCACTTTGTAATGGTAAAGACGAAAGAAAAGTTTAAAAAAGAGATGCTGATGCTTTATGATATTTAACATTTTATTAAATATATTTAGCTCTTTATTTCACATTCATATAACGACAGTTTCTAAATAACTGTCGTTATATGAATGTGAAATAAAGAGCTAAATATATTTAATAAAATGTTAAATATCATAAAGCATCAGCATCTCCATATTGTTTATCGATGCTATGTTTCAATCCATTATTTACGTAGTAGTGTTATATGCATACATATACGTATCAAGCTTAGGTTGTTGCTTCAAGCTGATGTAGATATTTCTGAGAATGGATGATTTAAACAAGTCTCACTAAATATTACCGTATTGAAAATGCATTGATGTCATTCGTTAAAGAAAAGAAAATCATTTCTATTGTGTAAATGTTTTCCTATGTTTGTATTAAAATATGAAAACTATTGATTTCTAATATGAATATTATCTAAATTTATACAATAGTATTTTCTTGAATTATACCAAATAATGCCCTAAAAAACTATTAATTTATCAACATCTCTTTTATCCGAATCGACCTCAGATAAGGACTGAGCTAATCAGGTAAAAAATCAATTTCTTTATTGTATTTTATATATAAAAGTTATTAAAATACGTAGGGCATTTTATATAGTTGTTCCTTTACAATGTGGCATCCAAAAATATGGGGCTATTATAAAAGGGGTTCTATTACAACTTATGAGCTTAAAACAAAAATTATTTTTATATTATTCTTGGTATATGTGGAATAGTGTATCATTATTGTACAGTAAGTTTGAAACTGAGTTAATAAAATGGGAAATGATTACATTTGCGTCCTGCAAATGCAGTGGCTAGTTAACAGTTTTCTTCTCTTTCAGTAATTATTTGTATATATTCCAGAATACCCGTCAATCAGGGAAGTTTTTAGGCTTGAAGGCGCCTTAGGTTAAAAATCAATCGGCGCCCCCCTACCCTCTAAAATTTCCGACTCCCGAAACCTTTGATCTACTTATGAATGTGTTTGTATTTCTTAGGTGTTCCGGTCAATTCTCTCATGAGAATTAATTCGGTCCAAATTTTTCCAATCATTGACGTTAACTAACGTTGTAAAAAACATTAGTTTCGAACCAAATCGATTCTGTTTGTCATACGACCTCTTGGTTTTTTTTTTTAAAAGTCTATGGCATCGTTCAGGACTTGGATGCCATAGAAAAAAAATCTTTAAATTTTTGGATTCTCTTAGAATTTCGCACCATAAGCTTTAGCCTTTTTAGATTATAGAGTAAAACATCCCTGTCTTCAATAGGTACCTATATGATTATTGGTGTTTTATAAATGTTGTCACTAAGTAAAATAAATCAGATGAATTAGTATACATTTAATGCAGAAGTAAATCAGTGTTATATTTAACAATAATATTCAAAAATAAGTGTAGTATGTCGACAAAGATCTTTAGAAAGAAAAACTTCCTGATTGCTTCTATGATTTAGAAGCATTCTTTCTATAAATTGTCCAAATTTATTATTTATACAGTAAATGACATATCTTTATGAATTAAAAGTTAGACAAGATATTGCAATAAAAAAATAATTGTCCAGTGAAGTCCGCTCATCAATTATTCATATTTATTGGACCATTTGAGAAATTCACATGTTATTATTTTAGAAGATAAATTAAAAGGCAAACACATATACACGAAACTATTTTAACAACGCTTTTTAGGCGCACGGTATTTTCATTTTATTACCGGACATAAAAAATTCATAAAAACACCATTTGTGTTAATAAATTCCATATTTTATAAGTTCTATTTTTATTATTAAAATTGACACGGCCTTTTCTTTTAAAGAGGACACTTTAAGGAAGGTGATCATTAACGCATTACAAAAAAAAAAAAAAGAAATTGTAGATTCACACGTGAACCAGTGATTTGTACGAGAAGGAGTTCGAGAGACATGAAATGTCTCATTGATGTGTTGGAACAGGTGATGACACACACCTGTCTTCTGGATTCCGTTCATCAAAGAAACCGCAAGACTGAGTATTTTGTCTAAATCTGCCGATATTTATACACATGAGCTGAAATATCGTTAAATATGTAAGAAGTGTATGACAAATTATCTCTAATGTTTCAACTCTGTAAACTAATAGGTTAGAATCTTCAGAAGATTTACCTGCAAATTATGATAATGATAATATTTTTTTGTCTAATAGATTGTTCTACATTAAGGAAATAATAAATCTAATAGCTAAATAAGACTACAAAAAAATAAACACTTAAAAGTTAACTTAATATAAAAATTTTGAAAGCTTTGTAGTTATAAAAATTGAAATATGTTTTAGAAAACATAGGGAAGATAAGAAATGAGCGAAATGAACTAATAACTACGAAGCCAATGGATTTCTAGTCAGTGAAACTCACATACAACTGTTTGTTTGTACTATATTCGAGTAAGCAATGGGTTTGTAAGAGGATATTTAAATTTTCAATACCATCTAAATTAGTGTGAAAGAAACAGTTGCTACAGAAGGTATTTTAGCGAATCTGGCAACTTAGTAATAGGCCATCGTTACGCAAAAAGCTATCAATCCACAATCTAAAACTAAGTTGAACATACCACAAGACTTTATATACATTACATTCTCTGATCTGCAAAAACCTACCTGTAAATACACAAAACCATGACTGCACAATCGTGCTATCAACCAACCCTCAATGTGGTTTCTAACACAATTATATTTTTCAGATAAACAATCCAACCCACTTATTAGTCTTATGCAAAATGGTTGGTGGGGAATGGTAGCTTTGTGTAGTATGTCTGTGAACATAACTTAAATTTTAGATATTTATCAAGTAGTGTCATGACTGTGAAGCACAATTTAATAAGAAGTAAATTAGCCACCCACTATTTTAACAAAGTTCTTTACAATGTTAGTACTCATGCAGTCAAAGTATGTAATGAGATAAACTGCATTTTGAAGTTGACAATGATTAATGATAGATGCTAGTTTTTTTACCTATTCTAACTTTTGTTTTGCCAGTAAAAATAAATTAGTAAACCAAAACACACTGATTTTACAATTTGCAGAATGCATCGAACCCACAATAAAAAATAATTAGAAAGGAAAATGAAAATACTTTATGCAAATGATGTATAAAAAGTATATACAGATTGACTTTAATTTAAATTTAAATTTCAAACCTTACTTTAAGTGTTTTTCAGTTCTTGATCCGTGAGGCTTGGCAGGTTTAATTATGTCCAACTTTTAAGAAGATGAACGCCACTGAGACTTGGTGTACATGAAGCAAACATTTGGTAAAGGTAAACACCTTTACCAAATGTTTCCTTCGAAGGCCATTGAAGGATCAGACATGGTTAAAAAGTTGAAGATGTTCTGTTACTTGTTCCACGAGTGAAAGTGGAGGAGATTGCCAAGACTGTGGGCATGTCTACTGAACGTTACATCACATTTTGCTTGTCGAATTAGGGCATGTATATGCTCTCTGATGGATGCCGGTTTTATTGTCAGGAGAACAAAAACGTTAATAAGCGAGAATCTCCAAAGACAATTTCAACCTCTTAAACATCAAATATTTTTTTGCATCGCTTTTTAACCATACAGGGTGTTCGGGAAAATGTGGGAAATCTCTTGGATGCAGATAGAACATGAACAAATAAGATGGCAAGTTCCTATAAAAATTGTTCCTACAGGCCCCTCCTACGGAGATTTGCGTCTTTGAAGGACGCCGCTGGAAATCGATCTTTATTGAATTTCTTTTAAAGTAATTAATATAATTTAATAAAAATTTAATGTGATGGACAGTAGTAAGGACCTCTTAAAATAGTGTCCTTGAAACATATTTAGCTTTTGTAGTTTACCAGGGGCGGGCTAATCTTTACAACTTAATGCCTAAATTTTTAACACCTTGTATGATAAAGACTTTAATAATATTACATTGGATAGCTTGAACCATAGATTCCAAAAAAGGTGCTCTTGCTTATTGTCGTTAAAATGAATAGTTTATGAGAAAAAGTTTGCAAAAAATGTGCGTTTTAGTTTTTATCAGCACCAAAAAAACCTATTACTGTTGCAAACGTTACTATGGTACGAAATAAATAAAATATCCGGCATTTTAGAACTTGTCATCACATCGTTGACACATTGAATTTATTCGAAGTATGGAAGAACGCTTTTCGAGATTTCGTAGAGCACTTACCACATGAAACTCGTCGAAACATGTACTTCATGCACAATGGGGCACCACCTAATTTCAGCGTTCGTGTACGGCAGCACCTGAATATCGTCTATCCAAACCGTTGGGTAGGTATAGGAGGACCAATTGCCTGACCTCCTCGATCTCCTGACAACGCCGTTGGATTTTTACCTGTGGAGACACCTAAAAAAATTGGTGTATTCCATTCCGGTCGACACTAGGGAGGAACTTCTACAGAGATTCACGTTTCATTGTGATGTGATAAGGAACACGGCTGGGTTATTGTTGCGGGTACAACAGTCCTTAATTCGTCGGCCCGCGAGTATATCAGACTTTACGGAGCCCATGTTGAACCCTCTTATGAAGTTTTTCAATAATTCCGTTAAGGTGCCTCCGGAGACACCGCGTTTATATTTATATTAATGACTTTAAAAGAAATTCAGTAAAAACCGATTTGCAGCGGCGTCCTTTAGGAACGCATATCTCCGTAGAGAGGCCTGTAGGGAATTTTTTTATAGGAACTTGCCACCTTATTTGTTCATGTTCTATCTGCATCCAAGAGATTTCCCACATTTTCCCGGACACCCTGTATAACTGGAAATGTAGCGCTATTTCATCATACCAATGTATCGCCACACACCTTCAGCATGTGAGAAAAACTGAATAAATTAATATTTCAAGTTGGTACCTTAACCGCCCTATTTATCAGATCTAGTCCCCTTAAAACTTCTATTTATTCCCAAAACTGAAGCTGTTGCTCATCGGAAGAAAAATCAAGACAGACAGGGAGGTTATTATAGTTGTCTTCTATAATAACCTCCCTTTTATTTTCAAAAACAATGAGAAAATGATTTTTTTCTGAACACCTGTTTTGGTCAAATATTTTCAAAAAAAATTAATAACTCAAAAACTATTGGCTCAATTTCGAAAAAGAAAAACCGTTGAATAGGGAATTTAAAGCAGTACTAGAAAATCCAAAAATATATAGGGTGAATTATTTAGAAAAATTAAGTTCCGTGAATTTCCGGTGAAACCGGAAATGCGTTAGAGCTTAAAGTATTTTTAAAATATGCGTCATAAGCAACCATGAATCTTCCGTTAATTGTTTTTTCTTTTATTTAAAACACAAAAGAGCAATCGAAGAAGCGGCTACTAATGACTCACCCTGTATATTATACTAGGCATTTTGACGGGGAAAATTCGTAAACAAGAAATAGTTTGTGTTATTATTGAATCAAATTATACTTATCTTAATGACAGTAAAATTCAGCGCAAACTAACGGAAATGTTTCGTCTGCAGGTTAAAATTACACTGTTATTTTCAGTCTCTTGCTATTGCTTACAACACCAATATATTAAATGAAAAGCTTGTAGATTAATATGTAAACTTCCTTATTTATTACAACCAACGTGTTAACTTTATGCAGGGTATGCAGAGAGTTACAATAATTAATAATATTTGTTGTTTATTTTATTGACAATAAACTGTTCTTTTTCAATGAATATCTTATAATGCTGTGAATCAGTCCATTCGCCTTTCTTTCATTTATTCTTCTTTTCTATATAGCTTCTTGTATGCCTAGAACGTTTTCAGAATTCTCTTTCGTGTTTTTCTGTCTATTGATTTCTCCAATTCTTGATTTTAATTGCTACCTAATCGTTTAATATTCGTTTTGATCACGCTGTTTTTAGTCTTCCTCTCGACCTAGCCTCTGCTGGCTTCCAATTTTGTGTAATATTTTTTATCACACTGTTTCCATATTTTGACAAATAGCTACATGTGATATAATGCTATAATAATTGAAAGAAGAAGAGATTTAACAATATTAACTATTAACATTGGTGAAATACTAGATAGTCTCTTTGACTGGTATAGTTTTAATCATTTAGATACGAATTTATCGAAGACAACAAATAACTCGATCATTTGGGATTTTCTTCAGTTTTACACCGTCATTTCTTTTCGAGATACAAGGCTAACTTGGAGTTTTTCAAATAGCACGGGGGTCAACATTTTTGAAAAGCGTTTTTTTTCTGCAGTAATTCGACTAAAAACAGAAATAATTTCTTTTACTAATACAATTTTGAAGAAAAGTAAAGTGGAGTTAGCTTTTGGAATGATGTTTTTAATCTGTCATCAATTGTTTGACAACCTCACTTCGACCAACAATAGTAAAAATAACGCATTTTTTAAAATTGAAGTCTTATACATTTTAAGAACAATGAATAAATGTTTAAATTGTTTAAATATTATATATTACAAAATATGCTCACAATGGTCTTTAATTTTTTGACAGTAATGAATACGTTGAATAAAATTCTACTAGGAATCAATCAAAGTATCAGAAAAAATTACGGCAATCTTATTTCTACATTTGTAGAAACATATAGTTCCAACCAATCTGCGATATTAAATGGTCTCTTTAAATAAACTCGATTTTTTAAATGACTCCACAGGAAAAAATCAAGTAGTGACAGCTCAGCTGACCTAGCTGGCAATTCAATCGTTCCCCGTCGTCCTATCCATCTATCAGGAAACTTTTGGTAATATTGGAATACTACACGACCAAAATGTTTCTGTTGGTATGTTTCGATTATTGCAGTTTGGGAAGATTTCTCGGAGCCGGGGAACAATAGTTTGTTGTGAAAGTTGTAAGTATCTTTCAGAAGTTAAATTACCATTAATACAAAAACGACCAATAATATTCCGGACAATGATGTCACACCAAATATTAATTTTTTGGGTATACGGCGCGCGGCGTTTGAACTTGCTCCATCCAGTGCGAATTTCTGTCAAATCAATATCTACGTTATGTCAGTTATATTCCCACTTAAACAAAAAGTTGATATATTAGAGAAAAGACCGCGATTGATGAAGTTACCATCTTGATTTATTTTGTTCATCATTGTCTCGCAAAATTCGATTCTGCGGTCAAAATCATCTTCACTAAGTTCATGTAACAGGTCGATTTCTAGGGATGATATTTTTCGCGTTTTATTATATTGTGTATAGATCTTCTACTCATATTATGATTTAGAGCCAACTGGTGTAGAAAAGTTTTTGGATTTTCTTCCACACCTAATATGACATTCAAAGAATTTTCTTCGTTTGTAACAGTTTTCAGTCATCCACGTTGAATACGATTTTTGGGGCTCACGACCAAATCGAATACTATATAAGAAATTAAACTAAGTTTTTAGGCAACCCTAACTTCTTCCAGTTTGGGGAAGAGTGTGAATTGGGATCAGGTTTTTATAGGTTTGTTTGTGTTTAATATTACGAACGGTTCTAACACAGTTTTGTTACTGCGCAGAACTGATGCGTCATAGTACACCGTTCGGAACGGTTCCGAACGAATCTGTAACGATTCGATGCCTTTAGCCCGAATTAGTTCTACAGTTCTAGAACGGTTCCAGAACTGCCAATCACAAACCAAAACACGACATTTTTTGTTCCAAAACGGTTCCGGAAACCCAAACACCTAACATAATTCTGCGCATGACGAGAACTGATCTAGAATCGTTCTTAGCGAAACGAAAACAAACCTTATGTCTCAGAAATGTAGTGTTAGTCTGATCTTTGGTTTGGAAGCAAAACAGTCGAAGCAAGGAGCTTCTTTAATTTAATTCGTTAATTGCTTTCTTATACTTAGTCATCGAAATTGCGTGTCATGGCCGTTTCCATGATTTTGCGATAATTTTTACGCTCACACAATAAGTGTGGAGGTCCAAACTACAAATTTTTCTCATTGCAGTGCATATTAAATAGTTATTATCTACATACAGGGTGTAGCACCTAAGATGCCTCGGACCGTAGCTCCTCTATCATACAATACATCGAAAAAAGTCTAAGAGAAAAATTGTCCATAACTACAATCACCATATCTCTAAAATATTTTTTGTCATCAGTGCGGTGCCGTATTCCAGTGGCGTATCAAACCTATGTTTTTTTAAATGGAACAATGTATATTTTGTGGCTGATTCGGAAAGCCCCCAAAGAGTACTTTTTTTTCCGTATATAACGTCATACTCTTACTTCAGCGGTTTCGCTGTTATAACGGTTTTTCTTCGCAGTTAGACCGTACTTCGACATTTCTTTTTGGCAGGAACTAACGTTTCGGTTTCGAATTTAGGGATAGACTAAGACCTCTTCTAACTACTCCTAATTTATTTTCAAGTGATTTATGGAAAGAAGATAATTTTTGATTGGGCTTTGCAAATAGTCATTTTTTTCTAAAATATCAAATGGGAACCATATAAAATAATTATATCGTTGGATAATCGAAATTCCAAGTTTTCCATTTATTAAAAAAAAAACACATTTCATTACAAAATTAAAAAGAAAAAAAAGTTGTTAGGTCAATGTGTCGAAAAACGTCTTTTTTCAAAGTCAGCTGTCATGATAAAACAATAGAAGTGCAACTGTCAATGCAAACGGAAAAAATAACAATAAACTGACAGAAGCATTATTGTTATCTGATAAACGTTGCGAAAATGCCTGGAACTCAACAAGAAATGGTTGACATGTGTTTATTCTTGGAGAATGTATCAAAAATTGTTTGTTGGCGTCACGAGTGTACTCTGAGAGATATCCTCTCAGAACGTGTCCAAATCCACGTGAGTTTACAAAGGTGTTGGGTAGATTTACGTCTACTGGTACTGTTCAACGAGCAAAGAGAGTTAGAACGAAGCCATTTTTGACCGTAGAAAACGAGTTGAAAGTTCTGGAGGCTGCTGTTGAAAATCCTCATATCAGTGTCCGCGAAATTAGTAGGATAAATACATGTCAACCATTTCTTGTTGACTTCCAGACATTTTCGCAACGTTTATCAGATAACAATAATACTTCTGTCAGTTTATTGTTATTTTTTCCGTTTGCATTGACACTTCTATTGTTTTATCATCACAGCTGACTTTGAAAAAAGACGTTTTTCGACGAATTGACCTAACAACTTTTTTTTCTTTTTAAATTTTGTAATGAAATATGTTTTTTTTTAATAAATGAAAAACTTGGAATTTCGATTATCCAACGATATAATTATTTTATATGGTTTCCATTTGATATTTTAGAAAAAAATGACTATTTGCAAAGCCCATTCAAAAATTATCTTCTTTCCTTAAATCACTTGAAAAAAAAATAGGAGTAGTTAGAAGAGGTCTTAGTCTATCCCTAAATTCGAAACCGAAACGCCGGTACAATTTAGTTCCTGCCAAAAAAAAATGTCGAAGTATGGTCTAACTGCGAAGAAAAACCGTTATAACAGCGAAACCGCTAAAGTTAGGAGTATGACGTTATATAAGAAAAAAAAGTACTCTTTGGGGGCTTTCCGAATCAGCCACAAAATATACATTGTTCCATTTAAAGACATATAGGTTTGATACGCCACTGGAATACGGCACGGCACTGATAACCAAAAATATTTTAGGGAAATGGTGATTGTAGTTATGGACAATTTTTCTCTTAGACTTTTTTCTATATATTGTATGATAGAGGAGCTACGGTCCGAGGCATCTTAGGTGCTACACCCTGTATGTGCATTGCATCAAATGTTTATATAATTAAAGAATTAGCGATTAACTCTAAAGCTATTCACACCTGTTTAAAAGGTTATAAAAATAATGATTATAACTTACTTTTCTTGAATTCAATTTATTTCAGAAAAATTCCAGTTATCATTTTTCTTTGGAATTATTAGCATCGTATTTTTGTACAATATATGAATAGGACTACATTTTGCAATGTTTGAAAATTTTGAAAAATATATTGTTTTTACCACATAGTCTATCTTTTTTACTATACATTAGATGATCCCAAAGAAAATATTCCTTATTTCATTTTTGAAATGCATTTCGCTTAATAAAATGTGAGAAGGATATAATTATCACATGATTTCCTTGTCTATTAGAGAAGCTGAAATAAAATATTTTGGAATATTTATATCTACAACACAGTTGGAATAATTACTCATGTTTACGTTGAAATAGGTAGAGTCTAGTAACTATCAAGCACTATTTAAGATTTTTATTTTTCTTAACTGTACATTCAGACATCATCTCAGACGTCAAATTCACGTTACAAACTGCTGACAAGTGTCATTTCTCTTTGTCTTTCCTTTAATTTTAAATTTAACAATTTCTTGTCTTTTCTATTGCAATGTAATGGAATAGTTTTCCTTGTATATTTATCTATTTTGGATCTTTCATATACAATTTACTGCAAAAATATATACCGGGCTCTTTTTTTATCATTACACATAGCATTTTCCCTATGTGTAATGATAAAAAAAAATTGTCAATGCATTAGCGATATAGTCACTGTATAGTAGACAACCAGTTATACACTCGTATTTTGACAAGCAGGAACAGTGGTTGTCATAAGATTTTTATCAGTCAATTTTCGTTAAAATTTTTATTAAACTTTTAAAATAAAAATTGAGTTTGTAGCAGAAACACTGTACGATACACGTGTTAAAATGTTATTTTATTTTGCTTATTTTAAATTGCTCCAGTTCCTAGTCACCCTCGTGTCGCAAATCTTACTCGCAAAATAAAATAGCACTTTTAACAATTATATCGCAAATAACTAATTTTGTACAATTTTTCTTACAATTTTAAAATTCGAAATATATCACGTCGTCAACATCATAATTACTACATTAAGGATTTCCCGCCATTTCCCACTGGCCGCATAACGTTGATACAAATAAAATAATATTCTGGAGATCCGTTTCTCTTACTTCTACCATAAATTATTTGTACGGAAAAATTAAACTTTGCAGCGTACATAATAGTATATTAAAATACAAGTTTCATAAGACACGATTTTTTCGCACGCGTTCAAGTTTAGAAAACGAGCCGCTAGGCGAGTTTTCTAAAGAACAAGTGCGCAAAATGTCTTATGAAACGTGTATTTTATACTATTTTTTCTATTTCGGTTATTAAAAGTTCAAAAAAGCTTAAAATAAGAGACATGTTTTGTTCGAATATTTTAGAAATTTTGCTTTTTTGAAGTTGGTTACTCTGATTTTTAAGTAGAACGTTTTAAATATTTGAATATCGGTGGTGCTTTATGTAATTGTGTTTAAAATTCAGACTGATTTATACAATAAATTATTTCAAATTATCAACAAAAGGGACGAAATAAATAACTGTACGCCCCCAGAGATTCGCATAATAGCAGAAGGCAATTTACAAAATCTTTCGTCCACAAACTCTCTACATATTTATCAAAACAAACTTTTATAACAGTTGTACTATTCAACATGGTAAGTAAATGTCAATAGTAGCATCCGAAAACTTATCATCCAACTCTGCTTAACAATTTATATTGCTAATTAGTAAGTGAAATGTTAGCATGTGTGCTTTTTATTCTTTGTACAATTTTATTGCACATTTTTGTTACTTTAAAGGCTTATATTTTGACATTTAAATATGATTTGGTTCCATTTTTTTTTTGTTACCAACTTCAAAAAAATAAAATTAGCGTGCGATAAAGTAATACTTTATGCAACCAAAACGGGTGTCGTAAAGTGAACTTTATAGCACCGGAATAGAAAAAACCTTTTACATTTATTACGAAACTGTTAAAATTTAGCGCGAAAGTATTTGATTCGGCAATAATACTTGTACTGGTAACAGTGGGCGATACAGAGCAAAATAAAGCTTAGAAGAATTAGGTTATGTTTTTAATAAATAAAATGCAGAATATCACTTGGAACAAAATAATTAGTTTATTATAACAATTACACGAACTTAAATGTGAAGTCTAATATCATAACAAGTTCTCGAAATGTCCACCTTGTCTTTCAAGGCGATCTTGAAAGCAACGAAGTGTATTTCTAATAAATTCTGGCCTTATTCCATTACATGCAGTACGTATACGCTCTTTTAGTTCATTCAAGTTGCGTATTCGTACATTGTTGTAAATTTTACTTTTTAGGTAACCCCAAAGAAAATAGTCATTTGGAGATAATAGTATGGGACCAAATCTACCAATCTACCGTCTTTGAAATAAGTTATTTAAAAAATTCCTGATAGCGTTAGTAGAATGTGGCGGGGCCCCATCCATTTGGAACCAGGGTTCATCAACATTCATCATCTCAATTGATGGAATGATATGGTCTCTCAACAAATTCAAATATTTCACTGCAGTGAGGTTACCGTCAATAAAAAATGGGCCAATAAGTCTATCGCTTATTATTCCAATCCAGACATTAACTTTTTGAGGATACTGTGTTCGGGTCAGGTTTTGAGCGTGAGGATTAATGGATAGGAAACTTAATAATTTTTCATGGATAAATGTAGGGTACAGACCGAAAGTTCTGAGAGTTGACTTCAACGTTTATGATAAATGTAGCCTCATCAGTAAAAATTCTTTTATTTAAAATTTCTTGGTTATCATTTAACATGTTAAACATTATTTCACAAAACTCAATTCGTTTTAACTTATCCTCTTTGAAAAGCTCTTGATGATTTGATATTTTGTATGGCCTATATTTAAATTCTTTCAGAGTTTTGTATACTGAACTGTACGATACTCCAAAATGTTTAGCTACATCTAAAAGCGATCCTACAGACCGTTCCTCTACGTAACACAGGATATTTAATTTCATGTCTTCTGTTCGAACATGATTGGTTCTATTTCTTTTTTTGTGAGAATTTAAAACACAACCATCTTCTTGAAATTTTTTAAAAAAGTTCAGAATTGTTTTTGCACAAGGTATAGGCCTGTCTGGATAATTAACGGAAAACATGTCTCTAACTTGCCTTAAACTATTATTTTTCTGGTACCACATTACTATTGCCACCTTTTCATTTCTGTTGTATTTATCCATGATTTATAAATAAATTATCTATTTTTTAATAAAATGTATTTAATTTATGACTTATGTTTGAATAAAAATTCAGAAATATTAGACATAAAAAATGTTTTTCCCGTCATGGCAACCTGATTTAAAAATTAAGATATGCTATAATAATTCATCATTGGTGTATAACTGGTTGTCTACTATACAGTGACTATATCGCTAATGCATTGACAATTTTTTTTTTATCATTACACATAGGGAAAATGCTATGTGTAATGATAAAAAAAGAGCCCGGTATATGCATCATAAATACGAGTGTGTGATTATATAGTTATTGTTGTCAGTTAGATAATAATTATTTATGGGATGGTATGGTCTATATTTAAATTACAATTTGCTACATGACAGGTGGAAAATGAGAAAAATAAAACACAATGATGTATATCACTAATTATTTTTTATGTCCCTTGTTAAGAACAGCATGCAACATTTAAGCACATCATTTATACATGTGTTAACACTTGAAGAAAACACTATACACAGACAGATGCTGACGTTATTGGAGTATCATTAATTAGTTGAAACTGTTTGCTTTCCGTTGTACATTTTGTGCAGGTAGTAAAGTGAAGAAGATTGTAATAATATTGATGCCATACAGGAATTACCGTTGCTGGCATAAATAGAGCGTTTACTATTAAAATATGTAAAATATGCTTGTAATTGCGACTGTTATTTCCTTTTCGTTTAAATTTATATTATATTTTGAGTATCCCGCATAGTCAATTTAAATATTAAGTATTAAATGAGACACAAATATGTAATGCTGGTATATTTATAAAATGAAATAGTTTTGCTATTTTCTAGTATTCCAAAAAATAGAGTTTGTCAATTGTCTGGGTTATTTTAATTAATTGCACTGAATTTTCCCTATTATGTTCAGCAACCTCAAATCTCTCCAAATGTGAACTAATAAAGGGTTCTTCAATAAGGACGCTCGATTTTTAAATGTAAATAAAACAAGTTGTCTGTGAGATATCCACTCTTTTTACTTTCTTATACGTAGTATAAGGAAGTATTGTGATGATGAAAATTTTCGACCTCGAGATTTTTGCAGATGTCCACGTTTTGAGGTCCCCTGATACCAAAAAAGTGGTTTTTAAAAAATGTCTGTGTGTCTGTGTGTGTGTGTGTGTCTGTGTGTGACCACGATAGCGGTCAAACCGCTGCAGATATCAATTCCAAATTTTGTATTTATGAATATAATCTCCCTCTTGAGAACTGATTAGATTTTGAGCAAAATCGGCAGACCGGAAGTAGTAGTTTACTTCAGTGAAAAAATCGAATTTTGCAAATGTTTCGTCAATTACTAAGTTTAAACAAATTTATAAAGAATTTAAATGTACTCAAAATTAAATTTGAGAAAAATTGTTTTAATAAAGTTTTTCGAAATTCCTACCGGAAGTAGGTCTTTTACTCTTATCGAAAATCAGTTTTTTGCGAATATCTCGCAAGTCATGCTTTCTAGGCAAGTACATTAAGAGTATAAAAGTATTTAGAACATACTTTTAAATATCTTTTGTATAAAAAAAATTTCAAAATTCAGACCGGAAGTACCACTTTTACTCTTATCGAATAGCGATTTTTTGCAAATATGTCGTAAATTATGCATTCTATATATATTTATGAAGAGTACAAAAGTATTTAGAGTTGGATTTGGAATATTTTTTGTATAAATGAAATTTCAAAATTCGGACCGGAAGTAACACTTTCATACGTATAAGAAAGTCGTGTGGTGGCCACACCTCATTTTTTTTTATGTGAACGACAATTTGTGGCATTGGAATATTCAAATGTCCGCGTGGGTTTGCTTGGTAACACATATTCGGAAGAGTCAATTTTCGATGACTTTGTCGCATAAATCTGGCTGAATTTGTTGGATCGCATTCGTTATGTTGTTCCAAAAAAAGAAGTCTGAAAGTGTTAAATCACACGATCTCGGCGATCTAGTTCACGTCGCCTCCGCGCGAGATAACTATGCCCTCAAATCGCCCGTGCAGAATGTTCATAGTGGCTTGCACTGTGTGGTCTTGTTGAAGCAACATTTAATTGGTATCCATTACATCCAGTTTTGTCCACAAGAAATTGCTTATCATTGATCTTTATCGCTCGCCATGAACTGTTATGGCATTGCCATTTTTGTTTTGGAAGAAGTTGGACCGATGATTCCGCCAGACCAAATTCTCACCAAACAGTGATGAACTTGTTGTCGTCTCAACCCCGACAATTTTACTTGATTACACATGCATTCATAAATAGCCTCGTCAATAAAGATGATTGTTTTAGCAAAATTTGAATTAAATTCCGACCGCTCCAGAGCCCAATCATCGAACACACAGTCTATGGTCGTTTACCTTAAGCTGCTAGGTCAGTTGAATTTTATACTGGTGCAGACCCAAGTCTTGATGCAAAATTCGCCAAATTGAAGTGGAAGTAAGGACAAGTTTATGTGAACGACGAGAAATTGACTGTCTCAGATTTTCCCGTACATTTTCCTACACGTTGTTCAACGCTATAATCTTCCATAATGATTTGCCATACATTACTGAAAAATTCACACCAAATTTGGCAGATGCTGCTTTAAAAACATGGCTGCTTGTATCCTAACAAATTTATAGCGTCTCTATTGAAAGACATTTACATATATTATCTAAGCAACTACTTTTCTAGTGGGTTGATCAAGGTTATAATAATGTTACGTGCAGATAGTCAAGTCGTGCAGGCCTCGCAAAGAACAATACTATACTTTGTAAAATTATGAATATTTCCAACATTTGGTTAAGCTTCTTCAAAAAATAGAAGAACTACTTCTATTGCTCATATAAATCGTTGCTACCAGCAACTTTAATTTAAGCAGTTTAACCCTAGTCACAAAACTCACAAACTCAATATCTACAGAAACATTCACTATTAAATTTGGTTATGGTATTACGCAAATATGTTGCTACAGCCCCATGTTTCCGTTTTTTTTTTACTACCACAATAATCTATTAATTAGAGTTTTCTATTCTTCGCTTCTCAATATCATCCAGCACACATCAATGTTCGGAAACACAAAACATGTTAAGAACTTAACATCTTTTATTTTATATTATATTATTGTTTCTTGCTTTATTTATGAATGTTTTTCTTTATCTTTATGTGTTATTATATTTTTGTAATGTATGTTTTATTTTTGAACTTTTAAAATATATTGTCACTTAATGTATTTTGCCATACAAATATTGTGAGCATACTGATGCGGAGCTGGCTTCGGGCGTATACACTCTCAGCGGCCGAGTTTATTGTTTTCCGGCAGGGCTACATGACTGTACACCGAAGGCGAGGCAAGACCTCCTATGTATACGTACAGATGGCAGTGTCTGGCATGTGCGTATACATACCACATAGCTCCTCGAGCGATTCACATGTACAGGGTGGACCATCGTATAGCATATTCGCGAAAAACTATATTTCTAATCATCTTAGGAACTCGAATCTAGCGGTCAATAATCTACAGTGGAAGTACTACAAAATAGCTTTTCTATTTTTTCAAGTAGACGCTTGGTTGACAATGGTCGCTTTACCACAAACAACCCATTGTAAATCATAAATGGTGCAGCCGAAGAACTGCGGGTGCTTTTCATTTCAGAACCGAACTTAATAATTTATTTTTAACCTGGTTCGGTAAAATAAATTACGTTAGATGTTTAAATCAGTTTTATTTCAACTTTGGCTAATTGTACAATGTAACATTACATAAGGTGTTCAAAATGATGGCCCTCCTGTTCAATGCAGAGGCGTAAACGCCTCTTAAAATTAGCTTGGACAGTGACTGCGACATTTCGATTATTAAAATCAGCGATCGCATTAACAATCCTCTGCCTCATATCTTCCTGTGTTGTAGGCTTCTCCTGATACACACGTTCCCTTATGGCACCCCACAAGAAAAAATCGGGTGGTGTAAGATCCGGTGACCTCGCTGGCCAATGAATGGGACCACCTCTACCAATCCAATTTTCTCCAAACTGGAGGGTTATTCTTTTCGGGCGACTATGCTGAAGTGAGGGGGTGCTCCATCTTGTTGTAACCATAATCTAAATCTTTGATTGACTGGAACAACTTCATCCAGCAAACCGCTTAGTTCGTCCCGCAAAAAATTCCTGTACGTGTCTCCGTTCAAGTGACCATCAAAGAAAAATGGTCCCACGATTCGGTCGTTTACAACACCTCCCCAAACATTTAGAGACCAGCGGTTTTGAGCGTCTTGCTAGCGTATCCAGTGCGGATTCTGTGTTGCCCAATAATGTAAATTGTGTTTGTTCACCACACCATTATTTTTAAAACAACTCTCATCCGTAAAAACTACTCTATCGTAGAAATGTTCGTCATTTCTGATCTGTTCTTCAGCCCATTCGCAAAAAGCTACACGATTAACAAAGTCTCCACCATGCAATTCTTGATGAAGTTTCATGTGATAGGGATGATACTGCTGTTTTTTCAAAATCCGGAGCACACTACTTTTGCTGATTCCAGTCACAGTGCTGATTTGTCGGCTGCCAATGTGAGGATTGTTTTCAACTAAATTTAAAACTCTAGCTTGGTTAATTTCATTAGTGACTCTTTGATTTCTAAATACCTTTTTCTCAGGCTTAAAAGTTCCCCTTTCACGTAAAGAAGTCACTAATGATTTAAAACGCATGGCGTAAGTTTCAGCAGCCAGGACATCGTCCCTGTTAGATTCTCCGTAAACCAGTATCATTTCAGTCTTTTCTTCAAAAGAATATTGGAATGGCATCTTTGATTTTTGTTAGAAACACAAGCAACAACACAAAACTTCTGCACAACACAAATACTTCGAAGCGATTAAGAAACCAAGACCAAACTAAACGATAAGCGTCTTTCACCTAGCCTGAGAAGCGATCAGGGCCCCCCTCCCCAGCAGAAGCGCCCTCCGGTGGTGAGATTTGGAACTGGTGTGTACTACGGGGAGCGCTCATAAAGTTTTACGGTGTGTACTACGGGGAGTGCTCATAAAGTTTTACGGTGTGTACTACGGGTAGTGCTCATAAAGATTCCACCGGGGATCGAACTGCAGCGGAGGCAGATACAATACACAATTATGAATAATTTGAATCCTTAATTGCTTTAAATTACAATAAACTATTTACGATTTATTCAGTTATTATCCGAATTGAAATGCCAACTTTTGTATAATCAAAATCTCTATATCATGGAGGTGAGGCTGTTAAAAAAATCCGGATTGCTTTATTACTTTGATACGCTATCAAAGTCAACTTTCACATTGATTATATTTTAGAAAAAATGATTCGGCCATTTTGTAGATTGGAAATTTAAGATTATGACTTCTAATTTTCAGATTTTTTTGACAACTAAGAAAAGGTTTAATCTTAAATATGCTATAAGATGGTCCACCTTGTATATATGCTGTATATCTTATGTTCGATGCAGAGCGGCCCCGAAATATCGGCGCACACTGAAAATAAATAAATGTATATTTGAACTGAAATTGCGTTTTATTTATGGTACTTTCAAAATAGGAAGTTTCCTTAGCAAAACACATCCGAATCATTTTGCAGAAATACATCAAGATTTACTTTGTTGTTGACACATTGCTAATTTTGATGTTCAATCGATATATTTATCGAGTCTTCTCTACATTCACAGTTTCCTCTTAAAAAATACTGTTTTCGTGGATAGTCTTCATTTCCATTATATCTTCTATAACTGCTAACGATTGTTTACTAACATATTTTTTGATTCGATACTGTAAATGGATGCTCTCTCTGATATAAGTTTCGACGCATATTAAGTTATTTATAAGAAAAGATTATAATACCACTTCTACACGGAAAATTAGCCATCATGAAAATTTTTGTTAAGGTACTGGATCAAGAAAGTGCTGGTTTTAAATACTTTCGAGAAATGCTCCAAAAAATCACAGAAGAGAAACTGAAAAACGGTATTTTTGTTGGACCACAGATACGAGAAATTAGAAAAATCTTTTAATTAAAAACGCAATAAGATCTAATCTCATTGCTAAATCAAAAGTTGAAATTTGTTGGACAGTCTTATTTAACTATTGGAAATAGTCCAGATTAGGGGAATTCACACTAATTGTTTTATTTCATGACTAAGTGATATTTTTGTTCCCCTTTTAATAAAAATCTCGATATTTTCTTTGTATTGCATATTTACAGAATACAATACTTATCAAATATCATCTTAACGCCATTAAGTCAATTATAAGGGGTGCTAATGAAATGCACTTACCTGCATATGCTATTCAACTTTCGTATAAAAAAGAGATGTTATTAATGTCTATTTTCAAAATTTCATATTGTAATTTTGTATATTCTGTATCTCTATACATATACATAGAAGTACCAATGCATATTGCTTGTCTACATGTTTATTGTGAACATTCACAAATGGTGACATGAACACCAGGCCCCGCACGAGCCTGTTATTTTGTAAATGTTCTTCATTGAATTGTGTGGGTTATTATGTGGGGTCCATCCATTACTTCTGTATGTTGACTTTATTTAAAATTTACCATGCCCTTACCAGCATAACTAAGGTTTGTTTTATTAACGGTCGGTTTTATTTTTCTACTCTAAGTATCGTAAACTTAGTATATCTATGTTCGACCAATTCAAAAAATTATAATCTTCGAAAAATAATAATATTAAGCAAATTTACCGGGATGACAAAATTGTCTTAAAATTAATTAGTAATTTATAGTTTCTTGAATGTGGTTTATTGAAAAAAATATTTAAAAATGCCACCACGCACAATTTTACCACTAGTCTCAGGTTTGATTTTTACAAATATTGTATGTTTAAGATTTATAGGTTAATTTTTAAAACAGTCGACTTACGACATTCAAAAAATTATTTAAAACTAAATTTTAGCGTCTAGAATAACAGTGCTATTAATCATAGTAGTTTATAGAAATTTATATCGTTTCACTGGTCACTTTTTGGATTAAAAGTTACTTTTAGTAACTGAAATTATTGCCTTTTATGAGTTTCTTAATTTATTTGCCTGTCATACAGTAAACGTTTAGACGGACAGAATATATAGCCTTAATATTCTGTAAACAATAATGAGATAGTAGTAATACATTTCTAATATAAATATAACTTACAAAACTAATGTCGCAACGACAAATTCTGTTAATATATTGAGTAGGCTTACAAATATGTATATATTGTAAGGACATTTATAATTTAATAATTTTTATATATCGTTGGTGTGTATGTTAGTGATCGTGTAATTTCCGAACGACTTGACGGATTGAGGTTATATTTACACAATAAATATATTTGTTTTGTCAAGACGATGGTTCATAACTATGCTAGGATCCGATAGGTGGCGTCATAGTTAATTTATTAACAAATTCTATATTTATGGACCAAAATAACTCTAGTCCCAAAAAGAACATTTTAATTTGACCCTATAGGTGGCATACTCAACAAGAAAAATTTACTCATTGGCGCAGTTATAATGAGTGCATGGCAAGCTTTCGTTAAAGACTCATCGACAGGATTAAACTCCTACTGGTAAAGCTAGGTTTGAATAAAAACTTATATAAATTGCCAGATAATAGTGTAATTATTATGGATAATGCATTATACTGTTCACGTCAAACGGAAAGGCTGCTTTCCTAGAAAAAAGCATGACAGATGGATTAATGGATGATATCAAAGAAGTATTTGTTATTTGTGTTGGAAATAGCGACAATGAAGGTGATTTATTATTGTCCAGGGAGTCAGTATACTTTCATAATAAATTTAAAAAGCAGTTTATATTTTACTTTAAATGTTATAATCAAAGCTGATATAAATATAAATAATTTACTATGTATGGCATATTAGTTTCATATTGAAAAGAAAATTTTAAGAAATTTTTGTATGCTCGGGTTTACTAGAATAGGTTCAGTCAAATATTACATTCAATTCCAATTTGGAATAGATTTTACATATTAACCCAAAAAGTCACTTTATATTGTCGCTGAATAATTGCTATACTGAATTGTTTCATATGATAACTAGGTAAAGGATTTGATTAATTAAACGTTTAGCAATTAGCAACAGTACTGGACGCAAGAACAGAGTAATTCGCCCGGTAGCACAGTCCGCATCCAGTAAGCCCAGGGTCGTTCAATATTTATTATTGTAATTGAATTTATACCACTAATAATTGAATTAACAAAGAGTGAATAAATGCGTATATTTAATTTAATGACAAAACTCACCTACCTTAATCTTAAGTCTTACAATTCCTCAATCAGAAGTTCCTCAGGCAACCGGTGTTGATTCTTTTAGATGGCTAATTGTTTACATGAATGATCTTGTGATTATGCATGAAGTTATTATTGGACGCCACCTATTTTGACTTGAATCGTTATTTTTTTTTATTTTATTTATTATCACTAGAATTAGCACATCGTGGCTCCAGGTATATTAGTGAATTAAAATAGGAAACAGTCACTGAGCTTTCGAGTCGCCTCAAGGAACGAGGATTAATTAATTTAAAACACAAGTGTCGTAAACTTAACAATATTTATTACCTAAGACAATTTAAAGCAAAGTACAATAAACATTTAACACCAATACATTGATGTTTCACTTCCACATTTTACATTAGATTAAACAATCCCTAATTTAATACTCTGGCCAGATAAAATAAATTGTGGTTACACAAAGATGAACACAAATAACATATGACAATATCTTGGTTGCAAATACAAATGGTAAATTAAAATCGGATATTAACTCTTGAACAAAATGCAACAACTAATGTATGAATGAATTTGACAAAGTGAATAATTCGTACTGGAACTTTTAAAAGATTAACTTAAAGTTACGATAACATAGGCAATAGTACAAAGATTCTAACAATGAACTCGAAATTTCAGATTAATACTATTGTTTACAGTAGTGTAATGATTCCAACAACAACGTGAACAGAAAGATACAGATTAATCCTATTTTAACTGTTATCCGACGGACTAAATATTAGTTTTATGGATACCAAACCCGAAGGAATGGCCTTGGGTTTTATTCTACCGACGGTAAAATAATCTTTAAGCGCTCTGAGACATAATTGATGCTTAATTACCTTGAAGTGTGCGGAGACGCTAATAATCGTTGTTGGTGAATGTGCGACGGGTCGATGACTTTCCCCCGAGAACGTGATGGATTTCTTCGGTAGTTTGACGGGAAAGAGAATCCAACGGGTCAGTATCCAGATTGCTTTAAATTCCCCTAAGGTGAATTATCGTGATCTGCCGAATCTTCTTTCAGACTGGACTAATGATCGTTTGATAATTTTAAACTCACTATGCACGTTAAATCGTCACTTGACTAGCTTTAACACTGCTATAATACGTATACTGTGATAGCAATCTTGAAGTTACTACTGGATTATGCGTCAAACATCTAGTGGTAGTCACCGACCGTCAATGGTCTATATTTAAAATTACTTCGAGATGTCGACTGTCACTTGGCGGATAACAAAAATTAATCATCATTTTTAAGCGGTCTTGCTTTTTTATTCGTACTGTTGGAGAGGGGTGAAACACGCCTGTTTGTGGATTCTAGAAGGTTCTCGACTTCTCCAAGAAGGAATTTTTGCACACGACGCATACGATGTAATAGAAGTATTCAATTTTTCGGTCTTCACGAAATTTCAGATAAAGGACTATTGATAAAAACATGCATATTCGTGACGCCGAACCTTTTAGCTATCGTCGTCATACAAAAGGGTATTTAAGAAAAATTGTTGTACGTGACTCTAATATTTGCTTTATAAGAAGAATTTTACTTTAGATTATAAATGTTGTTATTCAGATGTTATTTTTAAGAAATGTTAAATGTAGAAGTTATTTTAACAGAAATTGATACGTAGTTGAAAAAAAAATGTAAAGAACTGTTTATTCAAGAAGGTTAAACAAGCTTAGCTGTAGAATTGTAATACATATTTAAGTTTTGAATATATTTTGCGTAGTGAAAATAATAAATAGTATACAGTATGAGCCAAAAGAATAATATTATAATTAATTTGGAATTCTTAAGTAATTAAATAATTGCTCATTTAAGTAATCAGATATTATTTAACATTTTAAAATTATATTAGTCAGAAGTGCCAAAAGCACGCAACAATATTAATATAAATACTTACGAGAAAAAAATTAAAAATAACATTGTTGATAAATTATTAAATTTTCAAATGTTTATATGTCATTGTTTACCACATATTAATCACACAAAGTGTTTAATCAATCCTAATTTAATGTGTAGATGGTGTAGAATCACCAAATTAGAATCCACTAACGGCTCAAATTTTATATTAAATTATCCAGGAACAATGCTCCTGGCTACAATTCTTTTATTTGGTAATGATGCTCGGCTGATACTGAATTGCTCGGCTATCCCATAATTACAAAAAACAACAATATTTTATAAATCTTTCTTGCAATCCAAGTAATAAGGAAATAACCTTAAGGTCACCACAGATTTGCCAAAGATGTTTTAAATATTGAAAGAGATTTAATATAGTTAACATATTGTCATACGTTTCTCTTGTGTTTGGGGAATGAGCCATTGGATTTGACAGTGCCGGATCTAGGAAATTTCTTAGGGGGGCAAGTCAACCCCATGCCGCCCCTGTAGCTATTTTTCACTATTTAATGCAGTAGTCAATAAAAGGAAAATGTCTTTTTTAATGGTGTGCCAAACTTAATTTATTAAAATAAAAACACATATTTTTCACTTAACATTACTATAACACATTAAAAGTAAAGCCACCACTATCCTCTGGCACAAGCAATGATGGTCTTCGCAGCTACCTTTCATTATGCTTTAGAAAATGTGTTATGTGCAGATATTTTTACAAAATTTTCCTTGAGTTTTTTTCGGAAAATGAGTTAATAGCTTCTTAATAATTTATTGAATTAGGCTCTTGGCTTTCTAGAGACAGTATTGCGAGGTTTCTCAATCTGTCTTGAGTCATTGTTGGTGTGAGATAGTTTTTAATTATCTCCAGTTTGCTTGGGAATCAGTTTAATCTCTTTTTTGGATTAGGTTTAGAAGATCAAGTTGATTCAGTTTTTTCAAAATTAACTGTTGAATTCTGTAACTGGTCACGAAGAACTAGGATTTCAGTAGGGAACTCATCCTTACTTATATCTTCAAGATATTTACTAGCTAAGTTTGTAGCACACGTTTTCAACTTCTTGTCATTCAAGATTTTCAAATCTTTACAATTTAGAAAAGAAAATTGTTGAGTACACTTATGTTCTGCATTCTATATTTCAACTAGATCAATATCACATCGATTACTTCCTTCATGCTGTGCTAAAAACTTTCTTCTACAGAGAAACTTTTTTCTTCATCTTGCACCATCTCTCCAGGCATTATTTTTGGGATTCTGCGAGTTTCCACAGTTAGCTCTACTTCAATTTTTTGCGTTATTTCTTTGGATATCTTTGTCCATTCATTTATTTCGTTTCTCTGCCTTTTTATAGTTCTGGTGAGATTTTCCAACATATTGCAGTGACCTTGAGTTTGGTGGTAAATCATAAATAGGTATAATCAAGATCACTTCAAGATTTAATTTAATTAATTGTTATTTTATTTGTTTTATCATGATGTGTATATAAATATTCATTAAGTCAATATTTTGGCAAATTTAATTTTTATTTACGTAAAATAATATGAGAATGTTATTATAATTTTTATAAAAACTATAATATTAGAATAAGCATAAAATGTTACGTGAATTATAACAAGAAAGTGTTTCCCGCACGAAGAATACTGTGACTCGGAGAGATCGACCGTTTGGCCCGGCGAAAATAATATCCTTCGCTAGATGCATTAGACGAGTCATGAATGTGTCAACAAGTTGATATTTACATGTTTGTTTACCTTTTTGAAATATTACTAATGCACTGCTTTCCCGGGTGGTGCAGCACTGCAGCTATGTATTTCTGGAGGTGGTATCGGTATCGTACCGAAGACAACCGGACGTTTTTGTGAAGAAAAATATCCATATAAGTCCGGAACCGATGAGAAAACGAGACTTCCCAGCTGGTGAAAACCGCTAACAGGAAAAGTCTGAAGTAGGTGGAAACCTCTTCTTCCTCTTAAAATGTTATATTAACTTAGAAGTTTATTCATGAATCTGAACTTAGAATAATTTTTAAAGAGATTTTACGACACATATAAATTTTTCAACAAGAATTAGAACTTGTAATATTTTCGTAATAATTTTACTGTACTTATAGAATTTTCCAACCGAAGTGGAACTTCGAATGATTTTTATGAATTAGATATCATTTTAATTCGGAGTTTGGTTTACATTGAGACTTGTAATTATTTTTGGAAATAATTATTTATGTTCGGAACAAGTTTATTTGATTAGAACTTTAATTTTTTTTTTATTTTTGTAGAATGTTTTGTTTTATATGCAGGGTTATTACACCGTGCGTTATGATAAAGCATTTTAGTGTCTGTAACGATCAAATTGAATAGCACAATCATTTTATTTTATATAAACACTTTGCGTTTTAATAAAAATTTTCTTTACTATTTTATGTACAAGATTAGAAGATTTGTAGTTAATAATTTTGTTTTATGTATATATAGGATAATTAAACTGTGATCAAGTTTTTTAAATAAATATATATTTGAGATGGATGAGTTTGAGACGCTGTACGAAGAGTTAAGGTGATTTAATAATGTTTATTATAAATGTGTATATAGTGTTGTACAAATTTTCTTGAGTGGTGTTTTGTATTGGAATCTCAGAGCGAGGTAAAGTTTTATTTTATATATCTATATATTTTTTTTATATATCAATTATATTTTATTGTGTTTGTGTATTTGATCTTGACGTGTTGGGTAATAGATCAGGGATGTGTGCGATGAATTAAGTAGAAGTTTAATTCATACCATGGAGTCCTGGTGAATCCTTAAAGCACGAATTAGTCTTGGTGGTACTGTTTTGGGAGCGAGCAAAGGCGCCAGGCAGAACTAATCAGGGCTGAGTTAATTAGTTAAATGCACAAAGACATTTTTTATATTACAATTAAATTAATATATATATACCTTAAGGGGTGAGCACATGGTAGTGTATGTTCGGGTTGTGTCCAACGAGTTGAAAACGGTCATACTCGTAGGGTGGAACTTTGGGGTACCTACCAGTGTGGATTTGCTTTCTGATGGTACTGTCTTGGGAGCGAGCAAAGGCGCCAGGCAGGACTAATTAGGGCAAAGCCATTTCCTTAATGTTTATATTCTCATAAATGATAAATCACATTTATTTTAAAATATAAATTTGTACTCGATGTTATCCTTTCATTAATTATAATTTCTTTATTGTTTTGACTATTTGATCATGACATGTATGATTTTATATGATGTTTTGAAATATTTAAATTTTTGTGAATATATTTGTGTAATTTTAAATCTTTCTTTCTTTAATATTTTTTTTAATAAACTAGATTATAAGGTTTATCTTGTATTTTATTTTCTTTACCTGACTTGGTAATAACTGAAGAGCATTCAATTTGATTGGAGAGTTTATCTATATTTTCTGCCCCTGAGAGAAAATTTTCTTTAATCATTTAAAAACTGAGCTAGTTAAATGTAAAATTGCTTAACCTACTATTTTGCAGAAAATTTGTTGAATCTTAGTCTAGCATAAGGCCTAGCACTAAGATGTATGCCTGATTCTGCTTTTATTTACAGATTGAATAATTTAAATTATTTTATATAAATCTCAAATTGCAAGAGTCACAGCAATATGTATTGTTTTTAACAATATTATGTTATGTTTCTGTATGTTCTTGTTAACTTTGTTAATTTCCTTTAAGATATTTGTTCAAGTAACCAAATACTAAATAAATAGGAAATATTTTAATGTACGATTGAGATAGGCGGCATCGGATTTTGTTTCTGGTGTATAGATTTCTTCTTGGTTCAACTCAGTGAGAGCGCTGACTACTCCTTGAAAGTCCTTTTTACAAGAGCATGTACAACCTCAGACCATCGACTATCAACGGTTTCTTTTAAATTCGTTTTTGTGTGCTTCTTCATGACTTCCCACCATTATGGTGATGAAACAAAATAAGTTTATAATCTCTAGATTACTCCAAATACGTTCGCTGTTAAAGGAAAAGTTGATGCTGTATGTAGTCCCACCAGATTCAAGGAGTGGGCTGTGCACAGGACAAATGTTGCTAATAGGTTGATATATTTTTATAGCACTATGAAATTATAAAAAAAGATCAATTTTTAAATTCTATTTTGCCGTCCTCCAGACACGCCGCCCGGGGAGTTGCCCCTTTTTGCCCCCCCCCATCAATTCGGTGCTGAGAATTAATGGTTTCGAGTTACCATTATAAAGTAAAACGGCTATGAGTCATGTTTTCGACGAGTCGATAAACAATCGATATTCTGCAGGGTTATATTCAATACTCATTTCATACAAAAGTTGATTTACATCAGTACAGTAACAAAAATTTTGTTCAACTTTGTAAAATGAGCTGAATTTTTTGTGACGATTCTGCAATACAGAGATTCTTGTAGTGAAATGTAAAAGACTCTATTCTTTTAATCGAGTTCCCAAAATTTGTGATTTTTCTTTGGTTAGACCCAAATCCAGTATCAAATCACTCAAAACTCATTGAGTAATGAGATGTGGTTCGTCAGAAGGAAGATACGTCAGATCACTTGAAAATGACACATTCAAAACATTGTTTGTATCTTCCTCATCCGCGGAATTTGCAGAAGAATTTGAATTCATTGGAGTTGGAAGGTCACAATCAGTTCGTTTCAACGGTTTGCTTACAGATGAAATGTCTAGATACATTATTTTGTGTTTATTTCTTCTTGAAAACCCTTCAAGTTTTATAACAGTAACAGTCGTTGAAGTAATTTGCTGGTTCAGGCCAAATCATTGGCCTTTCTTACAAGACTTCAGAAGAAATCTTGTTTTTGTTCCGGTGAGGTAATTTGAAATAACCCGAAATGCAGCATATATGTGGTACCCATGTTTTGTCTTGATTTTTAATTTTGAAGCCAAAATATTGTTCGTAACATCTTTGAATTAATTCAATTAAAGGCTTCTTTTGCGATTTTGTAACATATAATCCACAAACATAACAAGAACTGTCCGGAGAATTTTTACAGTCATTTGCACGGTTCACAGTGGGGCAGAAAGCCCTGAAAGTTGGCATCAATTCAACCGCTTAAGCAAGAACGCTGAATTTTGGTACATTGATTCTTATTGACAAAAGTAGCATTTGTATAAAATTTCATAAGAATATTAAGCATACGCCCGAAGTTATCGCACCTCACGTGATTTCCTTAAACCGGTCACACATATAAATTGTAGCGTGGTGGTGTATATATTTTCATAAACGTTAATAAAAGTAAATAAAGCAAGTGTATGTTCTCTATATATTATTTATTAAGTAAAACACATAATAACTTAAACATAATTTTTCTTTCCAAATGTTTGCAAAATTTTTTACTTAAAAATTAACAAACGTCATCTTCAGAATAGAAAGTTTCATCGTCTTCAATACTGTCTTCGTCGTCATCATCATTATCATCACCGTCGGCGTCAACTTGACCAGATGGTGATTTTAAGAGCTCTAATACCTCTTTGGGTAGAGCTTGCAGATTTTTCTTTGGACTTTTTCTTTTGTCCACCACCACATGATCTGAGCTTAGCAAAAGCATATTAAAAGTGTCATATTTTTTTCTCTGCCGCACTTTATTGAGTTGTGTTCCCTAAACCTTTTGAAGTCCTTGTTCCGTGCTTCTTAGAAGTTTGTGATTGTCCCGCTGCCTTAAGACTCATTTGTGCGGCATAACTTAAAACAGCATTAGAAGTGGATTCCCTAAGTAACATTGTCTTTAGCCGCTTAGTTTGTTCTGCACCAGTTTCGAAAATAACTTGAAGGCGACCTCTACGTTACCGTTGCCGTTTTTCTGAAAGAAATGATATTGATGTATTCAGCCAATCTTTATTTTGTAAAAGAAACCTTTCCTTCGTTCTAGAGGTCTTCGTCCAAGGTGCTCTAAACTGTAAGCTAAAGTTTTATTTAAAACTTTTACATCCTCTTCCCGACAATTAGTTCGAATTTTCATTTCTTCTTGCAAAAACTTCAACCTTTCTTCATTTTCAGTATTGGTGCAACTTGTTATGATGTCGAATAGTTCCTGTCGACTTAAAAAAGTTTAGTTGAGGCCGTTCCTGTAAATAAAAATGAATAAATAGTTACATATCTAAAATTGTGTTAACTTTCGCAAAATACAATATCTGCAAAAAATTTAAATATTCTCAAAATGTGCAAAAATGTGCAAGAAATGTTAACGCATGAATAATATATAAAGTCCAATTATTAATGTAACACTAAAACTTAAACGTGATCTAACTTGATACATAACTATTTTCATGCATAGTTTTTGCAAATATGTACAACTCAGTACATAAGCCATTATTTATAACATTTTATATAATCTAAATGATTTTTATGGCAATAAATGTTTGTGATCTATAAATACATACCTGATATTGAAGGCTCCATAGCAAAAAACTCAAATATTATAAAAAGTTTTACTACAATAAATTCACAAACACAGGGCAATTATAACACAATTACGTAAACGTCTACATTCTTAAGCAGTTAGCGAGAACTAGACCTCTGTACAGTTGAGTACAGGTACATTTAAAATACCTCCAATCCTGCTTTCTAATGCATAAGATAGTTGTAATTAAGAAAATAACTCTATAGAGGATAAACACGACATTTCATGTTTCGATTTTTTGCCAGGTAGAAACGGTTTCTGCCCCACTGTGCGGTTTTCCAGTCCTGAAAATCATACGTAACATAACTTTTGGAACACTGCTTCAAACTTTTTTAACCAAGTGACAATTCAGTGACATTTCGTTTGTCCCTTGCCAGACCGCGTCAACAACAAATGAATCATTACGCCGACTGCAACCATCATATATGCACGTATCGATTCCAGAAGTTTCCATTTTAGTATATTGAAGAAGACTAATATATTAGAATTCTCTACATCTCTCTGGAATGCGTGACGTCGTATCCTTTGTAGTTGTCACTGCCCTTCACGGTATAGCCTCGAACATGCTCGAGTTTGTTACAATACTTTTTTAATTTTAAATTTTACGTTAATATTCGTGAAAACAGATAAAGAAATTATTTTGAAAATGTGACGTGATACCTATCCTATGTTAGAATACAGTTTTATGTTCAAAACAATGCAAAATACTAAAATTTTAGATTGTTAAGTCAGCTATGAAAATCGTGTCGGCCAGTGTTATGTTATAAATTCTTTTCATAATTCAAATGATCAGATGAGCTGAAGTAAAATTGCACATCTTTATTACTAATTTATGGATACACTAAGCAATATACTGCTCAAAATTCTTGCAAATATACAAGGCACACTCGGCACACTTAACAAATATCTAAAATGAAAAAGAGAAAAAAGGAAGCGTTTCTAAGCTTTTCATGTTGTGGTACACGTTCATACCTACATTATGTATATATATACTTATAAATAAAGCGCCAGATAAAGAAAACTACGTACCATTGTGGCATATACAGATGTGGTATTTAACTGTTCCGAAAAGGCAAAGATAAATTGCCGTTCATATGAAGACGTAGAGCTTCGCTGATTGGCGCAAATTATGTAAACGAGCCAAAGAGACCATTCGTCATCAACTGTCGGCGCATCAGCAGTCGACAAACAGAAGGAAAAATAATGAAAAGGAACGACCGACGAAGGAGATGTGAGGCAGACGAAAAGAAAAGAGACAGGATGGAAATAAAAACGTTCTACCGTGCATTAAATCATAAAACCTAATGAATGATTACTTGTACTCGGTTAATTTAGTGCAGCGTTTGAGGTTGACGTACAGATATAAATGTGGTCCCCTTAAATTAATTAGAATATATTTCCTTCATAAAACAGCGAGGAAATGAAGCGTGAAAGAGTACACAGATGATAAATTATTTGAAATATATAAAATTGCTTTAAATACCCTCATTTATGAATATCTTAAAACGGCTACCGGATCATTGAATGGAATGTAACTAGAGAATATAATCCCGGGATTAGACTATGAGGTTTCTAATTGGGCTCAAATGAAAAAAAAAACTTAAGTGATTTCTTAAAAATTATTTATTAACATTGTTGCACAACACAATACACATAAAATAAGGAACAAAAAAGACAATACAAAAAACTATTTAGAATTTCGAAAATACAATCGCAAAAATATCAAAGCATCCAATGTTTCGCTAACTCTGTTTTGTTAACTCTTGGTATGTGTGTTATTGCTCAGAAAGGAAGGACCGCAGAATTTTCAACTCTGGCGAATGGTATGTAATTCTAAATAACATGCGTTGAGATGTTGAAATGAAGATTAAATTCATGCACTGAAATGATATTTCTACTAATTGCGCCCAAAATAGCTATTTCATCATTAATCATTATTTTATACCAATTAGTACCATTTCTGACGACAAATCGCCATATCTCAGAAACAGTCAAAAATCATCTAATACATTGATTTCATTTTAATCAGTTCTTAACAATGATCTAATAATATAGAACTACTAGATGTACTGTAGAGAGAGAGGAATTGACCTCTACATACAAAGGAGACAGATATACAAAACCGTTAGTTGTGGGCAATACAAGGCGCTATTAGGCATGGTTTTGTATATAAACTTTCTCAATTTTGTTGATTTATACATATTTATTTGTCTTTTTGGTCACTTGGATTATGTATTTTATTAATAGATTTCTTCTAGTATTAATTTTATTTCATACACCACTGACTTAATATTTGTTTAAAGAAATACGAGTATAAAGACAACTGTGCATTCATGATGATTCAATAATAGTATATTATGACACTAGTGCATAATCAAGCTTTTAAAGCACGAGTAACGAGTTTAAAGCCACGACGCGAAGCGGAGTGGCTTTAACGTTACGAGTTGTAAAAAGTTGTTAAAAGTTGTAGCAATTTGTGGAGTGTTTGGTAGTTGCAGAAGAAGCGAAATGTGTAATCTGGTTATGAGTGATATAAGAAAAGAAGGATTTGCCCTGCCCTGATAATTTGTATTCGTCCGTCAAAAACAGAAAAAGGCCGGACGTTTGCTGTAGTAGATAATTCCAACATAAAGTATGCCGAGATATTTAATAAATATCTTGCACTACGTCCAAAGCATATCAGTACAGATCGAGTTTTCTTAAAATATTCTCAAGGACTATGTATAAAACAAGTTGTTGGGATTAATACCTTTGGAAAGTGCCCTTCCATTATAGCACGTTATCTAAATTTCATAAACGCTCATAAATACACAGGTCATGCCTTCAGACGAACATCTGCCACGATTATGGCTAATGGAGGGATGAATGTCGATGAGTTGAAACGCCAAGTGGGTTGGAAATCCTCATCGACAGCGAGTGGGTATATTGAAGAGTTTATCACAAACAAATTAGGCGTTTCAAAATTAATTGCTGGAGCTGTTCAGAAAGGAGGCAATATTGGATCTGACACATTTGTTAACACTGATAAGAACGTTGAAAATACACAAATAAGCAATGCTGCAAGTCACATACAATAACGAATAATCAAAATTGTACGTTTAATATTCATTTAAAATAATTTTTCCGTTCATGTTACATGTTTTGAAATAAAATTGACCATAATTGTTGATTAATTTGATAGTTTACAATAAAATAATAATGTGTTATACGATATTAAATGCGGTACAAACCAAATAAACCAAATCAATAATTCCAATACATATTATCGAGTGACATGTACCTATATGTCATTTGACATTTCCTGACATTCTTAATAAAATACATGATTTGTAGATTTAATATAAAAATTTTTAGTTTTCCATCTAATCAAGTACTATGCAAGCAGTGGATAATTTCTACTAAACGAAAGGATTTTAAGCCATCAAAATATTCAAGATTGTGTTCAGAGCATTTTGCTCCTGAAGATTTTGTTATAAGTTATAGAAGAAAATATTTGGCCCAAATTGCAATTCCAAGTATTTTCAATTTTACTGTTTACTTGAGAAAAGTTCCCTGTAATAGCAGATCTCAACGATTAAAAATTACTGATGCACCAAGCAAAGAACTGTTAAAGTAAGATTTGTATTTGTAGTTATTATTCTACCTAGATATTTTTAATGTTCTATTTACCTTATAGCTCAGAATCTCCAAATGTAACTAATGTTGAAGTATTTGAATTAGTCACAGAAAAAACACCTCATGAAATAATACAAGTTGTTATTCTAGCTTTATGTATTTTTAATATTCCTTTCTCCATTTTTCTTCAATCACATATTTACCACTCACGAATTTGTTAATCCATATTAATTATATGTACATATATTTTAATAAAAAATTAAGCATTAATTGTCTTTTATTTTGAGTATATCAGAAGTTGTAAGGAACACCTAAGAAAAGCTGTCAGTTTCTATATTTATTTTTTCAGAACGTAATATTTTGAAAAATTCTAGTGGTCATTCAAAATTTCCAACTGATATCTGTAGTGATTTTTAAAATATTTTTTCTAGTACTACTGTTTTAAATAAAAACTGAATGATCATGAAACATGCTAAAATAGGTATTATTAGAAGAACAAAATCATACAGTTATCTCATAGTCATTAAAAGTCATATTTATTTAATTTTCTTTCCTTAATGAAGAATGACAACTAGCATAGATACCTTTAAAATGTTATTAAACAGAATATATTTAATACCATATTAATAATATATATTTAATCATTTATCTTTTTGATTATTAAAGTTGCAATACCTTTACTTTCCTCTTAATATAGCATATTTTTAACAAAATAATACTTTTAAATATTATAAGCCATTATAAGCTATAGCAACATATTTGAATTTTGCCCACATAGAACTGTCAATTTCGTCCATCCTTGTGAAACTTTCGACGCTCATATATTTTCTTTCTTTCTCTTATGGTGTGGGTCACTTCCTAATAAGCAAAACATAGTGTACAGTGCATCTAGTAGTATAATAGTATTAGATCATTGGTTCTTAAAGATCTATTATATAATGTACAAAAATGTATGGCATTCCATTTAAAAAAAAACTACGTTTTATTAGCTTGTTGTTGTCGAACACTCTGTACAATGATAATACTTTTTACATTGTAGAGCTGATGATTAAACGTATTCCCATTTATACTGAGTGTTATACCGATTAGTTATGGAATTTATAATTTGACTCAAATGGCTACAGTTTTAAAGTAGATTTTCAATAGATTGACAACTAAACTTATAAATTTAGGTTGGCATGTTATCAAGTGTTTGATAATCAGCAAGTGGGATATTCGCAAACTATTATTTGTTAGTAGATTTTTATGCATGTCGGATAATGCATTTTAAAGTTTTAGTAAAAATTACATAATTGTAAATAGAAAATATAGTAGTAGTTATTTTCGACTAATTTTAGGTACAGTATGTGTAATGCAAGTCATATTTTTAAATTAATAAGTTAATATATAGTATTCTATAACTTTTATATTTTCCACATACCCAAGAGAGTAGGTATTTTTAAATATGTAGTAAATATTTAGTACTCGGTAATAGCCCATCTTGTCAACTTACTTTTACAGTAGATTTTCAATGGATTGACAACTAATGTTATAAATCTAGGTTGGTATGTTATCAAGTGTTTGATACTCAGCAAGTGGGACATTCGCAAACTATTGTTTGTTAGTAGATTTTAAGTTTGTCGGATAATGCATTTTAAAGTTTTAGTAAAAATTACATAATTGTAAATAGAAAATATAGCAGTAGTTATTTTCGACTAATTTTAGGTACAGTATATGTACTTCAAGGCATATTTATAAATTAATAAGTTTATTGTACTTATTCTATAACATTTACATTTTCCACAGACGCAAGAGAGTAGGTATTTTTAAATAGTAAATATTTAGTCCTCTTCACTGGCATGTGAATATAATTCCGTTTAATTCTTTTTAGAATTTCTGAGCTGGACATTTTAAAGAACAAGTTTAGAAATATCTCTACAAACATTAAAGTTTTTTTTTTTAAGTTGAACACCATATCCCAGAAATAGTTAAAAATCAGTTCATATAAATTCATGATCATTTAATCAACTCAACTTAAATTATCATAATGTCTAATCAAATGCATAGTGTTCTATTTAAAAATAGAGGAATTTGTTTTATTTCCTAGTTCTCGAGCAGCCTTTATAAATAAAAATATGTTTTGATTATACAACATTATCAACAATTTCGGTATAAACATTTTTCTGAAGTCTGTAGTATTAGAAAAAAATAAACGACTTTGTCATTTCCCAGTGATTGCACGTTTATAGTTTTTGTTGTACTTTTTTGCTTTCTAAATAATTTTTACGAAATCAAGTGTATAAATACATGTCATAAAATTGAATTGATTGTTTCTATATTATTATTATTACATGTAACACTGACGAGGTTAATACATCAATTAACTAATTATAGGGTAATTGTAATAAATGACACATATCTAATAGCTTAATCTGACCGGCATTTTAAAGTTATGTTTTCCAACAATCTGGAAATTAATTTTACCACCCTTATATTATGATTAAAATAAGTATAACGTATCGCAGAGATACCAGTATAATATGCATGATAAATTTGTTTCTCAGACTTTAAGAATTGTCCAACTGTTTTCTTATATATTAAATATAATTAATGTTGTTGTCGGACATGCATGTCATAATCTGATCTTTTGTATTGAGCGCGCTTAGAACTACCTGCAGCTAATGAATCACTCTCCCATGAAGGTTTCACATATTTACGATGTTTTATCCAACTAATTTTTAACAGGAATATCTGGTAATTACATTTAAGTTAATGGTAGAGTTTTACGCTTCTGTAATTCCGTATATACGGCAAGAATTATGATCAAAAACTTGTATAATATTATATAAAATATTCTTGTATCGTACAATAATAATTATTCAAAAGATAAAAAGCAATTTTTTATAAAGTTATTTATCTGCTTTGTACCGGGTGCCCCAAGATTCACTGCCACCGCTAAAATGGATCTTATTTATAATGAAAAAAGAATCAAATTTTCTGTAAAGTTAGATTGAAATGTACACTACATACTTAATAAAAAATTCTGTAAAATGTTTAAAATGTGTTAGTGGCAGCTAAGAAAACATTAAAAAAAATATTTTTGGAATCGATTTTTGTTTATTATGATGTAGATATTTTTTGAAACATATTCATCTAAATTAAATTCAAGATTACACCGTTTTGTTGAATGCAGCATTCAGCACGACAAATTCATGCTTCTTTGGCATTTCGTATAGCATCAGGACGATTCTTGACAGTTGCTGCGGCTTTCACGATGCGATTACTAAACTACCGATCTAACGGCGTTAGGTCGGGAGATCGGGAGTGATCATAGTTTAGTAATCGCATCGTGGAAGCCGTAGCAACTATGAAGAATCGGCCTGATGCTAACGAAGTGCCGAAGAAGTATTAATCTGTCGTGCTGAATGCTGCATTCAACAAAACGATTAATTAATTAGGATAAAATTCCTTTCGGAAAAAAAATGTAAATTAAACTTTATTTGAACAAAAAATTTTGGATAAAAATCTTTTTGAAATAATCAATAAATATGTACAAAAGAGGTAGGTACATAAATTTTACTGAAAATAGTAATAGTACAAAATAAATTTATTATTATCAAACATTTTTTATTATTCCATCATACACATTGCAATCACAAGGTTCATTCTCTTCTTGGCTGGTGGAGAAATCTAGGTGTGGTTCATCCAAGAGTAATTCTTTAAAAAAAACAAGTTTTTCTTCTTGCTGCCAATTTTCGTCGTATAATAGCAACAATGTTTTGAGATTTTTTAATTTTTCTTACTTTATTGGGGTTTTTAATACCTTTTCTTTGACATTCAGCTCCTTTAAAACTTTACCTTTTTTTTTGTTAAAATTTCAAAACTTTTCGATAAGTCGTCGTTTCTGTAATATGGTTTCATTTTTATTTTAACAACTCCCTTAGAATCTTTTCTTAATATAACTCTTTTCATGTCTTTTATACCTTTTAACTTTTTCAAACTTATATCAAAAGCCTTAAAATCTTTGATTGTCCAACAGATTCCTAGTTTTTTGACCGTTCCCACTTCTTTATAAATTTCTATGTACTCCTCAGCATTCAGTATCACTTCTATTTTTCTAAGCTTCTTTTCAAGACGTCCGAACACCCGATCCGCTGGCATAAAGGAGTGCCCTCTAACCGGAAACGTAAGTGTAATTTGTTGTAATGTCATAGGAGCACATTTTGACAGCCAAATGGCCAGAGCATACATAACAAATGAGTTTTTATTTTGCCCTGCACACCCGTCTGCAAATAAACGTAACACTTTGCAATTATCAGAAAAATTATGCGAATTTAAGAAATTTATAATGGCAGAACCAATTTCATTTGCTCCACTACCGGCTAGCGTTTCCGTCCAGATGTAAAAAAAGGGAGATGAAGTTGCGACATCCGTAATACACAAATTATAAAAGGAAAGCTGTCTTAAGTAATATGCTTCTTCGACTGGCAGTTTGGGCAGATTCTGCACCTGCTGTAGGTCGAAACAAAATACTTCACTATTTTCTTCATTTTGATTCATCAGTAAGTGAAATTGTTTGGCTCTTAATTTATGAAGTCTTAACTCTGTCACCAAATTAACTTTTTGCGTTTCAGTGCAATTCTTTAGTTCATTTTTCTTTTTAAAACAGAAACTACAAACATCCGTCGCCGGTGACCCGAAGCCAATATTAAAATCAACAGAAAAGACCTTTTAAAAAAACCATACTTTACCCTGTGATTTTCAGCAACAGTGGAATTATACAATTTCCACAATTTTCTTATATTCAAATGGGCAGGCAAATACAATCTTTTTGATTTCTTGCGATTGTAATGGCTTTCTGTGGCACGAAGCTTTCCAAGAAGCTTTTTAACCCCTTCTCTTTTTTCATTGTTCTTGTTTGAACGCCTGTCTCCTCCTCTTCTCTCCTTTATGTCATATCCAAATCTTATATTTCTTGTAATTGTATGCAACCATTTTAATGAAATTCCAAAACATTGTAAAATCATTTTTAGGCACGCTCTGTGGGTTTCCCCATTTGCCCTAACTATTTGGTATTTTGCTGACAAAACATGTTGTTGATTTCGGCAATTGGCTTTATATTTTTCTCTGTGCCTCTTTGGATCAGAAACTTTACAGAAATATGACAACTTCCTGTCTTGAACATGCTTATCTGAAATTTGAAAATTTTTTTTTCTTGCTGCAATTATATCGCGTCTTCGTATTTTGAAACATTTATATGTAGGCCCATTATCTGTACAGGGACATTGAAAGTTTTCCAAAGTCAGAAAATGATCGAAATATCTTAAATAATTATAACATAAAAAAGTAGGGTTAAAAATTAAATTCTCGTCCTATTACCTTAATTGCTTTGCTTTCTCCTTTTTGGTTGTGTTTTTCTTCCTTTTGCAACTTCCCTCATTGAAACACCATCTACATCCATTTTTTTTTCGGTAAATAGACCTTAAAGAATAAACGAGCTGATTTTCGTGAGTGTTTATTTTCATGTAAATAAAAAAATAAAATTCCATTTGAAAAGAAACTTTAGGGTAATAATCTTTTTGAAAAAATTGCAATCGTTTGACATTTATTTTAAATGGGATCGCATTCAGTTTGGTAACATGTAGATGTAGTATTGAAGCACCCAACACCACCTATACGTCAGTAGCTGAATTAATTGGATAATATTTCTTTTGAAAGCTTGCTCCTCAGTTCTTTGGGATGTTGTATTGTTAAATGAATATCTTTATGCTCCAATATCTTAGTAATAAATTAATTTGAGACATATGTTTATATGGACTTTTCTGTTTATTTTTGCTAGAGAACAAGTACCTACAATAGTGCCGCGCAATTCCGAAACACCCGGTATAACAATTACATTGTCTTTTATTATTTTCATAGTAAAACAACAAACTGGCCAGCGTACTATTAGGATTAGGGGTTACAGTAACTTTACTTCCCGCACGAGTGCATAAAATAGAATTTCTATATCCATTTGAATGCCTAAATTATAAAAACATTAATTACAAAAACAATTAATATTAAACAACAAACGTTATCTTTCTTCTACAAATCATCATCACAAAACAAACAGTATTAATTACCTACTACTAATTTGACTAATACGAAATTTCGATAGTAATACAGAGAAGGGAGTTAAATGTAGCAGAGACCAATATGACCATTGATATGATTCAGGCTGGAGCTAGACAGGCAGATGATGGAGAACGTTTGGGTGTTTCGCAAAGTGTAGTTTTTCGGTTAGTTAAACGTTACAACCATATAGGAACTGTTGTTGCTGACGGCCTAGAACTGGAAGGGCGAAAGTAACTACTCGCATCCATGATTGCTATGTTACTCTGTCAGCTCGAAGAGCGCCACTCGATACCTGTAGAATGCTGAACGGAAGGTTTTGTAATGCGACAGGAGTTGCGATTTTTTGTCTCAATTCTACGTCGGCTTTCCGAGGTGAATTTGAAGTCAAGGCCTCTGTTAAGAAGGGTTCCACTTACAGCATAGAACCAACATCAAAACTGACAGGAGGAATGGATATTTGTACTCTTCACCGACAAGTCTCGTTTTGGAAGATTTGCTGAGGGTAGACATGTACGACTTCGGACCAATCCGTTTATGCCCAGAAATCGTCGACCTGTTCATGAAATCCATCCATTTCGAGGAGGTACGATTGCAGTGTGGGGAGGAATTTGCTTTAATGGACGCACTGACTAGTTAGTTTTGGATAGGAATATGACCGGTGACATTTATAGAGAGCTAGTCATCAACAATGTGATTCCATATTTCCACGCAGCTATCGGTCCAGGTTTTGTTTTTCTGGACGGTAATGCAACACCGCATCGATGTGTCAGTTGAAGTTCTGGAAAATCCAGGTATTTCTCATTCGCCATTATCCCCGAGATCTCCCGCCCTGAATTGCATCGAGCGTGCTTGGATTCAATTTCAGAGAGCATTAAACGCACATGAATCACACCCCGAAACTCTTTGGGAGTTGAGGAATGTCATGCCACAACTTTGGATGCAAATCAGGCAATATATGCTGAACAATTTAGTGAAAAGTATGGGGAGTCGTTGCCAAGCAGCTATAGAAGCTCGTGGTGGTCACACTACCTAATAAAAGTTTTATTGTTTAATTTTTTTAATTATTTACATACAAGAAAAAAATATGTCAATTTAACCTTCTTTTTTTTGGATATATTCTTAAGTTGACAGATTCATGACACAAAGTAGATGGACTAATGTTAATTTATTTTAAAATAATTTTTTTTTATTGTTTATGTTTGCTAGTTTTTGTTTTAAAGTCGCTTTCTCACAATATTCCTAATTTTTGACGAGCAGTTTATTTGGATATTTTCTCTATTAACAAGTCAATACGAAATTGAAAGTGGCGACTTTTTATTCATATCAGTTAGGAGCCAAAATTCATGTCAGAACTTTAAGACAATTATTATTACTTTTTGTATGTTTCTTCATCATGTAATGTTTATAAATTGTAGCACGTGGATAAGTGGTGATGCAATTTTAGTAAAGTACATTCATGACATTCAAGAATCGGTAGAGGTGTGTACATATATACATACGTATATGCACATACAACACACATCCTTTTATGTTTCTTCTAACAATGGCGAAAGCTGCAAGTAAGGAGACCGTAGACTGTTGTATAAGAAATTTAGGCCAGGTGTTTTTATACCTAAATATAAACGTATGTTCGCGTATTTGTATTGTACCGCTATTGATTTGGCTTATACACACATACGTCTATGTGCATAAGGTCACTGTCAGTTTTTCTGTTGAAAGCCGGATAAAATTGCGGCAAAGATGGGAACAGTGAAAGCCAGGAAGAAATCTGGAGCGGATTTTCTTCCACGGTTGCTCTCGCCAAAAAAGGTTGCGGTTCTTCGAGGATGCATAAAAAAAGACAGGTGCTGTTAAATCAACTAACTCTAACGTTTTTAAATAATAATGACAAATTGTTACAATAGTATTTTTATAGTAAAATCTCTGTGTATTAAGGAATGTGTTAATTAATGTCAAATTTAAAATAAGGTTGATAATAATAATAATAATCGTTTATTCGTTTTAATTACCATTACAAGAAAGTCAGTAAATTAATTAAAAATGCACAGTTAGTTGTATATGATAATAAAACAAACAACAACAACAAAACAATAATGTGTATATAATGCACCTTTCTAAGTATTTAAATGCCATTAATGTCCAAGTCACATTTTAAGAACTCTTCTATTGAATACAAAACTGTGATAACTTAAAATATCCTCCACTTTTTTTATGAATAATTTGTCCCTCTCATCAATATGGTTCTTGATTTTCATATAGAGTTTGGGCCCCCAATAGTCTACGTAGCGTTTTGTCGTTTGCAGGCGGTGATATGGAATTTGGAACTCTTTTCTGTGGCGGGTTTCGTAATTATGATGCCCTCCATTCAACATATACCCTTCTTGGTTTTTTTCTAACGTATTTTATACATGTAAGTATAAATAGGCAAGGCAAGGTCAGTATTCTTTCTTGTTTAAAATGTTCCTTACAACCATCCGTATATTTCAGATTACAAAGAGCTCTAATCGCTTTTTTTTTTGCAAGCAGAAGATTGTTGTTGCTGCAGGTGATGTGCCCCAAAACAAATTCCGTAGCTTATCCTACTGTGAAAGTTCGCAAAATAGGCAGATTTTGAAGCGGCATGGGTAGCAATAGTCTTCAGTCTTCTTATTGTATATATAGCTATCGTTAGCGAGCTAGCTAATTCTGATACGTGCATGTAACAAGTGAGTTTATTGTCAATCGTGAGCCCCAGATATCGAATGGCGTGGCATGACTGTTCATTTCTTGCTGAGAAACAGAGATGCTGAGTTTTCTCTTCATTTAATTTTAGTTCATTATCTTGGAACCATTTTGTTATTTCTTCCATTACCCGATTGCTCTGTTTTCCAATTTCGTTAATTGACTTTACAGTTACTACGTAAGATGTCTCATCAGCATAGGGACAGCTTTGTTAAGGTGTTATATTTTTTGGGAGATAATTAACATACATCACAAATATAATTGGTCCCAATATCGATCCTTGTGGTACCCCATTATGAATTGGTCTGGTATTTGATATTTCTCCATTTAAGTCCACTCTCTGGCATCTTCCCCTCAAATAAGAGGCAAGTAGATCATGTTCTGTACCTCTAATACCATAATAGTATAGTTTCTGTAGTAGAATTTGGTGATTTACCATATCGAAAGCCTTACTGAGGTCACAACATGTCAGTTCACATCGTTCTTTATTATCGTAGGCGTCAATTACAGTCTCCATCACCTCCAGTATTCCAGTCACTGTGGATATGTTTTTCCTGTATCCATGCTGTTCATTAGATATATAGTTTTTTCTTTCAAAGTATTCTAGTAGTTCAGTTCTTATTGAACCAGAGAAATTTACAATTTGACGGGCCTCCATAGCGTTAGAGAACGAATTTTGGATGATGTTGTCAACCAATGTTGCATCGTCTTCGTCACTTATTACTTTACTTACTGGCGTAACAGCGCGTGCTACTCTGTGGTGGAGTCCACTTTCTTTTTTAGGTTGGAAATGCAACTATTGCTTTCCATTTAGGTTTGCGTTCAACCTCCATTTTGCTGATGGCCCAAGTATGTTGACCTTCTGTTAGATTTCTCCACAGTTTTACGTTTACTAAACAATACTGACGTAAAATTGAAACAATTATTGCCAAATTGTTATGTTAATAACATTGTCAAAATGACAAACAATTTAAAATAGAAAAACCTTGATGTTTCCAAATTAATGGTCGCCACCGTAGCTATATCTCGGACCAACAAGGGCGTAAACTTGAAAAAATACATGTCGGTGTCACATAATTGTCAGTGATGTCGTTTGTATTGTATAAGCAACAGCAAAAGCTAGAGAACACAAATTGGTTGACTAGGTGATCAATAACACATTCATTTATCCATGTTGTGGATCTTTACGAGCTCAAACTGCAATAACAATTGAAACATGTTTTTCAGGTTTACCACACGAATATATTGGTGTACATTAGGATGGAAACCTTCTGGCATCATTAAATATGCCTATAGCCTTGTTTATTAGTACTATAGTTAGACAACCTACAGAAAACTGTAAACAGGAGGGCGAAGGGATGTGGTCATAGAATGGAGTACTCTGTACTCTGATGAAAGCCGGTTGTATTCGGTATCTTCGTAGTAACTTTAACTTTTACTACAATATATTAGCGGGAAAAATTAATTAAAGTTAATGAATGGGCACATCTTAATGCCGAACCCCTCTGGTGGCTACTGTTCCGAACTAACCTTCAGCTGTATATCTATAGTATACATAATCAAAGCCTATAGCCTATGCCACCCTGTAATCAAAGTATAGCTCTTATGGAGATCGCTAAAGGCTTAAATAATAAGAGAAGAAAACTTTCCTCCCGTGTTTTACATATAATTTTACTTTCTTATACGTAGTATAAGGAAGTATTGTAATGACGAAAATTTTCGACCTCGAGATTTTTGCAGATGTCCACGTTTTGAAGTCCACTAATACCAAAAACGTGCTTTTAAAAGATGTATGTGTGTCTGTCTCTGTGTCTGTCTGTCTGTCTCTGTGTGTGTGACCACGATAGCGGTCAAACCGCTGTAGATATCAATTCCAAATTTTGTATTTACGTGTATAAGCTGCCTCTTGAGATCTGATTAGTTTTTCAGTAAAATCGGTAGACCGGAAGTAGTACTTTACTTCAGTGAAAAAATCGAATTTTGCAAATATTTCGTCAACTACTAAGTTTAAACAAATTTATAAAGAATTCATATGTACTTAAAATTAAAACTGAGAACAATTTTATTTAAAAAGTTTTCGAAATTACTACCGGAAGTAGGTCTTTCACTCTTATCGAAAATCAGTTTTTGCCAATATTTTGCAAGTCATGCTTTTTAGACGTATTTACAACTTAATTTCCAATATCTTTTGTATAACAAAAATTTCAAAATTCGGACCGGAAGTATCACTTTTACTCTTACCGAATAACGATTTTTTGCAAATATGTCGTAAATTATGCATTCTATATATATTTATTAAGAGTACAAAAGTATTTAGAATTGGATTTGCAATATTTATTGTATACATGAAATTTCAAAATTCGCACCGGAAGTAGCACTTTTATTCTCAGCGAGTAGCACTTTTTTTCGAATATCTTGCAAAGTATGCATTCTATAGCGGTTTATTGAGAGAATGAAAGTACTTAGAATAGGATTTTGAATAAGTTTTGTATAAGAAAATTCTTAAAATTGTATAGTTTGAAACGATCATACGTATAAGAAAGTCGTGTGGTGACCACACCTCATTTTTTTCTACGATTTTACCTACGAAATCATTTCTAAGACTACTATTTACTATTATTCTTTATATTATTTTAGATGTCGTTCTAAATCTCGTTTATCAAAATACGGTAAGCTGTGCGTCTTTGCCATAGCATCAATTGTTGCAAGTGGTGTTACATCAATGGATTCTAGAGAGTGACTTAAAACAAATAGATACTTTTTGGTGGCGCTTGTTACAATATAAAAATGTTCTCGAAGTTTTTGAATTTCAAAATTTAGCCAAATTTGTGTTGAACTTCTTGTGTAAACCTCGCTCTAATGCCCAGTGTGAAAGAATATTTTGTAAGGTTAACATGATTAAAACTGCAAAGAGAAATAGCAAATTTACATACCTAAATTGCAATCAATTAATGTAGGTATGTACATCTACAGAAAAATAAGTTTGAAGATTCTGACATGTCTGACTCGGATACTGAGATAGAACTTAATTTCAACTAATGTTTCATTTTATCGCTGACGTGGGTCAGTTTTTAAATTTACTTTTATTTTTTACACAGAAAATTTTAATTGTATTGCATTTTGTATTGTTTAGTTCCTTATGTTCAGCTGTAGTAAGTAAAATAAAAATTAAACATATTTTTGTTTTTTATTCCTTGTACCTATGTACTATATTTTTTTTTTAATGTACTGTAACGAAATAAGTCCACAAAAAGAAAAGTAAACATCGGCGCAACGTTGATAAAAACGCACTGTAAACAAGTCGTAAATCATCTACACGTAGTACGACGTAGACAGCCAAAAGTCTGGATTGTCTCCCGTATACTCCTGAGCTTATCGCGAACATTTCTAGACTTTTGTATGCAGATATAAGAACAGCTGGGCGCCGAGATAATTCATTCAGTAGTATTCGGAGAGTTCAAAATAAACATAAATATAGTGAGTGGTGCAGTGTTATTACAGTTCTAGAAATACATAAATATTACATACATAAATAGTAGTGATAGGATATAAATAAGTGTGTTAATTTATTTGTAGTATTTTCAAGTGTGTAAATATACAGACTGTTTCAAAACAATTGCACGACTTGCTTATTTCGACTCCGAAAACGCTACAGTACAATAATTATTAGCACTCTGTACTATAATCGCTTCCAAGGTAGTTGGCAACGCGGCAGTCTGCGTGTTATGCCGGAGGAGTGAACGTGTGTTTCGCAATTCTGTACATGATGTCTACGCCAGAATATTTTCAGCAAAGGGTGACGTTGAAATTTTTCGTTAAGTGGAGGATATCGAGAATTGAAACGCGGAACAGCGTTGAAAGAAGTGTATGGTGACAATTTAATGTCAAAATCGTCATTCCATGAGTGGTACAAGAAGGTTGAGGAGAGGCTAGAGGGGTGCAATGACGCTCCGCGCTCTGATCGACCAGCTGAAGTTCGCACCGCCACCTCTCTGCAAAAAGTTGAGCAAGTGTTGAAGGATGATTGTCGATACTCGATTAGACACATATAGGAAGTTACTGGTATCAATCGTGAGACAGTTCGGTTGATTTTACGTGACGATTTAGACATGACGAATATGTGTTCGCCAAATTGGTTTCCAGATTGCTGACTTCCGACCAAAAGGAAACTCGACAACGCATTTGTCAGGACTGGCTCGACAACTGGGGAATATTCGATCTTGTGATTACTGGTGATCAGAGTTGGATATTCCAATACGATCCAGAAACCAAACGTCAGAGTTGCGAATGGAAGAAACCTGGGGAGCCAAGAACCAAAAAGGCGCGCATGTCCAAATCGCAGGTGAAGACCATGATTATCACCTTTGTCAACTCCAAAGGCATCATTTTGAAACACTGGGTGCCTAAGGGGCAAACTGTGACTGCTGCCTACTATGTTGAGGTCCTGAAAACATTGCGGCACCAGATTGCATGAAAAAGACGTGACTTGTAGGCCAACAAGAATTGGTTGCTGCATCACGACAATGCGCCAGCGAATTCAGTCATCTTTACTCGCGAATTTTTGGCATCCACAGGGACTCTTGTGCTCGAAAACCCACTCTACAGCCAAGATTCAGCCCCATGTGATTTTTTCCTCTTCTCTATAACGAAGGAGGTGCTCAAGGGGACTCATTTTGCTACTGAAATGGTCATGAAACGGGCATGCACAGGGGTTATGGATGCTCTTGATGAACAAGCTTTCCAAAATTGTTTCCAGTCGTGGAAATCACGAATGGAAAAGTGTGTGAGGGTCGGAAGGGAGTATATTGAAGGATGTAATATCTAATTTGTGACCAATTCGAAATAAAAGCTCTTAAAACCAATTTTCCGGATACTTAATTGTCAGACCTCGTACGAAAAGAGCTAAAGCGGCATAATTTGATCTACTTCCGCAAAAATCTAGATTAAAATATGAAATGGAATATAAGTTGTTTAAAGAATGGATGGTGACGAGAAATGTAACAAAAGTGACAGATGATAGTAGTTTTGGATTTATTTTTCAAATAAATCCAAAACGCTTGAATCATATGTGGAGTAAATACTCTATGCTGAGAACAACGCTAGCCATTAAGGATAATTTTGCTCCTTAGAGAGGAGAATTCCTCCTTTTGACCCTAAGTTGAAGGTGCAAGAGCCTACTTTCCATTGAAGGAGTAGACAATGTTTTTGTTATATGAAAGAATACTTAAACACAAACAAATAGCTCAGCAGACTATACCTACACAACATAAAGCATGTGAAATTTACACAAAGTAAGTGTTCGAAAAAGTCCGTTGTGGTATTGTGTTCATAATTTAAAGTTGACTTCTCCTTGATAAAATTATCTGACGATGAGACTATATCAAATTGTAAGAATATAGAACTTCATATTGTAATAAAGCAGATATGGGAAATCTACCTGCTGAGCATTTTGCCAATGACTTTCTTTATTTGTAAATCAAACCGCAAAGGTTTCTTAAAAACCATTTCATCGATGTGTAATTATATTGAAAGATTGTTTTGGGTCCAAAAATTTAAAGTCTCTAACATCATGTTCCGATAGCACTAGGCAAATTATTGCAATGGTTGAAGTATATAGATTACTTTTTATTTCGAAATTCAACTAATCTTGTGAAACCATCCGGTAACAGGAAAAAGACTGCCTTTGTAGCCTCTGTTAAAAGAGGAGTGATAAATCAGATAGTTATTGCGGATATGCATTCATATAGGAATTACTGGGAATTTAGAGCAACCGTAGATACGTGTTTCAGATTCATTGGTTATCATTAATAGCGGAAGAATACTTTAAATGAAGCCATGTACTTAACTCTTGGTTATTTGATTCAATGATAAAAGCCATTTTTTATAACTTTAATTGCTGGATATTCTATAACTATCCGGCAGGCTTCCACCGACTACCGAAACAAAGTAAGAAAGTATAGCACTCGAGTACTGTTGCTGACCACAACATGATGTGATCCGAACACATGTTTATAATATTTAGGTTCCACAGTTAACAAAGTGAAGAACAATGCGCATCAACGAACTGGACGATTAAGTTTATTATATATTTTATATATTGAAAAAACAACATTTGCGTGTGCCACGAGACAGACGTGTCTGCCGTGTTTGGCAGTTTGTGTTTAAGTTTTATATGGTGATTATTTGTTAATACAAATATTTAATAAACTGTAAATAATAATAATGCCGTCAGAAACTCGTTCTGGTGTGGAAAAAATGGAAAAAGTTGTGCGGTTTTTTGAAAGGCGTGAGTTTGCTGAAATAGTGTCAATAATTGTACAAAAAGAAATGAAATTTGCCTTTTAAGAAACGAAGTACAGATCTTGAAGGATTCTAATATTGATATAATTCATCTGCTTACAAATATGAATGCAGGGAATATACAAAACCTTACAAATAGTCAAGAAAAAGTACTCATGATAAAAAGGTAGAAGAAAAAGATATTGTTTCCTTTGTAAATACTACCAAATCCACCAAACAAAAAGTTGGAATGAATAAACAGAATATAAATGATGCTGATATAAAGATTGCGGCTACACAAAATAATGAAAAAAATTCCTTAGAATGGAGAACAGTTGGACCTAAGATATAAAGAAAAATGGACGTTATTCGTGGGAGTGATGTTGCAGCCTCTCCAATTAAAGGAGCTACAAGGTATTACCATTTTCACATTTACAACCTTCAACCAAATTTATCAACCGATAAATTCATGGAATTTCTTAAATCTAAAAATATAGAAGATGCCATCTGTAATCCCATGCAGAGTAAACACCCGGATCGATATTCGTCTTTTAAAGTCTCTGTAACATCAAAATCCTTAGATAGAATAAAAAATCCAGAACTTGGCCTGGAAATGTCTGTGTTAACTGTTTTTTTAGATCGCCTTTCCAACAAGGTTTAAATTGCACATCAAAAGGTATCAACATTATGCATCAAAACATCTGTTGTGTTAGTAATAAGATACAGCAACTAAAGCAACTTACAATTAATAATATAATCTTTATTTAAAAAGGTTCAATTGCCGTCCTCAGCGTCGGCATGGGGGTGATGCGATTTTTGCAAATAATTTATTGCAACTGAATCCCAGAGACGACATTACATGTCTATCGAGTATGAATATTTTTGAATTTTGCGCGGTTGAATTTCAATCTGAAATTAACATCATTGTAGTTGCAATTTATCGCCCACCTCAGGCTGACTTTGATATGTTTGTTGGGAGCCTCGCGAGTTTGCTTGACTTGATTTCTAGTGAAAATATGTACATAATTTTAGGTGGAGATTTTCACGTAAACTTTGCTGTGGCATCGGCGAACTTGCGAGCTTTTAATGATGTTGTGAATAGTTTTAGTTTGCATGCAACAATTGATGTACCCACTAGAGTTTGTAATACATCGTCCTCTTGTATTGATAATTTTGTGACTAATTTGCCGCGTGACTATTACAGTTCTTTTTGTTTGGATAACTGTTTGTCCGATCATTTTAGTCAATTTTTGAATGTTAAATCGGATCTAAAAGCAAGTGCTGCTGATTATATTTATAAACGGAAATTTTCTGGTAATTCCTTAATTTTGTTCAATGATTACCTGGAAAAGGAAACTTGGTTACCAGTATACCAATCTTCGAGTCCAGATACTAGTTTTTCAACCTTCCTAGAGATATTTCCTTTCTATATGAGTATATGCTTTCCGTTAGTTAAGTACCACATTGGTCATGGCACGGGAAATGGGTGGATTGATGAAGTAGTCTAGGATGCAAAGAATAAACTTACATTCTTAAGTGATAAGAGTAAAAAATTTCCTATATTTAAAGCTGATTTTCTCAAACATGAAAAATTTTATAAACAATTTATGATTGACAAAGAAAAACAATACAATAACCGTTTTATACTGCAATCAAAAAATAAAAACAAAGCCGTTTGGGCTCTGATAAAAAATAAATGCTCAACACATCAACATGAAACAGTTCTTCCGGATTATAGTTTGAATCGGGAAAATACTTCTACATATTTCAACAATTATTTTGCAACCTTGGCTTCCAATCTAGTTAATACAAATTTTAATCAAACTTATATTGATTTCCATTCAATTGACACACATATTGAGCTAGTTAATAACTCGTTTTTCATGCCGAATATAGACAAAAATGATATTGAAATTGCAGTTGATAAATTAAATGCAAATTCCTCAGCGGGATATGATAATATCTCACCCCGTATAATTAAATACTGTTATTGGCTAATTATTGAGCCTCTTATATACTCATTTAATCTTTCCATCAACTCTAAAAGTAGCACTGACAAAACCACTTCATAAAAAGGGAGACTGCAATGATTTTGCAAATTATAGACTAATAAGTGTTGCGTCAGTCTTCTCAAAGATTTTTGAAATAATTGTTACTACTAAATTAAAAGAATACTTTAAAAACTTTATTTTCTGATGATCAGTATGGATTTCGTCCTAGTTATTCTACGAATACTGCCTTGTTTCAGTGCCTTACGAGGGCCATTACTAGTGTAGATTCTAATTTGCCATGTTTAGCAATGTGCATTGATTTGTCTAAGGCTTTTGATTGTATAAATCACACAATTCTTCTTTATAAACTGCATAGGTATGGTATTCGTGGTATGGTGAACAAATGGTTTGAGTCATATATCCGGAACAGAAGGCAGCGAGTTACATGTTATGGAGAAATATCAGTTGAGAGAGAGGTAACAGTGAGGGTCCCACAAGGCTCAGTGATGGGTCCCATATTGTTCTTAATTAACATTAATGATCTGCCAAAACTTAGTCTCTCTCTACGCGGATGATATTCATGATGCTAATGACTTATTAGATCTAAAATCTAACGCAGACAGGATCTTCACACAGATATAAGATTGGATGTCAGTCAATAAGCTATTAGTTAATGATACAAAAACCAAATGTATTTTATTTAAAAATCAATTAAAGTTTAGGGTAACAAAAATTAACCTACATCAAACTTCTGTGGACTTGGTTTGTTCATGCAGGGTATTGGAGGTTGTGTTGGATGAGTCTTTGATTTGGTCCGCCCATATTGATGTTTTGTGCAGTGAGCTGAGTAGGGCTTGCTATGCAATATATAATCTGCGGAATTCTTGCAGTTTCGAAGTCTTGAAGACGTACTACTACTCGAATGTGTTTTCCAGAATTCGATATGGTATAATTCATTGGGGTCATTGCAGAGATGCCCAGAGGGTATTTTTGATGCAAAAAAAAAGCTATAAGGTACATAAATAACCTGAGATTGCAAGAGTCCTGTAGACTTGCTTTTAGAATAGAAAGAATTCTAACCTTCTTTGACATATACATATTGGAAGTAGTGTCATTTGTACATGAAAACAGTATAGACCACAAACACAGTACACGGCAAATAATTACCTGTTGCCATTTCAGCATAGAACAGCACTTTTTCAAAGAAATCTTCTTTATAGTGGTTGTAAACTATACAATAAGCTTCCATCCAAGATAAAACAGGAAGGTTTAAAAGATTTAAACTCAAGTTAAGGAATTACTATTAACATTAAATTGTTACACCTGTGAGGACTTCTTGAATCAATGATTTGTTACCTATATTTTGTAGTTTCCATTTTTGACATTTTCACACATGTATGTTTTCTTTGTATGTACACATTACACATGTCTCTGAAATAAATTATATTATTATTATTATTATTATTATAAAAGATAGCAAGCGAAAAAATATTCAAATAAAAAATGTTAGCAAACTTTTCGTATCACGAATTTTCTCGAGCTTGAAAACGATTTTCATAGAGTTTGAGGATTTGAGGTGGAGAGATTTTACTTATTCTTTTACGATAAATTAACTTTTCCTTCGGTATCTCTAGTATGTATTGTCTCTGCTGTTCATTTCACGGATATTATCTAAGACATTCATCTCGAAACTGAAGTGTTAAATTGCTGTTCACTTCGTATGTTGTACATACATACATACAAGAAATATATAAGTTCATAAATCTGTGATGTCCGTACATACATCGAACTTGTTGTTTGTGGTAGTATTTCAAGATGTAACAGAGTAGAGGGGGTGCAAAGAGTGTATACAGTGCGAGTGAGTGAGAACAGAGAAGAATAAAAGTGACAAAGACGTCCGAGACCAGGTAAGCATTACCAGGTAAATATCAAAAGTGGCGCGACAGACACTTGCTGGATTGCCCGGCCGCAACACGCTATTTGAGAACGTCAAAAGTACTATTTTAAAGAGCGGTTAATGAAACGTTGACTGTTTGGATTGTTATAAACAATAAATTGAGTGCCACTTATTAATGTGCTTTTTTGTAAGGGACATATGAAGTGATCTTATTGTGTAATTCAAAAACTGTTGACATTCGTTCAGTGACAATATTTGAATTTGTTGGGGTAAGTTTTAAGACTCGTTTAATACTGTGCTCGTGATTTTCCCGCACAAAATTGAGATTCGTTTTAATTACTAGTTTAGGGCACCTATGCGTTTTGTATATAATTTATTCGATGTAGCAGAAATGCCTATTTAGATAGGTTTTCTTCATAAACAAATATGTGTTGAATTCTAAAATCCATGTTTCAATGAATATAATCTGTATTAAAAATAGTGTATTATAAAATTTTAAATACTTCTACCCATAATTTAAATCTCTTTTTATTTAGATATATCATAGGTAAATACATATATTATTATAATTCGAATGTATGAATTTAGAATCTGACTGGGTTTGGTATTTGTCGAAGGAAACTAAGTTGATTTTTGTCGTGTACAGGCATAATAAAATGCTTATTGACATTTATATAAAATATTCTAAGTTAGAATGTCATTAATCATTCCTTCCTTCGGAAAAAAATTGATTGTCATGTTGTGATAAGCAGTGGTTATGTGATCCCAAGTAATGTGTTAGTATAACTCATATGGATACTTAATAATTATTATAAACTTAGTTTATAGAATTATATGAGCATAAGGTGTAATACAGTATTTTAGTATATGCTTTTTTCATTATCTAAATATATACGAAGATATAGTTACAGCTAGAAGCATGCATGAATCGTGAAATTAGATGTAAACAAACTATGATTATTCTATAACGATGGCTTTTAGTAAATAAACTTGTTCTTAAAAATTGCCCAAATTAATTAAATGATTTTTGAAAGTAAAAACGAAGTTACTATGAAGTATAAATGACTTGATTCAATTATTGATAATAACTATGTATTTCTCCAATTATTTTGAAATGCACTTACATGTAATGCTAACGTTCAGTAGTATAATACTAGCAATATTAATATAATAAGTTAATGTCAAAGTTGGTAATGTTATATCAGAATCCTTTCCTTGTAGATGTAAATAAAATATAGATAGCTTCTCAAATAGTAAAGTTTTTGTGAAGACAGTACTGGTTCATAGATGGACTAAACCCAAAATAATCTTCTTACTATAGTAAACAGATTGGGTATTTCTTGATTTTTGGGATTCAAACAGTGTTTTTGTGCCTGCATCTGCTGCCGAAGTATGATCCACTATCCTAAGGAGTAAGGGACATCTACAAAGGTGTTGACTCGACTGCGATGATATGAAACATACTATTTCTTGTAATTGCATGTTTATAGTACATCCTCGTCTAGTTTACACCGAGTCATCCTTTCTGCTTTTGTTGCTAACATTTCGTCACAACCGTAAGGGGCATCATTAGGATTCTACTGCGATTACCTGCAACAGTATATTTTAACAGTAGAATCAACAGCTTAATCAATATAATGCTTGATAATATTTAAGCTGGTTGCACTATTAATGCGTCAATAAGACGGTTATCATAATTTTTTATTTATATTTTCTGCCAAAAATACATTATCAAGGTAATTCTATTAGTTCTCTAAATGGATACTAAAATAATTTAAAAAGTAATTCGATTTTTTCAGTGCATAATTCTTTGAAATCTATTTAAAAAGTTAAATACTCAAAATTAGACCCCAAGAAACTTTTCATTTGACGAAATTTATAACTCTTGATACCAATCTCTACATAACAAATTCCCTGACATGACATTTCAATACAATAACGTCATGGCTGTCAAGTTAGAATATTTACAAATAAACAAATTCGTACATATACACTACAATGTTGAAATACCAAGAGAAAACTAATTAAAATCATTAAATATAGTATAATTATTAATAATTAATTTAATATGTACTTAATATGCATTAAACACATATATAAAATTCTTAGCCGTTTGAAAAATTACTTGCTTTCTTTTAAGTTAATTAATGAACTTAGGGAACAGAGGTATTTCATTATCGAAGACTAACATGTTAGTTTCGCCACCGCTCGTCAGTTCGATAACGAAATCAGACCTTCCCTCTAATTTTCGATTTGTCTATTTGTTATTAATAATTATATACAATATCATATAATATACATTAGAACTAATATATCAAAACCAACGTCCTTTAGAAGATGCAGTCTATTACTAGTTCATGAATTTTCTATGAATAAACTTTATTGTTGTAAAGCATTTCTTAAATGCAAACATCTCGTTGTTGGCCTTATAGAGCGAAACGGTAAGAAATTCGAAATTCACACAATAAATAAGAATGTACTGCAGATGTTAACAAACATGTTGGATTGTTCCGAGACAATAAAATAACATGAATTCTTCACACAAGACCACTTTACACAAAATATTCTTGAGCAGGTCTTGTAGTTGGCCTTATACCCATACCTTGCATACGTGCAGCAATAAGATGAGGCCCAAACTACGCTGCCATCAAAAAGCATAACTAATGTATTACACAACATATTGTTGTGAATTGAATGAGATAGAAGCATATACCAATATAATATCAAACATTAAATATAAAATTATCAAAATTAAGTTTAATTCTCTAAATAAAATTAAGATTTGGGAAATTGATATTTGCACGCTCATTATGTTTTAAATTAACATCATGAAGTTCACAGCATTATGTTGTTCAAATAAAGCGTCCAATAACAATAAAAGAACTAAAAACTTTGATTGTATTCATATTTAGAAGAATAATTTTTTTTTTATTAACACTGATAAATCTTTTTGACCTGCTTTAGTATTTGTATTATTATTTCTTTTTATTTACCAGTAGTTAATGTTAGGTAGCGTTAGTAATGGATTATAGTATTTCAGTATGTCAGTTCATCTGAGTTGGTAATTAGCTTATAGTGTTTTGTGCTAGTGAAGTATCACAGTTTCAAAGTGGGCTGATAATGACAACATACTTGTCGAAATAAGTATTCGGGGTTGAAGCCAATTTGGTGGTAGTGGTTTGTACTTTTTATTAAAATGATCACAACAAAATTAACTTAATTTGATAAAATAGATAAATATGAATGTTAGGATCTTACGTTTTATATGCTTCACATTAGGCTACAATGTTTAGTTTTATTTCATTTTCTTAAAGCATTAAATACATTAACTAATTATCAAATTTATATATACATACATATACATACAACTCGCAAACCAAAAATTCAGATGTATTTAATTTTAATTTTTTTTTTAATTTTGTATATTTGTTATCCCTACTAGTTGACAAAAATGAAGGCTATTATTGTTAATTATAAAAAGATCTTACGATGTAGGCGAGTTACGTTAGAAACCAACCCCTTACCGCAAAGCTGCTCTAAACCACACTATAATAGCTCATCTTAATAACTGAATAAAATGGTAAAAAACAATCAGTACGTTCCCTAAAGTCTCCCTGAAATGCGTATCACGATCACTCCTGACTTTACTTTTAGCAAAGGTAGCTTTTACATACATTAAATATTACGGGAATATTACTTTAAATTTTTATTTTTTTCCCAATTTAGTCGGTACACGAAAATATACCCTCTGGGAATAGTTTATCCAGTAGCTGGGTAGGTAGTTGACCCCAATTTGTTGCGTAACAGGAAACACTGAGAATTATTACGGAGACAATGGGGAGGTTAGTAATCCTAATTTTGTTCGCTCAATTCATTCCGGGTGTGACTGAAAAATGAGTCGCTATTATGGCATTCATTTACGGTGACTATTTGCATGCCCCATATTGTGTATACACTGTGACCAAGAAATACTTAGTATTTATATTGCTTAAAAATGATTAAATAAATATGTATAAACCTCCTATCTATCCATATACAGGGTGTTCCAGCTAAGAGTTTCGGGTCATATATCTCCATTATTATTGAAGGAATTTTTATAAAATTAGGAATATAGACAATGTATTAAGTGAAGAACCGTTGCGCTATACTGAAACAACCATAGTCTTTCAAACGTGAATTAAACTAGCTTTTATTTCCTGTTATTCAGGCGAGTTAAAGGTAGGATACTTTATTAAATGCAAGATACTGGTTTCAGACTTTCCAGTTTTCAGTGAATCTTATTGTTAATGACTTTACAGTGTGCAAACAATTAAACCCACAGAACACTCATAGATACTCCACTAAACTGCCAATAAAGGTTAAGTAGGATTTTTGGGGCAACAAGAGCGTTAAAACTTTGAATTTCAGGTCTGAAAGTAGTCAATTTAATAACAAAAGTTGGAAACAAAAAACGACCAAAAAGTGAGAACACTAAAACAAAAATCAGATGAAAATGTCATAGTAGATGTTCGAATGTACCACCATCCGCTTCAATACATCTGTATAAACAATCCTAAAATCATCAATTATGTTTCGCATCATGTTAGCATTTATTGATGCAAAAAATGATCTCTTTTTTGAGATACATAGACAATTCAGCCATTTCTATTCGAAAGTGAAAACAAAAAATCGAAATTAACACTTTCTACTGAACTGTCAACAATGACATTTGACTTTTTCAAAAATTATGAGGGATGTACAAATTAAATCCCGGCAACGTTATTCAGTTGTTCTCGATGTTCTCTATGCAGTAATTGTCAAAGATAATATAACGAGATCTTGACAAATAGTCGACTATTTCATTGTGATCAATTTTTCGAGTGTGCGCTACGGTCAATTTGACGAGACCAAAATTGGCATTAATAATTTGACTAGAGCACGAGAGCTTTAGCTCGAGGGCTTTAGTCTTTAATTATTAATGCCAATTTTGGTTAAGTCAAATTAGGAGGCACACGAGAAAAATTGAAACAATGTAATAGTCGACTACTTATCAAGCTCGAGCTATATTTGTTAAGATTATTTCCTAAACCCAGTTTCATAGTTGTCAAATCGATGTGATTATCAATAATTTCATCCGAAACATCGCTAAATCTCTTTTTGTCGGACATTTTCATCTATTTGACACGTATGCCACTTAATGAAAAAATACATACTTGATTTGTTACCTACATTTAAAATAGTCGATTTGTAATAGTCGCTGATATCAAGAACCGGTACCTTTCATTGGTTAATTTCAACTTCAGTTTTGATTGTGATTGGACAAAATTTAAATTTGACAGGTGAAGGAAATAATCAAAGGTAATATAACGAGAGCTTGACAAATAGTCGACTATTTCATTGTGATCAATTTTTCGAGTGTGCGCTACGGTCAATTTGACGAGACCAAAATTGGCATTAATAATTTGACTAGAGCACGAGAGCTTTAGCTCGAGGGCTTTAGTCTTTAATTATTAATGCCAATTTTGGTTAAGTCAAATTAGGAGGCACACGAGAAAAATTGAAACAATGTAATAGTCGACTACTTATCAAGCTCGAGCTATATTTGTTAAGATTATTTCCTAAACCAAGTTTCATAATAAAAAATGAGTTGTCAAATCGATGTGATTATCAATAATTTCATCCGAAACATCGCTAAATCTCTTTTTGTCGGACATTTTCATCTATTTGACACGTTTGCCACTTAATGAAAAAATACATACCTGATTTGTTACCTACATTTGAATAGTCGATTTGTAATAGTAGCTGATATCAAGAACCGGTACCTTTCATTGGTTAATTTCAACTTCAGTTTCGATTGTGATTGGACAAAATTTAAATTTGACAGGTGAAGGAAATAATCAACAGTAATTACATAAGTGGTGATAATTTTTTGATAATTCTAACTAGATGCACGAACCTTTGTTGCTATAGAAATCTCACGAGTGGACGAAGTCCACGAGTGGGATTTCTTAATAGCAATAAAGGTGAGTGCTAATCTAGTTAAAATTATCAACAAAAAATTATTACCACGAATGTAATTCGGCGTGATTATTTTTTAAACTACGTCGGAAAATGTTAAATAAGTATGTAAGTATCTTTATTAAACAAATAAGAATCTTTACAATTGTTGTAGTTAATGGTGCAATTATTGTAGGTAATAGTGCTATTTCCTTGAGATGAAGAGGAAGAAACAGTGTCTCCTCTTAATTTGTTTATTACGGTTGCGTGATGCTTTTCGTCAAGTTGTAGATAGGGTTTGATTGAGTTTGCAGAAGAGTGTCCTGTTATTTTTAACAACTGCTGCTCACCTACTCCACTTTTAGCTAGTTGTGTTACAGCAGAAGAACGATGTGAATGGTTTGTAATTTTTATCTTTTTAGGATCCAAGCCAATCTTTTGGGCCGCTTGTTTTGTCGATTTTCCTATTTCGTTTTGGCCTACCGGGAGATTTTTATACCACCCCTTAGATAAAGGTTCCTGCCAATATGGATTAGGTGACAAAACGAAACGATCAATTTGAATATTTTCAGTTCTTTTTGACATTAATTTATGAAAACGACGTACCGGACATTTGTCAGTGTTATTTTTATTTGGCGTTAAAAATTTGCTATCAGTTAACCTGCGCGATCCACCTTGTGCAGTTTTCGAAATTATCGGATTATATTCTATCCTTCCAGTTTGATTTCCATAATGATCTATTTCTTCTCTAAAATATTGCACTAACGCTTTTGACGCTTCTCCACCTCTCCATGCCAGTTCGTAGCTAGCAGTGTGATAGAACTTTCTTTGTAGTCCATTTGGAGTATTTTCGTCCCATGCTGCTATCATCTGTTCTATTTCTTCTTTCGTGAGAGCTGCAGCAGATGATTTTCTTTTTTCGAGAATAAATTGAAGTTCTCGACGCTTACAATTACGCGCGTCTCTCGCAGTCTTAAATTCAATATCAGTGAATGGATCCATTTTTCTATTATAATCTTTGAAATATTTTTCCTGGATAAGTTTTGCGGTTCCATTCCACAAAGTTTTGACAACAGATTCTTTGTAGTTTTCTCCATTTTTTTTGCGCATGTTATATGCCCAGTCCTCCTAAATTGTTGCGATTTGTTTCAACTCGGTTGATGCAGTTAACTCATAATTACGTTCAAGGCAAAACTCTGAAAACTGTTTCCATATTGTGTTCTTACTTTTTTTGGTGTTGATTGGTGTTGTTTGTTCGACAGCTGTTTGTATTGAATCAGCCGAACTTTGACCAAATCTCGTGCTTATGTTGGTTTTTGTAAGATAACTAATTGTTTCTTCGAATTTATACCAATTCACTCACCTTATGTTAGAGAAAATCTCAAAAGCAAAATCTGAAGGTTGCTTCAAAATGGCGACGGTGCTGAATTTTAATGCTTATTTTGAGACAAATGGATGCGCTACCTTGACAACCAGGGCAATACTAACTTTTTTATGTATTTATTTAAACACAGGTCCAATTAAACAACTTGAAAAAATAATAGAACAATTCGTAAAATTGTATTTATCGCTTATGTCATCATAAAATGTCATACATCATTGTCATCGGAATAGACAATGATGTATGACATTTCATGATGACATAAGCGTTAGTTAAATGATGGTTTCATTGGTTAATTTGACACACATGATTAGAAATAGACCAATTTGATTGGATTTCTTTTTAATCAAAAAATTATCGCTGTAATTTGCTACTAGCAAATAGTCGGTGTAATTGTGATGTTATTGGTCGATTTCAAACTTTTTCTCATTACGATTGGCTGACATAACAGTTTAAAAAATAATCACTTATAATTATACGAGAGCTTTCTTTTTTCCGGATAAATTTTCACTTTTAAACGAAAATTTTTGTTGCTAGGTACCTAACTGTACGAAACAAATTGCCTGATAAAACGACGAGTCCGAAGGACGAGTCGTTTTATCGAGGAGGCAATTTGTTGAGTTCAGTCTATTCGAAGCGAAGTTGAAGGAAAGTATATTTTAAGAAGGTTACATTAGAAAACTGATGACGGGAATTTTTTAGAGCAAAATGGAAGCAAACGGGGGGAGAGCCTGGAAATCTTTCAAACTAGTGGTAATGAGCTTTGTGGAAACATCCAATTTATAAATCTCTGGTAAAAAAGATGTTGACAAACTTTAAGATTTTAGAGTGTCCTATAAGTTTAAAGATACATTTTTTTATTTATACCTGGACTATTTTTCTGAAAATTGAAGTGCAGTTAGCACTAATCAAGAATAAGAAGAGAACATCCCTAGTAACTCCTCAATGGGAAAGGCAAAAAGGAAATTTTGACAAGAAGGAAAAACATCATTGAAGAAAAATACTATAGAGACGCTGTAAAGCATCTTTGCTGTACGCTCAAAACGGGGGCATTGGGCGGGGTAAGTGTGGGACCAATATGGCTGCGTCACCTGGTCCGGACAACTCAAAATTATAATCTGTCATCCCACACCTGTCAGACCTACACTATCCTATGAAATGTTATTCCAGACGAATTCTTCTTATCAACGCCGTCTCTGCTGTTGCAGCTATGTAGAACACAAGAAACCATAATGTCTTTTAATATTTAACTTATTATATAACTCTAATACACGATGTACTTCACACACTCCACTTTTAACCAACAATACTTGTTTGACGTAAGTGTAGTATCAATATGACGGACCTGTACCCGGTTTGATCACGTCACGTCGTCTCCTTAGCTATTCTCTCTCAATGAAAAACACTGTTATAAGGATTTGTAAAGTTTATATCTCATAAAATAATTTTTTATTTAAATGATGACTACAGCTGGGCTATAAAAGTAAAGTATGGATTTTCTTCCAATATGCAATATTTTTTTTTTGATGTTTGCAATTTTGGAATCAGTTCTGAAAATAATATAGAAATCAATTAGAAATTAAAATTAAAACATTTATAAAATTGTGTGTAAGTAGATATGTGTCAGTAATAAGGAAGTTACGCTTGAAGCTGCTATTTTCCATGAAGAATCACACATATTCGTATTCTTAAAGTAATGTCTGTTAAAGTGGAGATCTTACATCCAGCATTCATCCTATTTGTAAATGCAAAGCGTTATGGCATTTCTTTAAATCAATTGTTTTTATCTATAGTTTTCCTTATATTTCAATACAATCTCCAGGTAAATGTTCAAATTTGTTTCGAAAATTTGGCTTAGATCTTTGTCGTACGCTTTTATGTCACAAACGTCAAATTGAAAGCTTGGTATGACGTTTTACAAATGTGCTTTTAAACAATTTCTCATTGTATTTATTTTTCTGGTGTTCAATATCTAATCAGTTGTTGCACAAATAAAGCTTAAGCGGAAACTTATCATAACTTGTTATTTCATGTGTTTTAAGAATGATACAATGTGGGTACTTATCACAACAAACGTCGAAGTTGACGTTCATTCCCTTTCGCAAAACATATTCAAAATGACTAAAAATTTGTAAAATAAAATATTTTTATTATTTTCATAGGATGTTTTATCAATTTTTTTTATTAATTCGTAAGTACATAATAGTTGGAATTAATATTCTAGTTTATGAATTGCGTACATCTATTCAATTTAAATCTGTTTTAACAAAAAATACGTATATAATTTAAGATGATTTTTCTGCTTTGCACTGAGTAATTAATTACGTAAATTTTAATTTTAAAATTTACCCAGGGTGAGATTTGAACCCACCCCTGCCAATTGCTAATCAGGTGCGCTACCACTACGCTACCTGGGCAGTGAGTTCGAGTCTTCTTAATCGTCTTGAAACATCTCAAGAAACGGATGTATATAATTACTTAGCAAACGTAATTAGGATTAGATATTGTAATGAAATAAGCCCACAAAAAAGAAGCAGACATCCGGGCAACGACAAAAACGTACCGGTAAACAAGTCGCAAATCAACTGCACTTATATACTGCGTCAGCGACAGAAAGTCTGGAATATAGTAGAAGAGAGCCAGAATTTGCTAGACCTTTTGTCTGCACATATAAATGCCGCCGGTGGGATAAGGAATTCATTCAATAGTAGTCGCGCGGTATTAACTGAACAGTTCAAATAACATAAATAATATGAGTAGTGCTGTTTTATTATAGTTCACAAAATACATAAATATTACTGACATAAATAGTAGTGATAGAAATAAATACGTGTGTTAATTTATTTGTAGTAGTTTTAAGTGCGATACATTTATTTTATATTTTTATATTGTGATTAGTTTTAAGTGTTTAAATATACATACTGTTTCAAAACATTTGCACCAGTTGTTCATTTCGACCCCGAAAACACTACAATACCTTATAAGAATTTTGGTATATTTAATAAATGATCATCTATTCCAAAGTGCAATTAATTGATTAATTCAGTACTGCTTGTTCAATTTTTCTTTGCCATTCTGAATTTGAATGTTATACCTACCTATTCAGTGAATGGTATGTAATTATAAGGAACATGTGTTGAAATATCGAAACAAATATTAAATTTATATATTAAGTATATATCCAGGCAAGTAATACAGTGTATAGCACGCTTCATTATCTGAAACCATTCTCTTTAAGTGCTGTTTTTATTGTGGTTCTCTCTACTCGTTGGCGAATGCGGAGAAGCACCAACTTAAGTCGTCGTAAGTAGACGCGTAATAATAATTCCTTGCTATGGTTACCGTAATAATATGTTGAGCATTGATATTATTAAGGGTGAGTCATCTAAGCGGGTAAGGCCGATTATGCCTTTATGAGTAAAGATATTTCGAAGCAGTTTTTTCCATGTGATAGCTGCTCATTAGGAGCACATTTTAAAAATATTTTGTATTATACTGAGTGCTCCATAACTTGGTGGCTAACCATAGTTATAATTTTTTTTAAATGGAACACCCTATATATTATTGCATTTTTGTATTCCCCGTATAATTTTTAGTCAAAAAGTAATGAGATAGTATAGGCCTAAAGTGTAAAGTTTATGACTTATTCCTATTTTTCTGAAAAATTCAATGTTTGTATTAAATTATATTTCTTGAAAACGACGTATTAGATGGACACATTTTTTTGCAGTATTGTTTACAATAAGAGATCCTAATAGAAGCATGTTTTATTTTTTTACAGTTACTAACTGCATGTGCAGGAAACTGGATTAAAATTACATGACACGTTTTAGAATAAAAGACATTTTTTTTTAAATGGAACACCCTCATGTCAGAAACATGTAAGACATTAATACTTTAAATGAGCTACTATCGTTTTTTGATATAATTTTGTTAGTTTTTGCCAAAAAAGCAATTTTCCCAAATGGAACATACCTATACAGGATATTATTTCATTTTTGAATTTTTTATTAAGTTTTATATCAAAAACATGTAAGACGTTAATACTTTAAAAGTGACTATTACTGAGCTATTGTCGCTTTTTGATATAATTTTGTCAGTTTTATGGTTTTAATTAATGTAGTATAGTACTGAGTATAGTACTGACAAAATTATATCACAAAAAGACATTAGCTCAGTAATAGTCACTTTACATGTTTCTGAGATGAAATTTAATAAACAATTCAAAAATGTTTTTGTCAGTTTTCTGCAATGCAGTTAGTAACTGTAAAAAATAAAACATGCTTCTATTAGGACCTCTTATTGTAAAAAATACTGCAAAAAATTGTGTCCATCTAATACGTCGTTTTATACAAACATTGAATTTTTCAGAAAAATTGGAATAAGTCAAAAACTTTACATTTGAGGCTTATACTGTCTTATTACTTTTTGACTAAAAATTATACGGGGAATACAAAAATGCAATAATATATAGGGTATTTCATTTCAAAAACTATAACTATGATTAGCCACCAAGTTATGGAACAGTCTGTATAATATAAAATATTTTTAAAATGTGCTCCTAATGAGCAGCTATCACAAGGAAAAACCCGCTTCGAAATATCTTTACTCATAAAGGCATAATCGGCCTTACCCGCTTAGATGACTGACGCTGTATATTTTTACATTCATTCATATATCAATACCAATGTGAAAAGAACAAAATAAGTCTATAATACGATAGTATAAGAATGTGTTTGTAACTAAGAAGTCAATATATTCAAATGGTTATTAATGCAAGGAAAATTTCCATATTAGATTAAATATTATTTGGAAGGTATAACGCTTTTCACATGTTAAAATGTAAATTTTTCCCACAACTTTTTAATGGACATATTATTTTCTGCCCTCTAAACTTGAATATCCCGTTAGGATCGGGTCGAAAGTTCTAGTTTTTTTTCGAGTAATGTGAACTGTTGCTCGTTGATTTCTCCCTTCGTTAATAAGTGTATTCATTTTTTATGTGTCTGTTAGTAACACAAGTAGCGAACTTTTTTGATTTAGGTACCTCTATTTCCTACTCATTTAAAGCCATGTATTGTATTGCGGCATTTTGAACTTACATTAAAACGGATATGATATATTTTTATTATACAAAATCTGAAACGAGTTTGATTCTCCGCACGCTGCTGAAGTTGCAAACAAAATGAATTTTGAAATGAGCGAGCAAATTATTCAGAAGGTTTTAACAAGGGCATCCAAGGTGTGTCTTTTTTTGAAATGTTATCTAGGATGATATTGAAGTTTGCAGCAGATATTTTGAATTTGAATAATCTATGAATATGCTATACCCTTTCAAATTAGACTTTTAAATGTTCCGACAAATAGCGTATCAATTAATTGATAAAACATAGGTTAACAATAAAAAATGGGTTGTGAACACCACACGATTTTCTTATTCGTATGTGCGTTTCGAAATGTGTATACAGAAGTTGTTCCAAATTAAACTTTAAGTTTACTTCCTGTGTTACTTGCTCTCCAAATTTTGAAAATTTTTTTACACAGAAATTATACCAATTTCAGCTTAAAGTATGAGAAATATTCATGAAAATCTGTTATTCCATAAGCGTTGCTTCCGATACGAATTTTGAATTTTTTTTTTTTGAAATTTGCAAAAAAACCGTTTCTTAGTTTCTCAGTAGAAATTTCGAATTTTTTTTTTTATAAAATCTTTCTAAAAAGCACTTTTTAATACATTTAAACTTAGTTGTTAGTATATCTTGATTTTTTTTACTCAAGTAAAGTACCTACTACTTCTGGTCTACCGATTTTACTGAAAATCTAATCAGATCTCCACTGAAAAATTATACTTATAAATATAAAGTTTGGTATTGGTACCTCTAGCCGTTTGGCTGTTATCGTGGTCACACAGAGACAGACCAGGCAGGTAGACACATACGGAGAGAGACATGTTTGCAAAAACCACTTTTTCAGTATCAGGGACTTCAAAACGTGGACATCTGCAAAAATAATACTTATGCTACGTGTAAGAAAGTAATAGGAGCTAATTATTCAAAATTTACTTTGATTTTATAGCAGGAATCAAATAAGGGCACACGAGAAACATCATAAGTGCAAATGCTAGTTGCTGAGATTTTCACAAAAGAAATGTAAAATATGAAAGAGACTAAATTTTAATCATATTAAAAATTAGATGTAGACAAAATATCAGTATGATAATTTATTGTTTACTGTAACTGATAATAGTCTATGTTTTTCTTAAGTTGGTACACCAATTTTTTCATTTTATAGGTTGCGACATCAAACCCTCTTTAATTTGTTAAATACTTAATTAATAATGCTAATTGCCAAATTGAAGTGCTCCCATCTATCAACGGATAATTAAACGTCTTGTATTGTCTTAGGGATATTTAACATCAGAGTGATATTGTCGTCTATTAAATCTACAGTTGGTATTCGTCCACCTTCACTGTCTATATTTGACAGATAATTAAATGTTAAACTTAAAACAATATGTGTAATGATAAAATCAAGTGTTTTAAGTGTCCAGTGAATGTGAACTTTATCAACAGTAATGCTCAAATACGGGTAGTTCGGCTTACGGAGAAGAAAACTCTGGTTCGGTATGTTTTAGCATGTTTATTACTTCAATATTAATTTTATAGTACCTTCTAGCATTAAGAGTAAAAGAAATCTTACTATGTCAATCTTTTTATTTACATATAAAACAGAAATTCAATTACACAAATTTAGTACATATACTTACAAGATCATAAAGTATTTGTTATATACAAAAGCAACAATAATTCATATATTGAAAAATAACTTTACATTTACTGAAAAAAATTATTCGCAGTCTGTCCACAAACATTTAACGGAATATTCAAACATTAAATATTAAAATATACGGTCATAAATATTTTGTGAATTAAGATATTATATACATGATATTTACTTCGAGAAAGGTGATATTTTTACTCAAGTCTAGCAAAAACGTTAATGCATTATCTGGTGCTTATGTTCGTATTATTGTAGAGATATTTGACGAGAATAATATGTTTCTTTGAAATCCTACGTGAACCTAAGATTTACTTTGGTACATTTGAAATTAATAAAATCTATCTGATGTGATTATTTTAAATGAACGGAATAACCATATAAAGATTTACTCGGGACTTACAGGACGGAATTGTTTTATTATCACGATCTGTCTGGTAACAAAACAACTTACGGACCGCCTTTCCAGACTGCCAGAAAGACTAAGGGATAGGTACTAGGTACTCTCTAGACTGCCAGAGAGTTTGGTGAGAATTCTCCTAGACTGCCAGGATAACTCTGATTTTACTAACAAAGTCATCGTCTTATATAGGCCCGGACTTGCACAAATAATAGCTAAAAACAGTGTTTTTCCGAAGTATCACGCGTAAAGACCAAGAACTTACGCACGATATTATCACGTGCAAAAATGCGTTTAGTAAATTAACAAAAATATCATCTTCCTCTTTACTAATTGACTTTAGATAAATTATACATTTTTTAGAATACTTGTATTAAATTATCGAACGCATTAATGCCAAAATCACATAAAAAGCATTATTACAATTTTATTCGACAATTTATACAGTGACCGACAAAAGTCCGTTACAAGGTATGGTAGCAATATCACAACGTATTTTCATTTTGCTTAATTAAAACACATATTTTAGTTATTTAAAGTTTCTAAAACATTACTTAATGCAGTGAAAGTGAATGTAGGGCACGGTGAGGTAATTTCGTAACATAGGTAATGTCGTGATAGTTTTTAGTCAGATTTGTTACATTAACGGTCCCTATAGATAGCGCAAGGATCGCGCTAGGCAACAGTGTATACCCTCCGTCGAAGTCTCTTTGCGGAAAAAAAATGAGCGTTTCAAATTATACAATTTTTAGAATTTTTTTTATACAAAACTTATTCAAAATCCTATTCTAAGTACTTTCATTCTCTTAATAAATCGCTATAGAATGCATACTTTGCAAGATATTCGAAAAAAAGTGCTACTCGCTAAGAGTAAAAGTGCCACTTCCGGTCCGAATTTTGAAATTTCATGTATACAAAAAATATTGCAAATTCAACTCGAAATACTTTTGTACTGTTAATAAATATATATAAAATGCATAATTTATGACATATCTGCAAAAAAATCGCTATTCGGTAAGAGTAAAAGTGGTACTTCCGGTCCGAATTTTGAAATTTTTTTTATACAAAAGATATTTAAAATTATAATTTAAATACTTTTATACTCGTAATGTACCTGCCTAGAAAGCATGACTTGCGAGATATTCGCAAAAAACTGATTTTCGATAAGAGTAAAAGACCTACTTCCGGTTGGAATTTCGAAAAACCTCTTTAAGATAATTTATCTCAAATTTAATTTTGAGTACATTTCAATTCTTTATAAATTTGTTTAAACTTAGTAATTAACGAAATATTAGCAAAATTCGAATTTTTCACCGAAGTAAACTGCTACTTCCGGTCTACCGATTTTACTGAAAAACTAATCAGATCTCAAGACGTAAATACAAAATTTGGAATTGATATCTACAGCGGTTTGACCGCTATCGTGGTCACACACAGACAGACAGACACACACACACACACAGACATTTTTTTAAAAACCACTTTTTCAGTATCAGGGGACTTCAAAACGTGGACATCTGCAAAAATCTCGAGGTCGAAAATTTTCATCATCACAATACTTCCTTATACTACGTATAAGAAAGTAATAAACACAATGCATTTGTCCGACCTGGTGTACAATGGCCGTTCGTGATGTTTGCGGCTGTTATTTAGATAATTTCGAAAAGAAATTAATTTGTTATAGTACTTTTTAAAAATCACGAATCGTAGTATCTTCTAACTGTTTCAAAAATATGGTATATATGATAGAGAAAGTAAGACATGCGAAATATCTAGAAAATCAAGCAACATAACAAGAGCAATAAAAGTAAGAGTATATCAAACAATCGAATGTCTACGTTACCTGTGCATGCGACGCGTGGACAACTACAAAATAGAAGAAAAGTTGGAAATATGGCAACATAAAATATAAGAGGAGGACTTTTGGAGAAACTGAATATCAGCAATAACGCAGAAGAATAAATAATAACGAAATAGAGGAACTGCACAAAAGACCATTGTTCAGGTGGTGCTTATGCACATAGCAAGGTTGCCCAACGAATGATTGGTTACGAGAATACTAATGGGAGAAGAAGGTGGTAAATGAAGAAGAGGATTTAGCAAAAATGGATTTGGCCAATCAAGGACAGAACAGAGAAAATGCTGTCCGCTACGGAAATGGATTATTGGAGAAGAGCAGCGGGGAGATCAAGAAGAGAACGAGTTACAAATCAACGAATAAGAGAAATTATGACAGTGGGTGAACGCACGATAGTGGACGAGATAAGAACGAAACAACTGGTATGGTACGGGCATGTGCAGAGAATGGAGAACGAAAGACTACCTAAACAAGTAATACAATGGAATCCAAATGGGCAAAGAAAACGAGGAAGACCACGGAGGAGCTGGAGAGAAGGAATAGACAGCGAAATGAGGTTTAGGGGTCTGGATGACGAGTTGTGGGCGAATAGAAACGAGTGGAGATTGGAAATCGGAAGACGACGAATGTTGTAAAACCGAGTTATAAAAAAAAAAGGATGGAGGAGGTAATACAAGATTTGAGAGAAGTAGGAGTCAAGCACTGGGAGAGAGAGGCTTTTATCTAAAAATATGAAAGCTCAAAGCGAAGTAAATTGAATGATTTCTGTGGAGTTTAAAGAATGTAATTTTTCTCTAACAGTCAATGATTACTAGGGCGCGGACACGTACGGTTGATGACTCATCGCCTATGGACGCTCTATTGAAATGTTGTATTTTTAAAGAGATTTTAATTGGATAACAAGTGGCTGGTGATCTATAAAATACAAAATACCTTATTATTTGTTCATTTTCTCTTCTGTAAGACTTGTTCTCTTTGAATTAAGTACATCCTTGTAAATAGAAAACGTCCTTTCTACATCGCAACTGGTTATAGGTGCGTACTGGAAATATTCTTTTATTTCAGCGTATTTAGCATACACAATTGCCGCAATGTTATTAAATCTGGATTTCTATTAAGAACTGCGTCTAACTTTTAGCGAAGGCCACATTCGAAGTCACTTGGAATACTTTTGAAATTATTAATAGCCCACGTCTAATGTGGTTAATCCATCTTTTAATTTGAGATTTAGATTTTCAAAATATGTGATTAGTTTAGGCAAATTTCCAAAGTGTTCCTGAAGGAATAACAACTGATTTTTTAAATTTGGGATTTGTGTTAGTTCCTTGCACTCAGAAATACTTCGAGCATCGTCATTTAAACATGTAACGAAATTTTGTAAACTATAGAAATTCTCTGCATAAAAACTATTTCTGAATATGTTTTAGCAAAGGTAAGTGACAAGCGATATTTTGGCATTCTGTAACGATATTTTAGAGACTTTGTAATAAATTTCGGAATCACTGACAATTCATTTTCATATCAGAAAAACTAACATAAACAACGTTCTAATTCTAGATCTAAATAAATGATAACTAAAAATGTACGCGTATGTTATTGAAACTAAACGAAATCCAGTGCACACTTACGTCTAGATAATTGGGAGAAGTCGATTCAATAAACCGGTATTAAACAGACTATTACAAAAATTACGAAGTACGTAATTAACAGTCAAAACAATGAAAAAACGAAACTAACGTAAGTATGAATGAAAATTTTATTTCTCTTGTGAAATATAAGGTAAATATAATAAATTTTAAAAACCCCTCACGCTCTTATCTACGCCGATGAAAAAAGGATTTTACTTATAAATTCCTTATTTTATGGGCATGTTTTGCTCTCATTTTCGGGCACTTCTCGGGCGTAAACAGATGTTGCAGTTCACCATATGAATTAGTGCTATTCAGTAAGCGTGTGTTGTTTACATTATTTCTTTGCTCCGTTGTAACTTCGGCGTAGTTTAAACCGGTCATGTCCGTGCCCTAATGATTACACTTGCACTTACACTGGTCTACGAAAAAAAAATACTTTTTAAAAGTTGTTTTTTATATTCTTACTGCTGTTTCCAAGAATGGATTATGTTTTTTCCTATCACGGAAGGTAAATAAAACGATGGGATATTTTGGAAAAAATTACTTAAACCATAACTTTTTGATATTTTTTTACAAATGTAGGTACTTATGGTTATAATGAGAAATGATGGACCCATTCGCAAAAATACACAGCAATTTCTTATGAACATTCTAGTAAGAAAGTGTCTTGATTTCTGAGGTTTTATTTTTATTTTAAAGAAAACCCTAAATAAATAATATTTTATTTTTTCCTGTGTATCAAATAATTGATTTTAAATATATAAATCCGTAAATGTAATTAGTTCATAAAATGATAGTACCCAACTTCGGAAACATACAAAATTTCTAAATATTAAATCTGTGATTTGTGCTAAATTTGTACGTGGTAGAGCTTCAATGTTTCTTCCAGTAACCAGAACTTAGAAAATCATAAACAACAATATTATTTTAAAGAAAATGTTTTCATCGCAGATCCGTTATCTGTTCTATCTTACCAAGACGTATAATTGCGTGAAATGTGGAAGATATAGATTGGTTCATGCATTTCTCCAATAAAAAAGGTATATCGATCTCATTTCTTAATCATAGAATTTCTTATTAATTTTATGACACTTACAGTTCCTCACATGTCACTTTTGGAACTTTACTTTAAACAAATAAAAATCGAACTACAAACATTAATTATTTTTCATACTTTTTTCCATTACAGACCCTAGTTTTTGTGTACAGTATTCAGGTCTGATGTAGCCCTAAAGTCGAAAATAATTACAAATACATATTTAGATTAAATTACTTACGTTAAATAAAATATTACAAAATGGAAGAATTAGCATTCAATAGTTCAAACGTGAATATTAATATGGACACTGCATATAAGAGAATTTGAAAACGTGAGAAAATATTGGTACATGGAAGAATAAAATGTTCATGTTAGCTGTCAACCGTACGTAATTTAAAATTAGATCACATATTGTTATACATTCATCCGAGGGTAAGTAAAGGTTCTGATCTGAGCTTAACATGGGTCCCTCTATATAAATGGTTAAGATTTGAAAAGGAAATAAGAGCCATGTGCTCCAGGAAAAGATGCAAGGAAAGAAAAAAGTGTAGGGAGGACAGTTGCAAAAATCTCGTACGCCACTATTGTCTTGCAAAACTGAAAAATACTTCCGTTGCATTTGGGGAGAGCTGTATATAAGAGGCACCCGGCTCCATTTCTTATACCTGCGTGATATATTATTTGTATACAGTTGTATCTTATAGATGGATGAAGATCCTTTTCCGTTTATTTTAATTGATATGATAATTAATACAATAGCTGTTGTTTGTTGTTTTGCTTTTTATTTAAATCTTTGTTCTGTGTGAGCAATGTATGTGAGAATTAATTTTTGAAGCGGTTTATCAATGTTTATAAAGTATATATATATATATATTTAAATAAGTATTATATTAATAATACTATTATTTCTTGGCCTTTATTATATTCGTGTAGGTAAATTCTTGGTATTAGGCCTTTTTAACGAAATGCAATAAATACTAGGTTTTAACGTTTCGACATTTTTTAATATTAATGTCTTTTTCAGAAAATTAAGAATAGGTATAACAGTTAAAATTGTATAAATAAAATGTTTCTCTTAAAATTTTGTCAAAAGACTTATACTACACGTATATATATATATATACCAACTGATTAACGGGTGTAATAATTTTATAAATTTGAAATGTGTATATGAATTGTGTTTTTAAAGTTATGTATTTGAATCCAAAAGATATATTTCTTAGAACTATTTTTCCTAAATGTTTATCTATGTATAAATTTAGCGCTAGTTTAATAAGCTAATGTTTGTATTGAAATGTTTATATTAATTATTGCCGAAGTTCTGTTATCGTTGATTTTGTGTATACTCGTATGTCGCCAGTGCATGTTGCAATGTATGTGAAAGAAAAGATAAGCATGGGCGTTCTAGAAACAAGGGGAACCCCGAGACTTGAACGAAAAGAGTGAATTCGAATAAATAAAAAAAGTCGACGGAGAGCCTTGAAAGAGATCGGTCACCGGCATATTAGACCGGTTAAATGGACCGTTTTAAAAGTAATAGGGCTATTCAATTAATAAGTAAGTGGACTCACACACAGCGGTTGATAATGTATTAAATATTGTTAGAACCTTGAAAATAAATAAATAAATAGGTTCCTTGTTTACATAAAGATCGACCGCTAACCAAGTGTAAAGTGTAAACTTTAATATATCTTCCTATAAAAAGTCATTGTTGTGCACATAGCCATTAAAGAAGCTACAGGCATCTTGACCGTCGAAGGACTCCCAATAAGCACACCGATAAAAGGAAGTCTCTTCATATGAAGATAGAAGAAAATATAAAAGGTATTTACCAGTTTGATGTGAGAATATTAAATAAACTAGAACGTTGAAATTTGTCTTATTATAAAGACGTAAATAAATCAATATAATAATCTAAGTTAAGAAATCATATATAAGAACCCACCAGTTTGATGTGAGAATATTAAATAAACTAGAACGTTGAAATTTGTCTTATTATAAAGACATAAATAAATCAATATAATAATCTAAGTTAAGAAATCATATTTAAGAAATTGTTCTAAAAACAATAATATATCAGTATTTGTAAATTGTTTGTCAATGTTGTTGTGAGAAAATATCATTTGCGTTATAGAAATAAATATCAATCTTGGCATAGTTGGTTTTCCTATTATTTGCGTTGTTAGTATTAATATAAATATAATACGGCGTTGGAAAACAATATATTACATATATTATTTCATAGAAGTGATTACAGTAATAAATCACAACGAATATCTCAGTATTTAAAACGCTTTGGAATTATTTTATTAATATATTTCTTCTAATTAAAATTGATGTAATTTTGTGTATTTTTTTGGGTGTTTGTATTAATATACGAAAGAACTCTTGATTTCTAATACAAATATTATTTAAATTGATACAATTGTGTTTTATTGAATTGTGCCAAATAATGCCTTAAGACTATTTATTGTTGATATCTCTGGATCGACCTGGGAAAAAATGAGCTAGTCAGGTAAAACGATTCAATTGTTTGATTTTATTTTATTCAAAAAATATTAAAATATACAGGTCATTATTAAGAGGGCTATTACATTATTTTTGGAGCCGTTATAAATAATTAATAATAATTTAAGGAGTTCCTTTACATTATAGCTCAACAACGTGAGTTTTTACAAGCACTTTTACAATATGGCGCCCAACGTGGGGCATTTTATAAGTTCCTTTACACGCAGTATGGAACCAAAGGCATTTGTATGGTGATGTGGTTACGTAATTTATGCAAACTTCACATTCATCATTTAATAAAACGAATATTATTTTTCATTTATTTGATTCTAATTATAAAAGTAATAAAATAATTTTAAAAGGACTCCACATGAATAACAAATGTCCGTGCTAGGTGACATAAATACGGAATTCGAACATATTCAATCCAAAAACTTAAAAATGTTTTTCGTTTTTAAATACATAACACACCATTACCAAAACTTATTAATTTTTTTTCTTTAATAAGAGTTATAAAAGAATCCATAAATCTCAGTCTGAAAGAAATACAATTGAATATCGTATAAAGAGTCGATTATGCGGTAAAGTTATGTTGAGTGAAACAATTTCCAGATCATTTTCATAAAAACTGGCACTTGTAAAATATAGTAGACAAAATACAAAAAAGAATTATTATACAAATTATATTCTTTATTCCGATAATCAAATAAAAGCAATTTGGGATATACTTAGTGAACAAGGTACTGGCAAAAAAAAGGAAGAGTTTGAAATTAAGAGAGTATCTGTTTATTATAATAAAAGTGATGAACAACTTCTAAATTACCTACTTACATGGATTCATTTTATATTAATTTATGCAGACGTAGTGCTTCGAGTCAAAACATTTTACCTATATTCAAGAAAATGAAGAATCAATGAATTACCCACTGCATTAATAAATGATAAAAAATTGTACAGATACATTATTTACATAGCTATCAACAGTAATAAACCATTGCTTGCCGGTATGTATCTTTCAAAACTCAAAACTTAGAATCGTAAAACCTATATTTCGCAAAGGAAAATATTACAAACTCATATCAATCATATCAGTCCAATTCAACCCTACCTAATGCAATGATAAAACGAAAAGAATGGACAATTCAAAACAATTTTACCTATATTCAAGAAAATGAAGAATCAATGAAGTACCCACTATATTAATAAATGATAAAAAATTGTACAGATATATTATTTACATAGCTATCAACAGCAATAAACCATTGCTTGCCGGTATATGTCTTTCAAAACTCAAAACTTAGAATCGTAAAACCTATATTTCGCAAAGGAAAAACGAAAAGAATGGAAAAGCAATTTAGAATGAAAAGATTTATCTGGCTGTCATATCAGCACTTAACTACTTCACAAAGTGCATACATGCATTAATAATTGTTCAAGTACTAGGGCAATATACACAACCATTATGAAAATAACAAAAATTCACACTTTGATAATTAGACTTATCAATTGCATTTGATGGTGCAAATCACTTTATTCTTTTACATTAGTGTTATTGAGTTCTTGAGGAGAAGTTTATAAACTTTCAAAGTAGTAAACATCCAAAATGAATGTATGCATTATAGCAAAATTAAATTTTAAAAATAGGTGCGATTTTTTAAGATTTAATTTCCCTGTTAAGAATAGCAGCTACAAATTGGAAGATTTTAATTTTCAATACTTGTTTGGCACTGAGAAAAAATGCTTCAATTAATGAAAAATGCGTATAACATCTATTGCCTAATAAACGTAAGACGTTAATAGTGAATGCGGTTGCAATTGAGAAGATTATAATTTTAAATAATTCTTGCGCGCCAAGAAAACATTTTCATTAAATGGAGCCCTTCTAGAGTTAAATAATTGTGAAGAAGAACTTTCTGGGTGTTTTTCAAGAAAGTAGCGTTGAATTACGAGTCATTAAAACGTTAAATGAAAAGAGTTTAATATTTGCAAATTAAAAAAAAATAGTCAAAGTGAAAAACATATAATTATGTGCAAAATTTAGCAAAAATAAGGTAATTTGAAAATATTTGTAGAAAAGTAACCTCACAATTTGAAGAGAAATTTTGTAAATGTAATATAACTTTAAATTAAACTGAATGAAAACAGAAAATTTAATATAACCTTAAATTAAATTGAATGAAAACAGAAATATTTAAGTAAAGAATTCAAGTTGCAGCAACTTCAGCTTGCCAGAAATAATAGTGAGAAAAATTCCTACCGCAAAGTATTAAAAGTTACCCATTTAAATTACAATCATTTTTAAAGAAAGCTGTACAAGTTGCCAGTTCCAAATATACGAGTACCTTGCTAAGGAAGCAGTAGGTTGTTGTACCCAAATTAATAAAATATCTATAACATTTAATTATATATTAATCTAATATAATTAATTAATGACAAATAAACGTATTAACACATTATTAATTAAGAATTTGTCAAAAAATCTTTAAAATGTTTGTGAAATCTTTCTGATTTAAGATGTGTATAGATTCACATTTAGATCTTCTTGGTTTAGTAGTGAAACCCTTCCCTGATTTGGTGTTTTTAAATGATATCACTTCACTTCATAGGTGTATATAACTTTATTTATACTACTAAAAAGTGAACAACGTATGTATATATGCAGGTTTCTTACACTGAGCAAGCCGAATCTAACATTATAAACGTCTATATCAATATTTGTCACACATTTTGTTTTATTGGTGTGCATTCTCTTCAAATATTCTCATATAATTTAATGGACTCCAGCGTTCTTGAAACATTTTGTTTGACAAACAATGGTTTTGTAGATTGTAGTTAGTCATGTGCATATTCGTATCAAATATAAAATTTTTGTAGATTTTTAACTGAGATTCCGATTCAGTTAGCATTCGCATTTCGTAATTTTCATTATAACACAGGAATATACAGGATAAATAATAGTATTTAAAGGTAACAATTGTTGAGTAAATTCAAGTGATTTATTTCTTTTGCAATTCGTAGTTTTTTCAGCGTCGTTGAATTTAAGAAAGTTGATTGTTAGTCATACACATTTGATTTAATAAATCGTGAGGCTTATGTGTATCAATATGAATACGGACCCCACACATGTGGGCGCCAATATTTTATTTTATATGTTATTTTAAATAACTGAATATTGTACCAAATGTTACTGTAACAAAAAATACTTGTTTACAGCGATAATTTTAAAAACTAATTCAGTTAAAAATTCTTCTGTGTTGTATAACATAAAATTAAGAAACTTAGAATTCAATTTATACTACAATAGATTCTAGTGAACTATTTCCCATAATGCACACAATAACAAGCACAATGAAATAGGTCTCGAATTCTGTTTAAATTAAGAAAATAATGTAAATTTTAACGAATCAAAGTCTATTCAGAAAATATAGAACGGAGTTTTGAACTATGCGGGGTTAAGGGTCAGTTAATTAACATAGTTGCTTACAAAAATTCATAAAATTTCTAGACCAGAACGTGTTCAATATGTCAACGCGAAGTAACGGATGCATTATTACCACGTTACATAAGTATGTATGTTACATATGTGAGTACCTACTTGTGTATAGCACGTATATCGTTGGAACAAAGCTAGCAACTTATGATGGTGAAAAATTAATTCCAGTAGTTATTCTGTTCGAAAGTTATGCAAATTTCCTTGAACCCCGATTTTATCAGGAACGGCAGTTGTTCACAGAATTGTATTTGTTACGTAGTTTAAATTAGAAGTAGGTGTTTTATTTGTATTCTGCAGTCGTTTTGCATTTATACATATACGGGCGCCCTTTAGGGGTTGCCGCTGTTTGTATTTGTAGTTAATGAAATACTGATCTATCGACTAAAATATCAGGATTTAGATTTGTGGGTTGAGGCTAGCAAATTTATACAGTGGATTATTGTTCGTTAAATGCTTTGAAAGTGCCCTAATACACTCTAAATTTATCCTTTGACGATGTTTTTTTTGTTCTAACGATAGGTTTTTGCTGTATTATATGTAGTTATGTTCAGTTCCATCACCACGATTGACACATTGATGTATATTGTCTTGTGGATACATACATATTAAATATTCATGTAATACCGCTATAATAAAGGTATAAAACTAACTCAGGACTTTGTGTGTGTTATGACTTTTTGACCTAGTAAACAATACATTGTGTCAGAATTGCAATTCATGAAAAATAAATGATTTCTAGTTGAGTATCATCAGAAGAAAACAAAATACAGAATGGTAAGATTGTTTAGCTAGACCCGCTAGGAATTCATGGAAATATATCAGATAACTTGAAACGCTTTTCTCAGAGGTTTGATTTATTTATGGTAGCTACGGGAATAAATGCTCAGTAATGATTAAATTCAGTTTTTAAGTGTTAAGAACATTAGAATATTTGAACAATTAGTCTGTAAGTATATTATAGAAAAAGTGTTAGTTTCTAAGTTTTTATTTGTATATTTTAATAGCAATTGCTAATAAAGATTATTATTATTATTCAAGATTTTGCGTAGCACGAACTTGGCAAACTTAAGTTTTCCTTGTTAATGCCCATATTGAGCGATTGTTTAGAGCTTCGCTGAAAGCGCTCCGGCAAATCCTAGTTTGTTTAAACAAATCTAAGTATAAGAGCAATTGAAAAACTAATAGCATCTTTTAATCCCATCGCTTAAGAAATTGACTGGTAACAATACCGTCCTATTGAAAAAGGTTTCTTTCCCACCTATACTGTTTGTTTAAACATTCTTTCATTATAATTGGATAATATTTCTTTGTAGTCGAAATCATATTCGTTTTTTGTTTATAAAGATGCTTCTTACATAAGCGAAACTACTTTATTTGAGATTAGAGAAGGATGTGTGGTAATTTTTCTAAGGATTTGTTGCACTTCATGGATTTTAAGTCAAGGATTTAAACAAAGTACATTTTTCACCAGCGTTAGTAAATGTAAATGCAGAGATGAGTTGGTGTGAATATATTCAAATTTCGAAACACACGACAGACATTCCTTCCATTATGTATTTAACCCCTCTAACGCACAATTGACGGCTATTGAGTGACGCCCATGTAACAATAACGTAGGTCAAACGTGATTGAATGCACATAGTCATAATACAAAGGTAATATAAGTGCATTTACAGTACCAAATACAAGAGATTAAACTGAATTTACGAGTATTGCTAAACAAATTTATTTTCTAAGTGAATTGGTATTGTTTTTCAGTATCTCTTGTATCAAATTTGGTAGAAATATGTTCTGTGATGAGAATAATAATTGATTGATTTTTTTATTTAAAATTTATGGTTTTTACTTTACTGAAGTTTTGTGATGACGCAAAATGTTTGACATCGAGATTTTTGAAGATTTCCACGTTTTGAGTCTCCTAATACAGAAAAAGTGGCTTTAAAAAATGTCTCTCTATCTCCCTATAACCACGATAGCTGTCAAACGGCTAAAGCTATCAATTTTTTTTTATAAGGAAAATTTAAAATTCGAACCGGAAGTAATACTTTTACTTTTATCGAATAGAACTTTTTTCCAAAAGTTATGCAAATTATGTATTCTATTGAGATTTATTAAGAGAATCAAAGTACGTACTTAGAATAGCATTATGAATAATTTTTTTTTTGATAAAAAATTCTCAAAATTTGAACCTAAAATAACACATTTACTCACAGGTTTATTTTTTATGAAAATAAAAGTACTTAAAACTTATTTTAGAACAACTTTTGTATAATTTGAATCGCACATACATATAAGAAAGTCGTGTGGTGCCCACACTTCAATTTTTTTTACTGCCCTGTGTAATATTAGGAAGTGTTTTGATGACAAAAATTTTTGACCTCGTGAGTTTTGCAGATGTCCACCGAAAAGTGGTTTTTGCAAACATTTCCCTGTGTCTGCCTGTCCCTTTGTGTGTGACCACGATAGCGGATTAACGACTACAGGCTCCAATACCAAACTTTATATTTACGAGTATAATCTTCCTCTTGAGGTCTGATTAAATTTTCAGTAAAATCAGTAGACCGAAAGTAGTTGATTACTTCAGTAAAAGAAAATCTATTGACATCATCGCAATCAACCGAAAAACACGTGTCAATGATCTTGGAGTTATTTTTAATATAAAGCTTACATTCGTTGATAATGTTTTTGAGCATTGGGCTTCATTATCAGCACCTGCAGCGACTTTGACAACACAGCTCTGCCGTGCCATGGTAAAACACTGTATACGAAAAAATGTTAGTTTTCAGGAGAAGCGTTTAAAGTTTGAATTGTTGCCATTTACACATTTTTGTTTCGATGTTAGCGAAATTATAGTGTAAGATTTCAAACACCAGTCTTCATCATTTTTCATGTATTTAAAAGCATAAACACAATTTTGAAACATTTTGTGTCGCTTAAATTTGTTTACCATTTTATGTATTTTTTTAAATAAAATTATCATTAATGATGAAAACAAGGTATATTGCTTTAACTTGTTTTGGCGTTGTAATATCTAAAGTTATCCAGAAGTAATTTTCATTTGAAACGATGTAATGTCTCTTACCTTCATTTTAAATTTCCTTTCTTTTTCATTCCAAATTATAATTATTACTAGTATAAAGGTGCAATATACATAAATATATATTTTATTGAGAAGTTTATTTAATTTCAACAAATTTGAAAGTAATATTACATAAATAATAAAAATTTACAAGATACAAAGCTTAAACATCTTCTTCTAATAAATCAGCTGCCGTTTCATTTTCTGATAAATTAATCCAAAATACTATTTTCAATTATCAATTATGACCTTTTTACTTGTATTGATATGCCACGAGGGTTTTGTAGTTTTTCTGGAAGTGTCAAAGTACATCTGTTTCCTAACACATTGCATGATTTATACTCCACTTGATCAAAATCGGGCTTAAAATAAAGCTGCAACGATCCTTTGACAAGTTTTACACTTAGTAGGTCTTTAAAGTAAGGGAACATTTCTTGATCGTTGGTTTTCTTTCTATTATTTGTTTTGAACTTATTTTCAAATTTCATAAAGTCTCCAATTTGCATTGGTACCGCTTTTGTTCTCTTAGAACTCATATTACAAACTTCTTGGAAATCAGTAAAATCTTCCACGTTTCCTTTTTTGTGAATGACTTGTTCAATTTTTCCATGTAAGCGGCCATATAATTGTGACCACTGATCAAATAAATAGTTCAAAATAAGTGTCTCAATTGTACAAAAAGGAGAATTTAAATAAGATATCAACTCAGAAAACAAAATATTGTTCTTATTTTGACCTCTGCAATTATCTAACCATAAGATAATATGCTTGAAATCTCGATTTAGTTCCAGGAATTTTATAAAGGCACTTGCGATATCTTCGACCCGCCTTCCCGTTATTGCTTCCTACCATATAATGCAGAACTGGTCACTTTTTTATTCATCGCAGCAAAAGTCTCATTAAAGACAATCAGTCTTTAATTTGGGGTATCCGGGATAGCAAAAACACCTTTTGAAGGTCTGCCGCGAACACCTTTCATCCTTCAGATCACAATCTTGGCGGTATTTATTTATGGTTTTACAAACCTTAATAAATTAATGATATAAGGCAAAATGTCATTACTGCAGTTATATAACTAACTACCACGTCAAGATGTTTTTGTTTCAATTTTAAATTTTCTTCACTGGGATTTAAGTCTTTCTCAATGCAAAAGCCACATTTATCTGCGTGATACTCATAAAACGAAATATTCATGTCATCTAATGTCCGCCGGTATTTCTCGTACGAAATCTTATTTTCTCGATAAATCTCACAATAGTCGTTATACATTATTTTAATTGACTATTTGGAGCATGAATTCTTCTATAATGTGAGGGTTTAGGGCTGAAAGAATTGATGTGAAGTTTTACGGGAGTCGATGCCACTTTTTGTGGTGGTTTATGACGTCCTCTTTGGCCCGGTATTGGTATCTGAAGCTTATTACTGTAGCCGTCCTTGCAGACTCTTAGAAGGGAGTCTATAATAGTGCAATTGGTGCATCCCAGTGTTGATAAAAAAAAAATTTTACACACGATTACACTTTCACTCCCTTCTTTTGGAACTTTGAAGATGCTAGTAAATTTTCTTTTACAATTTTCTATTTTTCTTTTTGAGGGTATCTCAGAAATATGGCAAGCTATCCATATTCGCTGTTCGTGTTTGTTTAAGTTCCAAAAGTTTCATGAATTGCCACTCTTTCATTATCAGTGGTCGCTCCAGATTTACACCTTACTGTAATACAATTGCACTGCCTCTCCAACAACGGATGATTCAGTTTGTTGTGTTCCATTCTTTCTTTGCTGGTTCTGAGTCTTACCCTCTTTTTCTAAAGCTCTTGATCTTTTGTTGTTTCTTCCTCACTTAACATGAGCCCGTCTTCACCATCATTTTCGCTTTCTGGTAACTGTTGACCAACTTCCTTTTGTATTTTATATGTTGAAACTAACAAGCAAGTGTTACTTTCTCCGTCTTTCTGGATGTCTTCCACTTGCCAAGATGTATTTGCACATTTCAGAGACATTATTATTCTGAACATGAACATTATTGTTTTTGGAATCACTAGAAATATCAGTCGGCTCTTTCATTATTTTTCTTTTTACACGTTCAACGTTTATTTTGTGGTGTTTTGATTCTCTTTCTTCAGTGCTCGAGTAGTCTGAAGATAGAATATAATCTTTATCTTTAATAAAGTCATCTGTATATTCTTCATATGTTTTCTAAAAAAAAAGTAAATCACCAAAAAAGATATGCTTAACAGGCTGCTAACGAAAGCTTGCTTATAAACAATCGGTGATAAAAGTGTAGGTTTCGTCCAAGTGTAGTAAATTTCTTGTCGATTATATCTTACATTGGTGTCTATTGAAGAAACTTCTCGTTGATTATCAGGTTCTAGGGCCATTTGGACCAAAAGTTTGCCACTATAGGCCATTTTCACTTTTCCTTTGGTAGGAGCAGCACACGACACGAATGTGAGGAACCAATTGAGACATAACCTCACAAATTCACTTCACTTACCGAAACAACGGCAAAAGAAGTTATATGAAGAAGATACAGTGTTTTTCCATCAGAAATTCCATACACTTGCGAAGGTAAAACGCTGTATGGTATTTTAATTTGTTCTGCCAAAGTATGACATCGGAAAGATTTAGAAAAAAACTAATTTAAAGACATAACGGCGTTTTACCATTGCATAAATGTGTTTTTTTAGCGTTATGCGTTGTTTTACCTAAGTATGTAAAGAGGTGCAATCATGTTACACTGTTTAGCCATCTTCATAATTTCGTTATAAATCATGATAGAAAAATGCAAATAGAAGGTAGAGATAGAGTGAAAAAAGTTAAATCGGAGACGCGCAAAACCTAAAAAACACATTTTTTCAGATACAGTGTTTTAGCATGGCACGGCAGAGCTGCTCTCAAGTCAATTTTTAATGCGCTGGTTGTCAGTAAGTTGGAATATACTGTTGTCGTGTGGTATCCTATGTATGATTGCTATATTAAAGCAGTTTTGCTCTCCACGTTTTGCATTAGTTATTTTTCTTTGTATTTTGTAAATAGTTCATTGTTCTTAATTTTTCACGTATGTGTTATATCTGTTATTTGTTTATATATTGTTTGTATTGCGGTGACCTATTGGGGAATTTAATAAATATTATTATTATTATTATTAAATCAATCCATAACCTTTTTATTATAATAAATTTTAATACAATATTAATATGACTATTATAGCAAACGATTTATAAAATTAGTAAATTACTATTACAATTATATCTTTACCGCTTATTTTCATTGTTAAACATGTTCTAACAATGACTCAACTATACTTATTAGGCCGGTAGCCCATTTTACTTTCTTATACGTAGTATAAGGAAGTATTGTGATGATGAAAATTTTCGACCTCGAGATTTTTGCAGATGTCCACGTTTTGAGGTCCCCTGATACCAAAAAAGTGGTTTTTAAAAAATGTCTGTGTGTCTGTCTGTCTGTCTGTCTGTCTGTGTGTGACCACGATAGCGGTCAAACCGCTGGAGATATCAATTCCAAATTTTGCATTTACGTGTATAATCTCCCTCTTGAGATCTGATTAGTTTTTCAGTAAAATCGGTAGACCGGAAGTAGCAGTTTACTTCAGCGAAAAAATCGAACTTTGCCAATATTTCGTCAACTACCAAGTTTTACCAAATTTATAAAGAATTCATATATACTTAAAATTAAAATTGAGTATAATTTTTTCTAAAAAGTTTTCCGAAATTCCTACCGGGAGTAGGTCTTTTACTCTTATCGAAAATAAGTTTTTTGCGAATATTTCGCAAGTCATGCCTTTTTGGCTAGTACGTTACGAATATAAAAGTATTTAAAACATAATTTTCAATATCTTTTGTGTAAAAAAAATTTCAAAATTCAGACCGGAAGTACCACTTTTACTCTTATCGAAAAGCGATTTTTTGCAAATATGTATTCTATATGAATTTATCAAGAGTAAAAAAGTATTTAAAACTAGATTTGCAATATTTTTTGTATACATGAAATTTCAAAATTCGTACCGGAAGTGGCACTTTTACTCTTAGCGAGTAGCACTTTTTTTCGAATATCTTGCAAAGTATGCATTCTGTAGCGATTTATTAAGAGAATGAAATAACTTAGAATAGGATATTGAATAAGTTTTGTATAAAAAAATTCTTAAACTTGTATAGTTTGAAACACTCATACGTATAAGAAAGTCGTGTGGTGGCCACACCTCATTTTTATAAATATTTAAACATCTTAACATGGAATATTTGCAAACGGCTAAAGCTTTGTATTTACGGGTATTATCTTTCCTTTAGGATCTGATTACATTTTCACTAAAACAGGTAGAACGGATATAGTAGTAGTTTACTTCAGCGAAAAAGTAAAGTTTCAACAATTGTTGTCAAGTAGGTACGTTGTTTAAATAAAGTTCTACAGAATACATAAGTACTCAAAAGTTAAGTTGAGAAATATTTTATAAAGAGGGGTTTTAAGGTATTTTTACCAAAAGTAGAACTTTGACTTTGATCAAAAACTAGTTTTCTGCGAAAAAGTTTCGCTCATATGTAATATCTCTCAAAATACGGATTATATACAGATTTATCATAGTACAAAAGTATTTAGAGCCGGATTTGGAATATTTTTTGTAAAATTTTGTAAATGACCAGACATTATTAGAATAAAATTTTGTAAATTGCATTTATTTCTTTTCTTCATTCTGTTGATCAAACAATTTATAATATAAATAAATCTAAATTTTAAACTTAATATGAGATATAATACTGCTGTCTATTTATGAAGTACAGTAAGTAAAACAGACAATTCAATCACCATTTTGAATGAAACACTATTATATAATCGCTTAATATGTAAGTACTATATAATTTTCTGTGGGGCGTATTTTCTAAAATATTTTCAAATACACCTGCGTTTAATAGGTTAGACAAAATTTCGGGTCTACTAAATTGAACGCTTATTTTTCATTGCTAGAAATACGAAGGCAATTAAAATGGCATTTTTATAATAATAATAATTACACTTCTTCTCCACTCTACTTTGTAAATAACCTTTAATGGAATTAGGTAACAGTGGATTTAACGGAGAAAGAACATATTTAAACTTATTTTCTTTCACCTGCTTTATATTGAAGATATTAAAACCATTCTTTTGAAATGTTGCTTTTAATAAATAATTGTTTCATTAATAGATGAATATAAAGTAAATAAAGTGCGTAGATTTATAGATAACGAAACTTAAATAAATTATAGTTAAAGTAAGTCATGTGTGAGGTAATTTTCTTTTATAATTGCTTGCACTTCTTTTAGTCGCAATCAGAAACTACTTTAAAAAGCGGAAAACCGATACTATAAGTTAAAATAATCTATGCAAATTTACCCAAAACGTCGTGGAAGCGGCATGTGGGAGACGACAGTTTTTGAAAATGTGAATACAGTCTTGGTTAAGCGACTGGAACCCTCAAACGACGATTTAATGTTCAGATAAATTATATGGACGTCTTTTCCGTCTTTAGGAAACCTATAAAATTTCTAGTATGTACCGCATTTAAAATAAGAAAATAATTATTTTAAATGCTTATTTAATTAATTAAATCATAAATTAAATACACAAGTTGTCAGAACAAACACCTGCAATATAGAATAATAAAACAGAAAAAAAAAAAGAATTCTAGAATTTAATAAGTTTTCGCTTTGTATTTTATTAGTATTTCTTTTTTAAGAACTTCATATACAGATCTGATAATACACCGACTCAACATGGAAAATTCGTACACGATAAAAGACAGAAATTTGAAGTGCTCCTTTTATTCCGTGCAAAATTAAAAACCTATAATTAGTATTCAATTGCTTCTGTTTTTCTTGTCATATCTTAGTATATTAAAGCAATTACACAAGTAAGTTCGATAGCATTCACACTTTTCATTAGAGTGTGTAAATTTAATTTCATTTAAAAAACACAAAATGTTATAGCACCGTTTTATCACACAAAGCATTTGGTAAAACGTCATATGTGCTTTTCGGTAGCGAGGCTAACTTATACAGGTGTAAACTAGAATTTATTTCAGACGCCGAAAGATTATTATTAGCAATGCAAGCCACGTAAATATCCGAAAACCTCTACCTCAATTCCGTGGACGGTGGAAGGGTATATACAATAAGTTTTATAAAGATTGCCAGTATGTATGATGGCCTTAATTAATAATAAATTACTATAATAAAAGATTAAGTTAATAAATACTTTAAAAATACTTCGGTTTGAAAATATTAAAATAATTGAAAAACTAAAAAAAATTAACTATGAGTTAAAAAGAAATATTAGAAAGGCTAAATTAAATAACTAAAATTAATATTATAATTAGAGACCAAAAACATGACAAAAAGAAATTTGAATGTTTTGAGTATTATATTAAATTAATGGTTGGAATTTTTTCCATGTTCATATTCATCAAGTTCTCTGCATTATTTGAGATCTTCGACCAAAGTCAATCTTTCCTGCTTTATTGAGTAATTTGTGATGTGAACTTATTCAGCAACTGATGAAGTAAATTTTACTAAATAGACAACATACTCAGTGGTCCTTAAAACGAACGTTTAGTTTGTCTCACATACACCTTCTGCCATTCATTAAATGCGATTTTATAGACTTCATACTTTTACTTACTTGCATATTAGTTGTAAAATTTCGTAACAGTTTCTTTAATATAAGCAAAACTTACTCTTAATTTCTGTGGATATGAAAAACAAAATAGTAGCAGACAAGTTTTATTAATGGCATTTATATATTTTAATGAGAACATCAAAGACCAAATAAAAAATGAGGTGTGGTCACCACACGACTTTCTTATACGTATGAAAGTGTTACTTCCGGTCCGAATTTTGAAATTTCATTTATACAAAAAATATTCCAAATCCAACTCTAAATACTTTTGTACTCTTCATAAATATACATAGAATGCATAATTTACGACATATTTGCAAAAAATCGTTATTCGGTAAGAGTAAAAGTGATACTTCCGGTCCGAATTTTGAAATTTTTTTTATACAAAAGATATTGGAAATTAAGTTCTAAATACTTTTATATTCGTAGCGTATCTGTCTAAAAAGCATGACTTGCAAAATATTTGCAAGAAACTGATTTTCGATAAGAGTAAAAGACCTACTTCCGGTAGGAATTTCGAAAAACCTTTTTAATAAAATTGTTCACAATTTAAATTTTAAGTACATATGAATTCTTTATAAATTTGTTTAAACTTAGTAATTGACGAAATATTTGCAAATTTCGATTTTTTCACAGAAGTAAACTACTACTTCCGGTTTGCCGATTTTGCTCAAAATCTAATCAGTTCTCAAGAGGCAGATTATACACGTAAATACAAAATTTGGAATTGATATCTACAGCGGTTTGACCGCTATCGTGGTCACACACACACAGACACACACACACACACACACACACACACACACACACACAGACACACAGACACACAGACATTTTTTAAAAACCACTTTTTTGGTATCAGGGGACCTCAAAACGTGGACATCTGCAAAAATCTCGAGGTCGAAAATTTTCATCATCACAATACTTCCTTATACTACGTATAAGAAAGTAAAAGCAGAGTGTAGTAGTATAGACTATACCCATTACAGGTATTTTCTCTTACATCTGTAGATTAGACAGTACTAAGCACATACAGTAACGTTAATGATGCTTGTAACTACTTCTATGAAGTACTTTATCATCAGTTTGATCAATATGTACCGGTTTAGTTTGTCAGAGGGGGTTCAAATATAGTTATCCGAGCTGGTACAGCCGCGAAATTGTCCAAAATATGAAGTTAAAGTTAAAGTTTAAGATGTATAAAAGGCATCGTCGTCCAAGTGACCTTCAGAATTTCAAGCATTTTCGTGGACTGGTTAAGTGTCAGGTGAAGAGAGCGGCATATTGAAAGCGTTGAGCATTCCATTGGCCAAAACCCAAGAACATTTTGGTCTTTCGTAAATTCACGTCGAAAGAAGTTTAGAATACCTGGTCGGATACACATGGATGGTAGCTCATTTGACAGTCCTGAATCAATAATGAATGCGTTCTCACAACATTTTCTCGAGGTGTACTGCTCTTTGCCTATGTCTTCCTCTGATAATATGATGTATGGCGCTACTTCATCAATACACGTTGATGCGTTTTCCGAATCTAATGTTCTTTCCAGTGTTAAGGCGCCCAGGAACACTCTAAGTTCTGGTTGTGATCAGGTACCTAGTTTCCTACTAAGGGATTGCGGTACAGTACTTGTAGCACCTCTGTTATCAATTTTCAATTTACTATTAAAAACATCTACTTTCCCCCAAGTATGGAAACTGGCCAGAATATGTCCAGTGTTTAAAAAGGGCGACAAAACTGATGTAGCAAATTATCGGCCCATATCAATTTTGTCTAATGTAGCTAAAGTTTTTGAGTCGACCATCTATCGAGCCATCTACCATCAAGTCAGTAGCCTTATTGCTCCAGAACAGCATGGTTTCGTTGGCAGAAAATTTGCTATAACTAATATGTGCATATTTGCTCAACATGTCACAGAGGTCGTCGATAGGCAGGGCCAGATAGACGTAATTTATACAGATCTAACTAAGGCATTTGATCGTATTGATCATGGAATAATGTTGGATAATCTGGAGAGATTGGGTTTTAGTGCGTCACTAGTAAGTTTCTTTAAATCCTACTTGCAACAACGGCAGTTTTTTGTATCTTATAATGGTTTTGTTTCGGACACCTGTCCGATTACTTCTGGTGTGCCGCAGGGGTCCAATCTTGGGCCTCTCCTATTTTTATTATTCATCAATGATCTTGTGGGGCAAATAGACTGCAATATCTTAATGTTGGCCGACGACGTCAAGTTATATAAATCTATAAGTACATTGAAAGATTGTGACGATCTTCAATCAAACTTGCTTCCTGTCAATAATTGGTGCATTACTAATGGGTTGGACCTCAACATTTCAAAATGTAGGGTCGTCCCCTACACTCGGAAACTGTCACCTCTACATTTTATCTACACTGTCAACTGCATTTGTATTTCTAGATGTGATGGCATCCGTGACTTGGGTGTTTATTTCAACTCCTTTTTGACATTAAATAAACATGTTCAGGATATGGTGGCTGCAGCTAGTGGGATGTTGGGTTTTGTCTTACGCAATACCAAATCTTTTACCAATATCTCAACGCTCAAAACTCTATATCTCACTCTAGCCGGCTCAAAAATGGAGTATGCTGTACTTGTATGGAATCCGAAGTACAAAACCCATAAACTCTCATTGTAGAATGTTCAGAGACGATTCCTAAAGTACTTATGGTATAAAGAGCATAACGTCTATCCATATAGAGGGTTTCCACATGACATTTTACTGAAGGAATTTTCAGTTATTTCTCTTGTGGCTCGTCGTAACAACATAGGTCTAATATTTTTATATAAATTACTACATAATCAAATTGACGCTAGTCTACTTGTCTCAAAACTTAATTTCCATGTACGTCGCCAATCTTCACGTGATTCCGATACATTTTATATTGACCAGGCCAGAAGAAAACTGTTATCTCGCTCAGCAATTTCTTTTGTATGCTCACTGTACAACGAAATTAGCTCTGAATCCGATATTTTTAATTGTTCCCTCAAGCAGCTTTTACAGGTGAGTTCAGAATTAATACTTTAAGTTATTTAGCTGCCGATCTATAACTTTATTTTTTCTTACGTGGTTGCGTTTTATCCTTATATTAATTGTGCATCTAGATTTAGTTCTTATGCTTTTGTTTGATATTGTACTGTTCTATTATATAAGTACTATTGTGTATTGTAAATTGCCTTATTATTAGGTAAAACTGTTGGGCAATAAACATTTATTTATTTATTTATTTACTATAATATATTTCGAAAGTTTCGTTGAGAGAAAACTATATCTACTTGTCTCACGGAAAAAAAAACGTCGCTCTTCTGAGTCATTTAGTTGTTACCAAAATATGTTGCGTTAAAAGGCAAGTAATTTGCAACGTACTTCGGAAAATGAGAATTGTTTATTCTAAATGTAGTATAAGGAATATTCTTGGTAGGGTGAAACCACCAATGAATGAACACCCACCAGTAAATGAACATGTTACACCAAAAAGACTTATAATAAGCTTTGTTACCAACAAATTACAGTTTTCTTTTTCGATAATGATGCTGCCATCTTTGAACTACATATTGTATTGTTTCATTTGGCGCCTTTTTTTAACCTCTGCGTAAAAAAATTTCAATGGTCATGCGCGTTGTGGTGGTAACGACTGCGTCGAGATTTTGTTTACAGAAGCCGCTAAGGTGAGTTTATAGAATAAGGTTTATCTGAATAGTTTTGAACGGAAGCGACAAGATTATGATTTTGACAGGTGTCTTATAGTTTTTCAGAGTAATTTGAATAGAAATGTTATCTTAGAATTGTTTCCAAAATTAATAAATGCGTGTTCATCTCACTGGTATATAGATTTTGCTTATACCCAGTGAATGAACAGCTGTTCATTTACTGGTATTTCGCGCCATTACTTTTGTCTCATTTTAGCATGCAATCCCAACAGTGTGAAAGTTACTTCATCCTTATTCAACTTGTTTATATGTAAGAAATGTCGATTTCCAGTAAATGAACGGGGTATAAAACAAGCCTGCACAGGCTGTTCATTGACTAGTTTTATGTTACCAGTAAATGAACACTGTGTAATCGAATATCTTTTAATTAAATTCGGCACTTAAATACGTGTACAGGTATTTCTATTTTTGTAATTATTATGTTTCCTACCTCTAGATAAAAATTGCTGCAATCAATGGAGCCAAAACGTTACCAAAGATTCTGTTACACAGAAGCCACATTACAAGAGGCATTAAATTTAATCCGAGAGGGTAAAATATCACTAAATAAAGCTCACAAAGATTATGGAATTCCAAAGGGCACATTGCACAACAAATTAAAAGAAAAGGTCCCACGGCAACGGAAAATGGGTCCTCCGACAGTTCTGACCGAGCAAGAGGAAAATAAGATTGAAGAATGGATTCTACAAAATGCCAAAGTTGGTTTTCCTCTGCATCCTGATGCTGTGAGAGATTCGGTGCAAAAAATTTTAAAGAGCAGCAAGCGACCAAATCCATTTACTGATTCTAGACCTGGAGTAAAATGGTTTAATTTATTCTTGAAACGTCACAAACATATTGTTTTGAAAAACGCCGAAGTAATTTCAAAATCTAGAGCTACAGTGAATGAAGAGAGCATAAGGAAATGGTTTAGTGAGCTTGAAATATTTTTAAGAGAAAATAACTGCTTCGAAATGATGGAAGATCCAAGCAGAATTATGAACTGCGATGAAACCGGTGTACAAACTTGCCCAAAGAGTGGAAAACTGCTAGGTCCTAAAAACATGAAAAATTTTTATGAAGTGGTCACAGGTTCAGAAAAAGAAAGCATTACTGTGCTGTGCACCTTTAATGCTAACGGGGAACGATTACCACCGATGGTAATTTTTCCATTGAAAAGATTACCTACTCATATTATCAACAATATGTTCGATGACTGGGCGGTTGGTCGTTCGGATACAGGCTGGATGGTTTCTAGTACTTTTTACGAGTATGTTGCAAACGTACTTCATCCCTGGTTGCTAGATAAAAAAGTACAGTTTCCAGTCATCTTATTTTTAGATGGACACAAGAGTCATTTAAGTATAGAATTGGCAGATTTTTGCAGAGAAAAAGGAATTCATCTTTACTGTCTCCCCCCGAATGCGACGCATATCATTCAACCTTGCGACGTGGCTATATTTAAACCACTTAAAACCTATTGGAAGAAAGCATGTCAAAGTCACAGATCTGAAAAGCCAAAAGTACCCATAAACAAAACAAATTTCACAGCTATTTTTAAAACGGCCTTCGATATGATATCTACTGACACCATAAAAAATGCCTTTAGAGTTTGTGGCCTGTTTCCTTTCGACCCAAATTCGATAGATTACTCAAAGTGTATGCCCGATAGATATAAATTGACCTCAGAAGAATCAGTTCCTGTGTCCAGTCAGTCACCAACTGCAGATGATTATAAAACGGCCAAAAGAGTTTTGGATTATGTAATCGGGCAGGAGAATTTAGGAAGCACAGGAAATAACGAACTTAAAGAAATTTATACGAAAATAAAAAAAAGAAGTATGATAAGACTACAAAACCTAAATGATGACACCAGTAGCGATCTATCCAGTGTTTTGGATATACAAAGTATGCCAATGGAAATAGACGGTGTATTGTTTCATCCATCTGATATATTCAATGCATGTGAGAACAATTATGATAACAGTCTACATGATTTTGACATTTCCGATACTTTTGAAAATATTGATCTTTTTAATCCTGTACAAAGTGAACAGAAAAAAATTCATATTTTGCAAGACATAATTCTAAAGCCCCATAATACAAATACTCCTACTCAACTTCCTTGTATGAAAGAAAATACAACTTCAGAAGAAAAAGAAACAGTAAAAGCAGAAAGAGAAAGATATAACGCGGAAAGAGTGGAAGCTGGAGGAGCAAACAGCAATCTTGAAGATGACAAACAAGAAGAAAAAGAAAATAAAATTGAAAAAAATGAAGAACTAGAATTACCGGGAGAAGCACATTATTTCCAGTTAGAGAAGGAAGAGTGTCAAATGAAAAAAGTGGAAGAGAAAGAAGTAATACAATAAATACAAAGTACTGATAAAAACGCTGAAAACGAAGACAATAATGTTGTTACTGAAGAGGAAGAATCTTCAGATGAACTTCTAGAAGAAGAAAACAACGTGATCTTTAATTTACTTTTGGTCGAGAAAAAAATAGATAAACCAAATACAACACCGGAAAAAGATCAATTAGGAAAAGAAAACGAGAATGCGGAAAGTTCCTCAGTAAATGATTTATGGACTAAACATCTCTCATGGCCCAGACTTGATGACAGTAATACAAAAAAGAAGTCAAAAGAAAACAAAGTTAGAATGCCATATGCTATAACGTCCAAGAAATGGAAAGAAATTCAGGAAAAGAAAGAATCTGAGCGTCTTGAGAAACAAAGATTAATTGAGAAAAAACGTGAAGCTAGGAAAAAGAGGAAGCTAGAACCGAATACTAAAAAAGATAAGACCCAAAAAAAGAAAGGTTTCTGTTGATGATAAAATTGGTCCTACTTTGGACAAGAAAATGAAAACTCATGTACGAGTAAAAAAAAATTTCATCGAAATTGAAGGAGAAAGTTGGCAAGAAAATCCAACAGATAATAGAAAAGAAATATTAAGTGACAGTAAATATAACGCTGGTGACTATGTTATTGTGCAATATGAAAATTCACATTTTCCGGGTGTTATTAAAAATATAAGAAAAGCTGAATACGAAGTTTCAGTTATGTGGCCTTGTGGAGACGATAAATTTAAATGGCCATCGAAAAGGGATGTGCTTTGGTATAAATTTAAATCTATCAAAGAAAAAATAAACATTCCCCAGGCATCGAACGATTTATTCTCTGTACCAGAAATGAAAAAATATGCTAATGAATAATACCTAAACAGTTTCCGTTGACCTATCTATTGCGAGCAATAAATTTTGGTAGGTAATGTCATTTTAAAACTTCATCTTTTTGTGAAAAAAAAAATATTTATTTTTTTATTTTTGTAGTTTTGTTTACAATAAGAATAAAATACCTAGGCCTGTTTTTTTTCCTTTTAAAATCTTTGTTATATCCTATTTTTCTGTCCAATTTGCATGAGGATATGTAGAAATCTGTATGTTCATTAACTGGAAAAATATGTTCATTTATTGGTGGCAAGTGTTCATTTAGTGGGTTTTTTGCACTTCTTGAAGATTTTTCGTGATTTCTATCCAAATTTTTAGTGAAAACGTAATTTTGAAGCATAATTGCAAATAACAACTATTAAGCAACCTACTAACACATAAAAAACTTTACTTGATCAACCAGAACACCGAAAATTATTTAAATGTCTTGGCTTCGTCTCTTAAGTGTTCATTCATTGGTGGTTTCACCCTATATAGCTATAACTTTTTGCGTTTTTAGGTTAATTTATAGATGTGTAAAATTCTAATGGAAAAATTTCCGGGCTGCAGCAGCGTTATTTAGGAACTAATATCAACAATAAGTCTGAACATGTGGACTCTAAGCTATTTGAGGGCTGATTTAGTACAACTTTATAGAGGATAAATGTAGGTTTTCTATGAATATTTAAACATTGCCAATTTTGGTTCTGTAATTAGACTTGCACCTGTTGGATAAATAAAGATGCTATAGTAATTATTAAAATGTTCTAATTATTACCAATAATGTACCTTGTTATCATTGTCCAGTTGAGAAGTGCCAACATGAAACTGATTAGTGTTATAAAGCAAATTTGGGTCTGTTTTGAAATATGTACGTAGAATTGCTAACAAATTTGGCACCAAAAGTGCGTTATTGTAACTAAGTAAAGTAGCAAATTATAATAGTGCCAAAATGGAAAATAGTACATCAAATAACGAGTTTAGTGAATATAACCTTTTTAACCAGTGTTATTTGGAAATATTCTATACTTCTTTTATGAAGTGTACATGGATGTATTTCAGTTTATTGTAATATTATTATTTGAGTATGCTGTACAACAAAGTTAAAGGAGGTGCAAATGATACTACCGATGCCAGAGTGGCCAAATATTTTATGAGGCAAATATTGCGATGTGGAATAGTAAAGCTTCAAATTCCTCCAATACCGTTGAAAGCGTCGATTACGTTAGTAGCGCAACAGTTTTTGAAATCCAAGAAGTCATATACAACATTCAAACAAACATTTTACAACGTAATTGAACCCCAATTAATGCTGGCTTTGGAATTGTTATAAAAAATTAGAAATGTAAGTACAATTGTTATTTTTAAAACTACCCAATAACTTCATTTTTAACAACACTTTTTCAATTTTATTTCGTTCTATTTCATTATTTTAAAATTATTAATATTAATTATTGCAAAGTTAATGTTTAAAGTGTTATTTTAAAGTTTATTTCAATAAAAATTCAGAAATTATTTCTTTTGGGTACTACTAGATGGCGTTATATAAGGATCAATATTTTGAGATTATCAGAATCAAATTTATCAATGTAAATTCATGTTATGTGACGGCCATATATCGCACAGCGATAGCGAGATCCAGTTCGCCTTGATTTTTTATCAAATTACCGCCATCTGGTTAATAAGGCATGAACTACCTATATTCCAAGGTTCAATTAATTATTATTTCTGATTTTTATATCATATGCGTATGTAATAGAAATCAATAAAAAGTGTAAAAGAGATATCTTTTCATTAGATTATAATCATATTGTTTTCTTTGAGTGCTTTTGTTCGAAAATATAGTTTTGCTCTCAAGCAGTAAAAAATATTATCTTCACATTGACAAGTGATTATATCTTATAATAATGTTCAATAAACGAACGTTTAGGTGTTATTTTTCTTTCACATAGAATGTGTGTATTGTTTAAGTTTAAATGTATAAAAAATATTCAGAAGTAATTAAAGATATTTGTGAATCTATAAAAGTAAAACACGTTTCAATAAATATATGGCCTTTAATATTAGGAAATAAACTTGTAATATCTCATTAGTTTATTTACATGTATTATATGCATAACATATATTTCATATTTACGTAAAATTATAAATTTAGTATTATAGTTTAATATATGTTGTTAGTCCGGGGAACTAAAACATATTTTGAAAGCAAGTCAATACTACGCTTTTCGTCTGAGGCCCTACTTATATCGGGTGACACATTTTAAAGCATATCGTAAAATCACGGCCATGGCAATCAGTAATAATCACCTGTTATTATTAGACATTTAAGGAGTGTGAAATGGTCATAGGACATCGGGAATTTTTTTATTTTTTGTGACGCAGTAACCTTTTTCTTTAAATATTACGAGTGATTGTATGTATAAAAAACAATATTTCCGGAAGTAATGACCAAACCACATCTTTTCCTTTTCAGCAAATCATGTATGAAGAGTTCAATGTAGACACGCATATTAAATCTATTGTACAGTAACCAGGTGTAAGGGTAATTCAGTTCATTTTATAGGGTTATATTATCAAATCAGTTCCTATATATGGTTTCAATGTGGATTTCAGGTAAATTTATAATGAACATGCGTGTTTCCACAGTTAGTTATTTAAATTAGGATACAAAGGGAAAATTGGGCTACTGTTATATGGTAGTTCGTGGCACCCTTTTCCTTATATAAATGGTCCCGTACCTGTCACGTATAGATTTCGAGTGTTTGTAGCAATCATTCGAACGAGCAAACATATGGCTACTGCAAGTTTGACGATTTAAACATTTCTCCTCGCCATATGTCGTTTTTTGAATGTTAATGTGCGGATCGAAAGAAAAAAATGGTAACAAACGTTTTTTCTTGCGTATTGTCTACGTGTCCACTTAATATTCATTTATGAAACTCACATATTCGTGATAAGTAGGTACAATGAATAAAGATAATTTGAATAATTTAATTCGGTACAAACACGTTTGTTTGTTTGTTTGTTTCGTTTATTCATTCAATTCGTTTGGGCCGCTAAATAATAAAATACATTGAAGTGGTATATATTTTTTAATTGGGCTATTTTAATATACCAAGAGAAGATTATTGTATGTACTTATTGTTATTATGTACGGTACGGTTTTCTTGCCCATTGTTAGGTAAAGTAAATATGTAGTTAGTTACAGTTATCAGTATTCAATAATATTTATATACTGGAAATGCAATTACGATAGTATTTCTTAAAACAAGAAATTAAATATCAGAGTTATCGGTGCGTGTAGTTTTATTAAATAAGATTCGATTGGTTCATTTAAACTCTATATTTCGCCAATGTTTATTGGCTTCATCAGGAGCACTGCAAAAATCATTAAAATTTGCACAATAGGAAAAATAAGTCATAAACTACTATATACAACAATGAGCTGGTACTGGTAATGTTGTTTACAATATCAGTGACATCCTTCCGTTCATATTAAATACCATAAAAAGGGGAATCAGTAAAATTTCTATTGTAAAATAATTAAAACTAACAATCTGTCAGGCTTGATATTTAAATCAAATTCATGTCAATACAGAACAGAATAAAGTACCATGTATCAATATTACTATTATCCTAAACTGCAATAACATTGTTTTATCGTATTACAATACTAAATTATTAAAATTTTTTGAATGGACTGAAGTTATTATACAGAGAATTAAATATTTCGGAAACGACATAATCTATTCACAAATTATTTGTTCATCTGTTATGTGATTAACTGAGTTGGCCTCTTAGTTAATGTAAATTATTACAAGCACTATTATTATGTTTTTATAATTGAGCTCTTTGTTCAATATCTGAATATTGTCATAATCGAAAATGTGTTTAAAATCCAAAACTTGCCCGGCTAATGGACAGAAAGTCTTAGTCATCCTACAATCACTCTTGACAGCTGTCAAAGTCACTTTTTAAGTTTAATGATAAATAATTCAAAAACTATTAAGTTCAACAAATAATTACTCTTAAAAAAATATTTCTATTTTAACACAAAATCGAAATTTGAACATATATATAGAGGGTTCAATTAAAAAAAAAATACATTTTCTTTGTGCCGATAATTTATGGATCATCTTATGTAAGTGTATATATTTCTAATTTTTGAAGCAATGACAACCCTATCATTTATAGTAGGTACGCGATTTTTGACAAGTGTGGGTAAATGTCAAATGAGCATAAGAACCTACAAAGTCGTATATAAACGATCGATATTTTGAAACTAAAATTACAATCGCTATTAGTGTTGCTTCGAACATTTTAAAATAAAGGATTAATTTAAAAACAGTGTAGTAAAACTCCTGTTTATTCTTAATTTTGTGCCAATTAATAACCATTTTTGTACTAAACAACTTAAGCTTGTTCACATGTATTTCAATTTTTGTATCAAAAGGATTGATTGCATTTCAAAATTTGTTCATAATTCATATGCTCAGATGGACTGAAATAAAGAAACATACATACTACTACTCAAAATTCGTGTAAATATGAAAGGCAGAATCTGATTGAATATTAAATAAGAATACTCATAGAAAAAGAAAAAGGAATTATTGGAACATGAAATTTTATTTCTTAGAAATGTCCACAAAAACTTAAATAACTAGTTTTTACTTAATCACATATTGCCATATTTTCTTCTTAAGGTTTCCATTAAAAATGGTTTTAAGTTCTGAAGGTCGTTACAACCGTTATATTGTGTTTGGCTTTTTTATTACCTCAACTCAACACAACTGGGAGAAATAACCTTTGATTTGATTTCAGTTTGTCATGTTTCTTGGAACATTGTACAAATAAATACCACACGATATCAAGAGACGACTTTGAAATTTTACACTCAGCCAATAAAGGCAAACGTTTAGATTATTTAGAAATTATAGAAATTTCAAAAGCAAAAAACAAATCTGCAAATATTGTAAATGAACAGACGAAATTTTTATTATCGCCTGTGATTAGGGTTGTCACGAGATAGGTACTTTAGGATGACCCTACAGCTTTCCCCCTTTTCCTGTTATTTTAGTTCTTATTAATAGTAAACCTCTTCATTTTATGTAGGTACTTATTCAATTTTAAGAATGATTTTCTTCTCAATTGATAATGAACTGAGAAGTTCCAAACAATTGTCTGACGATTTTTGTTATTAAAATAAAATTTTATGAAATAGATTAATTTATTTATACCTAGTTTAGATATTAATATGTTTCACCAAGTGCACAGCGAGGTCACAATCAATCTTATTGTGCAATATGACAATCTTATAATAAAAATATTTATTAATAACAAAGTTATCTTGAATGTTTGTTGGGTCTTCCGTAACAGCTAGGATTTTAACAACCAGTCTCTTCCTTGAACACTTTTTGTGATTCTGTATGGTGAAATATGAAGTTTCTAGTTATATTGTGCACAATTTCATTATGGAGATACTTTGGATATTCTTAAATATACAGACTGTTTAAAAAAGATGCGGCAATATTAAAGGGGTTGATTGTCCAGGTCATTTTATACAAAAAAGTTTATGATAAACAAGGTCCGCAAACGCTTCGTTACCGATCTACAGCGTGTTGAAGTTTAATTAAAGGAAACAGTAAAAATTAGATTTCTCCAAGACGGCATTAAAGATCATAATGAAATTTTAGGCGTGTTATTTTTCATGAAAAAAATAGGACGCCGCTGATTTCTCTAAAAATAAAAATATGTTTCTATTCTTTGTTCAATTGTGAAGAAAAAACCTCTCTTAACTTTTTATCGTACGACGTAACGTTTTTTAGTAAAAAAAAAACACATTTAGTGCATGTACATTTATCATGCTTACAAAAATATTTTTAAACAGTCCTGTTTTATTCACTGACATATTGAACGACATATGATTAATAATTTTGTATGTGTCGAATTTGTTGAATTTCCTTATCATGAATCGCTATACAAATGCAGAGATGACCGACATGCACTACATTTATGGACTTGCTGATGGAAATGCATTAGAAGCTAGGCGGTTGTATACTGAAAGATTTCCTGGCCGTATTGCTCCTGATAGAAAAACTTTCGAAAGTATTCATCGGCGTCTTTATGAAACAGGCACATTAAGACGAAATGGAGGAGCAGGAAGGCCAAGGACAGCAAGAACGGTAGAGCTGGAAGAGGATGTGCTAGACATGATTGAAGAAGATCGAGGTACTTCTACTCGAAAAATTGCTGACGCTTTGGATGTAAGTAATGGGACTATTTGGCACATTCTGAAGGAAAATTTGTTGTACCCATTCCATATACAACGCGTTCAAGCATTACTTCCTGCTGATTTTCCTCCTCGCATTGCATTCTGTCAATGGCTTTTGCAGAAAATGGTTCAAATCCCTAAATTCCTGATGTTGATTCTGTTCACCGATGAAGCGAATTTTTCAAGAAATGCAATACGCAATTTCCATAATAACCATGTATGGTGTGACGAAAATCCACATGAAATTGTTGAAAATCGTTTTCAACATCAGTTTTCTTTGAACGTTTGGCTTGGGATTGTGGGTGACTGCCTAATTGGACCGGTATTTTTACCAAGGAGACTAACCGGAGAGGTGTATCGCAACTTTTTGGAAAACACGCTCCCTGGATTTCGGGAGGACGTACCATTAGCAATTAGAGATGCAATGTGGTATATGCACGATGGCGCACCAGCCCACTTTAGTCAAGTAACTCGTGATTTCTTAACACAAGCATACGGAAATCGCTGGATTGGCCGAGGTGGACCACACTTATGGCCTGCACGATCCCCGGACTTAAATCCCCTGGATTTTTTCCTGTGGGGCCATTTGAAGTCATTGGTGTACGCTACTCCATTGGAAAACGTAGAAGACTTAAGAAATCGAATCATTGCTGGGTGCAACTCAATTGAAACCAATCCTGTTGTTTTTGAGAGAGTTCGCCAGTCGATGAGGAGAAGATTGGATTCTTGCATCCGAGCTCGAGGTGGTCACTTTGCACAGTTATTGTAATTTTTGCTTGCTAAAATTGTTGGTATGGTAAAATATTTGTTTTTGCCCTTAAATAAAACCCTTGTTATTTAAAAAAAAAATCTGTAATAAATGTACATGCACTAAAATGTGTTTTTTTTTACTAAAAAGCGGTACGTCGTATGATAGAAAGTTGAGGGAGCTTTTTTCTTCACAATTAAACAAAGAATAGAAACATATTTTTATTTTTAGAGAAATCAACGGCGTCCTATTTTTTTCTTGAAAAATAGCACGCCTAAAATTTCATTATGATCTTTAATGCCGTCTTGGAGAAATCTAATTTTTACTGTTTCTTTTAATTAAACTTCAACACGCTGTAGATCGGTAACGAAGCGTTTGCGGACCTTGTTTATTATAAACTTTTTTGTATAAAATGACCTGGACAATCAACCCCTTTAATATTGCCGCATCTTTTTTAAACACCCTGTATATTTAAATGCAGTATTTCCTTCTCTTTCTTCATTAACAGTATTAAGTTCAATGATCTGAATGTAAACATATCTACAGTTGAAAAATGCATAATTATTTAAAACCACAATTATACACTTACATTTATATCGACAATAATAAATATGGTAAGGAGGGATTTTCCTAAAACGTAAACTTTTGAAAAGTGGAAGTAGAAATTGACGATAAACACGCGAAAAATAGAATGCGATCATGTAAATGAATTTTGATGGTACGTTACAAAATATCAATTTTATTATCAGGTATTGTTACTATTAATAAGAGTATACTTTCAAAATCATACGGACATAATGTTATTATGAGTTGATTCCCAATAACTAAACAATGTTCTCTCATAATTTTCCAGATCCCAGAATGTTGAAATGGACTGTTGCCAACAAGCGACATCCAGGACAAGTACAACAGAACACAAGAAGACACTCCATCGACATACACCAAAGCTTACAAGACAACGCAATTCGGAAGCCGAAACGGAGAAGATCATCGAATTCTTCAAACCGCCGCCGAAGTCACAAACGCAGCAGCTTAACTGCAAATAAGGAGAACCAATTCACGTCTACGCCCATAAAATCAGACGATTATTTTCACGCTGAAGCTTTACGTGATGTCAGCAATATCACGCCTAAAGATACTAAAGTGCCAGCGAAAATTCTCACGCCCAATCAAAAAAAGGTTTTGTGTTCCCCAAAACACTTCAAGCATAAAAAGAAAAAGCGCTGTTTGGATCCAAATCACGTAGAGAAATTCCCTTTTGGCACTTGTGATTACTTACTACCTGATGTAGACGAGAAAAACGATTTTGTAGATAATTATAGTTGTAAGGTTTTTGATGAAAAATCTTCTACGCCAAAACGAGTCACTGACACATATGCTCCTACGTTACCAACGTTTGGTATGGAATACTCACCATATGGCTTAAGAAGTACGCATAATTTTCTAAACATAAACTGCAATGATACAGCAAGAGAATTGCCATTGTTTTTATCGCATATGAAGTCTGTGGAACACAATCATAATTATCCGCCTTATAAGAGAGCGAAAGTAGATCACGTCAATGACTTTCTGCAGCAAATTTCTTTAGTTTCATCACCTGAAGATAGAAGACTTAATGATTCTAAACAAGAATTACAGATATCACCTCTAGTTCAAAAACTGGTAGACTTACGTTTTAATAACAATGGGAATAGGGAACAATGTAATGATTCCTCTTTCATCAATAATTTATCTTTGAACGAATTAGTTAATGTTATTCTAGATAATTCTATGGAAAGTGATATGAAATATATTAGCAGTGGAAAAGATAGAAATACCGCTGATATTTGTGATGTAGCATATAAGAAAGAATGTGAAAGTTTTTCAGATAAAAACTCTACAGATTCCGGCTTCAGATCCAACACTGACTCGCATAACATTGACGCGAATTTTATATGTGAATGTAAGGAAGTCGAAGATAATCATTTACGAAAAACTGTTCCTATGTTTAACTGTGATAAAACGATTATTAATATAGATGAAACATTCAACGAGCGATGCGTAGATGATGATTTCAATGTTAGAAAGAGACATTTCTCGACAACTGCGCAGGAAGACGATAATTTTACCTTGAAACGACAGAGATGTGTTAGAAGAAGGCGGTTAATCAAGGATTCGAAAAAGAACCATCAAAGGAAAGACGATAATTATAATTTTACTCTTTGCGACCAGGACTTTCACATTAACAGCTCTTTAGATTCGAGCCTGTATGAGTCGAATGACGTGACGAATAGTTCAAGTAAAATGAAGTCTTTGGAATATGGAAGTTCAACGTTAGATGAAAGTCAAAATATGAGGAGGATAAGGAGGTGTTTGCAATTTGAATCGCCCGTAAGCGATAATTCCAGCATATCTTCCAGTAAGCATTCTGTTACTGGATCCATGGAGTTGGAGATTGAGCATAATTCAAACGAGATTACGCTTAAAGGTGAGTTAATTGCAGCTATACTCTTTTTTGCACGTGTTTAACACAATGTTTATTTCAGTGTTGAGATGCAATGATTTAGTTCAGTCCAAAGACAGACCTGTTAATGCATATATTAAGGTGAGTTTTATTTCTTAGTTACTATTTCAATATTATGTTGAATATTCTATCTGCCTTCCTATAGAATTATAAATTATTTTCTGAATCTCAATACGGTTTTCGAACGTGCAAGTTAATTGAAATATGTATATATATTCTTATGACACTACATGACAGGTACAAAAAACATATATAAATTATATAGGAAAAGTAGGAATATATTTAAAAGGGCCATAACTACAGGGGCCCTTTAAAACACTGCACTATTTGGTCTAGGATGTAGGAAAAAACCTGCAGAATAAAAAACCTCCATCAAAGCGTCACAATACTAAAGGTCTTTAGTTGTTAAGATCCAAGCAACAGACTCTGGAGTTAAATTAAGTAAATCTATGTATCCAAATTCAAACTTAGCTCGAGGACGTTCTTCAACAATATGTTAAACTGTTTCAATCTCAGCTCCGCAATAATAAGCTGGACTCGCAATCACATTCCATTTGAATAACATACTACTGCACCTTCCATGACCCGTCCTAAGATGGTTCAACTTACACCAAATTTTTCTTGGTTATGTAAAGCCAAGCACTTCAATCAAAGGATCACCTATTAATTGTTTATTAAACACTTCACATTCTAACCAAATAGATTTCCGGAGGTCATTAATCGAAAATTGTTGATTTAGGAAATCTTCCTTCCAAATTGGACTACGTGATTTCAATCTATAAGGTGGTAGGTTCTTCTTGAGTAATTAAATATAAATTAGGAAAATTTTAATATTTATCTCAAGAACGTTTTAAAGCCAATTTTCTTCTTAACTGATGAGGATAAATATTAGCCAGGACGTTGAGCCAAGGAAGTGGTGTAGATTTTATTGTGCCCGTAATAATTCGAAGTGTACAATTTAACTGAATATTTATTTTACCAACATATGTACGCTATTCATCCAAACTGCACTATAATATTCAGCAGTAGAATACACCAAGGCAAGAGCGGACGTACGTAAAATGTCTGCATGAGCTCCCCAATTTGAACCAGCCAACTTCTGTAATATATTATTTCTTGTTTTAATCTTCATACGCAATTTATCAATATGTTATTTATATGTTAACGATGTATCCAAAGTAACTCCTAGGCATGTTGCATTAAAATTATGTCTTAGAACAGCGCCATTAAAAAATACTGCAAATGTTTATGTTTTTCATTATTCAAGAAACTTCTGACTTAGATGGGTTAGGACTTAACCTTCATTTTCCAAAATAATCACTCAGATCAATAGATCTTCGTTTAAATTAACTTCAATTTGATTGAAATTATTGTGTTGATAAGCAATTGCCATGTTATCAGCATAGATGAATTTTCTAGAAATCGTATCGGGTAAATCACTTGTATATAGATTAAAGAGAAGAGAAGATAATACCGATCCTTGAGGTAAACCATTACATATAAATAATTTACTATTTTTTCCATTGATAACTCTAAATTTATAATTTGTAAACATATTTTCCATAAGTTTAATTAAATTACCATTAGGCAACACATTATATAATTTTGAAAATAATCCATCTAAGCAAATTGTATCAAACTGCTGTTAATCAACGAAACTAATTCCTGTTTTCAAATTCTTTTGAAAACCATTCTCTATATAATTTGTTAAAGCTAATACTTGATCATAGCAATTGCGATTTGGTCTAAAACGATACATTGTTTACCGATGTATATGCAATCATTACCTACTAAAGAATAAGTCATGGTGGTTTACGTGAGAGGTGTTTAGTAGTAGTCACGTGTTCGATTTGGGTGACTACTGCTTTTGCACGTGTGCATGCATTAAAATTTAATAAATGTGAGATCATAGTTAAACGGGCCTGTTATGAATAATCACCTCATTTGAAATTTTTGCAAAATGTGTGGAAAACTACATTTAAACAAAATCATTATACAAAATCTATAACAAGTTTACAATAATTTTGCTACTTGAAATTTGCTTGCGTTGAAAAGCAGAAATACTTATCCGATAAATGAATACAATTGTAAGGTGTTGTAACTATTTATTTAAAGCAGTCTCAAGCTTCCTCTTTTATTTTCAAATGTAGTCCGTAGTATAGTCCTTAAAATATTAATATACTAATAATAATAATAAGTTTATTCCATGATACATAAAGTGTGGAACACGTTAATACACTATAGTAATACACTAATAAAAATATTAACTTGTTTTTTGAAGAGATTGTAGTTAGTTTTTACAAAAACTGCACACCAAACCTAGATATTTTTCCAGATAGATACTCTATGCGTCGTTTCTTCTCCATTATAACCTAATGTCAGTTTATCCTTTTTAAAATAGCTAAATTGAAGAATTTGCGTTTTTTTTATTTATTTAGCTTAAGATCGTTGTGCAAAAGCCACCTGTCAAATTTATTAGCTGTTGTGGTTATTTCTTGGTTTAAGCGATTTTTATCTGCTTTTATTATAACTGAGGTATCATCAGCATAGCGGGTAGTCAGGTAACTAACGATATTCGGTATTTCATCAGTATACAATAAGAACAGAAGAGGTCCCAAAATGGAATCCTGCGGAACTCCATTCTACACATCCTTTCAGTCGGATAATAGTGTCTTTCCAGGTTTTCTATCAACCAAAACCACTAGTTGCTTTCTGTTATTGAGATAAGAGCGCAGATTGAAAGAATAAATATACTCACTGCCAAAATAATAAGAAATAAATAATAAGAAATAAAACTGTTTCTTTATTTATAATATGAAGTTTAAAAAATGCGTTTTTTTAATATTGAATTATCAAAATATTTGAGGTATAGTTGTAGGTAAATATGTAAAATAAAGGATTGTTTGAATTTGGATTTTAAGTTAGAAATATAAAAAAGTAACTAATATTCATATGAAAAAAATTAAGTACTGAGCCTGTTCTCTTTCACATCATAAAATAAAAGTTTGACTAGTTGCATATCACTGTAAATGAGATATCTTTTATTTTATAATTTGAAACAGAATTGATTTCCTTTCATATGAGTTTGTGCTTAATCTTGCCAAAGAAAACGGAGTTACTGGCCATTCGCGCAGCCAGACCACTCCTAGGACTCTACCAAATGCACAGTAGTAGTAACTAGTAAGTAAACAAATTATTCCCACCGACACAACAAAAAAGAAAAAAAAACTAGGGGTATTAGACAAACAAAATAAGAAGAAAGCGACTAAGAGAAACATTGACGAAGATGAAACGGAAGACGAAGAATGGAATTCTGAATGCAGTAGTATCAATTTTGAACCAGAAAAAGACCTCTCAAATTTTGAGGAGTTGGAAAATGTCTACCGATAAAGGTTATTATGCCCTAGCTGAGTTTGCACCGGAAAATTCAAAATCAAAGAAGGTTTATTACGTATGCAAAATGCTAACGGGAATAAAAGAAAATGCCGAATTTCAGGTAAGTTTCTTACGAAGAAGTTTAAAACTACTATAACAATTCCTTTTACCGGATGTATCAGATAATGCCATTGTTTTTGAAAAGGATGTAAAGATGATCTTACCACAACCATTAAATTATGGTCAGAGGAAGAGGCAGAAGTTATATTATTACTTTGAAGTAAATTTTAATTCACTTGATGAAAAATGTATCTATATATTTTGTTAAATAAATAAAACAAAGAAAATTCACCGAGGCTTTAATTATTATGTCTCACCCATGAGTAACAGTGGTCACACATGAAGCTAAATTTGGAGAATACGGTGGCCCATCAAGCAATTCGTACTTCAAGTCATTGAATTTAGACACTGACAAAACACTTTTGTGAGCAGGTGTGTTGTTTTGGTGAAAAATGGTTTTTGTGCTGCAAACCAGGTCTTTTATTACGAAGTTTTGCGTTGCGTTGATCTAAAAAGTTACAATAATATTCTGAGTTAATTGTTTTACCTTTTTCCAGCTAGTCAATGAACGAAATCCCTATAGCTTCCCAAGAAATTGATGCTATATCATTTTTTTGCTGATATTTTAGGTTTAGGATCACGGTGATAGGTCCAAGTCTCATCTATAGTTTTAAAAAGATGCACAACATCGGTTTGATTCTTCTTAAAACGCTCCAAATGATGAGAAATAAAGTGCATTTGCTCAATGATTTCTGGTGTTGGTGCGCTTTTTAAACGTCCACTGCGAGAGTCATCTTCAGTGCTTGCACGACCACGTTGAAACTTAAGTGCCCATTTGCAAACCATTGTTTTTGAAGAAATAAATTCCCTTAACACATTTACCTTCTCGGAATGAATTTCCATCGCCTTTAAACCTTTTTTTAACAAAGAAGTCAATTACAATTAGAATTAACAGATGTAAATGATACATAACCAAGGTTCATATAAAGAGTTCTTCTATTTAACCGACTACAATTTATAATTCTACCGTTTACATACAGATGTCGCTCTGCGAACTTTTCACGCAACCCATATATGGTGGAATGTATGCCAAAAAAAGGAATTTTAATTATGGCTAATAATACTCTAATTCGGAACATTTAAAAAAAAGCGTCTCACTGTTACCTATTCTCCCCTAATAATTCGCGATATTTCCATACTGAAAATGATATCTGGGACTTTGTATATTATTATACTACGAATAAAAGAGCAAAAGGTATGACACAATAATAATAAAAAAACATCCTGAAAAATATGTGAGGATATACTATAGATACGGTTGTATTGAATAACTTGAACAGCATGTGATTGCTATGTGGTTGCATGGACATTTAAATGTATATAAAGGTGCAGGTATGTAACAAGATATAAAAGAAAATCGTTTCCTAACCATATATACATATATGTGTTATATATCGTTTGACAGAGATCGTTTCAATCATATTCAAAAGCGATTAGTGGATCTCGACCATGAAATAAACATGTTTGCCCGACAGAAGAAGGGTTAACCCGGGCTGCATCTTGAAATGCAGCAACAGCTGAGGAACACTTATTTTCCTCATCTCCTTTCGGCTTACTTGAAAGTTTTTTTTCTCTTCTGCTATACGTTGTTGTCACGAACTGAAACATATCCAGAACAAGACCAACAAGCAGAAGAAGACGACGAAGAGGAAGCGGATGATACGTTGCGGCAGTGGTGGTGGAAGAAAGAGAAAGAGAAGAAGAAGCATGGCGTGAACTGCTCCGTTCAGTTGGTTCCTTCTGTCTGGGCTGGCGATGTAATTGCCGCTGACAGTAACGTATCAGTTACTGTCATGCAAGTTTAAATAGCGGAATGAAAAACATTTCCTCTTCTAGATGTCCGCAATATCAATTTATAATGTGTCCTTCTTCTCGCAAAAGGGGACGATGTGCTTCTTTTTTTATTTTTGTGCGAGCAAGCAGTTTTAAAAACATTTCGAATGCACGATATAATTAGATTGGGCGGATGGGGTGACAGATTTCACCGCCCGTGTGAAATTATGTATTCGTAATATTTCAATGGAAGAAAATAAAATATTCTTATAATTATAGGTCGGTTCAAAAGGGCTTCTTTTTTCACAACTGAATGATATTTTGGATCATTTTTAACGGACATTCCCCAAATACTTCTTTGTTCTAAAAGAACAAAGTAAAGAGCAACAGCAAGTTACATATGTAGTTGATATTGATTTTTGATTTATCAACAACAGTTCCGACCTATGTGTTTAGTGACAAACATAGAAAAATTCAAAAGTGAATAGTGTAGGTATCTAAAGTGTGGACATTGAAAAACTACTTTCCATTTGTATAGCGTACTGCTGTTGTTATTCCTATTCCGACAAAAAAGGAAGCAACAAGTTTTTCCGAATTGGTGAATGTAAGGTTTACGGTACCAATTGATTATACATTTATTGAAGGATATATTTTATTTCTGATTTTTGTAAGATATTTGAAAAAGACAAATCTATGCTTCTATAGAAATACTTTCTCGATATAAGTTCATATTTTTTCTTAGAGACACGTTAGAATTCAGTCATTTTAGTACATTTTTACATTAGAATTTCTCTTAAGTGGGGAAAGTTAATCAAAATCTAATTCTATAGAAGCATAGAACCAACTTTCCTTTTATTACAGACAAATTTTCGTCAAGAAAGATCCTGCAGTAATAGCACAATCAATTGGCAGCACAGCCCCTGCGCGTATTCACAAATCCGACCGTATGAACAGCCTTAAGACCTATAAGTATACTACCAGTCATGTCTAAAATCTTAGAAAAAATTATTGCGGTACAGATAAAAAGCCACCTGAGTATTAATCCCAATCTCGATTCAGGGCGGGACGTAGTTGCACTACTGCTCTCTTGAATATAGTGATATTGTGACGGCTAGTGATAAAGGTGACATGACGGTTTACACACTTTTGCATTATACAAAGGCTTTCGATACTATATCACATCTCACATTACTATCTAAGCTTCATTACGTTGGTTTCTCTAGGGATGCTATCGATTTCTTGGGCAGCTACTTGCAGGATCGTGCTCAGATGGTATAATCTCAGATACAACTTCGATCCTGCGTAAAACTATTAGTGGTGTTCCTCAGGGCTCTCTATATTGGGTCCATTACTGTTTACAATTTATACCTCCGATTTCAATAAAGTGTTAAAGCACTGCAGTATTCACATGTATGCTGACGATACGCAAATTTATTTCTCTTTTCCTCCATCTGAAATTCGCTCAGCGAATGATCGAATAAAACATGATCTTGCTCAACTACATGACTTCTCCACTAAGCATTCCCTCTTTGTTAATCCAAATAAATCAGCTGTTTTAATATTTGATAGTAAAGGTTATTACAGTGACATCCTAGATAACTTAACCTATAGGATCAATAACATCGATATCAATGTGGTGGAGAGGAGCAGGGATTTGGGTGTCACTTTGGATCCATCTCTGAGATTTAGGTATCATGTATCTCAATACATTAGGAAAGCCTACAGTAATCTGAGACTTATATATCCGCATAGAGCATGTTTAAGGGCTGACACTAAGAGGATGTTGTGTGGCTCTCTTGTTTTGTCCCAATTTAATCACTGTTCCACTCTTTTTAGCTCATGTATTGATAGGGCTACGGTTGCTAGAATCTAACGTGTCCAGAATTCGTGTATTCGGTACATCACAGGCTTGAGGAAGTTCGACCATGTTTCTGGTCAGTTTGAGTCACTCAGATGGTTAAACATGTACAACAGGCGAGTTCTGCACTTAGGGATTCTATATCACAGCATATTGTTGACAGGAATGCCGCAATATTTATATAAATGCATCAAGTTTTGGAAAAACATACATAGTCGTGATTTGCGCCATTTTACATATGCTATTGCACCTCCTGCCCATAGAACTGATATGTACGAGAGGGGATTCACTTTCAACATTTATAAACTTTACGACAGCAGGTTTCGGCCTAGTGATCAGTGATCTGTGTGCTTTGGCGGGGTTTCTTGTGCATGTGCAGATGGGCTACTATTAATTATTTATTTGAATTTTTATTTTTACTTTTATATTTAAATTTAAATTTGAGTACCACTAGCTACTAAAAGTTCATATATTACTTGCTTTGCATTCATATGATTAATTTCTCACTGTCATTATTTTCTTTTCACTTTCTTAATTCTTAGATATTATTTCACAGAGTTAGTTTAAGTTAGTTTAAGTTAGATTTAGTTAGTATAGGCAAGCTATAAAATTAATGTGACTTATAAATCAGCGGAAGTTTGAAAATCAGTGTGGTATCCTTGGGTGCCACTTTCTGACACTCTCCTGAGGGTTCTCCTTATAACATGGCAGGATATATGTAGGTAGTTGCTATATAGTATTCTTGTTGTTGTATTTTTTCAGTATTATTACTTATTGTTACTTAGTTTGTAGCATTTCGTCATTCTTCTATAAAATTTGTAAATACTTGTAGTGTTGTTGGAGAATAAATGCGTATTATTATTATTATTACTTCAAACGAACATTGTTACAGTCTACTTAGCTTCTGACAAGATTGTAATATAACAATAATAACTTATCACTTATAATACCATGAGTAGTCAAAGTTATGTCGATTATTTTTGTGGTGGTTACACGAATGTCTTTCATGATTGCATTTAAATACTACGAGTGCGGAGCACGAGTAGTATTCGCAATTATGAAAGACATGAGTGTAAAGCACCACAAAAATAGTAGACTCAACTTTGACTACGAATCGTATTCGAGAGACTATTCAATGAACCAAATCAATTTTTCATATTAAAATGACTCAAAATTTAGTTACACATGATTACGTTTCCATGTCAACAAAAAAAACATTTATGTTTGTCATTAAAATTTTTGGAATCGTGTTCCTATTTAGTTCGTTTCGTTGAATAAAAACTGGTGTTTCTAAATAATGGGAACTGAGAAAAGATTTGGCACGAAATCTGAAGACGAAATCGATGCTGAAATTTGCGAAAATATCCCTTGGAACACGAAGAAATCCAAAGATTCAGTATGGAGACAATTTAGTACATTTTTAACAGCAAAAGGCTATAAACTGGATCAATCTACTTCTCCTGTGGACTTAAATGTCATCTTAAAGTCGTGGGCATGTAATATGAAGAAAAAAGATGGGTCCGATTATAAAGAAGGCGTCATCAAGCACATGTGGAACGTGACGGCGAAAATGGTTCAAGAAATGTTCTTCAATAAGTGGAAAATAAACGTAAACCCGTTTTCTGATGCAATATTTAAGTCAGCACGTGACGCCAGGGATGCTACAAGAAGAAAATTGCAAGCGTGTCCTGAAAAAAGAACCAGCAACGCGGCGGCACTTACAGAACCAGAATACTTAAATATGATACGCATATTAGATGAGAGTACCCCAGACGGTTTACAGAAAAAGTTTTTCTTAATAGCATCTTACGAACTAGCTTGGCGGGGAGGAGAAGGGAGCAACTGTTTCACCTATTACTTCAAGGAGGAACTCGATAACAAGGGAAAAAGAACTGGTAGAATTGAGTATAATCCAGTATTTTCGAAAACTGCGCAGGGGGGAACTAAATCATTGACAGGCAGCAAGTGGTTGATAGAGAATAAAAGCAATACCGATATGTGTCCAGTTAGGTAACCTATTTATATTTAATTTCAAGACGGTATAATTAATATTCTTCTGTTATTTAGATTGTATTATCTACTGAAATCGAAGAGAGGAAAAAATGTGAAAACAGAAAGGATGTTTTTGACACCGAATCCGTTTTGGGATAAAGTTGAGAATGCGGTGTGGTATAAGAACAGTCCAGTTGGTATATGTGAGATCAGTAAATGGGTGAAGTTATTAGCTGAAAAAACTGGATTAGATGTTAAAAGAAGGAAGATATCAAATCATTCGGTACGCTCTTCAACTGTATCATCTCTGGCGAAAGCTGGAGTCGGAGAGCAACAACTGATGAAAATAACGGGACACCAAAATCTGAATTCCATAAAATCGTACTTGCAGCTTGATGATGAGCACCACGAGTCGATTATCACCAAAATGCGAAGAAATTTTACAACAACAAATGTGTCATGTACAACTTCGACATCTGTCAGTAATAGTGACGGTATTAAGCTACAAGAGAAAGGTACTCCCTCGGGTACTCCCAGTGATAGCTCTGTTCCAGAATGTCTGCTGCAGCACTGCAGTAATGTTAGTTTTTCTAATTGTACCTTCAATATTGTTAGTAAATGAGTTACATTAATAAAAACTTTCACTTGTTTAAAATATCCACTTGAATACCTTCTAGGAAGATATAATCGCTGAAATTTCCTGTTGCTATGATACGAAAGTAAATATTTGCTATTTTATTGGTTCATATTTGAACAATGACAGGTGAATTGAATAGTCAGGGTTATTATTAGGTTGTAATATATATATATATATATATATTGTTGTGTCAATTTGAAATGTTTTTGCCTTCTGTACGACAAAGCCTAATATCTTTAGTGCCGAGTATGTGATTTACAATAACTGTGGATGAAAGTATACACCGTATAAAATTACTTTTGAAACCGTTTATTTCTGCTTTTGTTTTGTACACACCACCGTACTATAATATTTAGCCTATCTTTGCAAATAATAACAATCTATTATTGACTTAAGTTAAATATTCTTAAATTTCCCGCAGAAATACACTTGAAACTAATTAACTGACTAACACTCTCAAGCAAGTCAATAATAAATTGAACCTAGAATAGAGGTCCTAAGTTTGAACCTTGTGGTATGCCAGATTGTGTTGTGCACAATCGAGACTTAAATTTGTGCAAAAGTGTTTCCAAGTTGTTTGGCTTAGCTCGTTGAAAATTATAATTACAAGCCCAACTTAGGCGTAATATTGCATCGTTACCGTTGTGGTATACCCAAAGATGCAGTTATGCCTCATGGGCTTTAATAGCCTTCTTTAAAGAGCTGTTATTATTGCCTATATTCTCTTATTAGGTTTTAACCTCTAGAAACTTTATTATTATTATTAATTATTATATTATATTATACTATAACAAGCAATTTCAATGCAAAATTAAGGACTAATAGTTCAACAGTCATCTACAAATACTTCAATTATACTTGTTTATATGCCAGTTATATACTAAAAAAAACTATATTACATAATAACTACTTTTGAACGGTAATGTAGGTGGAATGCTAAAAAGGGGCAAAGGTGTTCAAATTATCAGTTACAAAATGTGCACGCGAACTAATAATTTGTATATTTTAAGCACTGGGCGAGTTATAATAGATTAATTAAGTAGTTTCATACCCTATTATTATTCTTTTACTAACATGTAGGTTTATATGACAAAAACTTGACATGTTAATGATATGGAAGGTTTTTTTTATCACGCAATGTGTTACTACCATAGTATTTTAGTGCTCAATTTATAGTAAATGGTTTTTCGTATTTTATTCAGTAAATGAACGACATCTTATTAGTAAATAAGAAAAGTTTTGTTATAGAAAAGTTTTTCTAATTAAGTTTTAATAGTATATTACATACCGAGGTGGAAAGTGTTTCATTACTGTCGAGAGATTAAGTAAATCTCGAGATAAATTATGGTTGTAAATAATAGTAGTTTATATAACGAGTCAAAAATGACAGTTATTATTATCGAGAGCCTAATTTACGAACCGAGCCGCGAAGCGGCGAGGGAGTAACCCGGCTAGAGAGATAATAGTAATTATTGCGAGTTAGTATACACTACTTTATCTACGACTACTGAAGATTACTAAAAAAAAAAAGAATTATTAAACAAAATGTGAGATTACTATATCATTATGACGTTTGACAGTTAGTAAAATGGCCGGACTTGTCTATCGTTAGTACAACAACGTTGGGAACGTTATGTTCTTATTGGCGGAATGCAGGGAATAATGGTAACGTTATGTCTCATTATTCCTCGGTCGCATTTCATTATTCCCTCCGGGTATTATGGGTGTTATTATTAACCAATAGTGATTAATATAATACCTACATTATTCTTTAGTCGTCGATAAAATAATATACAAACCTCGGTGAACATTTTCATTCCTGTCTCGAGATAAAGTTACTTAATATCTCGACAGTAATGATACACTTTCTACCTCGGTATGTAATATACTATTATCCTTTTAATAAACCTGGGAGTAAAAGTTTACCACTGGCTCAAATTCTAATTTTTTTTTTGATAAAAATTGTTCCAAATCAGTTATAAATGCTTTTGCACTTGTAATCTTTACAAAATGCATAATTTCCGAGATATTTGCAAAAAAACTAGTATTATTTAAGAGTAAACGAGCTATTTCTGGTAGGAATTTCGAAAAGCTTTGCTTATAAATCATGTTTCAAATTCACTTAATATTACTTTTGTATTTCTTAGAAATTTGTGGAAACATGTAACATGGTAAAACTTGATTTTTTCTGAAGTAAATTACTATTTCCGGTCGAGAGCGAGAGAGAGGGGCGGAGGAGAGGGGAAAATAACATTCGTTGCTATACCAGTTGTTACTGGTGAAGTTGGAATTGTCATATTGCAGAGCAAAAATTCTGACAATATATTCAAGTCTTGTAGCATAATCTCCCATTCTCAATTGCTGGGTCGTCTGAATATCGTATGAATGGGCATTAAGTAGTTTCAATATCTTCTGAAAAGTCTTCCTGTTCATATTCAATTTTGCAGCGGATCTCCGTTGACTACAACGTGGTGAGTCCATAATTTTATTGAATACTCGTTCGTGATTTTCGTTGGTATCCACTGTTTTTTCTTTGTCCAGCCCTACCTTTCCCTTGGTGTGGTACACTTCCAGTTCTTCTTAACTTGGTTGTAATGTTCAGTACAACCGCATTTTATTAATATGTTCCGAAAATAATCTCCCATTATCAATTGTTGGGTCAACTGAATATCGTATGAATGGGCATTAAGTAGTTTCAATATCTTCTGAAAAGTCTTCCTGTTCATATTCAATTTTGCAGCGGATCTCCGTTGACTACAACGTGGTGAGTCCATAATTTTGTTGAATACTCGTTCGTGATTTTCGTTGGTATACAATAGCACTTTATTGACATGTTCCGAAAATTGATCGCGGACGAATTTAGTGCTTGGACCATTTTGTCTACCTAAACCGTATGAGCGAAAATAGTGCTCAAGTAAAAAGACTTTTTCTTCAGTAGATAACACTATATACGAATATGCAAACATATCGTTACATCTAACCAAAACCAAACGTCAATGTTTATCTCAAATAACAGTGCCAATTGTTAGTGGTTTAACCACTACAAGGCCTACAGTTTCAGTACTGTAAATTAATAACCATATTGTAATTGTAGCAAGAAAACAATAAATTAAATATTAATACATTGTCAATATAATTATTATGTTTAATGTAAATGTAAAATACATTTAGAAAGATAAATAACCTACAACTATTTTTATACTTATATATATATATATGAACAGTTTAAGAGAGTTCCCAATATTCTTCATTATACAAATACATATGATCAGTGCCCGTGGTGAAATATTAAATAGTTAGTAGTGCTCGACAACAATAAAACAGATGTTTTTCCTTTCACAGCTCACTTAATTCTTTCACGATTTATAAATAGGGACTACCCTTAGTAGAGAATGGTTCTGCGGTGTGACAATTATTGACAATTAGACGGATTGGTTTGCTATAAGTGAACTGAGATTGGTTAGATTAGTGGTCAATTGGCAATTAATGTTGGATTACCACACAAATGTGTTTAGGGACTACTTTCAACATTCATTTGCTTTGCTGAACGAAATAGTTTTTAGTAGAATACAGTTATTCAGGTTAATGATGCAGCATTAGTTTTGATGTGTTTACTAATTATTATTTTTTAATTTTTATTAGATCAAAGCGAAACTCTAAATTTTGATTGGTATACTCAGTAATATTGTTTATACATTGGAGACAAAAGATTACACGATTATTTGAAAAGTAGACAAATATTTTGATACCGAATATTATTCCGTATTATCAAGAACATGTTCAAAATATTTTGTTTCATACAGATGTTCCAGAAATAAATAGTAAACATTTATTTTCTTAAACGCAAATTTTTTATGTCATTGTATTATCTAATTATCTAAATGTTTCACAACTTGCGCGATTTTCAATGGTCTGAGATATTTTACAGCCATCAACGTACTAGTTTTCCAACGATGTATTAAAACCAGAAAAAGTAATATCTTTATATAGTGATGGTGTAACTTCTAAACGACTTGACCGATTAAAGTCATATTCATGCAATATATTTGTTTTGTCGAGATGATGGTTTATGGCTATGCTAGGATCCGATAGGTGGCGCTATAGTCAAGTTATTAAGAAATTCTATATTTATGGACCAAAACAACATATTCTGCAAAATCAGGTGTTCAAATCTTACAATGACCATAGTATCCTAGACATTGTAAGATCTGAACACCTGATTTTGTAGAAAATATATAGTTTAGTAGTAATTGAATATCCGAAGAAGCTACAGTCATAGCGAAACATGTCATATACTTTATAAAAAGTTGTGTTAATATACTGGATTTATTGTAAATTGTGTTTTACTCCGTCTACTATTATTAATTTTTAATAAAATAATTGAACAATTAATTAAACTTTTTAATAAAGTGAATAAGAAAAAAACTTCTCAAATTGAAGAATAAAACATATAATCCTGAGCACATGTGATTTTAAATTAAATGTTCAAAATGAGCACCGTCAACCTCTTGGCAATAGAACAACCGATGCAAAAGAATGAAGTAATTATCCTACTTGTGAAATTCGGCGTTTTTTTATAACAAATGAAGGAAATTTTAAAAAAACATACATTTTGAATAGATATTCCAAATATCCAAATGAGGGGTCACTCGACCTTCTTTGTCATTTAAAATTTTTAATTTGATATTGCCTACAACGCCGTCGGTACAAAATTTAAAATGAGACATCAAGTTAGGATATTTATGGTGGTTTTGTTCTATTTTTGTTTCAACGTTTTATTCCACTTCGTTTAAAAAATAACGGGGGAAGGAGGGGGGTACTTTAGACACGCACTGTATATGGATATTATGGTTTTTAATGCTTTCAAATATAAAAAATTAAAATTCAACCTTATTTCAAAAAAATATGTACATTTTTATTTTGTCTTTATAATTTATAGGAATTTCTTAATTCCATACCACCATAGTTGTATTAAGCTTTTAACTTGTATTTTATTTCATTTACATTTTCATTTCCGCCTACCTTATACCTATATTAACGTGTTAAACATTAATAAAATATTATTGTTATCATTTTAGTAAATCCTAATTTTAGCGGAAAATTTTCTACATTGAAAGCTGTGCTTTACCTGCTCAAAACCTCTGTTTTATATATGTTAATTATATCAATTCAATTATATTTAAATGCAATTAATTCAGACATTTATTTACGTAATTTATATTATTTTGTTGAATTAAATTATAATTATTTTTTTTATTACTTTCAGGTATCATTAAGCGACGGCCGTAAAAAACAACAGGGAACGTTACAACGGACCGCTGTACAAGCGGAATCGTGCCGACCAATGTTTAATCACACCTTTCATTTACCCCTATTGAAGACAGATTTTCACAAGCGATTGTTCATAGAAGTTTGGCACCGAGACCGGATATGCAGGCAAGGAAATTACCTTAATTACGCTTTTGTCACTTGCAATTAGCAAATAACGCATTCAGGCGGATTGAACATCTTGTAAATGCAGAACACATATTACACGTACCCATACTATCCCTTAATTGTATTTAAATTTTGTTCTAAAATGCTGTTAATAAAATATAATATACGTGTTCAGCCGATAAGTAATTATTCTTTGGAGTAGTTACTCGAAGAATAACTAACTACAAGCGGTAAATTCTTAGTAAATACATAAAACTACAGTAGTAACAATTATTCATATCAGAAATAGTACATGAGGTAAGTGCATAAAGAAGTGAAGAATTGCTTTAATATGTAAACAACAGCATCACTATTATATGATTGCAATTATAAGAAAACTTATTAAAATAGGATTGATTTGAATATAAAGGTAACAAGAAATTATATAATATGGGTAATTAAAAACAAATTTGCAATTAATAAAACTTGTGAGAAGGTACACAAAAGCAATGGCACTTTAATTATTTAAATTCGTTAATTTCACCATATAAGGGATAAAATTTGGTTTTTATACTTACCGCCTATAAAGTGACATTTCGCGCATGCATCGCTCGACCAGCAAGGAGTACTTTCCGGTCGATACGACTGTAAGCATTGCAAAAAACACTGGCTCTTTGGGACTTTTAATAAAAAATCGAACTTTATGGTAATAAAATTTAGTCTATAAAATACTACTTCCCTCGACTTTTCTTTACTAAGAATTAGTGAAACGGGAGTAATTGCTAAAAATTCTTACAACAAATTTGTTGGCGACATCTATTAGACGATCTCGGAAGCAACATTCACATTGACAGTTAATTGTAATCAAACCCAAAAAGCGGTCAATCCAATATAAATATAAGAATAAAAACATCATATGCTAGAATATAACAACTTAAACTTAATAGAAATGTGAGTAATAGGTAAGTATATGAAATGATGAAATAAATTAGGTAATGTATTTTAGGTTAGGTATGATACTAATCACTTTAATCAATAATATTTTACTTTCTTATACGTAGTATAAGGAAGTATTGTGATGATGAAAATTTTCGACCTCGAGATTTTTGCAGATGTCCACGTTTTGAAGTCCCCTGATACCAAAAAAGTGGTTTTTAAAAAATGTCTGTCTCTCTGTCTGTGTGTATGTGTGTCTGTGTGTGTGTGACCACGATAGCGGTCAAAGCGCTACAGATGTCAATTCCAAATTTGGTATTTATGAATATAATCTCCCTCTTGAGAACTGATTAGATTTTGAGCAAAATCGACAGACCGGAAGTAGTAGTTTACTTCAGTGAAAAAGTCGAAATTTGCAAATATTTCGTCAATTACTAAGTTTAAACAAATTTATAAAGAATTCAAATATACTCAAAATTAAATTTGAGAAAAATTATGTTAATAAAGTTTTTCGAAATTCCTACCGAAAGTAGGTCTTTTACTATATATATATTTATGAAGAGTACAAAAGTATTTAGAGTTGGATATGGAATATTTTTTGTATAAATGAAATTTCAAAATTCGGACCGGAAGTAACACTTTCATACGTATAAGAAAGTCGTGTGGTGGCCACACCTCATTTTTTTAATTTAATGTTTGTACAAAAAATATTGTACCACTTGCGTGAAGACAGCTTCTACGCATTCGCGCAATTAAAAGCACTCGCTTCCTGCGGTCGCTCGTGTTTTCAAAATATTCTTCCCGCACTTGGTTCGTAAATAACTATTTTGCATTGGAATAAACTACAAAAATGTCAAGATTTAATTTCATTAAAATGATGCTTAAATTGGGATTATTATTACGGCATTTCTAATATATATTTTTTGAATAATTATAAAAAAAATCTACTAATTCTCTCTAATAATAATAAAAAATGGAAGATTGGTATATAATTAGAATTTAAAAAATAGCAAATACATTTTATTGATACTATTTCATTTATAATTAGTAATAATAATTAAATGCAATATTTCATAAAATAAGGGTTTCGAGGGTATATTATTGTGAGAGATATTGCAGTCCTAGCGGTCGAAAAGTTCAAGGCTATTATCGGTAAGCAGGTAATCGACAGAGATTTGAAGCATATTTTACGCAAGAAACCGTCGTTGACGTTTTGGCTCCGAAATATTATTCTTTAATGCGGAAATAGCCGCGCAAGTCAATATAAAATTAGATATCTATAATAACAATATTATAAGACATATTTCAAGAAAATAGCAAAAAAATTAAAACGTTTTCTATAGTATTGAAAAAGATAATTTTTTATTTTAAAAATATAATTTTCAAATAAATCAATAAGAAAAATGAGGTTTGGGCAACACACGAGATTCTTATACGTATGTGCGTTCCGAAATGTGTACGCAGAAGATATTCCAAATGAACTTTAAATTCTGCATTCCTTAATAAACCGGTCCGAATTTAAAATTTTTAATTTAGAAAAATTGTACCAACTCGAACTTTGCAAAATTTGCAAGATATTTGCAGAAAACTGCTATTCGATAAATTAAAATTTCTTTTATACAAAGACTGATCTAAATCTAGCTCTAAATACTTTCGCGGTTATAATAAATCTGTATAGAATGATTGGCGAGATATTCACAAAAAACTGCTATTCGGTCCGAATTTTGAAATTTTTTATATACAAAAATTGTTCCAACTCGTGACCTAAATACCTTTGTATTTCAGATAAATCTGTATAGAATACATAATTTGCGATATATTTGCAAAAACACCACTTGATCACTTGAAAATGACACATTTAAAACATCGTTTATATTTTCCTCGTCCGTGGATTTGCAGAAGAATTTGAATGCATTGGAGTTGGAAGCTCACAATCAGTTCTCTTCAACGGTTTGCTTACAGATGGAATGTCTGGATACATGACTTTGTGCTTATTTCTTTTTGAAAACCCTTTTACAAGAATAAAAATTGAAGGGGTAAAAGTAACAGTCCGTGACGTGATCTGCTGGTTCACGCCAAATCATTGGCCTTTCTAACAGGTCTTTAGAAGAATTCTTGTTTTTGTTCCACTGAGTTAATTTGATATAACACGAAATACAGCATACATGTGGTACCCTTGTTTTGTCTTGATTCTTAATTTTGAAGCCAAAATATTGTTCATAACGACTTTGAATTAATTCGCTTATCTTAATCCACAAATATAACAAACACTGTCAGGAGAATTTTTACAGCCTCTTACATGGTTTTCCATTCTTGAAAATCACACGCAATAGAACTTGTGGAAAACTGCTTCAAACTGTCGTAACTAAGTGAAAATTCAATGACATTTCGTTTGTCTCTTAGCAGAGCGCGTCAACAACTAAACAATAAATGAATCACTACGCGGGCTGCAACTTATATATATGCACGTATCCATTCTAGAAGTTTCCATTTTAGTATATTCCGCGATGACTAATATATTACAATTCTCTACCTCTCTCTGGAATGCGTGACGTCGTATCCTTTGTAGTTGCCGTTGCCCTTCACGGTATAGCTGGGATCATGCTCGAGTTTATTGCAATACTTTTTTAATTTTAAATTTTACGTTAATCATAGTGAAAACAGATAAAATTTTTATTTTGAATATGTGACGTGATACACAGATTAATTAACATTCCCACGAGTATCTAAGAATAACTTCGAATTATCATAAAACACGATAGCTGTCAATAATGGGTATTCGATATGACAAATGGCATGTTACCTAAACAACTAGAGTCGAAAACACTCTCCTTAAGTTACCCCAAAACATCTAATAATTACAGTTTAATCACATACTTAGGAAACATTTCGAACAAAGTAGTAACTATTATGTAGATAACTGATAACGAACCTATTTTATTAAAAAGTAATAACTCCATGATAAGTAAGAATGCTTAAAAATAACACAGACAAAACGGAAAAAAATAATCTCATGGGTCTATAAGTTAACTTTGTAAAGATTGTAAAAAAGTCTACAATGGGCAAATGAGGAGGACTCTTGAAGCCAGAATAAACGAAACAGGCTGGAATCGAACCATAACTTTAACAACCTATTTGAGAGTTTACAGGTACAAGAAAAATGTAAAAAACAACTAGCTAGAAAGTTTAGAAGTAAATTTACTAGAATAGGTATAATATTAACAGGTCAGTTGGATTTAATAGCTTCCCCTATTAAATTTAAAATTGTAATTGAATACCCCTTCATCATAATAATAATTGCTTTATCTATATTTTTATATATATATATATATATATATATATATTATAGTGTTATGGAATAATAATAATAATAATAATAATAATATATTTATTTCTTTTCCTCCACAACTTACAAAGCAATAGATATTCAATATATACTGACTAAAAACAGGAGAAATAGGAAACCGCGAGCCAAAGTTTGGCTTTGGGTACATAGTACCACAGCCATTCTTACGCTTTACCTTGTTTTTAACAAGAAATAAAGAAAAAAAAACGATGTCTAATGCCTAATACAAACCTAAACCTATTATTTTGTGACTGACAAATAAAAAAGGAAATGTAATAATAGAAAAAAGAAATTTGTGATGCAATTAGTAAAATGGCTGAGTGACATCATAGGAAAGGTAATCCTAGCTATTGCCTATTAAGTAAATAGTGGTGCATTCTGTTTCTAAACAAGACCGAGGATAGTACATTAGATTCCACAGGAACTATATTGTATATTCTATATATTAAATACGAAAAGGAACACTCGAACAGTGATGTTCGATCTTTTTATCTCCTGATGAAGCCACAACGTGGTGAAACATATGTAGTTTCTATATTATACATTTTTGAAACCGAATTTTGTGTTATTTATAATAATTAATAAATAACTCAAATGAAATTTCAGCAAGTATCTCCTCAATAAAAGAGTCATATAGAAAAATACAAGATAAACAACATATTTGAGATGGGCTTTTATATAAATCATCAATATATGCTGACCATTTCAATTGCTCATCAACAATCTGCAATCTGACACACATTATATACGAGTAGATTCTACTTATCTTATGCTTTTGCATTAATATGATCTATTCTTTAGTGAATAGAAATTTACATAACCTCCATTAGAATGTTCCCGGATAGTTAAAAAGAAAAAATCAAGAAAAAGGTTAATAGAACTTGTGCGAGCAGCATGGTATAGTAATACGGTGGCGCACTCACCTATATTACGGCGTCGCGCCGCGCTAGCATCTCAGCGCGCAAAATCACGAACAAGATCACAAACACGGATCGATGAGCCACGCTTTGCCAGCGTCCACAGCTTTCCGTGTAAGTTCCCGCGTCACGATCCATACTTCTTCCTTTTCTATTGCCCCTATCACAAGGACGACAGGCCAGAGACCGACGCATGCTGACTCTGAATCAATTTCTAGCGGGTTTTCTTTCGCATGTTATTCCTGCTGCTCCCTGGAACTTAACGCCGACAACTGAATTGTTCCTGACGACGTGCAATGTCACACCGACCGATGTAACCCCCGTTATAAATATATGCATTGTCGGTGTTTTTAAAACGTGTCGTGTGTTTTGAAAATTATACACGGATAATCGGGTTTCCACTTTTTCTGAAACAACTGTGGAAAATCAGGTGTCAACGATTGTGATATTAAATTTATATTAAGTGTATTTAGACATCGCTATGAAAACGTGTACGTCATATAGGCTAACTAATAATAATTAAAACGCGTATTATTAAAATAATAATAATTAATTTTGAATCATAAAGGATTAATATTAGCTTACGCCTGTTAAAAAATGAAAATTTTTGCACTGTTGTAATAAATATAATTGTTATTATTTAAAAATACATTTTTAATTATTCATTATAAATTTATATCGCATCGCGTTTGTCCCCTTAAATTAAAGTTCCAGTTTTAAAATACTAATGAATGTGCTATCTCCTGGATGTCTTGGTTTAAGTGTCTGTTGAGGGGCTAAATATAAGAAGAATTTATTACAAGATAGTGTTGCACTATAACAAATTGAATGAACATTTTTTACGTTATTGTAAGTTTCTATATAATATATTATTCGGTATATATTTTTAAAATTAGTCTTAATAAATAATGCCCACTGATATTTATTTAAATAAAATTACGAAACGATAGGAATACTCTTTAATCTTTGAAAATAATGCAATTATGTTTTTTATTAGAAGGTAATATTCATACATGTATATATATATATATATATATATATAATGTTACATAATGTTTCCACTTTTATGACGTAGGTATATGATTTTATAATTGATTTTGTCTCTTTTCTTTCTAAAATTACGTCATACTAAGGAAAAAATAACTCGTGAGTATCTTTTGTATTATTTTGCATTCCTTTTGCAAATTTATTTCATGAAACTTAAAATGAAATTTAAATTTAATAAGTTGGATTTTTTAAGTTTTCTTATCAATCTTTTTTGTAACCGTTTTCTCTTTCTCTCTTTTAAAAGAATTTATATTATATTCATTTGACAAACGTATACCTACTCTGTAATTTTTTAAAATATTTATTATTTTGTTTTAAAATTAATTTTGAACTTTATTATTATTATTATTACAATGTATATTCTAGTAGAAAATATTTATCTGACAGCATTTACTTAATGGAGTAATTCAGTTGTGATTTTGGTGAATTGTGATGCCTACTCAATATTTTCATTTTGACTGCGCATGGTACACCTACATATTTGAAGTGTATACGGTCGGCTGGCAATTGTGCATGTTCAACGTGAGTTTATAAAATATTTTTTTCATTCATGATCGATTGTACGTGCATTGCTGTGCGGAACTGTTTACACAGGTAGACGCATAATGAAGAAACTTTAAATACAAAAAAAAATTGTCTATTTTAAATGGAACGCCCAATATTTTTTTTACAGAATCATATTAAGCCATTCAAGAGCTACTTTTTTGTTTTCAGTCTGTCCTATAACTATCTTTGATATTTATATTTAAATTTATTTTAAGATCTTGTCCATGACGGAGTAAAAAAAAGTCTGTTGAAAAATATTGATGCAAAATTGTTGAAACTCTATCAAACTTATCGTAAAGGAATAAAACAATCGTCGTGTTGTTGTTTCATGTGCCTTGTTGTTCTGATATATTTTATGGAAAAGGTTTCCCAATAAGGACGATATGTCTTTAAAATAAAATAAAACACAAAATATTTTAGATAAAATCAAATCCTTTTCATTATTTTATAGTACAATATACAAGGTGTGTATAAATTGGCGGACCCACTACACGTGGCGACATTTTTGGTCAAATTTTGAGTTAAAAGTCCCAATCCTAAAACGATGTATCAGGCTTCCTTTGTCTTCAGAATGAATTTGAAAGAAACATACATTTGGCAACATTGAACAAGCATGTGCTAGTTATAATCTTCGGAACATTTTTACACGTCGTCATGTGAACCTTACATTTTAAATTTAAAAAAGAAACAAACGAAATAAAATTGGTTTCTTAGATTACATATTTATTACGAAAATATTACAAAGTTTAAAAATTTTTTGATAATATTGACTAATTTTTGTACATCTTCTTGATAGAAATCAATGTAATTATTACCTACATAATTGTTCGAATTGAAATCCATCAGTTTGTAGACATAGCTGCAATCTTTGTATTCGCTCAAGTCTTTCTGGTGTGATTTCTAATACTGTGGCTTCAATTCGGGCTCTAACTTCGTCAGCGTCCTGTGGAGGTGTAGCGTAAACTTTACCTTTAATGAAACCCAAAAAAAAAATCTAATGGATTGAGATCGGGGGATCTCGCAGGCCGCAAAAGGGGACCGCCACGACCAATCCATCTGTCTGGGAAGTGTTCAGTCAACCAGTCTCTTATATTACGAGCAAAGTGCGCAGGAGTTCCATCATGCATGTAAATCATATTACGGCGTACGTTCAGCGGTATCTCATCAATAACTTGTTCTAAAACATTTAAATATTTACCGGCATCTAGGCGATTTGGTAAGTAAATTGGTCTAACTACCCTGTGGTTTATTATACCCAGCCAAACGTTAACAGAAAACCTTCTTTGGTGACCGTATTTGCGAAATTCATGTGGATTTTCATCTGTCCAATGATGAAAATTATGAGTATTAAACACACCATCTCTGGTAAACATGCACTCATCACTCCAAAGAATACGTCTTAAAAAGTCACCTTCTTCCTGAATTCTATTAAAGATTGTATTGCAATCATTGATTCGAAATAAGTTATCATTTCCGTAAAGAGGCTGAACTTTAGAAGCATGGTATGGATGAAGCAAGTTTTCTTGTAGAACCAAATGAACAGTCTTATTACTGGGAATATTTAGTGTAGAAGCTAATTGACGGGTACTCGCAGAGGGATCTTCCTGTATTGTGGCTAGACCTTGCTCTTCTAGTTGCACGGTACGCCTTTGCCTTGGTCGACCTGCGTTCGCATTTCTTGGAATAAACGAACCTGTTTCACGAAGTCGTTGGTCCAGCCTTCGAAATACATTTTTACTTGGATGCCTCCGATTTGGAAAACGCACTCGATATTCCTGCCCTGCCATGCTAGCATTTCCACGACAGAAACCGTATATCATGTACATATTGGCATATTCGTTGAACGTAAAATTCATAATAAACAAACAGAACAACTAGTAAACACGAAAACCCGAAAACTGATTAAAACTATACAAATAAACACGAAAAATAAGCAAGTCTAATGAAATAGGTAGATTACAAAGTGTCAAAATTTGACAGTAGTAATGTATTTGACTAGAACAACATTAGGCTGCCTACTTATTGTTTTACAACGTTGTCAGATGTGTTTTTCGTCAAAATAAGTTAATAAACAAATATTAAAAACAAACTTTAAAATCAAAAAGAAAACTTTAACGAAAGGATAATAACAACAATTCTTCTTTCTTCTAAATTGTAGCTCTTTCTGTCAACAAATATCAAGTAATAATGCTTATTTCAAGACTGAAAGTCCGAACCTTGGGAACCTCGTGCAAAGATATGGAGCACGGTACAACATTTTCGTATTAGGATTTTGGACTCCGAATTTAACGAAGAACATCGCCGCGTGTAGTGGGTCCGGCAGTTTATACACACCTTGTATATGGGGCCATACATTCCCTTAGGAATTCTGACCGCTTATTTCTCGTTTGAGCTCTAACAATGCACTTCTTGTGCGCTTTTCCATTCTTGCCTTACTCTAAACCAGTGATTCCCAAACTTTTCCGAGTCACGGCGCACTTTTTCAAATAATTTTTTTCCATGGCGCCCTATCCTAAGTGAAAGTATGACTGATCGTAAGTAAAAAATAAAAATAAATAAAATTCGTGCAACCTCATTGTTTAAAATTTTTTTCTTTATGAATATTAAACTAATAATTAATGTGATGGACGCTCCTCCAAATTACTGTACATTTTCTCATATCGTGGAACTAAACTGGACACGGCCATTCTCATGTCCTTTTCCACGTTGATTTTTGCTCTGTACTTGCTTTTTATCACAGTGATAGCCGAAAACCCAGGTTCGCACAAATACGACGTAGAAAATGGAATTAAAGTCAGCAGAGCCTTATCACTTAGAAGGGGATATTCATCTTTAAGTGAATGGGATCTGCACGTAAGCAGCCTAGTGAAAAAGAATGCAACGGCAATAGCTGGCATCAAAAAGATAAGAGCCATTATACCTGAAAACCTGCGAAAACCACTTTACAATGCTGTTTTTATGTCTCACATGAATTACTTAATAAATATATGGGGAAATACAACTAACAGAAATATTAACAAGTTACAAAGACAGCAAAATAAGATCTTAAAATTAATTTATAAGCTAGATAGAAGAACATCCACCGAGGAAGTATACGATAAGACAAAGGAACTAAATCTTGAACAAACAATAAAACTAAAAAATATAATACTGCTATACAAAATAAAACATAATCTCATAAAAACTGAAGTCAAGTTAATCACTAACACACATATACATATGCACGCAACTAGAAGAAAATCAAATATAAGAACAGAAATATGTAAGCAATTAAAATATGAAAAAGTACCTACACCAGACGATATAACACATTATAACAAATTACCTAAAGAAATCAAAAACTTAAAATATCTTCACTTTAGAAAAGCAATAAAGAGCATGCTTTTAAATAAAAAGATATAGACAACCGCTGAAGGTAACAAGAGTAAGTCCTTGTTCACAATGGACATAAGACATAAGCTGTACGTAACATAAACGTAACGCGTAAAGTTAAACGTATGAGAAACCAATGCAGCTATCCACAGTGGCCGTAGTGCTTATGTCACCTTATGTCATGTTTACGTATTCCTTACGTGTGAACGTAAGAAATACATAAAGTTGAAATAAATTCAACTTTATGTTTTTCTTATGCATTTCTTACGTATAATTTTAGTAAAATAAGCTTTTTGAGGTTTCACAACTTAAACCGATTGGTAACGATATTATAAAAAACGCGGGATCGAAGATCCCATACTTTGGAATCCTGTCAATTTGAATTGCGACGATTTCGTTCTGATAACGTGAAAAATACAAAGGCTTTATCGATTTTAAATAATATAATTTAATATATGTATCTACTACAAATTACTGCAATAAGTTGTAATTACTCCATATGAGTAAATATTTGTTGGTGCCATTTACATATTGACTAAAAAAAGAAAATGTGATTTAGATGATGGAAAAGGGGCAAGTAGATATAGAACTTCTTTTATTTCAGTTGGTCAGAGCTGAAGCATATTTATATGTAACAAGGCACATCGGAGCTACAAAGATGTGATATACCAAGATGTCTGGAAAGGAATAGCCGAAACACCAGACATCACAAGTATTTTAAACATTAGTTATAGCACTGGTTTACAAAGGCGTATTGAATATTATCAATGAGTGATATATGCGAAAGAGCATGGAACGTTACACATGAGAAATTGTTAATTCCAAAGTGCTGTTTGAAATATGTGTGGAAAATGACTGGGATTGTGCTATGTCGAATACCTCCATATACTACTTGTGAAGCATCTCAAGGCATGCAGCAATACAAAAAATAACCTACACTAAGTATTTTTACTTTAGTACTGAAACCACCACCAAAGCCGAGCACCACGGTGCAGCATATAATGCTTTTTCTGTCTTTATAACCTTTCCTAAATGTAACTGAACCAAATATTCTTGAAGTGTAATTATAACATTCATTGAATTAAAGTGCATTGTCTAATGCATGAATGCGCTTAAAAAGCTAATCAGCATATAACATGGAAATGGTTAAGGATTACGATGTTAATAATTTCATTATCTGAGGATGTAATAGTACATTATAATGTAAAAAAAATGAATTAAAAACAAGTTACAAGCCTAAGATAGAGCATTTAATATTTGTGTATGTGTGAAAAAAAATTGTATGTATAAATAAAACACCATCGTAAAATAAAAAACAAAGGGTTTTATTTCAAATTAAGAAACCTGTATTTGTAAAATACAGATACAATGAATCATAGAGACTTTATAATGTAATTTAAATGAAGTTCATTTGATATATTTGAGAATACATATTATAAATTAAATAGGTTTTACAGACTGGATTTACTCTTCGTGTTTTTACCGGCTAAACCCACTTATTTTCCTTTGACATTTATTTTTGTTACTTTTCGTTAATAACAATAAGGGTAATATGTAGATTATTATCCATTCTAACAGAAATTTCAGTATTGTCAGATTTTTAGAAATTACCGAAATTACTAACCTTAAAACGTCAAAATAAAAAAATAAAATACCACTATAGCGCATGCGCAAATCCTTACGTTTATGTATTCTTTATGTTCATTGTGAACAGTACTTGAATTTTACGCATTATGTATCTCTTATGTAAATCTTACGTCTTATGGGTTTCTTATGTCTTATGTTTCTTATGTCCATTGTGAACAAGGACTAAGAACGGATAGGAGTCCTCAATACCATTAGTCCGGGAAAGATGTACCGACCAGGAAACAACCCGCGACGAAGATGTAGGACCGTATACAAGCATATATATATATACATACATCATTTGTAAGCTTAGCTTTACCATGATATGTATTACATATGTTTTTTCAATAAAGTATATATCGTAAAAAAAAAATTCAAAATTCTGTCAATTACATGCTGCCAAATTTTGCTTTCAAACTGACGTCGCAAGATAACTCGATAAAATTCTCTTCTTCCGCAGAAGTAAATTCAGACGGAGCCACTAGTGTTCAATGGATCTTGAATCCATGCAAATCTATCGAAGTTTTCATTTTGAAAGTATTTCTCAAACTAGATTATTAGCTGTGATAAGTGCCCTTCAAACGTATTTTTTATATCTTGAGAAACGTCAAATTCATTTGATCGTCAAAAACTGCTGCAGTATTAAAAAACAATCTATGCCTGCATCTTCATTTAATTTTCTTCATTTGTTCAAAATGTTTTACTCTTTTTTAAATTCAAACAGAAATTCACTCTTCTTTTCATATTGTCGAATACATTGTGTAATATTTCTGGTGTAATGTCATTTACAGCTTCCAAAATTGTATGCAGTAATTCCTCCAATGTATGGATACGGTTAGAATTAACTATATCCTTTAAATAACCAAACATGAAATAATCCAAAGACGTCAAATCTGGTGACCAAGGAGGCCAACGGTCTCTACTTATCAATCCCATAAAACTGCTGCTGTTAATCTAATGTTCCCTGCGCAGTATGGGTTGTAGTACCATCCTGTTGGAAATAACCACGTTGCAACTCATCATTGTGAAGTTGATCAATAAATGGATTTAAAATTATATTTTGATAGATATTCGCATCAATATTTTGATGAAAGAAGATAGCACCGATGATTATTCTTCTTGACATCACTAACCACACACCGATCTTTTGAGGATGTAATGGAGTCTCTATAAAAATATGAGGATTATCCGCAGACCAAATTCTATTATTCTGTGAATTTACATATCCACTGAGATGGAACTGAAGAAAGTTATATCCAAGATATCGTCATTGTTTAAAACTTCATTGAACCATTCACAGTACTGTGTAGGACGAGGAAAATCCAGAGGTAACAATTCATGAGTTACGGTTATCTTGTATGGATTTAAATGTAGAACTTTCTTGCAAGCCTTTTGACATGTACCAAATCATAAATTTGTTTGGGTTGATAAGCACCGTAAAGAATTTTTAGGACTCGCGTCCATTCTTTGACTAATATCTGCAACAACTTGTTCAGTTAGAACAGTAGAACGTCTTGTAGATTTCGCTTTCGCAACATTCCCTGTTCTGCGAAATCTGTCTATTACACGACGAACATTCTGTACAAAACAATCATGTGTAAATTCTACGTTGGGATATTCTTCTTGAAATTGCTGCTCGCAATTTTGATAGGAATAGTCCCATATTGCTTGATGATTGTGAATCAAAATATGCTTCAACAATAAATTTGTTGTGCAGATCTGTCAAAACCATCATTAACCTAAAAGCGAATGTTGAGTATATTTGTACGGATCTATTATGACTACTTTGTCGCTTACCGATACTAATATGCGGATGTAAAAAGTGGCAATAAAAAAGCCTTTCTAGTAATAAATAAGTAAAACAACAAAGTAAGTAGACGAAAACGAAAATCAAAATGAAAACAACAGGATAATAAGACGCTACTGATCATTACTGGTATATCTTCAAGAAGCACCAACTTTAGGACATAAATAAGAGTGCAGGCGATTCCAACGCCTTTCAATCATTAATGAACACATGGTACGAGAAGCAAGGAAAGAACTTTCTGCGTTTTATCTAAGAGTTAGAACATGTTAATTAACTGCTCCTTTTGGAATGTTCATTATTATTGGGATAATCTATAAATATGATGTAACAACAAAAAGGGAAAACTGATAAAAATAACACGAATAACAACGAAAAAAGAATAATAATACGTTTAGTGTGATCAATAATATAAATACTTTGCAGGCAGTTTTACAGAAGCACAATATATCTTAGCAATACGATTTCATCACAACTATGTTTTTATATGGCAACCGTCATTTTCACTGCTTCATAAATAAGATTTTAAAATAAATTTCTTTCTAAAATATCATAGGTAGGTGTAGGTACTTAAAAAAAGTGGCTGTTGAAGGTCTTAATATGATTCTTTAAAAATATTTGGTATTCTATTTAAAACAAACAAGATTTTTTTGTTTGAAATTTCTTCCTTTTGCCACAGATTCTGCGTATAACTATCACTTAGCACTTTGTCATGGCACTCTTGAATTATAAGCACTTAATATAACTCAAACACTGTTAAATTTAGTCATTAATTATCTTAATAAAAAATATTTCTACTTTAACGCGAAATCCAAATTTGAAACAATGTATCCAATTAAAAAATATATATCTTTTTTGTGGCACTTTGTGTATGTGTATATATTTTTAAATTGTGAAGCAATATTAGCCCTATCAAATACAATGCATGAATTTTTATTATATTAAGTACTAAAGAGTAAATCTACTTTGTCAGATTTTTGAATCACCCCGTATAATCAAAGTTATTCGTATTTGCAATTTCGTCACAGAAGTTAAATCGGTGACTCTGATCTCTTGGTTCCTTGAAAGTATACCAAAACAAGAAGCGAAATGGAACCAAAAAAATAGTTCACAGCGTTTGACCGACAGTTATCATTATCTCATATATGGATTTCTAGTTCTGGGATTCATTGCTTCACTTAATGCCATCAAATTATGACGGTGATGTGTTGTATCTATAGCCATCTTAATGTCTTAATAATATTGAATTTAGATATTGTTATATCAGCATTAGTTTTGGCTAATTTATTGTAAGTTGTTTATTTTAAATTAGAACTTTTAATAGACAAAAATCTAAATTACCCGAATTTTTATTTAATAAACTTTATTTTATGTCACACTGTTCGAAAGCTATGTAGATATCAACGAAGCCCGCAGTGCTTGTCGTGTTATTGTTGAATCCTTGTTAAAAGACGTTTGCGTATTCGGTTTCTTGTTTTAAAAGATTGAAACTAATTTATAGATATACATATTTGTAGGTTTTTAAAACAGGTATTAATTTGTATTATCAATAAAGTGGAATATCTGTTAATTATTTTGAACTGCGTAGTTAACACTATAAATTTCGTCTAAAGTAAAACATTTTTGTTGCAGGCGCAGTAAGTTCCTGGGATGCATGTCGTTTAGCGTCAAAAATGTAATCAAGAAGGTAAGTCTATTTCAACTGAAATTGTATTATTTAAAGCAATTAAATGATACTACTTTTGAAATGTTGTAATATCTTGATAACTATGTATAACATGAAGCTGTATTAAATGTATTTAATAGTTAATATCATAAATACAGGCATTTGAATTTGTTTTTTCCCAGCTAAGGCTTAAGGGCGAAATTATTCTTGTATCATTAGTTTTATTATTTTGTAAGAATATAGATTAAAATTGCTTTAAGAATTCTCAAAGTAATTCAAAATATTGTTCAGGAAATGAAATATTTAGCTTCAATTCGTTAATTTATCTGTAGCAAAGCAGAAGAAAAAGAAATACTTTAATGAAAATTTAATAAATAACATTTTAATAATACCAATATTCACTTATCTCAGTTGTGCTGATATTAGCAATTGTTTCATCAGAGGTATTATGGTATCATCCAGCATTCTTGATATTAAACGTCTTATTTCTCCAATTTATTTAGATAAATTTATTGTATACTATGTGCAAAGAAGTACGAGGTAGGCGCCATAAATTCTCGGCCAGACAGGCTTATACAGGTTCAAACTGCGTCACGTGATGCATGCATATACGCGAGGTGTACACTATAAATATGACGGTTCGAAGCTTAGTAGGTTTTAGTAACCAGCCAACCAACGTAACTAACGTACGAAAATCTCTGAAGTAACGAGTGATTCATCTCCTTCGTATTCAACTGTAAAAAAGTGGGCAAAATGCTTCCGTTTAGGACAAGAATCCCTGGAAGATACTGATCGGTCCGGTCGACCAATTGAAGTGATAACGCCTCAACAAATTTCAATTATTGAACATTTAGTGCTAGAAGATCGCCGTTTGAAAGTGAAGCAATTAGCAGTGATATTAAACATTTCCAAAACAAGTGTTAGCCGAATTCTTCATGACCATTTGGCTATGAATAAAGTTAGTCTAGATAGGTACCGCGCCTTCTTTCTGTTCTCCAACGTGAACGTCGAGTCGAATGTGCGTAGTCGTTTTTAAACATCTGTGGAGACGACCCAAAACCGATTTTGGAGTTCATTGTCGGGGGGATAACACAATTGTTCTGTTTTACGATCCTCTATCGAAAAGGGAGTCCATGGAATGGCGCGACCTGATGAACCTCGTCCCAGAAAGGCGAAAGTCGTTCAATCAACGAAGAAGGTGATGGCCACAATATTCTGCGATTGAGAGGGCATTTTGCTAATTGTCTTTAAAGAGCGTAATACAAGTGTGAACGACACATATTATGCGTTTTTATTGCAGAAATTAAGGGACAGTATTCGTGCAAAACGTCGTGGAAAATTGACAAAAGGTGTGCGATTATTGAACGACAATGCTGCTGTCCATACTGCCGCCATTTTACAGGCTGCCATCCGCGAATGCGGCTTTCAAGAATTGGAACATCCACCGTATAGTCCGAATATGGCTCCTTGTGATTTTTGTTTGTTTTGTAATTTAAAAAATGACGTTAGGGGACGTAGTCAGCTGTTATAGAACATTTTGACGGAAAAACTTCAGATTATTTTTACAAGGGTATCGCATTATTAATTAATCCTTGTAATAAATGTATAGAGGTTATGGGAGATAACATTACATAATTTTATATTGTTCCAAGTTTCTTTTGTGTATATCAGGCCGAGAATTTATGGCGCCTACCTCGTACATATTTTTTTTAATTCAAATCTTTGTGCTCTTGTTTATCGAACTTCTTTTACTTTCTTATACGTAGTATAAGGAAGTATTGTGATGATGAAAATTTTCGACCTCGAGATTTTTGCAGATGTCCACCCTTTGAAGTCCCCTGATACCGAAAAAGTGGTTTTTAAAAAATGTCTGTGTCCCTCTCTCTCTCTCTCTTTCTCTCTCTCTCTCTCTCTCTCTCTCTCTCTCTCTCTGTGTGTGTCTGTGTATCTGTGTGTCTCTGTGCGTGTGTGTGACCACGATAGCGGTCAAACCGCTGTAGATATGAATTTCAAATTTTGTATTTACGTGTATAATCTCCATCTTGTGATCTGATTAGTTTTTCAGTAAAATCGGTAGACCGGAAGTAGCAGTTTACTTCAGCGAAAAATCGAATTTTGCCAATATTTCGTCAACTACTAAGTTTAAACAAATTTATAAAGAATTCATATATACTTAAAATTAAAATTGAGAATAATTTTATTTAAAAAGTTTTTCGAAATTTCTACCGGAAGTAGGTCTTTTACTCTTATCGAAAATCAGTTTTTTGCAAATATTTCGCAAGTCATGCCTTTTAGACAAGTACGTTACGAGTACAAAAGTATTTAAAAAATAATTTTCAATATCTTTTGTATAAAAAAAATTTCAAAATTCAGACCGGAAGTGCCACTTTTACTCTTATCGAATAACGATTTTTTGCAAATATGTCGTAAGTTATGCATTCTATATATATTTATCGAGAGTACAAAAGTATTTAAAACTGGATTTGCAATATTTTTTGTATAAATGAAATTTCAAAATTCGGACCGGAAGTAGCAGTTTTACTCTTAGCGAGGAGCACTTTTTTGATATATCTTGCAAAGTATGCATTCTATAGAGATTTATTAAGAGAATAGAAGTACTTAGAATAGGATTTTGAATAATTTTTGTAAAAAAAATTCTTAAAATTCTATAATTTGAAACGCTCATACGTATAAGAAAGTCGTGTGGTGGCCACACCTCATTTTTTTTTATTTGAATCAGTTGAATTTGTTTTTTCGTGTATAACAGCATATACCTGTGAATTAATATATTAAAATGCCAAGAGTTTGTTGACAATCATATCATCGCCAATTAAGCGCTTTTAAAGTAGTTCTTTCATTTAAATCAATGAGGCAATTAAGTGATGTCTCTAAGCAGATGCAAAAAATATTGCTACAATAATTCGTTGTTGGAGGAATTGTCTAGAAGAGGTTTTGGACGATTTAGAAAAACTATCGAACTGGAAGGTAGGAGACATAGATTTCTTTTTTTTAAGGATTCTCAAATCGCCAAAGCAACTCAAGGTCTGTTGTAACTTTTCCATATGTGGCTGAAGAATGATGTAATGTGGGGGCGGATTGTGATAAAGAATGGAACAATATCGTTCTTTTAGACAAACCTCATTTATGTTCGTGCGTTCGTAGACGAGTCCGACATCGAAGAAAAGAAAGACAGTTTAATGAAGGATTGATGATTTGGGGTGGAATTAGCATATTTAAATCCTTAAACAAAGTCTGGGTCGGGAAAAATACGATGAGTAGTTTTTTTTTCAAATACGACTACCTAAATACTGCTTTGTCATTTAACATACATTAATAAGTTTTGGAACTATATGCTTTACTTATTCAAGTGTCAGATTTCAGCGATGCAATACTCATTCATACTCATGTTACAATACGATTTGCGGAAGAGGTCAATATTCTCAATTGGCCCGCACAATTGCCAAATCTATCGTCGATACACTATGGATGGAATATAATAGGACGCACGGCTGGTATTCTTATTAATCCTCCAATACATTGTAATAACTATATGCTACCCTACAAATTGTTTAATTCATAGGACTTCAGATCATCTTATCCAGACGAATAGCAGAAGCTATTCCTTTCAAGTTGAGCAAATCATAATGAAATTTTCTCTGTACTTAATAGGGTACAAAGATTTCAATAAAAATCTAATGAATTATTAAGCGGCCCTCACACGGTCAATATACAGGGTGTCCGGGAAAATGTGGGAAATCTCTTGGATACAGGTAGAATATGAACAAATATGATGATAAGTTCCTATAAAAAACTGTCCTACAGACCCTCCTACGGAGGTATGCGTCACTGAAGGACGCCGCTGGAAATCGGTTTTTATTGAATTTCTTTTAAAGTAATTAATATAAATATAAATGTAGTGGTGTCTCCGGAGGCACCTAAACGGAATTATTGAAAAACTTCATAAGAGGGTTCAACATGGGCTCCGTGAAGTCTAATACACTCACGGGCACGATGAATTATGGACTGTTGTACCCGCAGCAATAACCTAGCCGTATTCCTGATCACATCACAATGAAATGTGATTCTCTGTAGAAGTTCCTCCCTAGTGTCCGGAGTGGAATACACAATTTTTTTGAGGTGTCCCCACAGGTAAAAATCCAACGGGCGTTAAGTCAGGAGATCGAGGAGGCCAGGCAATTGGTCCTCCTCTACCTATCCAATGGTTTGGATAGACGTTATTCAGGTGCTCCCGCACACGAACGCTGAAATGAGGTGGTCCCTCATCGTGCATGAAGTACATGTTTCGGCGGGTTTCAAGTGGTAAGTAATCTATTAAATCTCGAAAAGCGTGCTGAAGGAACTCCAAATAAAGTTGTCCATTTAATCGTTCTGGCAAAACGAATGGTTCAACCAAAAAATTGTCAATGATTCCTGCCCAAATATTAAGTGATTGGAACTGATGTTGATAATGCGAAACAATAGTGGCATGAGGATTTTCATCAGCCCATACATGCGTATTGTGTTAATTTGTATTATCATTTTTGGTAAACCTTGCTTCATCCGTGAAAAGAATAATGCTAATGAAGTTAACATTATTACGTTGCTGATCTAATACCCAGTTTGAAAACTGCATTCTACGAGGAAAATCTTCAGAAATCAGTTCATGTATTTTTTGCAAATGATATGGATATAACAGCTGTTCATGAAGAACTTCATGTACTATTGTTTTCGATGTATTAAACTGTGCTGATAATTGTCGAGTGCTGGTTGATGGATTGTCATCTACATCATTTAAAATACGTTCCTCTAATCGCGACAAACCTACGGTTCTTCTCACACCAGCATCAGTACTATTTTTTCCAAACTTTCCTAAAATTATGAAGATAGTCAATAATATGTATTACCTTATTAACTGGAATCGCCCAGCATTCTCCCTTAGACGTTGGTCAACACGTTGTCATGTCTTATGGTTTGGTAGAGCACGATTAGGAAATCTTTCGTGATATAATTTTCTGGCTTCTAAAGCATTGCAAGACGCAAGACCATACATCAGATGCATATATGCATACTCAATAAACGTGTATTCCATACTTCGAATAAATTCAATGTGTCAACGATGTGATGACAAGTTCTAAAATGCCGGATATTTTATTTATTTCGAACCATAGTAACGTTTGCAACAGCAATAGGTTGTTTTGGTGCTGATAAAAACTAAAACGCACATTTTTTGCAAACTTTTTATCGAAAACGGTTCATTTTAACGAAAATAAGCAAGAGTACCTTTTTTAAAATCTATGGTTTAAGCTATCCAGTTTAATATTTTTAAAGTCTTTATCATACAGGGTGTTAAAAATTTAGGCATTACGTTGTAAAGATTAGCCCGCCCCTGGTAAACTACAAAAGCTAAATATGTTTCAAGGACACTATTTTAAGAGGTCCTTACTAGTGTCCATAATATTAAATTATATTAATTACTTTCAAAGAAATTCAATAAAAACCGATTTCCAGCGGCGTCCTTCAGGGACGCATATCTCCGTAGGAGGGGCCTGTCGGAAATTTTTTTATATGAACTTGTCATCTTATTTGTTCATGTTCTATCTGCATCCAAGAGATTTCCCACATTTTCCCGGACACACCTGTATATTGTCAATATCTGAGCATTGACAATATTATTGACCGTGTGAGTAGAAAGTTTGACAGATTATCAGTATGTAAAATATTGATGGGCTGGTTTGATGAGATTCAAAATATTTGCAAGATTGACAATAAATATTGAGCGTCTGAGGGAGAGATTAACAATCTTACTTTAGTTGGTGTTGAAAAGTGCTACCGTTAACAAGTGTGTACCAAAGCCTGTATAAGCAATAGCAGAAAACTTCAAACATTCAAATGCTCTATCAGTTGCTAAGAATGGAAGAGTTAATGACAATCTCTCTTCAACTGAAATTGCACATGCTTTTTGTCGGTATGACATTATTGATTGCCAGCTCAAAACTAAAAAGATTGTCAATAAATATTGATAGTGTGAGGCAATTACAGTTTAACAATATTTATTGACCGTATTGACAATGCTTTATTGACAATATATATTGATCGTGTGAAGGCCGCTTTACTCTCAACACAGTAAATATTTGTAGAAAATTTTAAAAATAAAATAAAATAAAATACCTTTACTGGGTGATTCGTTTTTTTTTAATTTCAAACTTAGCTTATACTGTTTGTAATGGGTTTCATTCAAAACCCATTTATTGATATTTTGTATTATAATTGTTTTAATCAAAAACATATTTCTATAATATGACTATATGTTTTAGAAAATTACTTCATTTATGCCTGAAAATATGTTGTATCTGTGATGCTCTTTCTATAACTACTTCCTAAACTTCTATCTCCACAACATAATACGAATTATCAACTTTTACTTATTTTTATAATGTATACAAAATAGTTTTTATATGTGTGTATGTAAATTTGAAAGAAAAAAATACATAGCATAATCATGAACTATTTAGTTTCCGTTATTCACGCACATAAAGCATGTGGGGTAAAAATATCTACATTAATATAAAATAGAATTAAGCAAATCCTAAGACCAACACCTATAATAAAATCTACGCACAAGGGTTTATAATTACAACTTATCAGACTTCAGTACGGTTCAACAAATAAGTGCCTAAATTATCTCATTATCCAATGAATCTGTATAAAATGTATTGCAGGATTTCACAAATATACATTGTTAGGTATGCTAAATATCAAAGTGGCACGGTAATCAGCATAAATAATGTTTCATTTGAATCGCCTTTTCCCAACTTTGAAATAATTAAAAACAAATCTCGATTTAGAGAGATTTTTAAGTGAACAACAAGGACAATGTATTAGTCTGTTAGACGCAATTCCAAAGAGTAATTTTTGGTTGTACACAAGCCTCTTAAGAGTAATATGTGTGTACACTACATGGCAAATAAAAGGTGACTCAGAATGAAATTCGATTTTAAAAATTAAATAGCTCATTGATTTTCGAACGTTTTAGTAAATTGTGCTTAGATATATAATTTCAATCATCTGGAAATTAAACTTTAAAAACAATGCCGTTTAAATGTTGCCCTTGACGTCTTATGCTAAATGATGTCGTGCATTTAGAATAATTCGTGGACACAGTGCTATAAGGATGGTGGCAATTTGTTCCTGTATTCGGTCTTTAAGTTAATTTACATTCGTCCGACGATTTTCATACACATTACTTTTAAGGTAGCCCCCACAAAAAGAAATCTAGTGGTGTCAAATCACAGCTTCTTGCAGGCCAGTCAATGTTATCTTTACGGGAAATTAATTTTCATCGAAAAATTTCTTACTTGCCTCTAAAGCTTCATTCGCAGTACTGCTTGTGGCGCCATCCTGCTGGAACCATGTGCGATTATCAATCCCTTCAAATGCTTGTCATGATGGTCCCACAAAATTGATGATGATCGAAAGATATCGTTGTGCATTTACTGTAATTGATTGTCCTTGATGATTCTCAAAAAAATACGGACCAAATATGCCTCTTTTGGAATGTGCAAAGCGACTGCATGTTTTTCTCTTGGGTTTGCCGCAGATCAGTACCGACAATTCTGTTTGTTCATGTACCCGTCTAAATGAAAATATACTTTGTCACTAAAAAAAAATATGATCAAAATCATCGAATTTCAGCATCAATGTAGCAAAATTAAGACGGCTTGGTGATCATCATTCTTCAAAGCTTGAACCAACTTGATCTTATAAGAATTCCTTTTCCAAAATTCTTTGAACACTACACCGATTTAAATGTAAAGCAGACGCATGTTTTCTTATCGAACGTTGTGGATTTTCGTGTACAGCAGCACTTCAGTTTTGATGTTGATTTCATTTCTAATTGATCTCCTGCAGCCACGGGGATTAGACCAAACTGTAGAACCACTTACTTGATATTTGCGTATCTATTGCTTAATTAAATTAGCAGATGGATCTTAATGAGCATACCGTAAATTGTAGTGATTTCGAAACGCTCTCTGGACTTGCACGTAAGAGTGAGCAGTTTAGTAGAACGCTTTTGCACAAAAAACACTTTGTTCACCACTAAAGTATTTCATCGGGAAAACATTCCACAAGACGATGATTCGAATGGTGGCAGTAAAATTAATCTGACACCACCTGACAGCTTCTCCGAGATACAAAAAACAAAATCGAATTTCATTCTGAGTCACCCATACATGTACTTCAGTCAACTGTTGTCGAAAACGTCATCTCTTTCAGTCTCGTCTGATGTTTATTAAAGACTTTAGCACAGTTATAATATATCGATTGCTAGGGGCTTACTTCTAGTGTTCTAAGTGTTGTTATTATTGGACCAAAAATTTGCCATGATCTTTATTGGAAGAGGTAGAAAATGATTCGATTAAAGTACTTTCTGCACAATTTTTCATATTTCTATTTAACAGTCCTATTACAGATGGGAAATATTCTATTGGGGGTCGTTAAGGAACACCTATATTTAGTACTCTTGATTGTGTTAACTTAGTAGAGTACCATGTGTTATGGATGTTATTTGACTTTGAATCTTTAAGTACTAACCGTGAAAAAGCCCTCGAAGTACCTCAAACTTACAAAAATGTTCACATGCCTGACGTGAATATTCGAGAACCAAATTTTTATCAATTTCATTTCTGAACTGTACTTACTATTTCTTCTTTTTATGTATTTCAGATAATAGAATTTTATACCTATACATTTGTTCGGAGTAAAAAAACACTATTCACTATTCTGTTGTTTGTTGTTTTTTTTTCGTTCAGTTTTTAGTGGTATTTGACATCCATATTATTTTTTTTCTTTACAATTTTAACAGTATCCCCTCCAATATACTCACCTCTCGATCCCTGTACCGCTCCATGCAAATTTTTCATTGGTCAAAGCAGTTTTTGAAGTAGCTTTCAGAAAGTTTGTTCATGGTCTCCATCGCTTTGTTTTTTACAGCTTGAACTGTCATAGATCTCTTTACTTTCAGTGCAGATTTCACCATTGGGAAAAGAAAAAAGTCACACAATAGAGTGGATGTTCCAACATAGGAATCCCATGGCTGGGGAAAAACGCCTTGACAGATAAAGCTGTATGGGTCACAAATCAGACCGCTTTCTTCTTATCCATTCACGGAGAGTAGTTAGGAAATCAAGGTAGTATTGCTGATTCACAATTTGACCTTCAGGTACACAATTTACTTATACATTCCCATGAATATCGAAAAACACAATCATCATTGCGTTCAATTTTGATTTAGTAATTAGAGCTTTCTTTTGTCTTGGTGAATGGGCTCTTCCAATGCATTCATTGGAAGAGCCCCAGTTCACTTAGTTTCGTGATGATGAAGTAAAAAACCACGATTCATCACATGTTTTCACCGTTCCAAGAATTTAGAATCCTTTCCAATGGTTTTCAAAGTGTCAGCACAAATGTTCATTCGAGATTACTTTTCATCGATAGTGAGATTCTTTGGCATAATTTTTGACCACATTTTTCTCATATTAAAATTTTCGTGCAAAATCGGCCAAACAGTTTCTTTGTGGAATCGTATGGTTTCAGCAATTGCCCAAATACTCAACCAATAATTTTTTCAGATCGAAACATCGATTTTTTTTAATGCTTTCGTCCGTTGTTGACGTGGTAGAACGTCCTGGACATCATCTTCAATTTCTTCTCGTCCTTCTTTGAACCGTTTAAACCACTCAGAAACCTGAGTGCAATAAACATGAATTGGCGTATATCTACTTCTTTTAACAAAGAATGAGTTTGACTGGCGGATATTCTGAGTTTCACATGAAATTTCATATTAACGCGATGTTTTTTTTAAATACTTAAAAATGTTCTGACGAGTTGTAGATACAATGTTCGATCCGAAAGAAAGCCACGGCCAAAATAAGAGGTCCCCAGTCCCCAGACGATTTGGCACCAGAAACGGAAGGAGGGGAAGTCGGGTGATTTGGCCCTATGCCCATTGACCTTGACACGCACGCTGCTTGTCTGTAGATCAAAGAGTTCTTTTTTTTCTAGACACACTTCGTATACTTGCATTTCAATATACGATAACACCTATACGTTTCGTACGCAAATTGCGTAACATTTAGGAAATATTACAATTACTTCTGCCACTGTAAGAATAAGTAAACCTTACACTAAATATTAGGGAATCATATCCGCCTGCGATTAGATATAATAAGGCCGGCAATGGTCGTAAATTGAATGTCAGTATGTTTTTGTGGCCCACTATATAAGCAAAACAAAAGAGATCTTAAAAAAGGAAATTTTATTTCTTTTTATTATTTCGGTCTTTGCATTAATATACTTGGCTTTCTTTTCATTTCTTTCGCTGTCAAGAGCATAAAAAAATAATAGCCAGAGGGTGACAAGCTCGACTTTATAGTGGATATGACAATACCTTCTATCGTAGGTTGTCGAGCAGTTCTTCAGTTATTTAGAGAAAAGATGGACAGATCTTTCCGTAAAGAAAAGTCATGTTTCTGTTTTATAACTAGCATACTTTGAACATATGGTTAAAAAGGAAGTTGAACGTAATGTTCGAGTGTAATAATCTTCCCGGCAAATAGAAAATAAACGAAATTTGGTCTTAAAATGCACTACCCGTTATTTCACGTATAACATCGTCAAGCACATTTATTTTTCTATTGCAGATATAATAATACAATAAAACGTCCCAACCAGTGATGCCAGATGTGACAGGACAAATATCCCTAGGTAACAACATATTTTTCCCTAGAATTCCCTAAATAAATATAAATAAATCCATTAATTCAAAGATACTATTTAATAAAATAAATTTACATATGTTTTAATAAACAATATTAGAAATTCTACCTAAGTCATAACTTATAATTTGTTTGTATGTCAAAAAAAAATACAAATTATAAATAAAACTATTTTCTATAAATTTAATCTAAAAATGTGATGCCAAATTTTGTGATTTCATTAACGCTATATGTTCCGCATTTACTGTGAATGATTGACAGCATTCATTGGAAAAACATATTTTACAAATTGCATTTAGTGCTTCATTGCCCAATTTGTTTAGTTTTTTTGATTTTACATCATTAACGACTGAAAAAACTTTCAGTCTCCGAATTACTATGTTGTAGAGTCATGCATAGGTTAGCCACCTTAACAACATTTTCAAATTCATATTTTTTCTCAAAGTTTTTATAGTTTTTTAAATGTTCCCAAAACTCTGGAATAGTTTGGTTTAGAAATATTTGTTTCTGTGATTCGTTATCACTACAATAAATGGCAATTTTCTTCCACTCGATATTGATTTGGTAGCCATCTATGTCTTCAAGGTTTGCAAATCTGTTCCATATTACTTCTAATGAAGGAAGTGCTTCTGATTTGTTATAGCTAAGGCATTTTTTTAAGAAATTGTAAACCTTCGAAAAAAAATCCATTAAGGGATATCGTTTTTGTATTTCTAATGCTGCCGTAATGAGAAACTCCACGCAAGGTTTTCGAATTTCAGTTTGAATATCATTCGGAATACTGAGCATAAATGAATTGCATTCTGGACCTAGGTCTATTAAATTTAAGTCTACAATATTTTCAGAATCTCTATAGTTAATGCTAATATTGTTTATATGTTCAGCTTTCACAAAATGAGAATTAATACATTTACAGATATTTGCACATTCTGCGAGCAGTTCATGTACAAGAAGTTGTTGGGATGGAAATAGAGCATTAAATGTGTTAAAATAATTTAAAATGTACATTAAAAATAACAATATTGCTTTAGTTACATTATTATTCAATTGCTCAAATATTAAATTAACAACTTAATAAAATTTGACAGTTATCCAATATTCTTCTTACAACATGCTGCATACTGAGCCATCTAGTTGCAGACAATTTCAACATTTTTAGTGTTCAATTTTAAAAAAGTCTTGGAGATCCGAAAGTTCAGCAGTGCGTTTCGTGGGAACTGAAAAATAATTTGCCACATTACGAACAATATCCTCAGGTGTACGAGGTAATCTTGCACAGGCAATACTTGCTACTATTGCTGATGAATGACAAATGCAGGGAAGAACGATTAATGCACTGGTTGCTGATTTTAGACTAGTTAAAACGAGTTGTTCTTTCCTAGCATAACGCTTGCGTTGTTTGAGGCAAATCCAATAACATTATTAGAAGGAATCTTCCTCGTCTCTAAACAGATTTTAAATGAATGAAATACATTTTCTACGTCACAGTTTTTTGCGTTGACGGTTATTAATTCTAGCAGCCCATCTGTAATTTTCCCATTATCACTTACATATTTTACTACCACGCAAAGTAACTTCTTAAGCGAAATATCAGTGCTTCCGTCAACTAAAATACTAAAATATTTTTTTTGCAAAACCTTCACCAAATCACTATCTTCTTTTCGCGCGAGAACATTTTTTATAATATTAACGGTTTTAGTGCGTCCTAGCTGAATACCTTTCAAAATCGATGAGTCTGGAAAACAATCTTTTAGTGCAGGTGCTAAGTGCTCAACCACTTGGAATGATACGTTGTGATGAGCGAAAAAATTATACAGTTTTATTTCAGACTCTGAAACCATTTGAGCATGCTTTCTATTTGCTTGAAAGATAGTAATAGGCTGTAAATTCTTATTTTTTTATATCCCGTTTATGCTTAACCGTTGTTGGGTGCTTCTCCAACTCTGATTTACCACACCTCAGAAATGCGTTGCAAACCCTACATTTACAAAGAAATTTGTCTCCTGGATCTTTTTGTAAGCATTCTTTAAATATAACATTTTCGAGCCATTCTTACTTACTACATACTTTTTGTTTCGTTGTCTCATGTCTAATTTTTCTTTTTTTGACGGGAGTTGTAGCTCGCGATGTTGATGGTGTAGGATTCCTATATACAGTGCTATTATTTTACTATGCAACATATCCATATGTTGCATTTTAAAATAATCGAGTCAAAGCATTATACGATAGGCAACCCATTATACATACTACCCTAGCGTCAAGAATAATTATTGTTTTGTCAATTTATTGAAATACGTCAAATATTCTTTCGCGTTTCAAACTAATTTGCAGTACTTTTTTAATACTCTCCTGTGTTGTGTTCTAAGGGAAAAATGCAAATGTGTTTAAACTCTAAAACCAGACAAAGAGTAGGTCATTTATTGATATACATAAGGAATTAAATGTTTAATTGTTTTTATTATAAGTATTTTTCAAAATGACCGCCTACTTGTTCTAAACAATAACCTAAACGATAATAAAAATTTCGTAGGTATAGAATTGGTTGTTTTATTTGGTGATGCTCTGAGATTATTGCATTCTTCTGTGATCCTGGTTTTCAATTCCTGTGTTGTTAATATTGGTATATGCGTATATACTTTTGATTAGAGGTAACCCCAAATGAAAAAATCATTTGGGGCTAAATCTGGGGATCTTGCTGGCCATCCTATCGGCCCGTATCTTCCAATCCAGCGATCAGGAAAATTTTCATTGAGGCAGTTCCTTACTTCAACTGTTGAATGTGGTGGAGCTCCGTCGTGTTGATACCAACAATTTTGTATTGCAAGTTGCCGAATTCCAGGAAGTATTGAGTTTCGCAAAAGATTCAAATAAGCATTAGAATTTAAAATACCATTTATAAAAAAGGGACCAATCAATGTATTATTTATTATGCCCAACCAGACATTAACCTTTTCATTATATTGTACGTGTGTACAATTTTGTATATGAAGATTCCTGTGCGCCCAATATCTGTAAGGATAATTTACAATGACTTTGTAAAAACATAAAATCAGCCATCATACCTATAATTTTGTGAATTAACTTTCCCGTTTAAATAAAAGGTAGCTTCATCGGTAAAACAAATTTTGTATAACAAATCTTCATTTTGGTTTAGTAAATCCAACATTTCTTCGCAAAACTCAGTTCGAGAGATTTTGTCAATTTCAAATAGCTGTTGATGGTTTTGCACACTTGAGGGTGATATATTAAACTCTGACGCGATAAAATTTAACGATTTAAAAGGATTCTCTTCTACGAAAAACAAAATGTTTAATTTCATTTCTTCCGTTAACACTGTTTTCGTTCTATTCTTTTTTTTATGGTCAGCGACACATCCTTCTGTTTTAAATCTATTATACACTCTTAAAATTGTCAAACGTGTAGGTATTGGTCTATGGGGAAATTCTACAGAAAATAACTCGCTCACCATTTGTAAACTTTGATGGTTTTGATACCATAAGCACATTTGAATTTTTTCCTCCTTGGAATACATTTGTGAAAGTGTTGTAACTTAGATAATGTCACAATAGGGAAAATAATAATAATATTTGACGTATTTCAAGTGACACTAAACAATAATAATATTTGACGTATTTCAATAAATTGACAAAACAATAATTATTCTTGACGCTAGGGTAGTATGTATAATGGGTTGCCTATCGCATAATGCTTTGACTCGATTATTTTAAAATGCAACATATGGATATGTTGCATAGTAAAATAATAGCACTGTATATATATATATTATAATTTACTCCAAACGTCAAACTGAGTAAATAATATTAATATTGACTTATGATTCATCAGTTGAACTCATCTTCAAGTAATGCGTGTTTTTATTTATCGTACAATATACACTTATATGGTCACTTACTCTGGGCTTACTACCCTATACTAAATAAAATGTCTTCAGGGATTCCCAGTATCACTTATATTTGTATTTAAGTTGATAGTATCCTGCCCATCTGCAACAATCTATTGTTAATTAATAGTAAATATACTGATTAATAGGCAGCGCTTCAAATATTAAATTATTTCCGCATATTATATACGATAAATACAACTTGAATAAAATATTTATTGATTTAAAATTAAGTACATTTTTTGGTATAGGAATAACAGAAAATTCCCTAGATTTTGTGCAAAATTCCCTTTTTCCCTTTCGATACCAATTATCCCTAGAACCACCTAGAACTAGGGAGAATTCCCCAAATCTGGCATCACTGGTCCCAACAGCAGTCACCTAAATGGAGGGCAAAATCGAACGTTATACAGGCTGATTCATTTTCGGTCCTCGCTATAGGGATCTCGTTTATTATTGGATATAAAGTATAGGTTTAAATTTAGTGAAATTGTTAAATTTTGTGTTTGTTATGTATTTGTAAAGAAAACGACCTGTGACAAATGACGTTCCTGTTTAAAAAAAAACATTTTGTTTTTTTACCTTGTAGAGAAAAAATAAAAACACGTTCTTATGGCCACCTTTAAACCTCTATCCAATGGTGTACTCGAAATTTTTATATGACGTTTCCTTTCTTTCTGACCATTATCAACTATCTATTTTTTTATAAGCGCCATATTGGATTTACACACCTTCAGAAAGATTTTCAACCAAGGACTACATGTTGACAAAAGTTTTTGATATTATGCTTTCATTGAAAGAATAAATTTTAATATTAAATTATTAAATTTACCATATCCTGTCGATTTTCATTCAAATTCCTGTTGACATGAACATTACGCGGCTTACTAAACGATCCATTCTCTACTAAATTTCTATCAAAGTCTAGAAAAATGGTACGATGAGACTGTTTTCGTCCTGGATACAATTGTAAATGTCTTGTACTCGCTACTGTTGAATTTCGGTTCGAAGAATAAAAAATACTTAACATATCTCGTTTCTCTTCGTTGGTGTATGACATTTTTGTATTACTAATGAACGATAAATAAAATGTTTGACGGATTGAAATTTCATGGCTACCTAATTTAAAACTTATTCTTTCAATTAAAGCATAATATGAAAAACATTTGTCAACATGTAGTACATGGTTGAAATTAAAAAAAAGAACTCTTTCTGAAGGTGTGTAAATCCAATATGGCGCCTATAAAATATTATATAGTTGATGATGGCCAGAAAGAAACGAAACTTGACATTAGTTACAATGAGTTAATGAGAGAGTTTCATTTTATATATTTGTCTGACAAAAATCACAGGGATATATTTTTATCTTTGTCGGCGACAGCGGCATTATGTATATGACTGACTATATTAGATTTAGTAGTAATTTTATTGTGCTGTGATGTATCTATCTAATTTAGTGTTGAAGTTCCTAAATAGATTGTTATTAGATATATGTTATGTAATAACTACTTCTAATTAAAAGGGAGAAGATTGATATCTTTCTTTATTGCTACACTTCCTCAATTGCAGACCTTATCCGCTCTTTTTTTATGTGAGCATATTCGTTCAGTATTTTCTATAAGAATAAAATAAATTTGTTTGTTTCTTTTTTGCTCTTGATCATTATACTGTTTTCTCTATTATATTTGTGTTGAAGAAAATATTTAATCCCCTGACAGACGAAATTAGACAATTTCATCCAATGTGAGTTTCTTAAGTCGTGTTTTGGTTCCTTTATTGGATATCTATTTGAAATATACAGTGGAATATGCACTGGGGAAATCAATATAATGTATTAAGATTTGCGCTTGTGGGGATTCTCCAAAATTAGATTTTCGTACCAAAGTGGATAATCAATCTTTATGAACAATTTAACTAATGTAATATTATTAGGTTATATCACAATCCATTGGGAAAAAAAAATGAATTACTCTGTAAAATTAAATATCTTTCTACCATATTTCGCATTTAAGTTTAAAATAATAATTCCTTAAGTTTTTAATGAAACGTTTTTACCTTTTATAGAGAAAATTTAATAATTTATTATAGCCTCCTATTATTTTCTTATCAAAGACAAACACACTTTTCAATTAAAATCATCTATGTAGTTCTGTGACAGCCCATTCTGAGCAACTTCTATAGCACCATTTAGCTGTTGCAAGCATACCAACCCATTTGTTCTATCATATCCACCAGTCCAATTAAGAATACTGTTTTGTAGAATTATGGTATTAGTAAGCTCTATCGTAAAGCAAATGGTTTTTGACTTCGTAAATGTGTCTTTGGGTATTTAAACGGCCCCGAAGAAATACTAAAGGAATTCTATCTATAATTCGTCTATTTGTTGCATGAGTAAGTACTTTGTTATGACTTGTTTCCTTCTTCTCAGTATTCTCTGCGCTCCGTATAGGTCGTATTTAATTTTGGAGATGAATCTGTCCCAGTATGCTCATTTAATGTTTTTTTTTATTTTTGTGTTAACTTTATTTCTTATTTTCACATAGTTGCTTTTCTCTTCAGGCGTTTTGCTATCTTTCCCCTCTCTTTGCTAATACCTTAATTTCTGGGGTGTATCATTGTTTGCTTTTGTTTTGTTTTCTTGTACTTTCCTAAGGCTTTGTTGGCTGTCTCCACGATATTAGTCTTTAGCTTTCCTCAATACTGTCCCACCTTGTCTGCCGTTATAAGATAGTTCGCTTTGATCTTTTGGGCGAGGCGTCTCTGGTACAAGTTTCTGGTTGATGGGTCATTGATGGATTCGATGTTTCGTTTTTCTTGGGCAACACTTTGTTTATTTTATTTCCTCTGTATCATCAATCGAAAAAAGGAAATTTGTCTGACCAAATGATGTTGTTTCGCTCTTTCTGGTAAGTTGCCCTTATATTACACTATTTGAATGTAAGGGCACTATGTCGATTAGTGAGAATCAATATTGGGCTTAGGCAGTAGTAAATTAACCCAAATCAACGTTATTCGACGCCCTATCTATGCCAAAAAACATTTCCTGCAGACACCTGGAGGTACTATGCTGATACATACAACCTTAGTTTTTATCGTTCTGTTCGGTGGATTTTCTAGGTCATCCAGAGCCTCTTTTGCTATGTTGCCTACTTCTGTGAGACTAATCTATTCACCAATGAATAACTACAACAATATTTATCTGCATCCGTTTAGCGATTTCACTAAATACAACACCAGACCCATAGAATGAAAGATAACGACCCCTTTAAAAGTCACTTAGTTGGCGATAATTTGGTTGTTTACCAATTCTGGGCATTTTAATACATGACTTCACAAGGACAGACTGTTAAAATCGAAGTACCGAAGTAAACCGATCCAAAATAAAGAATAGAGATCCACAAAAAATAGTGTAAATAAAATATAAGACTTAAAAGTGTCTGTAATTGATTTATGCCGCCGCTATTGGTATTTTAGCGACTTTTATCTTTTACAATTTCCACCCCTGCTTGACTTCAAATTAATTAACAAATTTGGCAACACATATGATAAGCGCAGTTTAAAGGTTTTTTTAGCAGTTAAATTTTAAAAATTATAGGCATAAACTAATCAACTTTAGTCTAATGTAAGTTTGACATTTCAGGTTATTAAAATGATATTTCAACATAAATTTTAATCAAAGTTATCGCACCACCTACCGCAAAGGCCAGAATAATGTCTGCCGAGCCACTAGTATATATATATATACATAATTAATATTTTATATGTGGTTAATGTATATATTAAACACATATAATCCGTTTTCTTTGCCGTATATATCTAAATATGAACATCTACGTGAGAAATTTCTTGAATTAGCGGCATATTAAATTAATTGATGACAATTACTTGCATTATTTAAATGTTAATGATTTTTAGGAAAAGAAACACACCACCCCGAGGACTAACATATATGCATTAGTTTCTTGTAACCACTACAACGTGAACACTCGTCAGCTCGGCCTCTGTATAATGTGTTCATTTTCCTATCTACCGAAATTTGTATATATAGTTTCGGGGACGATCTTTGCAAGCTTGAGAGATAATTTCCTATCATTCTCATTTAACGAAGGAACCATATTAATTACTATGTTTTCCTTCTACGATATTATAGCACATTCAGTGCACTCTGTGTTGGAACACATAAATTCAAATATACGGCAAAGAAAACGGATTGTATGTGTTTAATATATACATTAACCACATATAAAATATTAATTGTAATTATCCAGAATGAAATTTGGATTTCTGTGTTCCAACACAGAGTGCACTGAATGTGCTATAATATCGTAGAAGGAAAACATAGTAATTAATATGGTTCCTTCGTTAAATGAGAATGATAGGAAATTATCTCTCAAGCTTGCAAAGATCGTCCCCGAAACTATATATACAAATTTCGGTAGATAGGAAAATGAACACATTACAGAGGCCGAGCTGACGAGTGTTCACGTTGTAGTGGTTAAACGAAACTAATGCATATGTGTTAGTCCTCGGGGTGGTGTGTTTCTTTTCCTAAAAATCATTAACATTTAAATAATGCAAGTAATTGTCATCAATTAATTTAATATGCCGCTAATTCAAGAAATTTCCCACGTAGATGTTTATATTTATATATATATATATATACTAGTGCGATAACTTTGATTAAAATTTATTAATAACTCGACCATAGCGCCACTTATCGGTCCAAATATTGCGACTTTATTTTTTGGCATTAAACCGACTTATATTGTAAATATGAATTAGTTTGGTCCATAAATATAGAATTTGTTAATAACTTGACTAAAGCGCCACCTATCGGATCATAGCAAAGCTATGGGGCTTCGTCTCGACAAAACAAGTATATTGTCTGAATATGACCTCAGTCGGTAAAATCGTTCAGAAGTTGTACGATCACTAACAGACGCACCAACGATTATATACAGGGTATATAATCGCAACAACGCTACCAAAAATTGTGTCAAATTACAACAAAAATACTTCGCTTTCGATAAGTATAATTTTCAAAATACATTGAATATTTCAGAAAAAGTCGAAAAAATACATTTTAGGCCTATACTATGTTGTCATGTTATCACGTTTTGACTAAGAATTACACGGAGAATACAAAAGTGTAATAATATACCTGGTGTTCCATTTAAAAAACTATAACTATGGTCAGCCACCAAGTTATGGAACACACAAAATAATTTTAAAAGGTGTTCCTAAAACCGTTTTCAAGTGATGTTCTTACCAACGAAAAACATTTAATTTTTGTTTATATAGATCATCGTTCTGCGTTGGTGCGTTTGTTGGCGATCGTGTAACTTACAAATTGACCGACCGTTATTAACAAATTCTATATTTGTGGACCAAAATGAATAATATTGACAATATTTGTTGGTTTAGCGCCAAAAAATATTGATAATATCAACTCCTTCCGAAGTTAGTTATTTAAGTTACTCTGTAATTTAGGACCATACTGTATTGATGTTTTTTTAATGCAATGTTGTGACACATTTGGTATCTTCTTTTGTTTATTTTTTATTATTATTATTATTATTGCAATAAAAGAATGTGTTATTTAATGCATATATTGAAACAAACGTTTAAAGAAGCGCTGTATGAGATTTTGAAAACACGATTGAATTTGCCTCATTCGTCGGTATAGATATTAATGTGATTATGTTTTCCTTATTTTCAGAATATTAATGGACATTTTTACTTGTTACCGCAACCAACTGGTAGATGTCAAAATGTACCGATGACTACGGATCACATGTTGAATCTCACAGATTCAAGAACGTTTCTGCAACAAGAACAACAAGACAGTGGCAGTCAAGAGAACGTTCTAGAGAATAAACGGGCGATGTGTGAGAGTCAATGGAGCGTCGAAGAGGCCGTCATGACCGCGGAGGACATAGACGGCGAACTGAAAAAATCCACCGTAACCAGCAAGGCGGTCCTCAGTGAACAACAGAAACTGGCCGATGAGAACTTATTTCTCAGGTACCTGGAGTTAGATCCCCTGGAAGGTCCCGACGCGATTCCCGCGGCCCTTCAACGAAAAGCGACCGGCAATAAGAATGGACGGACACCGTTCACTACAACGAAAAAACTGAACAGACAGCCGAAGACCGGTTTCGGGTTTTCGGTGGTCTGGACGCACCCGCCACGAGTCGAACGGGTTGAGAAAGGCTTGCCGGCTGACAGGGCGGGAATTTTGCCCGGCGATTACATTATATTCGTTGATAAGCATAATGTGGTCATGATGCCAGAAATAGACATACTGAACTTGATCAGGTTAGTGTATAGACAGCGAGCGAGTTTCATTAACAAATAAATTAATTTCTTTAATTCATATTTTTAATAACACGTCATCAAAACTGATTCTCATTATTGTTAATGTAATTTTGTTTTAGTTAGCAAGTTTTACAATGTGCATTTTGATCTAATTGACGCTTGTATGATAAATGTTAAAATTTCATCATGATAATTTTCTGTCAAATTAAGCATCGTGCTAAGTGATCGATCTATTTTTTTGTGGGAAATCACAGTGCCTATAAATATGTATATAATGAATGTGTGGTATCCTGAAAGCACAATCCCGACTTTTTAGAAAATAATGAAATTGTTATAACCACATATTTACTGCCACCAAAAATTACAAAAACATTAATTAATAAGCGCTCTTCAATTGGCTTCAATAAGAATTATAAAAAAATATAATCACCTATCTCTCTGAATTCTATTGAACTAGGAATTGCATGAAGTTTAAGTGAACTGTATATACAGGGTATATCACGACGAGATTTCGTTAGAACAATATAGAAAACTAATAAGGGTTGAGTTTTGAAATTTCGCAAATATTAGTTTCGCTTTAAGCTCTTTCGCTTTAAAATACAGTGGAACTTCCATATTACGAACTTCTAAATAGCGAATTTCTCTGTCTAACGAACTTTTTCCACAAACGTTGCACTTGAATTGAAATTGCGTTGAAAATTACCTTCCAATAACAAACTTCGGACTTCTATACAGCACGTGTCAATTTTCATTACCCATAGGCGATTAATCCATACAGTATGTGGCAACATAGTATACCCCTTCTTTCCTTTCCAATGTCAGCGCGACCGATGCATGCTCATAAGTAAATACAAGTTAGCGTGGTTAGCAGTCAGTAACTCTTCGACCAGCGGGTTGGATGTTTGTAATGCGTTCTGAAATATTTACGAGTTACAAGGATTTGTTTTTCTTTTTCCTTTTAGTAAATGCAGAGAATTATTAAGCTGCGTTCACGCTGCATGACACAAACAAAAGCGTAATTCTAATAAAATTGAAAATAAGGTAAATAAAAAAGGATTCTGAAAATAATAATAAATTACTAGATCAGGAGATCGCGGTGGCCATTTGATGTTTCCCGTTCCAGTAATAAGACGGCATTGCAGATTAGATCGCAACGTATTCGCAGCTAACATTGAATGTAAAATCTGGTCGGGAGAAGTGGGAAGATCGGAGAAAGTCGTTTTGATGTCGATTGTTCCCGGGATTGGTGACGGACGCTGTGGGGTGGCACATTGCCACATATTACTTGTATATGTATAAATCGCATGTAAAATTGAATCCCTATACCTAATGAAAATTGACACATACGGTATAGCGAATTTATTTTCAGTAAAGAAATAAAATATTTTCTGGGAAAAGAAATAAAATAATAATAATAATCTTTATTCCACGCGACTCAAAAGAGTATGGGAAACGTCATAACAATGTAAATATAATACATGTATATATATATATGAATATAATAAATATGTATAACATAAAATACAAAGCCCACTATTACACACACAAATGAAAGTCAAATACACATGAAAATAAAACACATTACCCATTACAAAAGTGTATCTTCTAAGTATTCATTTACTGAGTAGTAACCCCTTTCAATTAGTAATTCCCTAGTTGCCTTTTTGAATTGATCGTCAGACATTGATTTAAATTTTCTTGGCAATCTATTATATACTTTAATGGCTATATATCTGGGACTTTTTTCGGTAAAACTTAGTCTATGTCGAGGAATCTCGAGCGTGCAACCATTTCGAGTGCAGAAACTGTTCTTATTTAATTTCGGCCACTTGTTTAAATTTTCTGCAGCATACAACAGCAGCCGCCAAATATAGACGCACGGCAGCGTCATAATCCTGTGCTCCCTGAACAAATCCCTACAACTAGTCCCTGCAGATACTTTCGACATAATTCTCAATGCTCTCTTCTGCATTCTAAAAACGCGAATCATGTCTGGTGATGATCCCCATGCTATTATGCCGTATACCATCACTGAGTGAAAAGAAGCAAAATAGAATATCCTCAGTACTGTGTAACTCACCACATCCCTCAGTCCACCCAGCGCAAAACATACCGGACCAATCTTACTGCACAACATTTTTATATGCTCTCTCCAATTGCATGTGGAGTCAACAGTTAAGCCTAAAAATCTAGTGTTGTCCACCTGAGCTATAGCTGCAGTAGGCCCCCTAACGAGACGAGATTGATCTCGATCGCGCGACCCTGCCTTGAATTCAATGAATACAGTTTTATCATTATTTAGCACAAGCTTGTTGTTAAGTAAATAGTTATTTAAGTCACTCAAAGTATTAGACGCATGTCGTCCCAAGTCTTTCGTCTTCTCAGTGGGCACCAAAAGTGAAATGTCATCCGCGTACATGATGGCGTTATCTGATGGAATATCAGTCACATATATTATGTACAATAGGGGCCCCAGCACGCTCCCCTGTGGCACCCCACACCCGAGTGTGCACTTCCCCGAAATAGCGTTTCCAATTTGAACGTATTGACTGCGGTCTACTAAATAACTCTGAAACCATTTCAAAGGCGTACCCCTAATACCATATCTAAACAATTTCTGTAGCAACAGTCCGTGATCGACCAGATCAAATGCTTTACTCAAATCTACAAAAATTCCAGCACATGCGTTTCCGTCATCTATGTTCTTGTATAATGCATCTAAAAACTCTGTAATTGCTGAAACTGTGCTGCGACCTTTTCTGAAGCCAAATTGGTGGTCATTAAACAGATTATATTTTTGCATAAATTGCACTAGTCTATTGGCTACAAGCTTTTCAAAAATTTTAGCAAATACACTTAACAAAGATATCGGACGGTAATTCTCAACAAGTTCCTTTGCTCCTTTTTTAAACAATGGTTTAATTTTTGCTATTTTCAACCGCACCGGGAAAGAACCCTCCAAAAACGATTCATTGATTAATGACATTAAGGGAAATATAATCTCATCAATGCAGTGCATAAGCAGCCAGGCATTTATATTATCGCAACCAGCGGAAAATTTACTGTTTAAGCTTAGAATTACTTTACGCAGTTCGTGTTCATCAACTGGGTGTAAGAAAAATGTAAATGGATTGAATTCTATATTGCTTTCATGTGGCATATCCTGTACTATACTATTCCTCACTTTACAAAAATACATGCTAAAATGTTCTACCACATCATTTTGATTGGATATTATTTGGTCTTCAATTTTAAAAAAATATTTTCTGGGAATTTTTAACAGATATGTATTTACATAAAAGATAAAAGACTTCTAAGAAATGGTCAGCTAGACTAAATAAAACGTGAATAGCACAATTTAGTTCGTGTACTTCAGTAATTCGTTGCATTTTAAATCGATCGGTTGTTTAACGACTGCGAAAATGTCGAAAAGAAAATGTTTGAATATAAACGACAAACTTAAAGTGATAGAAAGCATCGATAAAGGTTGTAAAAAAAGAGACGTTGCGGAAAAATTCGGTATACCTCCCAGTAGTTTATCGACAAAAATTAAAAATCGAGATTCAATTTTAAAATCTAGTGATAATGCAGGACGTGAAAGAAAACGGGTTAAAATGTGTGTTTTTGAAGACGTTGATCAGGCAGTTTTAAAATGGGTACATGTCGTTCGTAACAAGAATGTTCCACTATCAGGCTCGCTAGTTAAGCAACAAGCTTTGAAGTTCGCTCAATCTCTTGGACATCTAAACTTTCAAGCAAGCAACGGTTGGCTCGATAAATTCGAAAAAAGGCACGGTATTGTTGTAAAAGTTATTAGTGGAGAAAGCGCCGATGTTAATGAAGCAGATTGCAATGATTGGAGGAATAAAACATTGAAACGAATACTAAAACAGTATGAAGCTAGAAACATTTTTAATGCCGACGAAACCGGTCTCTTTCTCAAATGTATACCAAATAAAACCCTCACCTTTAAAAATTATAAATGTTTCGGTGGAAAACAAAGCAAAGAGAGAATTACTGTAATGATTGGAGCAAATATGACAGGAAGCGAGAAATTGAAACTCTTGGTTATTGGAAAATCCAAAAATCCAAGGTGTTTCAAAGGTACAAAGTCGTTAGAAGAAGATTATCATTTCAATAAGAAAGCCTGGATGACGAGCGAGATTTTTGAAAACTGGCTACTAAAATTAGATCAACAGATGAGTATGCAACACAGAAAGATAGCTTTGATTGTTGACAACTGTCCAGCACACCCTTCTACAATTTCAAAGAGACTGAAAAGCATAGAGCTCGTCTATTTCCCCCCAAACATGACGTCTAAACTGCAGCCAATGGACCAGGGAATAATAAAGAATGTCAAATTTCATTATCGCAAAAGGATTCTAGTAAAAATGATAAATGCAATTGAAAAAGACAACACCACAGTTATTAAGCAGATAATTAACCTGCGAGAATGCATTTCTGAATTGTCAAAAGTGTGGACCCATGAAGTTAGTGAATCTACTATTCACCATTGCTTCTCAAAAGCAGGCTTCTCTGAAGTTGCAGTAAATTGGGATCCAGAAGATGAATTGCCGCTTGCCGAAGTAAGAAATTCTTGGAGAGCACTAGAAATGTCTGGTAATATTGATAGCAATATTACAGTAGAAGATTACCTTGGCGTTGATGAAGATATTGTTACAACTGACTATCCAAGTGATGATGACCTCCTGAAGATGGTAGCAAGTAACCAGAGAAGTGAAAGAGCATCAAACGATGATGACGAAGAAGATGCTTCGGATGAACCTGTACGAATACCTACAAACGAAGACATGGTTAAAGCTTTTCAAACAATTCGTCATGGACTACAATATTTAGAAAATGTTCCTGAAAATATTTTTAGTGCCTTGAACAAGTACGAGATCTATTATGAGTGAGAGAAATTATTTAACCGTTCTGGTCAAAGTAAAATTACCGACTTTTTTACTAATTAATGTACGTACGTAGTTATATGTAAATACCATTATATGTATGTAGGTACATATGTATTTGTATTATGTTGAAAAATTAAATAAGTACTGCAATGCAAAAACCTTTTTTCCATTTAACGAAATTTCCTTATAACGAACTTTTTGACAGGATTTAGCGACTTCGTTAAATAGAAGTTCGACTGTAGTTTTGAATTTTTGTTTCTTCCGGTTACACCGGAAATGAGTATAAACTTCCTTATTTTAAATATAATACCCCACTTTTCATGATTGATTCGTATTTCCAATTTAATTTTAAGGATAGTTTGTCTGATAAACTTTGCCTCTCAAGTTAGCCATTTTTGAAGTATTTCAATTTTTGTAAAAAAATTGACAGCTGCAGACTATTACTCATTCCCAATAATTGAATGCATGCATATATGTATTTAAAATTTTAGGTAATCATTTTGGAAAGTATTCTGCTTCAAATGCGGTATTATAAACTTTTCAAAATAATACAGGGTGATCAGAAAACCATGTTAAACATTTCATCCAGAAAATATCAATATCTTGTTATTTTTAAATAGCGTTGCTACATTTTTCCAGCTTCATTGGATTCCACGTTCAAAATTAGGGGCAGTATGTAGTTACTTCCCTATAACTAAACGTCTTAGTTTCAGAGTTATTTTGGAAAATGTATCAAATCCTTTGTAAATAAATAAAAACAAAACAAGTCATCGTTTAATAATGTCCTAAAACATTTAAATGAAAACTACACAATATCGAGAAGAAGTAGGTAGTCTTAATAACAGTTTCTAATAATCTTAAATAAAGTTTTCAAACCCATCACCACCTCTTTCCAAACACTTTCTTACACTTTTTAAAATGTTCGTACGCGTGGCACGCTGAATCATGGTACTGTCTAGATTATTGAACGCGCCTCGCACTCTGGCCATCATATCTTCTTTGGTGGTAGCACGTATACTGTATACTTTATCTTTAACATAACCCCAAATAAAATAATCTAGGGGCGTTAAATCGGGTGATCGCGGTGGAAACCTATAAGGTCCTTTATTTCCGATCCACCTATCACAAAATATGTTGTCTAATACTTCTCCAACAGCTCTGGTACTATGTGCTGGTGCACCATCCATCTGAAACCATACACTACGAGCTTCTTCTGCGGACAGTGTATTTAAATTTAAATTTATGACGTTTCTTAAGATGTCTATAAATCGCTCACTATTTAAATTTTCTTCATAAAAATGCAAAGCAAATATTTTGTCATGTTTAATAGCACAAAATACATTAAAACTCCAAGACTCTTGGAAACGTCGTTGCCTAACAACTCGAGGATTATCTTCAGACCAAAAATGGCTATTGTGTCGATTAGATATTCCATTTCTACAAAGTTTTCTTCTGTCCATATAAGATTTTTTGTGAAATCGTCGTCTTCTTGTGATTTCATTAAAAACCACTCACAATACTGCGCTCTTGTTACAAAATCAGCTTCATTAATATGTTGAACAGGTTGAAATTTGTAAGCATGCCTGACGAATTATTCCTGAAAAATATTGAAACAATTACTCCGCGTTCTGCTAGGATCATTTGTCACACGTAGGAAAAAAAACAATTGCATTAACCGCCTAATTATAAAGTTTTAGCGTCTTCAAATAGGGTGATATTTTTTGCGCCACCTAGAATATCAATTTCATCAGAGGAAACACTAACTAACTAATTAGTGTTATTAAAGACATTCTTAAATGTTTAAATAAACTTAAACTCAAGTATATTATAATAATAAAATAATCATTGAACTGATAGATTAACTAATATAAATGCGAATTTTAAATTGACGATTTTTAATTCTATTTTTATTTACATCAGAAATTTGATTTATAGCCCTATCCTCTTCGCTAAAAGTTTCTTAATGTCACCCATTTCTGCGAGCGGTTGTTATTGTGCTCAGGAAAACTCAATTAAAAGGCTATTAATGGAAGGCTAACTTTATTCGATCGAAACTGTATTGTAATTGGTTTGGAAAAGTTTTTCGATACTAATTGGTAAAGAAAAACAGGGGCAACTGGAACATCGCGGTCGGGAACGTCGATAAAAGCGCAACTGTTAAAATACATATTTGGAAATTCAAGCTGACGTTTAAATGACAGCTCTTCCCTTTTCTTTACGTATACTAAAAATAAAATCGACAAGTATCTAAGGAAAAGGTTATTAGTTCAGAATAAAGTTGAGTAAATATGTTATAGAACTTGACTAATATTCGATACTATGTACAGTCGAAAGCAAAAAAAAGTAGACAAGAGATATCGTACTTTGTAAACCTGGCTTTATTTACTTGTCATTAGTGTCAAGTCATTATTCTATGGAATATCAAATAATTATCAAAACAATTTCTATTTGATTAATATGAATCAAAATACTAATTAAAAATGCATTAATATCTGGTTATAGAGCCGTTTTTGTTTAAAACTTCTTGCAATCTATTTGGAATAGACTTATAAAGGTTGGTACAACTATTTTGATTTACATTCTCCCATGATGTGTGAACTATTTCTACCAGTTCTTCTGTATTTTGAGGTCTTCGATTCAATTTCTTTATTTATTTGATCAACAACCCCAACAGATTGATGTTCTTTTCTCTGAACCATGTTTTCACTCTGTCCGATGTAGGGATGGGGCGTTATCCTGTTGAATTATAAAATTGTGATATGGAAGAAATAGCTCCACTGAACGCAACATTATCACATTACTTAGAATGTTATACAAGTCTCTGAATTTAAATTTCGTTCTATTTCCCATAACATACCAGTCCCATGAATTGAAATCCAACCCCAAAAGTTTACTTCAAAATTTTCTGGATACACATTATTAATAAACTTTTCGTCAAATCGGGTACCTTTTCTTGGGAATATAAGTAAATCGGTCCATTTTCCTTGCTTTCAAATAATTTTTCATCTGTAAAAATTACAGTTTCCCAAAAGTGTCTGTTATTTACCAGACGTTCAAGTGCATATCCTACCGAAGCCAACGAGTTTCTTTGTGGGTCGCATTCAAATTAAGTTTTTCGGCAGTTTTACGACACCGCAAATTAGCTTCTCTAACTTTTCGTCGGGTAGTAAAAACAGAAAGAAAATGGTTTTTCAATAAGCACATTTGTGAGATAGCGGTCTTGGTCAACTGTTGATATTCTTTTGCGGCCAGAACCTGAAATAGTGCTTTTATTTATATTATTTCTTTCCGAAATTTCACCTATTTTGAAACCGTCACTCAAATCTGTAATAACATTGATTTTAATATCTTCATTTATGGAATGCATTTTTGTAATAGTTTAATATCAATTGTAAGGTTGTCAGTTTTGATAGATAACCAAATTTTGACAAGTTACGTTGAAGCCGCTATTACACTAATCATTTTGAGAAAGTCTATGACAGAAACCTGTATTTTTGTCTACTTTTTCTTTGCTTTCGACTGTAGGATAAGTTAGAATTTCATCAAAAATTACGATATATCAGATATAGCACAGGTCTACTAAAAAATATTTTTTCGTTTGAGTTTTCTATATTATTTTTAGAGCTAATTACAAAACTGAAATTCTTGGTATTTCTATCACTTACGCTTTTTCACAAAAGGATTGTATATTTTGGGGGTAAATTCTAATATTTTGATATAATTATTTTTAAATTATCAATTCAAAAATATATACTTTAAATTTATATCCAGGAACTGTATTTAAATATGCTTAAAACATCTACCTCTTTTCATAAATTGTTTTAGAAGGCCAATTTTAATTTGGGGTAGGGCGGAGGGGGGCAGAAAAACTTGTTTGGTTTAATGAGACTGTACTCTTGAAAATTTTTCACTCCAGTTTCTAAAGTCTTCTTTTTGACAGTTCTCTCTTTATATGATGTTCTTTCTTTTCTCAACTGTCCTATTGCTCACTTGTATTATAAAACAAATATTTGAATATGTATCAATATTTCCATAGCACTATGCCTTATTCCAAAAAGAGAGAGACAAACTTCTGAACAGACCAAAGTGACAGTTATTTCTTATTGGTTGACAGAAAGGCGAAATAACAGCCTACTATATTCGCTTTTTATAATCATTTGTCAAAAATTGTGATATCATTGACACTGTTTGTTTTCTAAACAAATTTACTTACTTTCATGTCTTATGATTACTACATTCACCATTCTGTTGTCTTGTCTGTGGATTTATCTTTGAATCTATATCTATATACAACTTAAATTGGTACAGATTTCATATTTCAGACAGATATTTGAATTTAATTGTATCGCCTAAAATTGATTTCATCAGTTATATGTTGTAATTTGGGTTGGGGTCTGTTTAGAATTTTGTCTCTCTCTTTTTGGAATAAGGTATAAATGAATGGAATGTGCTAGAGGCACAGAAGGACACTTTTTTCCTTTATATAATAGTAGCTTTTACACGACTTCTGACAAATCAATAGAAATCAGTATTGAGGATAGTGTTTATGTATATGCATTACATTTATTAGAGTCATTTTGTTGTTTTTCCGCTTTTGTCATTTGTGATTCACTATTTGTCAAATGATTTTCCAATTATTTTATAATAGGATAGGCTTGCTTTATCCAACAAATTCCGTTTCTATCAAATAGTTTTCCTTATTTGTCAAATTAGTTCCACATGCACAAATGCTTGCATTATGACAATGGAAAATTATTATAATAAATTTCAGAGAAGGAATAATAATAAGATAGGCAATGAAACACAGTAAAGAATGTTGGACAATAGTTTGGAGATTTGCTGGTTACATTTACAAAAATGTATGCAACATATAGGAGAACTAATAATACTGCAAAAGTAAGTGGAGGACATCAGCAACAAAAATTAAAAATGCTCAAAAAGAACAGACTGTAACTGGGTTGACTTGGATTGTTCTTTAACCCTTCGCCGGTTAGATAATAGTGCTTATACCAACAGCCACTCCTTCTGCAAATATCACTATCTACGATTAATAGAGCACTTAAGAACTTTAATTATTCTGTTAAAAAGTGGACTTTTTACCTGAAAGAAGGAATACACCGGACATTATTCAAGTTCGGTTTGATTACGCAGTGCAGTATAACAGACGACCTGTGAAAAATACCAGTGCATCAAACTGCTAAGAAGGCTCAATTATTCGATTGCTGTTGCAATGAACGTAAAATTCCTTGTATTTGTTTCAAATTCATGATGTGCTCTTAATGTACTGCACTTTTCTGAATTTCTCACAACGTTAATTCAACATTTACATCATGACAGTGTAGAAGGGGCTCATATTTTTATGGACAATGTAAGATTCCATAGAAGTGAGAAAGTCTTGGCCGTCATTAGAGATCATGGTCATTTTCCAGTGTTTCCTCTTGCTTATAGCCCTTTTCTAAATCCAATAGAAGAGATATTCAACCAGTGGAAGCAGATAATAAGAAAAACACAGCCAACAAGTGAAAATGAAGTATATGAGGCAATACACAACGCATTTGAGCGTAGAAGTCCACAAAATTGATTGAATTATGTTCAACACATGGAGACATATTTACAAATCTGAATACAAAGTAAATCTCTCACCCCTTACATTTTTTATAAAATGTAAGAGCGTTAAGAGGTATACATACCTATACTGGAGACGCGTTAAGTTCCGTTGCACGTCATCGATGACGTTTAGATGTTGTCATAACTCTATTAGAGAAACTAAAAAAGTTAAATTATACTTGAGGGCATTTATTTCATTAGCTTAAATAGAAGATTTATAAATTGATCATAATATACGCATTCATGGCAAATAAACACATAATTTCCGTTTCAATATTAAATTTCTTTATTACATATTTTTAATAGACTAATAGTTCAATTCGGTGTTGGCAGATAAATCATATATGTCAAAAAGACGTGCGTTGTGTATATTCTTCCTGTCAAATTGTTCATGTTTATTTTAGCTTTGATATAAATTGTTTAAAAACAGTGCTTCTTAGAAGTGTATTTGTTATTTATTTGCGTCCATTGAATATAATGCCGAAAGGTTTCTTCGAGGCTTTTTACAAACTTTTCTATAATCATGTGTTAAATTAAATGTGAATAGCGTAAGTATTGCTTATTTTAAATTATATTATGGATACGTAATGAAACATTTAAGGTTTTTCGACAATCTAAATCAATATAATAAATAAGTTGAGAAAGACTGAAGTCTTAGAGCATTTCAATTACTAAATATATTACGTTATAGTTATTGTATTGTGAATAATTTTTTTCTTTTGTTATATCAAATGTCACTGACAGAAATAAAAATACATCCGGCAACATATACAAGGTGAGTCGTCATGGATCTAGTATGACGTGCAACGGAATGTAACGCCTTTCCACCATACATATAAACAAAGCAATTGATATAAAGGGAAAGTAATTTAAAAGGGAATTCCATTTGACAAACTCAGCTGACGTTTAAAAACATGACAAATAGTGAAACGCAATTGACAAAAGTGCAAAAGCAAAAGAAAACGATTGTAATAAAACTCCTAAAACCTTTTTCAAGTAAAAATCATCCCAAACATTATAATTATGCATGTGCGATATGAATTCTTCAATAATGTTATTGTGTTGTCAAGACAGACAACACTGATAATTTGAAATTCCTAGCGAAAAGCACTGTTTTTCTGACATTTAAAATTTTGTGTTTTTAAATTTTACAGATCCTATGGAAGTCAACTAACCCTAGAAATATTTAGAAGAAATACCTCTAGGAACGGTTCCGTGTCAAACGTTCGAAGACTAACAAGTGTAGGTACCGAAAGTTCCACAATTTTGCCAGCCACTTCCGTCTCTACGCAAAGGCGACCTTCAACAGTGTGTTCAACCACGAACACGACATCTATCGAGTATAATCGGCGAAAGTTACATTTACCCCAAGTGACTTTCAGTGCTGAGGTTGGTAATGGTATTTTAGTATAATAGTTTCATTCAGGGTTGATCCTATTATTATGTATAGTTTTATTATTTATTTTATTTATTTATTAAGTATGTATATTTTTATATAATTGTTATTTGTTTCTCGCGGTACCTATTTAAAATGAATACGTTGGTAATGACAAAATTTTAATTTTGTATGTACTCTTAACTACATACACGTCAAATATTTGATGTATAATGGCCAGTATTTTCGATCAAAAAGAATTACTTATAGTTTAATGCGCCTAAAGGATAACGGTTGGATGTTTTAGAAAAAGCAGGCGTTGACATGTAAATGTGTCATTTTTTTCTTGGTTTGAGAAATAATCGATGCACAAAGCTAACTTGATGTAAACAAAAAAACTGTCTTGAGTTTTTCCAAAACATCTCAGCGCTTAATTATAATTTTAATAGGTTTAATTTCGTATGTAAGTGTGTTGTGGATATTATTTTGTTTGTTTTCCTTTTGTGTATGGATCTTTTATTGATTTTTTCAGTTTTATAATACCTTAACTTATTTTTATTGTTTAATGTTTCATGTTTCCTTTATATTGTTATTGATTATTTGTATTATTTTCATAAATAATAAGTGCTGTTTTGTTTATTTCTTTGTGTTTTATTTATAATATCCCATTTTGTTTGGTTAAAGAATGCTATTGAGTCGAGAATTTGTTATACCTTTATATAAACTATAGAGTTTAACAGAGAATTCGTAGGTTTCTATTGGAAAGAATAACTGTGTTGCTTCTACACTATTAGCGTGTTATTATATTATATACTATAATGGAAAAGCTGCCATTATTTTTATTTCTGGATATGTTGCACGTTTGGGGGTTCTAATGAAGAATCCAGAATAAAATATACAGCAAACACCCACATGGTTTATCATAGAGCAATATAATTAATTAAAACAGGAAATTAGTGTAATATTAAATGTGAAAAGTTCCAAATCTAAATAAAAAAAGGGGAGATTTTGAGAGGTACAAAAATTATGTAATACCAAACAAAAAACAATATAAGAAAAGTGATCTCAACTGAACCAACCTGTATGCTACGAAACTAAATTATACAAAACTTATAATACTGTGCAATGGACTAATACAATGAATATCATAAGTACGGTAACACTGATTGCAGAAGTGCGATTCTCTTAAAAATTTACATCTTCTTAAATGTAGTATTTGCCAGTAGCAACTAAAATCCAAACTATGTCGGTTGTGTGTTCCTGTAATCGACAAAATAATTTTTCCTTGCTGGAGCTCGTATCTGCTGTTGCAAAAGCATCAGTTCGTGCTTGTATACCCACAATAAATAAATGTAAAGAAAATAGCAAACAATGAAACAAACGGTTTCACCGGAAATGCATAGAACTTAATTTTTTTAAACGACTCCCTCTACATATTTTTGGATTTTCTATTACTGTTTTAAATTGTCTATTTAACTGTTTTATCTTTTTCAAAATTGAGCCAACAGTTTTTGAGTTATTAACTTTTTTTTTGGAAACATTTGACCAAAACACGTGTTCAGAAAAAAATCATTTTCACATTGTTTTTAAAAGTTAAAACATTAACTTTATTGTATCCAACAAAATTCTGCATAATTTAGTATATGTTGCACTCGACAATACTTCAAAAAACTTTGTTTTTCAAAGCCTACTTCCGAAATTTTCACATACCAAAAACTTTTTTTTTAAAATGGAACACCCGGTATTTTATTGTGGCATTTTGCTCTCTTTTTTTTTCTTTTTCATTTTTGTTAACAGTGCCCATCTTTTGTAATTTCTGAGATAATCAGTAGAAGAACAAAATTACTAATTTCGTGTTTGTAACGCTAAATTTTTATATTTGTGATTATTGATTACATTTTGATTGTTTACACAATTAGAAGCTTGTGTTAAGTGATATAATGTTATTTGAACATTAATTTTGGAAATTCTCTAAATTTTTATAGCCTCGGTAATCTTAGGAATTATACCATGTGCATTCTTACAATAGGAACTGTTTCAGTTTTTAAGAAGATATATTGAATAAAGTGGAATATTACTAGAAATTGATCCAGACAAGTCTATTGATATTGCTTGAATGGCAAGGTTTATAGTATAGTCAGTTTCACTTAATGGTAAGGAAAGTACAAAATTGCAATTTTTAATAACTGCTGTTCAAGTTAAATAATAACCGGGGTCAAGTAGGTTATGTTAGGCAATTAGCTCAAGTTTATAGGCTGTATTACACTTACCAAGTTCTTGACCAAGTTATTGGCCAAGAAATTGTCGACAAGTTCTTGATCAAGTTATTGTTGACCTTGACTGTTTTACACTTATCAATTTCTTGGCCAAGTTTTTAGGTGAATTAGTAGTACCAATAGTGCAAAAGTACGAAATAAAAAAATAATAAAGTTACCGAAGATTTGTGTTTGATATTGAATGTAAAAATTACTGCACAAGAGATACTAAAGAAAATAAATAATTTACGCCTACAATTCTTTCAAGAAGTATCAAATTAACATGTCATTTTTAACAATATTCTATAATGGAATTTGTGTTTACATTTTACACAGTTGGCAAAAAACTTTATAACATGAATATTACTAGAAATCACTAAAAACTTGATCAAGTTGAGAAGAAAAATAGAACATGTTCTAAGCCACCAAGTTCTTGGCCAAGAAATTGATCAAGTCGACTTGGCAAGTGTAATACACGACTTGTCGTCAATTTTAACTTGACCAAGTTCTTGGTCAATAACTTGGCCAAGAACTTGGTAAGTGTAATACAGCCTTATGATTTCAATTAAATTTTATAATAAATAATTATCTTATGTCATAGTTATATATTACCTAATTATTATTAAAAAGACACCAAATTTGAACAGGTAATGAAATGTTAAAACAAATATGTTTTTTTTTAGATAATGTGGCCTAAAAAGATAGTACTTTAAAACGTCCGATCATTTTTGATATTTGTATGAGAATTAAAACTTCATGTGCCATCTACCAATGAAAGTTTCTCATCCTATAATGTCCGAAAGAGGTTGTCTTACTACTAGATGGCGTTACATATTGCAGGATTTGTTGAAACGAAACTACATGGACAAAGTATATCCGAAAAAATAATTAATTCTGGTTGCTGGTTATAATGACTATTTTATCTTTTAACTATGCTTATTATAGCCATAGATAAAACATACGTCATAGTATAAAAGGATTACTATTTGTATTTGAACAAAATTAGTACCATCTGCTTAATAAAAGCAGAACTACGTATAGATACATGGCGGTAAATTAAATATTACTTTTGGTTTTCATTGCATATAAAATATTAGTTTTCCAAGCGAACTTTACCACTTTCAATTTTAACTTTATAGGTTCAACTTAAACTGTCAAAACTACATAATTTTATCCAACTTATTTAGATTTTAGTGATTGTAATATATTAAACAAAGTTTATACATAATCATAATAAGTAATTACTTAGAGTAAATGTATAAAAATACATTTAGTATAAACTACATATTCTTGAATGGTGAAAGTAATTCGTACTCATACTGTCAATTTTATTATGTAAGTAATACAAAATATACAACAAATGTACACCAGAGTGTTGGATGATGTAGAATAAAACATTTACTGTTACTTACTACATTTGGAATCTTAAAACCAATCATCTTAGTTTTGTGGAAATGGTCTTTCTGTCATATATATTTGTTGAATGCCTTATTAACGTCCAGAAAGGTTACTGAGCAGTATTTGTTCTCATCAATAGCTTGTTAAAGGACAAGCAAAAATGGTGCAGCTAGTCTCAAAAGTGCAGCTATTTGTCATAAGCCGTCTTTTCTAGATTCTACTGGGGAAAAATTTAGCACTCAAAACTTTCTTTTTTCTAAATGTTAATTACTCGTTCGTAATTTCTAAATGAATGTGATATACCTACCACAGTCAAAACACTTAACGTCTTACCCTAAACTTCGCTCCGCTCAGGGTCTTATAGTAGTTATTAGGGTAGTTCGTACTTTTTTTTTAATTACAGATCGCTATAGTGTACAAAAGTTGCCATTGGTATAGACGTGAAAAAAGCACTAAATATTATTTTTTTATTAATTTGTGTTCCGGTCGCGCAATGCCATCGACGTTAGCAACAAATTTTGAAAAACCTTAAAGTTTCATAATTTTTTTAAGCACGCCAGTTGGTTTTAATTGCTTTGCTATACCATGAATTAACTACTAAAAGTATGTAAAATCAATATATATGCACTTATTATACATTTGTTTCATATCTTCCGGTCGCGCAACATAGTACAAAATGAGTAAAATTAGTAGTATTTGCAAAATTTCAAAGTTTGACTGTTTCTGTTTAGTACATTTTAATCATACGACTTTTCGAGATGCTAATTTAAAATCCAAGCATATAAGATAAAGTTTGATATTTGAGTGGAATTCGGTCGCGCAGCTTTGTCAAAAACAGCAGAGTAGCCTACTACCGAGAGACGAGGCGTTCGTGACGAATGCCAGCGATGCGCTCGCCTCGCAGCCATTATCGTTGTCTGACAATTTTGTTGTTTGACAATGCTTCCTATCAGATAATTTAGAAATTTTCTAATAGCAAATATTTCGTAATTTTTTTGTTTCAATATTCAATTGTTGGTGCAGCTCTTCGCTCATTTTGTTTACAAAACGACCCAGAACTCACCACGGGAAGGTGGCTGCACTTCGAGTTCCATCCACACCCTACCCAACCAAGGGTGTGATATTTACAATATGTACAAATTTATTTCGCTTTCTCCCTCTTTATGTTTCCTTTCTAGTCTTTATCTATCGATAAACATCGAAATTCGGATTTGTGTAAAAGAGTTGGCATCGCTGAGTGAGACAGGAATGTGGTTCTAATATAACCGTCTCTAGAACTGTGTCCACACACTTTACTTGAAGCTTCGGTCACTAGCTTAACGCATCTTTTAACTGCCTGTGTAGCCTGTGTATGGCAGGGGAAAGCATCCATACTCACAACAGGCTTGAAGTCATTGCTCATATACTGTTTTATCTCTTCATTAGTCAATATTCTTAACAGTGGAGGAGGAGTCAGTGTACTGGTGTTCCATTTGATAATTTCGGTATAGTCTTTAGCTTCAAAGCTTAGGTTTGGTGGTTTAAAGATTCTGATAGAGTCACTTTCAGATATGGCTTGCTTTGCCTTCATGATATGCCTAAAGCCCAGCTCTCGGATATGGTTTCTTTCATCAGTTATCATAGCTAAAAGTAAATTTTCGGGATGGGCAACGTAAGCATTCCGTTTTAAAACGGGATCAACAACTTGAAGCAGCTCTTCTGGTAAGTACCTTGTAGATTCAATAGTTTTGTAAACATGTCTAGGCCCATCTATGAATTCGTGGTTTATTTTTATGGCAAACCGCATAGGCATATACCATTTGAAAATGAATGTGACAATCCCTCTCAGATTTTTAGAAGGGCTTGACACACTGATGTAGAGGCGCAAAACTAGGTTTGCAGTAATAAGTCATCTTGAATGTGACATTGGGCCAGGATCACGTACTACAAAGTCTTCTGAACAATGTCCTGACTTGATGACTTCTGATATCTTAAGCAAGTACAATTGATCCTTGCTAAGAATACGCTTGTCCACTTTTGGAATCTCACAATCAATAGGATTAAAATCAACAACTGGTAGTCTTTCACAATCAGGTAGGGCCTCTCCAATCGATCCGGAATATCCTATTGGGTCTGTTGTATTTCCATCTAAGTGTTGGAAAAGGTGGCGGAATGGCAGTTTGTTGTAATGGAGAAGACAAATACTCCATTGTAGAGGTCTTGTATCTCTATTTGTCGAATTACACCATTTCTTAAGCAAGTATTAATAACAGTACCGTCACATCCAACAAGTTCCAATTTGTTAAGTAAAAAGCCAAACTTTGAAATTTTGCAAAAACTACTAATTTTACTCATTTTATACTATGTTGCGCGACCGGAAGATATGAACCAAATGTATAATAAGTGCATATATATTGATTTTACATACTTTTAGTAGTTAATTCATGGCATAGGAAAGCAATTAAAACCATTTGGCGTGCTTAAAAATTATGAATATTTAAGGTTTTTCACAATTTGTTGCTAACTTTGATGGCATTGCTCGACCGGAAGACAAATTAATAAAGAAATAATAATTAGTGCTTTCACGTCTATACCAATTGGCAACTTTTGTGCACTATAGCGATCTGAAATATAAAGAAAAGTATCTTTCGAACCACGCTAGTAGTTATGTCGTCGCTTAACTCTAGTGGAGAGGGGCGTGAATCCGACAAAATCTGTCTGAAGGATGGACTATATATAAGACACAATCTCCCTTAATTAAAAGACAGACCCTTGATTGATCACCTGATTGGGAGGCTCTCAAGGAATACAGAACGCAGGAGAAAATATCAGATAGACAGTCGTACACACACATATAAAGAATATTTATTAATTCCACCCCTAGTGGAAGTGTAAATATAAATATACAATTAAATAAACAATATTAAGTTTGATAATACTATTAAGTTAAAAATAACAAATTTGAAAAGATTAAATATTGAAGATTAAATATTAAATACATTTTAAATCTTGCGCGGAGGTGGTATCAAAAGAAAATGAAATTATGCCGTAAATCACTAATTAAAAATTCTAAAAGCTAATTAATTCAATTCGACGTACCAAAAAATACAATGTTTGGTGAAATTAAACGTCAAGTAAAATTAGTTTGGTTGTCTTTAATGACTCTTAATATACTAGTTGTAAATCAATAGACGTAAAGAGATTTTATTAGCCGGTCATTAAACGTAAATAAATTGAGTCAAATCAGAAGTTGTAAAATTATACATAAATGAAGACAGTAACATGCAAAACAGCACTGTGTTACGCAGACAGTTCGACTGCAAGAATGCGGCATCTGAACAAATGATGAAACGGAAATCTAAATCGGAACTTACATCAAATGGATAGTATTATACGTAATAATAAAACACTAAGAAGGAAATAAAAATAATTAGCGATGAGAATTATTATAAAAATCTAGGCACATATAACTAAACAAAAACTTACTGAGTGTATTCTTCGCAGTATCAAAATCGCAAATCGAAAATCTCCATCAAGGAAACCTCATGAACCAATTAATTAATTGTACCAAACAATACCAAGAATAAGGCGTGCTATATGGAATTCTTAATTTAAGAAAAATTCCAAACCATCAAAATACTGCACAATCTTAATGACAGCTGGAATTCAGTTATATGCGTTTAACTTGAGGCAGCCAAGATTCAGATAGGCCAAAAAGATACGTCGATCTCCCACTATACTTAGACAACCGAGGAAAGTTGCCGACAAAAATTGTAACAAACAAAACAAGTAATTCATCAAATACAAAACAGAATTAGAAGAAAATATATGAACCAAGTGTGATAATTACTGAAATAATTAACTACCGCGTTAAGGGTCCTATATAGGGAATATGTGAATAGTTGAAAAATAGGAGATTTTTGATGCAAGATATTTTTGTTGACTTTAAATTTAGAGAAAACCTTTCAACGTCAACTTATGAAGAATTTAGTAATCTACCCCGCTGAATAATCAAATTTAGAAAAAGTGATCTGATTAAAGAAAATTAATTAATATATCAAAATATTAAAAACAAGTTTTCTCAAACATCCTTTGTAGCAGATTTGTTTACTTTAGTTCACGTTACAAATTGAATAAGAAGCTATCCCGCTCTGCACTTATTTTTCGTTCAAATATTCCTTACTTTGTTTTAAATGAATATAAAATAAATTAAAATTAGGCAACCCACATTACAATGAATTGTTATTCTTGTAAAAATCCTTCCCGCGGTTACAAATTTGTAAATATTTGGTCACAAATGAATTTTTATTCGCTTAGATATTGAGTTATTATTTCAAATATTTATTATACAGTGTGCACGCGGTCTACCTGCGGATGAATATACTAGACAAGCTGGTCGACTATAAGTGGGAGAATAAGAGGGTAGCCTCTGTTACTAACATTAGAGCTACGTTAAAGTTGGCACCGCAGAAATCGTTACTGCGTTAGTCCGTATAAATTACTACTGTAACTGTTAATAACAAATTCTTTAACGAAGAATTTACTGTACTGCTTTAGAGAAGATGGAAATAATATTAATCAATAAAAAATCACTACCTGGATAATTTATAAGTAGAAACTTGTTGAAGCATCAAATAATCGCAGTAAACAATTTTAGTAACGGATTTCATCACGCTTCCCAAATTGTATGAGTTAATAAAAGAAATGATAATTAATTCTAAAAACTTATAAATAATAATTTGGCGCGTAATTGTTCTAAATTAGATGGACGAAACGCGATTTTAAAATGTATTAGTCGACTAGAGATCGTGCGTGAACAAATTCAAATGAAATGGGCAAGTACAGCTGCTATCCTAAACGCGAGTCAGTCAGCCTCACTACGCTCGACCAATAGATCAGTTTATATATTGCTTTCTCGTACTAACTCATACAAACTCTCGGTGTCGTCGTTTTATCTTACAGTAAACTGTATCCGCAGGTCGCCGGCAAGCACATGGTATATTCCCTATGTGTAATAAGTACTCGGACATTCTTGGCTTATTAAATTATGTGTTATGCAACCAATATTACATTTCCGATCCACTATATAAAACTCTTAAGGCTATACGCCCGGCCTCGAAATCGTTTTTCCCATTTCCTAATCGTATTTTTCATGAAAAAAATGCCTTTCAATGGATAAATCGTAATTTCTTCGAAATTGTCCAAAGAGCCCTAAATAAAAATAAAAATGTAAGAAATTTCAAAAACCAAGCCTTTATTTAAAATTATGTAACACTCAACAGCAATAGATAAATTTTATTTTTTCTTAATTTTTAAAAATAAGGTCACGAAACGGAAAACAAAATTTTGAAATTTGGGCGAAATTCACTGAAATCAAAGAGAGTATGTGGTACGCTCGCACATTGTGTCGAGAGGTAGCTCCGCCTACCATTTCGGGCAGTTTCTACGCAGTTTGTAAAATACTTCTGAGATCGGTGTATGTTAAGAAAGTAATCGTTACTCGGACATTATTTTATCGAAACCGTTGATATTTTCTTTACAATATAGTGTACATATACAGTGTCAGCGTCATAATACTTCCTTATATAACGTATCAGAAAGTAAAAGCAATATCTCTTCCCGTCCCTAACGCTCTACCTGCTAGAAGCGCATGCTAGGACTCACAAGGCTTGCGGGCAGGGAGTATAATTATTATATTTGACTCGCAATAATTTGCTTCTGAAGCGATCTAGAAATTTATTTCTTGCACAAAAAATAATTTTGGAATGTTGGCTTTATTTTGTTTCACATATATATGGGTAAATTCTGAAAAATAAGATTAGTTACTCGATAGCTGAAAAATATCTTACACAAATTGGTGGTCTACTAAAACTTTTTCTTTTTTATAAAATTTACACACCATAAAGAAAAATCGAAAACACTAGTATCATCCAAATACTTTAGGGTATAACCTTAAAAAAAAACAGATCCCTAGCTCTCTGCATTGCTGAGATATCACGAGATAAGTATTAATAATTGAAGAAAATGAAAATTTTAAAATTTACACAAAAAAACGATTTTTCGACCTTTTTGCGATTTCGATTTTATTTTCCAACTCAAAATTTGAATCCGGCAGGTGATTTTACATATCCAGCTTCACTTTTTTTGTGTGTTTGAGAAAATATAGATGTATAATTTAGGGGCGGTTGCTTCCCGACTGTCAAACATGTGGGCCAACCGGCGATTATCTGAGACCATAACGCAGCCATAAATTACAGGCAGATTAGATTAGGTGACAAGTTCTTTTCTCTATCTTTTTCCTCAGCATAAGACAGAGCACGCAGACCCTTAAACATTTGTCTTTTATTTACATTTGCACGAAAAGCAGTGGTACGCCTATTTCAAATCGAACTCAGCTTGAAGCGGGCGTCCAGCCTTAAATGAGAAAAATACCAGGTGTAAGTGTAAAATCACGTAACATATTATCCAGAAACCTACCGGATCCATGCGTAACAATAAATATAGGTTACCAAAATAAAAATAACAGATGGCGCCTTCAGCTCACAATACTCACAAAATAAAGGCTATCCAGAATTATTAAAACAAAATTAAAATTCTTAATTAAATACTCAAATATCGCATAGCGCGGTCGAATATAGAGCGAAACAAAAATAAGGAATATCGAAAGTACTGAATTCCGTTGGCAACAAAAAAGTCGAATATCTTTAGTTGTTTGCTACTTGAATTCTCATAATGAAGAGTATTACCATTTATAGTGGATAGGTCTCTTTAGCTCAATAATTTTTATTATACAGAATGCACTTTTTTTTTTGGTTTGTTATACTGAAGACAACTAATAACTTAGAAACACATGTCTAGAGCTGCGTAACGCTTATAGCTTACATTTTCACTTTTAATTATATAAAATATGATAAACACTTATTAATTACTAATTGAATATCTGTTATAAAGAGAACGCATTCAGAAAAGTGCGACTGTCTTATTTGCAAAGTTATGAGGTAATTTATTTACTCTACACACCTTGATCTTTGACAATTTCATATTAGTATATGCATCCTATCAGTCCTATGCTAGTTGAATGAAACTAGATTGCTTAAATATCTTCAATCTCCTTTAGCAACCATATAAAGTATTTAGAATGTATTTTGATACATAATCTGAGGCTAAATTAATAAATATTTTTAATTTGTGTATATGCTTTCAATGTGAAAAAGTGTGTTAAAACAATTGTCTTTCTTTTTTTTTATATCAAACCGAAACAAGCCTCGTCTAATCGATATTTTTTGAATCTGACTGGAAAGCTATATTGTACGACGTATGTTGTATTTATTGTATTAAATGTGTACGTAAAGTCTTTATCACGCTATAAGTTCGATGATTAATAAAGTTATTAATAGGTACTAAATTACTTAGTTTCAGAAACCAACGAACAGCAATGAGGATGCCAAAAAGAAAGCGATGTACCAATTAATAAGTAAAGAACAACAGTACACAACAGGGTTACAGTTTGCCGTGACAAGATTCGTCTCAGCATTAGCCGAAAGAAAAGACCTAATTACGGCGCGTGAGCACAAGTTACTTTTTCAAAATGCAGAAGAGGTAAGTAATTTGGTGTCCGTCTATGTAACGATTTATTTTAAACAAAATAAAAATTGTGCAGCTTCTACGAATCAGTGAAGATATAGTAGACACTCTGATGCCTGAAGATGGCGATCCGCAGTTTCACCTATTAGGTGCCATGTACCATTCTAAATTAAGCGAAATTACGTCTGCATACAAAAGATACTGTTCCGGGATCAAAAAATCGGATTGCATATTGGCGAACAAAATGAAAAATTCGAATTCGGATTTCGTGCAGTTCCTGCAATGTCCGGCGATTCCAAGGAGAAGGCCTGACATCACGGCATTCATACATAAACCCCTGGAACATTTCCGGGACGTTTTGAAATTGTTCAGTGTGATTCTCAGTAATACGAAATCGAACGCTGAAGATTATTCTGTGATATCTCAAATAGTTCATGACCTACAGGTTAGTTTGTGCAATTGAAGAATATATAATTTTAATAATATTACATTGTACATCGATCAATAAGTAATAACAATTATATTAATAATAATCATAATAATAGTTTATTATCCAACAGTATTAGCTACTTAGTACAAAATGAAACAATGACATAGAAAGTAGTGCACAATAACATAATTATTATACACATTATATGTATTTCTTTCTTTACCACACTATTTCATTTAAAATTATTTTCTTTCTTCGGTATGTGTTTTTATTTTAAATTAAAATAACACATTTTATTTAACGTTTCGATGTATTTAACATCTTTTTCAGGAGACATAGAACGTACAACTTAAAATTCATTTCGTCAAACATTAAATCTGTCGACGTGATATCTTCAATATCATCGTCTGGATCTCGTAAACTGCACATCTTGTATTTTGAGATCTGCTCTTAGAACTTTGCTTCTTATCTGGTCACTCAAGCTTAGTACATTAATATACTTCAATTTCTTCATCTCTACTGCCCTCATCAGGCTCTTCCCTTTTGTTGTATCCGCTCGAGTTTCCACTGCATATGTGAGTACAGGCCAGTGATGGTAACCCTGACTCTTACTAGACCGGTAGAAAGGTCGGTAATATTCGGTAGATTATGGAAAATATCGGTAGATTAAAGAATTTACAGCTTTTTTAGGAATATCTTCTTTTATTTATTATTTACAACAATATATAAGTAACATACATTAAATAGAATATAAAATTTGAAAACAAATTTTTTAAAAAATCTCATTTTACAAAAAATTACTCGTTTTCGCCATCTTCATAGAGCCATTCGCAAAGTTAGTTTTTTTTCAATTGGAAAATCAAAGCAACTGTTATTTCCAATGTATTGCTTAGTAAGAATTAACCCGTTGATTGTATCCGTACGTAGCTTGTTTCTCTCCTTAGTTTTTAAATTATTGACCGTAGAAAAAATTCTTTCAACATTGGCCGAAGAATGCGGCAAACAAAGTAAATTAAAAACAAATTTTGTAAGACAATTAAATTTACGTGTTCCGTCGCCGAATGTCGTCGTTTCTACTTTTTCAAAAAATAATTCTACATTATCAGAAAAAGAGTTAATTTCGTTAGTATTTCTTAAAATACGCCATTCATTGTCCAAAGTCTGAAGGTCGGAATTGTATAAAAAATCCGGGAAAATAAGTGCTATATTGGTAATAGATTGAATTGATCCACATTTGACAACTACATACTTCTAAAAACTGAAATTTTTTCAAAGCATTATTCTTTAAAGGAAACCGTTTAATTACTTGATCACATCCTTCTACATAAAAGTCCAAGTATATTAGTCTAAAAAAGGATAATTGTCCTTTGGTAAGTGACGTACTGGATATTGTTTGTATCACTTTCGCGCCAAAATACATATCCTCAATCTGCAGGTAATGTCTAAGATTTTTAAAATCTACGTGTGCCACTGAAATACCTTGAAGGTAATCCCTTTTTATGAAACAATCGAATAACGTTTTTATAATAGTATGTTTTTATATAGACAATGTATTTTAGGGTGTTCAGATTGCATTTCCTTATTTAAGTTATTAAAAAAGGGTAGAACAAATTCTAAAAATTGTAAAAATAACTTTGTAACAAGATCATTTAACGTTTTCAATATGTTATCTACAGACATGATGTCATTGGTACTAGCGATATCAGTGAAATATAACTGTAGAGGTCCATACTGTTCTAATAACCGCAAAACAAAGCTATGTACGGATAACCATCGGGTTCGACATGGGCGTAAAATTTTATGGATTTTTGTATTACAAAATACTTGAAACTCGGTATATTCACTAATTCGTTTGGGACTATGAGCAAAGTAATTATAGATATCTCTTGTGAGTTTCTCTATATACGGAAGTAGCTTTTCACATGCATATGAAGCGCACAAATGGAAGGAGTGACATATACATTTCATTACAAAAACCTTTGGAATGTCATTTTGCAATAAAGTCAATACTGAGCGATACTGTTCTGCCATAACATTTGCCCCATCAGATGCAAAACCGATCAGATTTCTTTTATCCGGAATTTCGTGTTTTTCAAAAAAAAGTGACAATATGGTTATATATACTATTCGCGTCGGCTGCTTTAATTTCAATTGAAGCTAAAAAATGATCACAAATGGTGTTACTGTTATTTATTCTTACGCATATACAAAGATGTTTAATATTGCTCGTATCAGTCGACTCATCAACAATAAGGGAAAACTTGTTCGTCCGGAGATGATCACATAATACTTGCATATTTACGTATCCCAGTACCTTTTTAACTATTGCAGTGTTTTTCCTTCTTGCACAGGCTAGTCTTTGGGCAATTTTTGAATCATGGCATACTACGGCAACGACCTTGGTTAAGTGATCCATAAGTAGTAAGTGGTAAATTATGTTCGGCGATGAAAGCAGATAGACTTATTTCTCCTATAACATATACATACATAAAAAAATAAGAACTAAAGTTATGTTTAAAAAAAGTAATTACCCTTTTTAACTTCTTCCTCTAATATAGAAGGAGCAGCAGTTGCAAACGCTTCTAATGTGGGTTGTTTCGAAATCGCTTTTAGTTTTGTTTGATGAGTAGCTGAATTATTATGCTTCATGAAAGCATCCTTTCCACTAATTATATTTATATTTTGGTCGCATGAACTGCATTTTGCGTACCAAAATCCCTTATCACTTTCTTTTAACCATCCTTTAAAAGCATCTATCGTTTCCCACTCTTTTTTATAAGTTTGGTTGTATTTCCTTTTTGTAATAACGCCGGAGCTACTACCTTCACTGCTACTATAACTATCACTCGTTTTTGTTAGTTAATTAATATGAAAGCACGACTAGATTTCTACATTCAATCTACTAAAATAAAATGAGGGAATAGGAAGTTGTATGTATATATAGTGTTTGCTCGGTGATTTCCCTATATAAATTTATTTAGGTGAATACCCTTAATTTGAAGTGAATTCAATAAATAAGATCGAATAGGAAGTTACACGTATATATATATATATATAGTACAGTTACAATTTGTGGTTTTTTTTTTCTTTACCCCTTCTTTTTAAATAAAATATGTGTTTTTTCTTGGGTTAATTGTACATATATATATATATATAGTTTTGGCCGGTGGTTTTATATAAAATCATCGGTGAATACCCTTATATTGAAGTGAATTTAATGAATGACAATTGCTATCTATATATTTTTATTTCCTTTTCTTTCTTTATTATGAGTTTTAGATAAAAAAATTCTTTCTTAGAGTAAGACAAGGAAAATGAGAAACAGTTTTTCGTTAAAAATACTAATATTAGGAAAAATAGTAACACCCCAAAGTAACTGCCTATTTGTTTATAGGTAGCTAACATCCGTCAGATTGGTTATTATAATTTATTTATTTGTTGTGCAGATTAGCCATTAAAGAATTGAAATATTTTGGAAGAATTCCATAGCACTTCGGTAGATCGGTAGATTATACCTAAATTCGGTAGATCTACCGAAAAATTGGCAGGGCTACCATCACTGGTACAGGTCTCAAGGCTGTTTTATATACTGTAGTCGTCAAATTTTAATTTCGGTTTACACTTCTATCGCATGCAGAAGATGCAGCGATGCCTGCATGCTAACAGTGATGGGAGAGCAACGCAGTGTCGATGTCGGGGGACCCTCACGCGAGTGTACTGTCTTGGCAGCCTCGCTTATGTTTATCTTTAGTTTCGCTCCTTTCCTCTTTCTACTTTCGTATCAGAAATTAAACAATGTCGACTACGTTATATGCGGACCTTGCTTTCAGTGGACATGTATTTGTTTCCCTATATGAGTTCTGACATCTTGTTGTAAGTTTTTGGAGCTCGTTATCTCAGCTCAGTCATAAATCGCCTGCATCACAATATGATGATTCAAGATACGGCATAGTTAAATCAGAGCAGTAATAGAAAATGCAGGCACCACGTACACCAGGCGAAATAGTTTTCCGTACACTTCGCGGAGATATAAGGTGGTATGGATGTGTTTATTACGCATCGGTGTATAGTGAAAACACGCCCATACCACTTTATATCTCCTCAAACCGTACGAATATTTAATTACGCTGAGGGTACCTACTATACCTTTATAAATCCCATCCACTTATAAAAGCTCTGCATCAGACATGCTTCCTGATTTCTCTGACTATAAACTAATGGTGGAATTCTGTAACTTTCTCGGAAGCTGCGGCTATCGTAGGCCCTGGCAACGAAGTGACGTTGCGATGACGATTTCAGAATTTTTGCAGTTAGTGACGTAGAAGTGTCAATTTACGATTTTTTGTACATAACCTTTATGTTTAACATGTAAACAGACATATCATCTCGTAAACATATACCAAAATATTTCAATTTAAAATTTTAACTAATAAGAAAATTGGTTGAAATATAATATAGCGATTGCTAACATTTTTTTTTAAAGAAAATGTACGGAACATTTTGTAATGCCAAGACATAGTATAAATATATGTTTATACTGCTGCCAAGATAGTACGAAACACTTTGGAAAATTTCAACACGAACTGTTATCATTAGGAGAGTTTCAAAGGATGTAGTATCGCACTATGTATAGTGAATTTGCAGATAAATGTCTTTTCAGGCACATTTATGGATGATGAAAAGTGATTTTTTTATAAAGCCAACAAGGACAGGTATCCCTATAAAGTGGACATTGTTTTTCTTACAAGAGTACCTAAACACAAAAAATACATAAACCTAGCAGATAATATCCACACATCATAAAGCATGTGAAATGTGCACAAACTAAATGTTCGATAATAGTTATTTATGTAACAAGTCAGTAAAGTGATACTTTACCGAACGAGTCTGGTTTACGAGCCAAGCGAGTGAAGCGAGCGCGGCGAGTAACAGACGAGTTCGGTAAAGGTACTTTACTGACGTGGTGCATACAAAATTTTATCGCCAACCGTTAAAATTGTTAATTTAAGAAATAAAGATATAATAACTTTTGACAGTTTATGACAGTGACAAACGATTTATTTTTAAAAGTCATCAGTCATGCTACGCTGACAGATATTAGCGGCAGGTAAAGTACTTTATTGTACAGTACGATAAAGTGTTTCTTTACCTCCGCAAAACGCTATGGTAACGCATCACTTTACTGACGGTTGGCGATAATAGTTATTTATGTAACAAGTCAGTAAAGTGATACTTTACCGAACGAGTCTGGTTTACGAGCCAAGCGAGTGAAGCGAGCGCGGCGAGTAACAGACGAGTTCGGTAAAGGTACTTTACTGACGTGGTGCATACAAAATTTTATCGCCAACCGTTAAAATTGTTAATTTAAGAAATAAAGATATAATAACTTTTGACAGTTTATGACAGTGACAAACGATTTATTTTTAAAAGTCATCAGTCATGCTACGCTGACAGATATTAGCGGCAGGTAAAGTACTTTATTGTACAGTACGATAAAGTGTTTCTTTACCTCCGCAAAACGCTATGGTAACGCATCACTTTACTGACGGTTGGCGATAAAGAATATTATGGTATCGTGTTCACAATAACTTCACAATTTAAAGTTGACTTTTTCATAAGATTTTCTAATAATAAAACTACATCAAATTGAGAAGATGTTTAACTTAATATTATGTTGAAGAAGATAAGAGGAAATTTACCTGTTTAGTCAATGACTTTCTTTATTTGTAAGTCAAACGGTAAAGATTTTATCAATATGTAACTATATTGAACGATTAATGTTTTAGGCTCCAAAAAGGTAACATTAAGTTTTAATAGCATAGGCCAAAGTATATAAATGGTTGAAGGATATAGATGATTTTGTATTTAGAAAATCGACCAATCCTGTGATGTATTGTTGTACTTGGTACACCAAATCTTTCGATATTATTGCAGGATTTTGTTGTCGAGCCTCTGAAATTATAGTAATTGAAAGTTCTCTTTATTTGCAGTTTTTACAGGAGAGTAATATTCATTAGGCTGAAATTTGCACTTTTTCAACACAAAAGAATGTAAAAATTATTGTTTAATAAATTTACCAGCAAGTATTATAAAACAATAGAAGACATTTGACTCGGATAATTATACTAATATTGGATATGAATTATATGTTTACTATTAAATCTTAACAATAAAGATCAAAAAGAAAAATAATAATACTGAACTAGAAATGTGAACTTTGAATAATAGGTACGCAAATAGAGATTGTTCGTATAAATATTGAAAAATAAAACACATTTTATTGTCAAATATATTTTGTTTTATTAACCTTACCATAAAAGTAGTGCTGAAATTTAGAAAAAAAATTACAATATGTGAATATAAAAAATATATATGTATATACAAAAGGAGAGTGTTCTTCATCGGCTAAAGGTGGAGCAAGTATATCAACATGTGTGCCATCAATTACACCTACATCTTGTGCACCCCATTTTTCATAAAAACTATACAGAAGAATAATTTTTAGAACGTTTAGAAAAGATACCCTTAATTACCCTTGGTAAATATATGAACTGGGTGCTATCAATTAAACAAAATACATCTCCGGTCTCCCATCTTTTATCATAAAAACAAAATAAAGAATTATTTTTAGAATATTTTGATACAACATAATTACCCTTGCTTGACACGATTCTTCGATTCACAATCACTGGGAAATTTTATCCATTCAGGGAATAAATTGTTTGATATTACAAGACAGACCTGATGAACTATTCGACTTACTGAACTCTGACTGAGAGAAACAAAACTATTAATACCAACACTATTCTGATAGCTGTCTGATGCTACGAAATTTAATGTTGTTAAGACCTGTAACAAATATATAATGTGCACTACAAAGTTAATATGCATTTCAAGTGATGTTTAAGAAATAACTCTCAAATGTAATGATATATTTGTTTGTTCAATATGTCCATCCAATAACTGGATCAGGTTTTGAACAGTGTCCTTATTCAGTCTAAACATTTGTTTAAAATGCCTGTTTGGTATTTCAAAAGGATTACCGTGATCTCTTAAACGTTTTCGGAATATACGCATATAAATTCTAAAATAAGGAAAACAGAGAATATTATGTATACTCTATATATTTTATATTATCGATTACCTACCTGTTGTGATCTTCATCTAATAGTAATGCTATAGCGCCATTCATATTTGCAAATATAAAACAATAATAATTATAACAAATAAACTAACAGAAACTATAAATATAACAACAGGAACAGTATATTAACAATAATTATATAATAATAATATAACCACAATATAACCAACAAAATCTTTTCTCACGAACGTTTTGACACTTCTACGTCACTAACTGCAAAAATTCTGAAATCGTCATCGCAACGTCACTTCGTTGCCAGGGCCTACGATAGCCGGAGCTTCCGAGAAAGTTACAGAATTCCACCATAAATGATGAGATATGTGTATTCACATATTTTGTACTAACAATTTAGTGTTTATCTTGCTCACTAGCCTTAGTAAAAATATTGAGGAATCATGTATATATTATCACTACTGTTGTAGATAGCCTACCGAGAGATTACCACTGAAGGTGGGTTGATGGAACCATTAGGAGAAGGTAAGCCACTACTTTCAGTGCAAGACTTAGAAAATCGCCTAGTTTTTACTAAGTGCAAGGTAAATTGTTTCACATCTGTATGATTCAACACCTTCTAAATTTATTATTCTTATTTTCAGCCTTTCGTTCTAAGTAAGCCCGGAAGACATTGGATTTTTGGAGGAGACCTCAGCCGAGTTGAAGGACGAAATGTGAGACAGTACTGGGCCCTCCTTTTCACGGATATTCTCCTATTCGCCAAAGTGTCCAGAGATAGAGTGCTCTTTATTTTCGAAGATCCATTGCCTTTAGCTCATATAACAGATTTGACCTTTAATGTTAGGAAAAAAGGTAAACATGAACTTATCTTCCGATTCATTATTTTGGTAACTATTTGTATAAGTGCTAAGTTAATTAGTTAGTTAGAGAGGTACAGATATATTCGCTATTTAACACAATTGCAAACAACTCAAACTTTTAAATAAAGTTTAAGGAAGCCTTGGACTAACTTATCATGGTATTAGAATTTAGTTAATTATAATGCCTTTGAACATCTCAGGAGGAATAACTATTGATATGTCATTAAACTAATTAACAAAGGTATTGAAAAGCAAAGGACCCAAGTTGGAAGCTTAGGGAATGCTAGATGAAACAACATATGATGTAGAAGTACTTTTATCGTAAAGGACATGTAGTTGATTGTTAGATAAGATTGTATTGTAACGAAAACAAGTTCAGAAAAAGGCAGCAAAAACGCAACAATTTGGTGTCAGGTGTGGGGTAAACAATATAAGTGCAAATAAATAAATAAATAAATAAATGGCTACCAAACGTTTGGAAGAACTAAAGGTCTCCGAGTTAAGGACAGAATTGGAAGAAAGGGACGCAGATACGTCTGGAAAAAAAACAATACTCCAGGATCGGCTTCGTGACCTTTTAATAAATGAAGGTGAGGATCCCGAGAAATATTTGTTTCAAGTACAGCCTGATCTAAGCTTAATAATAGATAAAATTGAAAATAATTCAAAACAATTGCTCAACACCCTAAAAGATGAAATTGCAAAACAATTCAAGACTCTAAAAGATGAAATTGCAAAACAACGCGAGACTATTTGTAAGGAAGACATTCTAAAGAATTGATCGAATGGGAGACAGGAATTTTCTGAGGCCATCGAAGCCGTAGAACAGAAAGTTGAGGAGAGCGTGTTCGGAATGGGGGACGAGTTTGGGGTTCAGCTTCAGTTGCCAGCGATGAACGACTGCGGTCCCCATGACATCTCAAGCGGAAGCCTGGAGATTTCCCGAACAGCAAAGGCAAAGGTAAAACCTCCCACCTTCGATGGGAAAACGTCATGGATGACGTACCGGGAACAATTCGAAGCCGCTGCAGGAGCAAATGGGTGGACGTCCCCGAAGAAAGCTACTGCTCTGATTGTGTCGTTCAGAGGAGAGGCCAGTGACACTCTGTAGACCTTACGTCCGGAAGAGTGTCAAGACTACCTTAAATTAATCAAGCGTCTTGAGAGGAAGTGTGGGCATGCATACCTGGGACAGGTAGTCCGACGATTAGTGAATCAGGTGCAACCTAAGAGAAGAACGCTCCGATGCTGGAATTGGAAATGGAAATGGAAATGGAAATGGGCCATGTGCATAGTAAATGCGGGAAGGAGCCCAAGAAAACCATAGCGGAACAGCGAAAACTGAAAAGGGTCGATGAGAAGAGGCAATCGTCAACCCAGTATCGTAGAGCCTCAAAATCAATAGAGCGAATTGCATCTGTGCAACACCAAAACGCTGATGCTGTTGCAAGAAGACCACGTCCAGAAGACTGCAGGCATAGTAACCGACTAGAAGAAAAATCGGCCAACACATTCGGAACCACCGTGATTGACGATCAGGGCAACCTGACAATTTGCGGATTGGTCAAGAAGCTGATGAAGACCTTGGTCCATTGATGGTTTGGAAAGGTACTGGTCGCGGACCGGCTTGTCAAGAAGTGGCTCCTCGCTCACAGGGACTGGAATCCTACTGGACTCACTGGGACTCTCTGAAGGTGGAGGATGATCTACTCAAGTGTGTTGTGGAGAACCCAAATGGAGAAGGCTACGTCAGCGGATCCAGACGAAGGTTGGAGGATGCCGACAAGCGAGTGCGCCATTACACTCAGGATGCCAGCGACAGGACGAAGAATCGTTACCACGTGCAAGCCGAGAGAGGTGGTTACCGAGAAGTAGACCTTGTTTGGTTGTATGTAATCCCCAACGTCGCCGAGGCCTGTCCCCAAAGCTCCAACAATACTGGGAGGGACCATGCGAAATACTAGAGCGAATAGATGACGTGGTTTATCGCATAAGTTTAACACCTCATAGTGAGCCAGGGGTGGTGCGTTTCAACCACTTGGCCCCATACCATGGACGTGACAGCGGTGAAGTGGCGGATGTGCGACAATTACCGGAAAACCTAGAGAGCCAATTTATGGGAATCCCTCGTCGATTTACGAGGACGAGCACTCGAGCAAAATATAAGGAGGCTGGCAATTCCGAAACTGGGCTGCGGAAGAGACCGTTTGGAAAGAAGAACCGTAAGAAACATGCTGGAGGCAGTGTTTCGGTATACTGGTATGGAAATGGTCGTGTGCGGCTGTCGGCCCAATCAGCCCGTTGTGCAGCCTGGGACGGTGGATTGCCATTTCCACAAGACGGCTGAGTGCACCCGTGGGTCCCGGTGTGGATTTCGTCATCCGCCAGCAACGAGAACATGGAATAGCGTGTTTCGGGACGAAGCGCAGTTTTTAAGAAGGGGGCAGTGTAACGAAAACAAGTTCAGAAAAAGGCAGCAAAAATGCAACAGTATCATGAAATGCAAAAGTGCGGAGTTGATAAATAATTATAGGGTGATAAATACGATTAAAGATCTTAGATTAATTTGTATATTCAGTAATATCAAACTAGAAGAAAGTATTAGACTATTATGTTAATTTTAAAAACAACAGATTCAACATTTACCAATCATCAAGTTCCTAAGAATCACATATTTTTGATGGTTTTGTATGTGATAAAATATGATTAAAATTAAAGCTCTTTGAATCATTGGAAATACATAAAATTTCCGACAACTTTGTTAATGATCAAACAGAGTTTTAGAACTGCAAGTACTATATTTATGTCTATTTTGTTTCAGTCAATGAATTTCGGATAACTGTAGAACCAGGAGGAAAGACTGCCAGCAGCCCAACAGTTCATTGCGGTCCAGACCTTACGAGAACGCCAAGAAAAAACCCCAACAGACGATGCGTCGTGTTGAGAGCGCCTACAACGGAATTAAAAGCGGTTTGGCAAAATTTATTGCAGCGACAGATGTAAGTGAACCAATTCTATTTCGACACCCCTCTTAAGCACAGTCACAGAGTTGTTACAGATAAATACATAAGTGAAACATAATATAGTGTATCCATAAAGTACAGCTTCTCTTAGAATTTTATTCTCGAGTGTGCATGATTTTGAATACATACTTAGCTTTAGTTGCCTATAAATCTTTAACATTTGCTTTGAAGACTTGTCGCGTGATATAGGTATGGAATACTGCTTTAGACGACCGATTTGTCAAAAGGCAGACGTTCCTCAATATTTTTAACGAGCCTAAAGTTTGCCTTACTACAGTTATTTGCACAATACGCGTTTTCCAATATGTGAAACGTCCAACGGACGAATTTGCGTCTTTATTTTTGGGACAAAATAAAGTTTATCATTTCTTAAATTCCATCTTCTCACCGGAAGAATTTGAAAAGGCAGAGGAGGATAACAATTAGAACTGCATCAGGTTCATAAATCTTTTATTATATATATTCCTATGAAACTACATGACAGGTACAACAAAAGAAATATATGTAAGTTATATTACATGAGTAGAAATATATTTAGAAGGGCCTTTTGAAACACTGCACCATTTGGTCTAGGATGTAGGAAAAAACCTGCAGCATAAAAAACCTACATCACAGCGCCACAAAACCAAAGGTCTTTAGTTGTTAAGATCCAAGCAACAGCCTCTGGAGTTAAATTATGTAAATCTGTATGTCCAAATTCAAATTTAGCTAGAGGACATTCTTCAAAAATATGTTTAACTGTTCCAATCTCAGCTCCGCAATCACAAGTGGACTCGCAATCACATTCTACTTGAATAAATTCCATTTCCTTCGCCAATCTCTCTAAGTATTTACATTTGTCTTTGGATATACCTTCGATATTAAGTTGAAAAATCTTAACAACCGGACCAATATTCCTAAAGGAAACACAATATGAATTCAAACTTGAAAAATTATACCTGTCATATGACCGTGAGGATCTTGGGGATCTTGTACGGTCTTTCAAGTGATGGTTATTATGGACAACATTATATTCTCCATTTTGGACCATCGTAAAGATGGTTACCATCAACCAAAATCAAATAAAATTAAATAAATATAGATTAAAACACATCAAAGGGAGGCATCCGAGTAGATAGGTTGAATAAGGAGGTTGATATACCTGTGTAATTTTCTTTTCATAGAAGAAGTATAACAATATTAGTTTTAAAGCTGCTATCACGAATGAAATACTTTAATATATGAAAAGTACATTTCACATATCTAGTGGCTATTAGGAATCTGAAAAAGTATTTCTAAGGGCTGTTCAGTCGAAGCCCGTCATTGCCCTGGGTGGCTTGCAATCACTCCACTGACATTAGAAACATTAGTAGTATTTGTGGCTATTATACTGATCAATTTCTTTAGTTTATATATGATAGCGATTTCAAGCATTGGGAATTTAAAATGGCATTTGTTGCCAATAATTTTTCTATGTGTAATCAACGTCTAGGTCTCACTCAATTCTTGGATCATCGATTGAAACCAATGCAAATGCATTTGCGAAAGCAAGCAATGTATGGGAACCCATGCATTGAGTATCTAAGTGTGAAAGAGTGGTGCTAAAAAGTTAAGAATGAATGTGCACGAATGATAAGTCACAACCAGGTGCATTGCCATATATGCACGTGTGGAAGGCTTGACTAGTGAAAATGGTCAAATTTCAATTAAAACAATTTCAGAAAATATTGATGTTATTGTAGGATCTGTCTATAGTATCGTACATAAACTGGGTTACAGCAAAGGTTGTACGCAATGGGTTTTGTGAGCTATACAGCAAGCTATAGTAAAAACGCTTTCGGAAGACACCAGCGCAGAGATGATATACGAAAACAGAAAGAAAAGTTGGTCCCAAACGAGAGAAATAGATATACTTCTAATACGTACTGTCAGTTCGCAAACTATTGACCTTCTGTACCCTGCTGATCGTGTGCTTTGGGTGTTATGTGTAATTTCGAAGGCATTTATTAGTGTACTTCATTAAAAAACCAACTTAAAATAAAAAAAATACTTTAATAAGGATATATTTGATATTTCATCCGAGGAAGATTAATTTTATTGTAGCAAAATCATTTTCATTATGCACTGGCAATTAAAATATTTTACATATTATCATAATGAAATCATGTAAGTAAATATTTATAGCGGATTTATAAACTCCATTTCAAGAATTAGGCAACAACTTTATGATGTATGTACATGATTTACATATATGTGTATCGACAATATCATTAAGACAGTTATAAATAAATGTAAGAGTTATAACGCAAATAATCTAAATATGAAGTTCTTGTTTCCTATTTAAAAAGTCAATGTCAGAAATTGAACCCAGATAATTATAATTAATTAAATACTGTTAAAATTCAATTTAATTCAAATTTATTTGCAATTCAAAAGCAATTACAATCGTCAATAAAGTAAGTAAGTAAAAAGAACACAAAACTATAATAATACATATAAAAATGTACATAATATTCAGAAAATATGCAACAACTGAAGGTTATAAATTAAAATTAAAACGTAAAAATTCTTCTGAGGTGTAAAAAGCCTCTCTCATAAGAATTTTTTTAATAAACTGATAAAATTGTCTCTCGTCGAGGCTTCTTATGGATTCCGGCAGGTGCTTGTAGAATCTGACACCGAAGTAATTCTGCTTCTCCTCTCCAGGTTCTGCGTTGGTAGTAGCATGTTATTCTGATTTCTTGTTGGGTAAGTATGGATATCAGAGTGCCTCTAGAAATTGTTTTGGAATCCATGGACGTAAAGGAGACAGAAGAGTATGTATTACGAGGGTAAGGTTAATATTTGGTGCTGTTTAAAAATATCTCTACAGCTATCTTTGCATCCAGCCCCGGTCAGCGATCTTACTGCCTCTTTCTGCTGTAAGAATATCTTCAAGGCCGCCCCAGACGAACCCCACACTATTATCCCATACGAAGCTCTGGAGTAGAAGGGAGCATAATACACGGTTCTTGCAGCATGGTAATTTGATACCTGCTTGGTTCTTCGTATGAGATATATGGCTGATGATAAACGATTGTGCAACAATTGTACATGGGAATCCCATTTAAGATTGTTGTTCATTTCTATTCCCAGGAACCTAACTGTTTGGGTACAAGTGTTTGATTTGGTTGATATTTTCAGATGATTGGTTTTACTTTTGTTAATTTTTAAGTTATTGCTACCAAACCATTCTTGCGCTTCTCCCATGGCGTTTTCTGTTTTTTTCCCATACCTCATCCATGAGATTTGCTGAAGTCAGTATCGAGGTGTCGTCTGCAAATTGATTAACCCTTCCCGCAGCGATGTTGCTAGGAAGGTCATTTACATAAATTATAAATAACACCGGTCCTAGTACTGACCCCTGCGGAATTCCTGTGCTTACTGTTCGTACCTCCGATACAACTCCATTCCACACGACCTCTCACTCCATACCAGAATAGTTTTTCCTGGAGCATGTTGACGGATAGGGTGTCGCCTTACTCAGGTCGCAATTAGAAAGAATCACTTCCTCACCACAATTTACACTCTCTGCAATCTGGGCCACCATTTTTACTAGAGCCGTCACCGTCGATCTACCAGTGCGATATCCGTTCTGCGATAGCACAAGGTTTTTTGTTTCGAAATAATTTACTAAGCGTTTTTTCATTGCAGTTTCAAATACTTTTGATATTGTTGGTAATATAGCAATCGGTCTGTAGTTGCTTGGGTCGTTTTTTTCGCCTTTTTTTGTAAATCGGTGCTGTTCTGGTAACTCTCAGCTCCGCCGTAAAAAGTGCCATTTACAAAGCTGGTATTTATAAGACTTACGATTGGGGCTGCTAATGCCGGAGGTACCCTCCTTAACATATTCACCAATATCCCATAAATATCAGCTGTACTTTTATTTTTTAGTCCCTCAACAATTGAAAATACTTCTTCCTCCGTCACTTGTTCCGAAACATTGTATTTTCAATCATATCTCCTGCTTTCCGATATTGTTTTTATGGTTCTATCTCCTATCTCTGACAAAAACGTATTGAACTCATTTGAGTTGATCATTGTATATGTGGTGGAGCGTTTTGATTTGCCAAGTCGGCATTCCTTATTTATAATGGCCCAAGTTGTTTTTATTTTATTTTCACTTTGCTGTATGTGTTGTGTTACCGCTTCTCTTCTCACTCTTTCCACTGTTTGTTTATATTCTGCTTTATATTTTTTTATATAGATCCATTGCATCTTCTGTTTGTGAGGACATAGCTACCACTTCTATAGCATCTAATATCCGTTTCTTCTGTTGCAATTCATCTGTATACCATTCCCCTATAATACTTTTTTCGCCATTCTTAATCTTAATATCTGTTACTGGAAAAACTTCATTTATAATATCCACCAGTGCTTTATGAAAAGAAGAAAACTCATTTGCACTGTTGCTCATTTCCGCCCACCAGTCTCTTTCATTAACAGTCTGTATAAATCTGTACATGTTCGAAGTATTATACAGTCTGCATCTTTTAGTTACTCTGCTTTCAGAAGTGAGATCGACAATAAAATCTATCTTTTGTGCTAAGTGATCAGAGCAGTGCGGGTTAACCGTAATGACCCGATGTATTTCCTTTCTCCGTGTAATAAATACAGTGCGATCAGAAATGATTGAGGATAGTTTGAATTTGCCGCCATACAAATTTTCCCTTAAGTTGATTGTACTAATGATTTACTATTATGATATTTCTCCAGTGGTGTCTCAAATGGGACTGTTAACGGTACTATTAATTGTTAAATAAAAATAGTACTTTGGAGTGTATAGAATTAACTTACGCCAACAATCAACTTAAAAGAACACAAAATCTTAGTGTATTTAATTGAAACACACATATAACAAGCAACTACATAGGTATTAAACAATTTTCACATAACAGTGTTTAACAATCAAAACACAACACAGATTCTGAAATATATTTTACAGCAAATGTTCAAAATGTCTGCCGTTAGCATCTAAACATACATTTACTCTTCTCCTCATATTTTCAAATACCCGCTGAAGTCTTTCTTAGTCTATATTATTAATTTCTTCTACAATGGCAGCTTGTAATTCTTCTAGATTATGGTGGCGATTTCTAAAGACTTTCGATTTTAGATAACCGAATAAGTGGAAATCTAATGGACTTAAATCTGGGGAGCGTGATGGCCAACAATTCCTACTAATTAGTCGGTTATCAAAAAATTTTTCGAGATAAGCTATAGTATCATAGGCTACATGCGGTGGTGCCCCATCCTGTTGGAAATAGTCCCCTTGTAGCTCATCATCATGTAACTCATTTATGAAGATGTCAAGTATTTGTGTACGATATCTTTCCGCAGTGAGCGTATCATTAAAAAATATTGGACCAATTATACGACGCCATGACATTGCAACCCATACGCCAATTTTTAACGGATGTAAACTAGTTTCAACAAAATTATGCGGATTTTCCGTTGCCCACGTCCTGTAATTTTGACTATGAATATACCCTGATAAATGAAACCAGGCTTCATCTGACATAAATGTAATGTTTAGAATGTCATCGTTGAGATTGTCATTAAACCAGTGACAGTACTGAACTCTGCTTTCGTAATCGACTTCTAGCAGTTGGTGTATAACAGTCACTTTATATGGATGCATATTTAAATTTTTACGTAATGCTTTTCTGGTAGAACCATACGACAAACCTAAAATAAAATCTGTAGCAAAATTATAAAGATTAATTATAAATAAATCTATATACCAGTTTGAGCAGCTAGCTTCCGAATTGATTTTGTGGGGCTCATCTCAATCCGTTGTCTAACATCATCAACCACTTCCTCTGTCAGACCTGATGGTCGTCCACTTGTCTTGCCTTTACAAATACAATTTTTGTTTTCAAAACGATCTATGTATAATTCTATCCCGATGTTGTGCAAAGATCTTGTAAGAAAAAACATAATCAGGATATTCTTCCCTGAACTGCTATATACAGGATTGTAAGTACGACCATTCTCCATTTTCTCTTCGAACACCACTACGGTAATGCGCTTTTAAAATAAATGCCTGTTATTCAGCCGTGAAAGACATTTTCCTAGGATGCTCTATAAATAAGGATGATTTAAATGTATCAGCACATTTGATATAAATTCGTAAACATACCCAAACAATAAACAATTCTAAGAAAATGTTCTAAAGAGAACAATTTTTAATAGATGAATGAAGTAAATAAAAATAAAAATAATAAACGGACTTAAATAACACACAACACACTACACTGACATTTGCAAGTAATATTTGCATCATAGCCACTCTCCAAATTTAAAACACACTAAAATTTATGGCGGTAAATTTAAACTATCCTCAATCATATATGATCGCATTGTATATTATTGGTAGACGTTTTACTGCTGTTACTAATCCTTGTCAGTTTTTTAAAAACCCATCGCAGGTCAAACATGGCCATCATATCAATTAACCCCATCGAATCATCCGTTTGTTGCATAAAATTGATATTAAAGTCACCCGCCAATACAATGAAAGATGTGGGAAACTTTTCTTACACCTCAATTAAAGTTTCTGAAATAACTTCTCGAAAAATGCTCGGACTACCCGACGCGCGACGGTGGCCTGTAAACCGCAATGATGACAACGTTCCGCGTCTGAAGATATATTCCACAAACCTTCACATGCATTTCCACCGATCTAGTATTAATTGCAATGTCCAGGTCCTTGAACTCATCTCTTGTTAATATTAAAACACCACCATGTTTCATGTTTGACTTCAGCTGTATTCCCATTTAGCCAATACTCACACATTATTCTTTTCCAAATATTTACTTATCTCTCTCTAGTTTTGTTTAATATGGACTGTATATTATAATTCAATATAGTAAAAAATTTCATTTTGCAATCGTCATATTTTAGTTTGTTCTGGTTATTTTCTCCTATGTCCTCAACATAGCCGGTTGCCTCCTGTAAAAATTTCTATTTCTGAATGGCCGTATTATTGTATTTACGGGCCATAGATGCTGAAGCATGCTATCATAAACCTGTTCCCGGATTGTCACTCGAAATATCGCAATATTCGTACTTCTTGTTTGTAGTTATTATTATTTACCGTCTGCCGTTGAGTTATTGGTTTTTGTATTGGAGAATCACCGATTTTATGTACCTGTATTTTTTTCTCATCTTTTTGTGTGTTCACTTGATCCGGAATATTTTTGTCTGTTGGTGATAGTTTTTGTAGCTCCTTATTTTTGTATTTAGGACAGTCTATTTTTGTATCTCCTTTTTCCTACCCGATGCTGCCATCTACCACGGTACTCTTGGACCTTGTCTTTGGTCCGTGTACAGTTTCCTGCTCTATTATTGTTTGCGGTATTTTCTTAAGTTGTACATTTCTAATTAATTTAGTTTGCAATTATTTATGATATACGAGGGTAGTCTGTAATGTTTTGAGCCTAATATAGAAAAAAGTATTTTTTTCAGTCAAATGTAGTTTTATTTTTCAACATATCTCCTTTTAAGTCTATACAATTTTCACAGTGATGCTATAACTTGTTTATATTCGATTTTTTTCATTTTTATAAAAACACTGATATCGACTGACACAAACGACTGTCAAACAACAACTGGACGTCCAAAATGGTTTAAATCTTCACAAGCATCTTCCAATCCCTGCGCTATCACATTATCAGAGTAGTTTTGACGAATAAGGCCATTTTCATGCTCAAATTATTTCAGACCACCCATGTAAAAAAACTGTTACAGCAAAGAATCAAGGCACACACTGAAAAAACCTAAACTTTAAATACTTGCTTGTGCCTTGTACTTGTTTAGTGCGAAACGATCAGAAGGAAAACGAGTGAATGTACCTATGATTATAGGAAAAACAGTTTTACCGTGATCTGAATATTGAAAGTGCTTGTGTGTTTCTTGACGGTTGGCTGGCATTGAATTTTAGTTCACACTTTGGCCGTGCCGGTTTAAACATGATTCAATTATACCTGGTTTATAGTAAACATTCTGTTATCTTAACACAACAACAAATACGAACCTGTCACAAACGACACATGAATGAATTTATTGAGGTTGTAATATTTGATAGTATTGGCAATCGTACAAAAGCCGTTCCATCTAGCAAAATAGTGCTTATTTTAAAATTTTAATGGAACGGTGATTTTGTGCATCGTTAGTGCAAGAGTTGCAATCCTTATGTGGAACGGGCTCTATACTACCTCTGTTAAACTTATTTACCCTATTTAATTTTCTGACAAGGAAAATGACTAGCTTAAATCGTTACACATACAAGTATCTCTGCAGCAGTTGCTTTGTGTCCGAAGAATCCACTGTGTTGACTTAACAATTCTCAAATAACATTGTTACTGTTATTAGTATTCATATATGAGGTATGTCTTAGAATTCATGAGAATTAGAGTATGTCTCAGAATTCATGCGAATTAGAGTTTTAAGCGTTTTATTGTATGTAGCTACAAATTAATATTGTGATGCAAGATCCACGAGCTGGCAATGTCAGGACTCACATGCAAAACTTTTTTCCGCAAAGCCTTCGATAGATAGTTTCATTCACTGTCCGGATTGGCTGTACGAATTCTTTGTGGACAATTCTACGCGAATCAAAAAAAAGATGATAAGCATGGGCTTTTTTCAGGATTTGCTTATGCGAGTTTTCTTCGGCCACGGTAATGCAGGACGCTTTGGTTCTGGATCATATTCAAATACCCATGATTTTTCACCTGTTATCACTATGTGCATGAAGTTGGGTTCGGTTGGTAAGCGATCCAGCAATTGGTTAATGGAGAAGCGATTCTTTTGTTAATCCGACAAGTTCTTGGACACCAGCTTTGCACGAATTTTCCGCATTCGTAGTTCCTTTGTCACAATTTGATGAATAGTATCCTTACTCATGCCGACCTCATGTGTCATCATCCTGAATGTCAATCGTTTGCCTCGTGCTAACACAGAACTCACCTTTACCACGCTTTCATCAGTTTTTGACGTGGACGGCCGTCCAGAGCGATGGTCATCCTCAATGGTATTGCGGCCATCTTTGAAAACCTTCTACCATCTGAAAACCTGTGCTGACGCCAACGTAGCATCTCCATATGCTGTTCTTAACATTTGCAGTGTCTCTGAAGCAGTTCTGTCCAGTTTAACGCAAAATTTAATTGCATATCGCTGCTCGATATTTGCCTGCATTTTACGTGTAACGTGATATTTGAACTTAACAGTAAACACCACGCATTCACGCCACTAACGCTAGACTAAGTGGCCTGCACCTGTTCTAGTTGCGTTGTTAGTAGTTTCGTAAAGTGAAATATTTCACATAAATTTCATTTCAATGAAGTATTTCATAATTTTCATAAAATATTTTAGAATTTCGCGCTCAAAAATTTCGATGACCCGCCTTCTCAAACACAAAAATATAACAGCATAACCTTAAAAAAATTGTTTTTGTTTTGGTCAGTTTTGGTATATTTTAAACTAAGTACTTTGTTTTTGTTTCATTTTTATATTTTATCATTTAACAGTTGGCAATTGGCATATAATATCGAAGTGAGGTTAACATTTACATAATCTGTGACTGTTGAAATATTTCACGAAATATTTCAAAAAATAAATTTCATGAAACTTTACAACACTAGTTGTTATCGCCCGCCACTCACATGTAGTCGAGTTCGGTCGGTTGTAGTCGTTTTCACATTTAGCGCAAAGAATTCATTCTCATTAATTCAGAGACATGCCTCGTATTAATATTTAATATGGAATTTCATTAAGATTAAAGATTAATTTGCGGCAATATTTGAAAACTTTTACCATAAATAATCTTTTAAATACATATTTTTAGACTACCAATAGAATAGAGTTAATTAGTAACTATAAAATTAGAAATATAGATCACAGTCGTATTATTTCTTAAAGAAGTAGAATGATTGTATGTATGTATATATATATATATATATCTCAAGTAGTGAAAAGAATAAAGACCTAAGATAAAAGAGGACTTTATGGATATTCTGTAGTGTGGTACAGATTTTTAGAATGTTGTTTGTACATGTTTGGCGCACGCAGCTTCCACGTAAACGCGGGCATGGATGGCAGCTCATTTAGCAGTCCGTTAGAATCTCCCGAAGTTCCAATCACATCCTCTGTGGCCACCCTGCAGTCGGCAGAGTCGCTGTCAATACGTCGGCAGGTGCGTCTCAGTATCGGTCGCTGCAGCGAGCCAGTAGACAATTCCTCAACATTCACCACTACCACCAACACAACCACAATAGCTCTCCACAATTTTAATGAACCTCACGATATCACCAAAACAAACACCACCATCACAACAACGTATCACCATCACGACCCCGATGAACTCTATCTATATTATAATCACAATCACGGCACAATGAAACAGAACAGTCTATCATCACCAAACGTAACGCCAGACACACCCTCTGCTAATATCACGTCCACGCTGTCCTGTCCGGATAATTCTCTTGCTTTCACTTCGCACTTTACCTCCGACAGTAGCTTATTTCAGAGGAATTGTTTTCCCGAAGAACCCGGCTCTCCCTCGCCCATCCTGACGCCAACTAGTGACGCTTTCTCCAGTGATGACGGACATTATTCGGAAGAGATAGACTTTTTGAAATGTGACGCTGACTTGACCAGTTTTGAATACGAACTGGATAGCTTGAGTATAGAAGAATACTTGAAAAATCCTTAACGACGGATTCAGACGAGATAGGGATATTTGACGGACAATCTGATGACTTGAATATTGAATAACACCAGTACAGATCTATATACATTTGTGAAACTAATGTCTCTTATACTGTGTCTTCTTCCTTTAACACTTGGTTTACGTCTTACGACTTTGGGTGGTAGAACTTCAATATTTACGAGAGTTTCTTTGATATACAGTTTGTAAAGTAATGTCGTTTCCTACAGAGAAAATATATTTAGGAGAAAAACTTATTCTTTGTAAAAAATTTTGATTGTATTGAAACCCTTTTTGGTAAATAAAAAAAGTAATAATCATTTAAGTTAAAACAAAAAAACTTGAAATTATGTTATTTTACATTATTAATGTTAGACAAAAGGTATTGTATTTGTAAAAGATGAGGTATCGCCACCACACGACTTTCTTATACGCATGTTTCAACTTGACAATTTTAAGAATTTTTTTTAAACAAAAAATATTCAAAATCCTATTCTAGGTACTTCGATTCTCTTAATAAATCTGTATAGAAAGCATACTTTGCAAGATATTCGAAGAAAAGTGCTATTCGTTAAGAGTAAAAGTGTTACTTCCGGTCCGAATTTTGACATTTCATGTATATCCAATAATGGGTGGAGACTGTGGCTAAAAATGTGAAATAAAATGCAAAAGGAAAATCCCTTACCACAAAAAAAAATATATATCAAAAAATCTAAATACGTATTTCGGCAACTAAGTTGCCATCTTCAGTAGATATCTGTATAAAACAAAAAAGAGTGTTAAACGTGGTATTTTTGGCTAAGGTGTAACCTTAGAAGATATGCTCTTCACCAGTGGGATAACACTGAGTGTTATCCCACTGGTGATTTGGTGAAGAGCATATCTTCTAAGGTTACACCTTAGCCAAAAATACCACGTTTAACACTCTTTTTTGTTTTATACAGATACCTACTGAAGATGGCAACTTAGTTGCCGAAATACGTATTTAGATTTTTTGATATATATTTTTTTTTGTGGTAAGGGATTTTCCTTTTGCATTTTATTTCACATTTCATGTATACAAAAAATATTGCAAATCCAGCTCTAAATATTTTTGCAATTTTGATAAATATACAGGCTCTGTAATGCAACACTTGATATAGTAAGTCCAAAATACATCAGAATTGCAATGTCGCGTACTGTATCCCCGCTCTCGCTATGTTTAGCGGTGAAGCATTGACTGACAATGTCACAGTTACCTCTACCCTCTCCTGTCTTACGTCGCGTACCTAGTGCGGCCACAAAATACGACGTTGCAATGTTTACTTGGTAATATCAAGTGTTTCATTACACAAGCTGTATATAGAACGCATAATTTACGATATGTTTGCGAAATGTCGCTATTCAATAAAAATAAAAGTGTTACTTCTGGTCCAAATTTTGAATTTTTTTTTATACAATTGGTATTGAAACTTATGTTTTAAATACTTTTATACTCGTAATGTACCTCTCTAGAAAGCATGACTTGCGAGATATTCCCAAAAAACTGATTTTTGATAAGAGTAAAATACCTACTTCCGGTAGGAATTTCGAAAAACCTTTTTATTAAAATTTTTCTCAAATTTAATTTTGAGTACATTTGAATTCTTTATAAGTTTGTTTAAACTTAGTAGTTGAGGAAACATTGACAAAATTCGATTTTTTCACCGAAGTAAACTACTACTTCTAGTCTACCGATTTTACTGGAAATCTAATCAGATCTCAAGAAGGAGATTATACTCGTAAATACACATTTTGGAATTGATAGCTATAGCCGTTTGACCGCTATCCTGGTCTTACACACACACATACAGAGTGAGAAATTTTTTAAAAAATACTTTTTCGGTATCAGGAGACTTCAAAACGTGGACATCTGCAAGTCGAACATTTTCATCATCACAATACTTTCTTATACTACATATAAGACTATGTATAAGAAAGTAAAAACGATGACCACTAAACTCTAACATTATTCCACATAATCTCTTCCACATCCAGCGCAATTTTCAACCCTTTTTACTTTCTTATAAGGAAGTATTGTGATGACGAAAATTTTCGACCTCGAGATTTTTGCAGATGTCCACGTTTTGAAGTCCCCTGATACCAAAAAAGTGGTTTTAAAAAAATGTCTGTGTGTCTGTGACCACGATAGCGGTCAAACCGCTGTAGATATCTATTCCAAATTTTGTATTTACGTGTATAATCTCCCTCTTGAGGTCTGATTAGTTTTTCAGTGAAATCGGTAGACCGGAAGTAGTAATTTACTTCAGTAAAAGAATTGAATTTTGCAAATATTTCGTCAATTACTAAGTTTAAACAAATTTAGAAAGAATTCAAATGTACTCAAAATTACACTTGAGACAAATTGTCTTAAAAAAGTTTTTCAAAATTCCAACCGGAAGTAGGTCTTTGACTCTTATCGAAAATCAGTTTCTTGGGAATATCTCGCAAGTCATGCTTTCTAGGCAGGGACATTACGAGTATAAAAGTATTTAAATTATAATTTTAAATATCTTTTGTATAAAAAAAAAATTAAAATTCGGACCGGAAGTAGCACTTTTACTTTTCGCGAGTATCACTTTTTTTCGAATATCTTGCAATGTATGCATTCTATTGCGATTTAATAAGAGAATGAAAGTACTTAGAATAGGATTTTGAATAAGTTTTGTATAAAATTTTTTTTAAAATTGTATAGTTTGAAACGCTCATACGTATGAGAAAGTCGTGTGGTGGCCACACCTAATTTTTTTAATTTGTTTGTAAACTTTGTTCAACATTTCTACATTAATTTCTCGAACAGTCCCCGTAATTTGCATTTTTAGATAATTTAAATAATTTCCCTTTGTTTCTCTGTACACTTTTTGCTTTATATAACCCCAAAGAAAAAAGTAAAAATCTATGGGAGTTAATTCCGGTAACCAAGCTGGTCAATGTATTGGTCCATGCCGTCCAATCGATCTATCAAGATAGTGTAAATTTAAGAATTCTTTTACAATCAAGGTACCATGGCTTGTTGGAAGTCGATGCTTCGCTGATGACGATAAAAAATTCTGAAGCATTTCCAAGTAATTGTGTTGATTTAAATTTCCACTAAAGAAATAGAGTCCAATGATTCTGTTTAATAACAGTCCGCACAGAACACTAATTTTTTGATGTCGCTGATTTCGGATATTAATTCTAAAACATGGATTATCCTTTGACCAATATCTACAATTTTGTGAGGAAACAGTACCATTTGTCGAAAACGTTGCTTCATCACTAAATATTAAATTATGAAAAAATAGGCAATGTTTCATAGTGTTTTCACCAACCCATAAACAAAACTCGAGTCTGACATCGTGACTTGCATTTTCTAAGGTGTGCCCAAATCTAGGTATATATAGATAATTTTTATTTGCTTTATTTTTTTAATTTTTAAATTTCTTTTTTTCGTAAATTTCAATGGGGAAAGTAGTAAATTCAAAATCTTATATAGTGGTTTACCTCAAGGATCGGTACTATCACCTCTTCTCTTTAATCTATATACAAGTGATTTACCAGATACGACTGCTATAAAGTTCATCTACACTGGGTTTTGACCTAACCCATCTAAGTCAGAAGTTTCTTGTTTCCATCTTAAGAATAACGAAAAACATAAAAAACCTGTAGTATCTTTTAATGGTGCTGTCCTAAGACATAATTTTAATCCAACATACCTAGGAGTTACTTTGGATACATCGTTAACATATAAACAACGTATTGTTAAATTGCGGATGAAGACATTTTACGTACGTCCGCTCTTGCATTAGTGTATCCTGCTGCTGAATATTGTAGTGCAGTTTGAATGAATATGTTGGTAAAGTAGATATTCGGTTAAATTGTACACTTCAAATTATTACGTGATGTACCATTCGGACTTAGTCGTATTTAAAATCAACAACTCGACATAATTTCAAGTTTTTTTTTAATCTTATCTTAAATAATTACTGGTGTTTTATTTATTAAAGGGGGCTTGGATACAATCGAAATTTGTTATAAGTTATTCTCCTAAAACTTATATTAAAATATTTTTCCTGTAGGAAACCATATCACTTTCACGCTGTATACTTGTGACAAAAAATGAATCACTCTGTAAGAATATATATTATTTAACTAAAATTTGTACAAATGTTTACCAACGAATAATTAGTGAATTAGTGTATTAAACCGCTAAGAGTATGTAGACAATCAAATTATCTTCAGCTAAGTGATTTTGAAATGGGTTTTATTGTTCAACTACTTGTACTGAACTTGTATTGAATTTCATAAAATCGCTAGGCTAAGCAAAACATATTGTTACAGTTTGTCGTCGTTGAAAAGATTGATTCCAAGAATATGTGTAACATCGTAAAAGAAGCTTTGAATGAAGAAAACCCACCGCACGAAAACGAACATTTTATGGCCTTGGGAATAGGCATAGTATCTCATGGTCTTTGTTATGTGGTCTTTTTTCGACTGTATTAGTTGATTTGGGTTGATTTCCTATCATCCAAGACTAATTCTGACACTTACTGCTGGAATCAATAGTGCAATGTACCAGCTGATTAAGATGTATAATGAAACTATATCGTTTTTTCATACAAATCTCCTTTTTGTTTGTGGGCCTATGATGGTCATATACGAGTTTAACAGCAAAGAGGAGAAAGACGGGTTTGATTTTTTGTTGTAAAACGCATTTACTAGAGGTTTGATGATTCGGTGTAGAATTGGTAAAGGAAGCAAAATTCATTTTATTTTCCTTAGATTCTAAATGTATTTAATGGGTTATTTGGAATCCATCGTTTCACCATATATCCAATGGCTAAATTACACGGTATTTCAAGACAGTCCTCGACCTTATGTTTTGCCCATAGAATATGTCTAGGATATGAAAGATTGACGGATTATTATACCAACTAATATCCAATATACTTACAACAGTTACATGATGCCTTAAAAGTTCCTTCGAATAAGGTTACACAGCAACCTTATTAGTAGCATGTTCAATATTAAATTTTCTCTACAAAGTTTATGACTTTTTCAATGATAATTTAATAGTTTCTTATTCTCATCACATTAAACATTCGTACAAAATTTGGCCAAATATATAAACTTCTACCTGGTCATGCATTTTTTAGTTAAATAATATAGTAATATTACAATTTGTATCAATACGTATGATATTACAGAAGTTCTGTAATAAGCTTTACTGAAATCATTTTGTATGGGCCATTAAGACATAAGGTTCAGACGATACACATTTTTAATGAATATTTACAGTTTGTGTATTTTGAAGGTATTATGTATTTTGCGATGTGCAAAGAATTTGCAACAAATAGTGTATTTCATTTCACAGGAAAGAAAAACAGTGTAAGCGTAGTACGAAATATTTATCTTTAATTGTCGTGCTATCTTTAATTTCAAAATTAACATATAATCTTTGATTTTAAAAACCTCTCTAATTAGAATTAGCAAAGTTTCGAATAGGAACCTACAGTAATTTGGTATAAATATTTCCCATGTTTCTGCTAGTCTTCCTACAAATCATTTATTTACGTTTGCGTTATTCTCAGGTAATTTTTCATACGATGCCATTAAGTTTCAATAATGTTAGCGTCTGGCTGGCTGAAGGTGAATAACAGAATTCTTATGTAGTGATCTGCAACCCATCATTTGGTATTTGGCTATGTGGTAGAATGCATCATCTTGTTGACATAGAAAATGTCCAGCTAGATAGAGACTTCCTACTCCACCAAGAAATCTATGATTTAGTAGTTGTTGATACTTGGCGGTATTAGCAGTCCATTCTACCTACAATCTCTCCAAACATATATTAAATTATTGCATTCCTTGCACATTTTGGACAGTCCTTATAAAAGCATCCAATGTATCACAAATATTCGTTTCCTACATTCACCTTCAGAGATGTAGAATTTGGATTTATTGCTTAACACGACTTTGGACTAATCTTCAATAACCTAAAATAATTTTCACTTTGCTCAAACTGCACTTTTTTCTTTTTTTTTTGATTTGCTGTTAATGGCTGTTCTTTCGCCTTGAATAAAATATATTACGTTCAAACCAAGTGAGACCAAAAGATTATGTCTACTAAATTAGAGCAGGCTGTGAAATTTAAATTAAGTTGGTATATAAGTACTAATTTACAATTTGAATTGTCAAAGTGACGTTTCAAAATGTTAATTAATCAATAATTGACATTCTGGACAACCTAATAAAAAAAATCCCGCCTCCTATAATTTAGAATTTAAATGATCGCGTGGTATTTACACCATTCTCGCAAAATTGTCACATTGATTACTGCAATTAAGTGTGGTTCTGCGGCGACCTTTACAAGTTTTTACAAGTATAACCCTCATTCTGAATGTAATTTTCGCCGAATATCACTTTATAATATTAGCTAAAGCTGATTTTGCCAAATTCAAATTCTTCCTGATTGTTCTCAGAGGCTTTTCTTTCATGATACTGTCTTACCATAATTTTACGTATTTTCTTAGAGGAGGCACGACCGACTTCCCCGCATACAAATTAAGCATATTAATAAATTTGTCGAACTAAAAATTGTGACATGACACAGCACCATTACCACCTTAATGAGAATTAATTTACAACCATAGTTACCTGTTTATTTTCTGGTTTGGAAGTGCGTCGTCGTATCTGCTTTTGCTACCGACGTTTTGTCTACTAACCTAAGAGCATCTTCAGGACTAATTTTACTACTGCGATAATCTGAAACACGCTGAGGATATCCCTTAGAACAGTGGATGGAAGTATAAATGACGATGCGGTTTCAACCCAGAAATAAAGAAGGTATCAACGATAACATTCCAACATCCAAACATTAAATTGTCAATATAGCTTGTTCATGACCCTTTTCTAGAAATGAAACGTTGTACGGTAGTTATTTGTTTTTATTGTCAGAAGTGTATATATTTATAAACTTATAAATATTAAACACTAATTAAAACTACTACCAACTAACTGTAAAAACTATTATTGTCTGAACATTATATTGCTAGGGTTCATACAAGCTGGCTTTTCTAATATTATTCTACAGGGTTATGATAAAGTAACGCACAAAATTCATAAAACGTACAATGTTCATTTTTGAAAAAAATGCAAAAATACGTCAAACAGTTTATTTTATTCCGCGTCTTTTAACATAAGTCAAAAAAATAAAACGTCAAATTTGTCAAAGTTATGACGTCATAACTTTGACAAATTTGACGTTTTATTTTTTTGACTTATGTTAAAATAAACTGTTTGACGTGTTTTTGCATTTTTTTCAAAAATGAACATTGTACGTTTTATGAATTTTGTGCGTTACTTTATCATAACCCTGTATATGAATATTACTGTAGACACAATAGCTCAAAATTTTTGGTTTTCCTCACATATCTGCATGCTATTAGTAATACACACTAAGGAATCTGGCAGCTACAACCTTAATTTTCATTTGGAGAAATAAGAGTTTTTAGCAAAAGTTTAATGGGCAACTTTTTGTCGTGATTTAATGTTTTTAGTTTTGGTTTGTTATGTCATATACTCAGGCGATGTCGTCATTAATAGTAGTTTATACAACGAGTCAATAATGACAGTTATTATTCCCGAGAGCTGAGTAACTCAGCTCGAGGGAATAATAGTCATTATTGCGAGTTAGTATACACTACTTTATCGACGACTAACTGAAAATTACTAAAAAAAATCAAAATAAGTAAACGAAAATGTCAGATTACTATATCAATATGACGTTTGATGGTTAGGCAGTCAGTAAAATGGCCGGACTTGTCTATCGTTACTATGACAACGTTAGGAACGTTATGTTCTTATTGGCGGAATGCAGTGAATAATGGTAACGTTATGGCCCATTATATGTTCTTATTGGCGGAATGCAGTGAATAATGGTAACGTTATGGCCCATTATTCACTGGTCGCATTTCATTATTCCCTACGGGTATTATGAGTGTTATTATTAGCCAATATTGATTAATATAATACATACTTTATTGTTTAGTCGTCGATAAACATTATTTATCGACGACTAAACAATAAAGAAGGTATTATATTAATCACTATTGGTTAATAATAGGGCTCATAATACCCAGAGGGAATAATGAAATGCGGCCGGGGAATAATGAGCCATAACGTTACCATTATTCCCTGCATTCCGCCAATAAGAATTAACGTTCCCAACGTTGTCGTAGTAACGATAGACAAGTTCGGCCATTTTACTAACTGTCAAACGTCCTATTGACAGTAATCTGACATTTTCGTTTAATTATTTTGATTTTTTTAGTAATCTTCAGTTAGTCGTAGATAAAGTAGTGTATACTAACTCGCAATAATGACTATTATTGCCTCGAGTCGAGTTACTCCCTCGCCGCTTCGCGGCTCGGTTCGTAAAATCGGTTCTCGGGAATAATAACTGTCATTATTGACTCGTTGTATAAACTACTATTAAATAACAGCCAATTTTTTTATAGAAATTAATAGTCTTGTGTGTCTCTTTTGGACAATATATAAGTGTTATTCAAAGATAATTCACATTTAACATTTAAGTGGTTCTGTAAGTATACTTAGGTAAACGAACGTTTGAAGAACGTCTACAGGCGCTATATTGATTTTAATTTGACAACATCTTGGTCAACTCTATTAATTTTTAAAGAAAAGCATTATATCATCACAAAAGATACCCATATTTCTGTAAAAAACTTCTTTTAAAACTAATAATAAAGCCTGTCCAGGTTCTTTACTTTCTATACACACTGTGTATTAAAGCATGGAAAAATCTCGCTAAAACGTTTTATATTATGCATGTCTATTTTCAAATTGGAATTTATTGCTTTTTAAATATTGAACGCTTTGAATGTAAGGTTCATTCCTACTGTTTTATACAAAATTTAAATAATAATTTTAAATTAATGATTGAGCATTGTGGATAAAGATGTCGTAATGAATTTATTATTTTATAAAGGCGGTATGTAGCACTAGTATCTCAAACGTTGTATGAAGGGGTAAAGTAAATTTTGGCATACATTTCATTGCGCATTCAAAGAAATTGTATTTATTTTATTTATAAGACGAACTACGATTATGATGAACATCCTACGATAAAACATTCTTCCTCGCATTTTGGTACCTACAATATTGATTTGTTTTTCTTCGCAATTTTATTATTGTCCTCTTTAATATACTTCCGTCTACGATCATACCCAATTTTCGCACACGACTCCATGAATGTCGGAAAGCACAATCATCATTGCTTTGAATTTTGATTTGGTCAGTCGAGCTGAGCTTTCTTCTGTCTTGGTGACCTGGGCTTCTTTCAATGCTTCTTCCTTGGCGCTTTGTTTCCGGATCATGAGTAAAAATCCAGGATTCATCACATGTTATCAGTGTTTCCGAGAATTTAGGATCTTTTCCAATGGGTTTCAAAGTGCCAGCACAAATGTTCATTCGAGATCCCTTTTGTTCGAATGTGAAATTCTTTGGCACCATATTTGAACAGACTTTCATGTTAAAATTTTTGCAAAATCTGCGGCACAGATTTTTTGTTTATTGGAATGGTTTCAGCAACTCCCCGAATGCTCAACTGACTGTCTCTTCAGATTAAAACATTGATTTTTAGATGTTTTCGTCGTAGTAGGACGTCCTGGATGTGGGTCATTTTCAAACTCTTTTCACCCCTTTTTGAACCGTTTAAACCATTCAAAAGAGTTTCTGTGGTGGATATTTCGAGTTTCACAAGAAATTTCACATTGACGCGTTGTTCTTTTAAAACAGTTAACATTTTTCTGATGAGGTGCAGATAATATGTTCGATAAGTATCAAGGCCACGGCCCAAATAGGAGGTACCCAGTCCATTTGGAACCAGGAATAGTTTTATTCATTATTTATTCATTTTACAGTTTTTTTCACAAGATAAAAAGAATTTAGTATAATTTAAAAACAGAAATGAATCTTACTAAAAATACCCTACTCCCCCATCAATGCAAGCCTTCAAGTAGTCAAACCACTTATCAGAAGAATTATTGCTGATATCTAGTGGTATTTTTACCGCTGCTCCTTCTAAGAAATGCTTGAGCGACTGAATATAAGAATGAATTGAACGTTCCTCCGTTGGTCTTTGGAATGCACCGTAATTCATATATCTGGGTATTCAATACCCGGGTTGACGATAGAGCAGAATCTTGCTGAATCGTCCGCTGTAAATTGCTCAGAAATTCTTTGCTCGAGAGTTTCACATGTTCTCTAGAATCTTTTCCCGGTAAACTCAAACAGAAAAAGAAAATGGAGGTGTGCTGTACCCTAGTATTATATTCATCAACAAACCATCAGTGATGCGGAATGAACACCACGTTGATCATTGGAAGCAACGCGAGAATCTTCTCAACCGTCTCTGAAAATTTTTTCGTCCATGAACTGAATTCGTTTGTGCTTATTTTTGCAGTAACTATTAATTAATCGTTTTAATTTTGCCCGATCTGTTGAGCATAAGTTATGTCCTGTGTCAAAAAGGTTTGAGTCCAACTTAATGTTGTGTAATGATACCTTCATTTTCTGCGCGCATTGCTTTAACTAAAACAATTGTGTGTACTATGCATGGTCGTTCAGATTTTTCACGGCCAGTTATTTCTCGCATCAATTTATAGTTCGATAAGAAAACTTTTTGCTAGTCCCAAGCTGTCAGATAGTTCCAATTTTTCCATTATACACCTAAGTAATTATTGCTACGCAATTATTTACACCTCATTCCATCGTTACGCACATACTGATAAATTGAAGATAGGAAAGATATTGGACTTAATTCTATCTGCTGATCAAAACACATAGCGCAAAAAAAATTGGAGCAAAAATGGCGTTTGAATAATATGGCATGAGAAAGTACATAAACTATTGAAGGTTTGTAGTTGTTCACTAAGAGTATATTAGAACACTGACAATTCTGGTAGTATACACCTCAAGCCCTAAGGTTTACGCTTTCTTTCTGGCCTCTGTTCTATTATAGTGGCCTCTAATGGAATCAGGAAACTTATTATTGGACTATTATCACTACATAATAATATGATACTTTACTAAAAAAAAATTATCGACATTAGTTTCATAAAGAGCTAACAAATTTGCTATATGACCAGACATTTTGGACTAATTATAACTGCCCGACAAGTACTATTTTTTTGTTGAAAACTACCTACCAACCTACATACCTAACATACCAGAAAAGTAATAACTACAAAACAGTATTTACTTCTTTCTAATTATGTGTAATATAGTTGGCTGCTAGTCAAATTGTATAAATGTCAAGATATGTAATATAATTGTTTATACAGAAATTATAAATATATCTATATTTACAAAATAAATCTGTTAGTTTCCAATACTATGTCTTTTTAATACCCTCTGAATGATATAAATAGATCACGTTGAAAGATATTTGAACATGTGTGTATATAAATATTATAATTACTTATTTTGGTTTCTACATTTTAACAATAAAATATAAAATAAATAATGCTGAAATTAGAGAAGAACAAAAGAGATATAAATTTTGATTTTTTGCTTTTACCAAGTCAATTTCATACCAAATGAGCAAGTATTTCACAAATATGAAAATTTTATCTCAGTGTTGCTATGTCTTATATGAGCAACTGATCTAAATGCACCTAAAATTAATCACAACATTTTAAGTAGTAGTTAACAACTAAAGAAAAGAAATTCACTTGATCAAGTATTGCTTCATGGGTTAATTGAAACATTTAATACTTGTGAAGAAATTTTGTTTTACTAGAACTCATCAACTCGTCAAGATATTTATTATATTTTACACGGAATTTTAAGGTAAGTTTAAAATATTCCATTTGAATAGACAAAATACAGATATACAGGCTGTTTGATAAAAATGCCCCTCCCGTAACTTTTTACTTATTATCCAATTTCAACAAATAAAAAAAGTATTAAAATGGTTTGACAAACTCTATAAACTGGCTCTAATCGATAATAGAATTTTTTCACGGCACACTTGAAAATTTCATAGCGGAAAAAGATTGTAGATAATTAATTTTTTTTTTAATTGAATACCAACCAAATGATAGCTAAATGAACATTACTAAATTCAGAAAAAAAATATATACCTAACTAAACTAAGAGAAAAAAATATAAGTATCAATTAAAAAAAAAGTTGACTGTCGTTACCTATTCATGACAGCGTAGAAAAAAATTGTGATTAGGTCAATTTATAGACCCTTTCAAACCATTTTTATACTTTTTTTTATTTATTGAAATCGGATAATACATAACGAAGTTACGGGATGGGACGTTTTCTATCAAACAGTCTGTATACTATGTGAGAAAATGAATCACCTAGTAAGAGTAAATACTTTTATCCAAATTTTGTGCAAACACTTACTATGTTAAGAACAATAATTTATCATTTCTTCATAAAAACCATACTCTAAATGTGTACACTAAGAGAAATAAGTTTTCGTACACTTCGCGGAGATATAAGGCGGTATGGGTGTGTTTACTATGCTTTAGTATATGTCAAATATATCCCTACTACTTTATATCTCCGCGATGTGTACGTATACTTATTTCTCTTGGTGTACACCAACGGAGTTAAATTTATAAAAGATGTCAGGTAGTATGGGCATCTTTTCAATTTATACCGAAGCGGAAACACGCTCATACTACCTTGTATCTTCTTGAACAGTACGGAAGTTTAATTCCGCTGGTGTACATGCTACTATTTTCCTTGAGCATGATTTTAGTAGGAAGATATATGAATTCCCGTGGAAGCTAATTCTAAGCAACTTGTAAGGTATCATGTAGCTGTTGGAAATTCTTTAGTAGATTAGGAAGCACACTAACCATCCTTCATATAATATCTCAGACATGTTCTATAGGCGATATTTTTGGCAATTAGGCAGCTGCAACATGAGGACGGGCATTATTTTACTGGAATGTGGCAGTATTAAGTTCTTGTATATAAGGAAAACTAAAGATTATAAGACATAGTGAATGGACTTTTGAGCATATAATAGGCTTGGTAAGAATATTAATGAAGTTTTATTTCCTATTCTAATTCTACTCCATATGATACATATGTGTTTATTCTCTTGGTGTTGAACTAGTCTACAACCCTCATCAACAGACAAACAAAAACAAATTACTTTTGTGATAAATCGCAATTGTTCCATTCTTCATCCCAATCTGCTTCCGCTTATATGTACCATTCTAATATAAGAGCACTATGCTAATTATGGAGAGGTAGTAATAGTCTTGCCCGAGAGGTAAGTTACCTAAAGGAGGAAATATGGAATGCAATGTCATTCTATAGATTTTCCTTGAGGGCAGGTTCCTAAGGGCTCGAACTCCTAGTCTCCTATTTTCCTTCTCTGTGTGGGTTTTTGAGGTAATGCAGAGCCCTATATATAATATATTTTGAACGAACCTCTCTTATAACAAATAAGTGTAGCAATATTTCTTTGTATCCGATACGATCCCATTCAAAATCGCATTGCTTAGGATAATTTGGTAGTTTACAAATTCTTGGCATTTTAATATACTGATTCATTCTTACAAAATGTGTATAAAAAGTATATGCGTTTACTAAATAATTAGTTTTTTTTTGGATAGTCAATATACATATAAGTTCTGACTTATCGAGTTGACAGTTTTGTGATTTAATATCGCAAACGTCAAATAAATAAACGTCAGTTTAAGACATTTCCAAACTTATAAAAAGTCAGAAATGTCAACTCATGTGTATGTCAGAAGGGTATGTTGTATGTTTGTGCTCGCAAAACTTCAAAAGTAGTCGGTTAATTGACTTGAAATTTTTACACAGCGTTGCATTTGAATATTCGAGTGGTGAAATATTCGGTGCGGCGATATCTGTCGGAGCAAGCAAAACAATAGAAAGTAATTTTTTTGTGAAAAGTATCTTTTTTCTTCCTCTGCTGTCATTCCACATAGCAACAGCAACGCAAGGGAGGGTATTGAATAAAATGATTCTCGGTGAATCTATGTTTGCTACAATACTTTTATTTACTTTCCCAATGATTTCATATCAGAGTGAGCAATAGCGAAGCATGGTCGGGTTTAGCTTGTAGATTATATAAAAATTGAAACGTGAACACATAATCTAATTAGATAAACTGTAGAGGCGAATTGTTGAATACGCCCTATGGTAAGATTGTGAAAGAATGTTTATTTCACTTCCATAATAAATCAAAATTGCATTACTTAAACATCAAGTTTTTCTAAGCTTACATAAAATTTCTATTTCACTACTTGTACTAACAACATAATTATTTCTGTATATATTAAAAACGATATTTAGGGTAAAAATAATAATTATGTCAAGTAATGTAGGCAATTATAGTAGTTTATGCAACGAGTCAATAATGACAGTTATTATTTCCAAGAGCTGAATTTACGAACCGAGCCGCGTAAGCGGCGAGGGAGTAACTCGGCTCGAGGGAATAATAGTCATTATTGCGAGTTAGTATACACTACTTTATCGACGACTAACTGAAAATTACTAAAAAAAAATCAAAATAATTAAACGAAAATGTCAAATTACTATATCAATATGACGTTTGACGGTTAGACAGTTAGTAAAATGGCCGGACTTGTCTATCGTTCCTATGACAACGTTTGGTATCATTATGTTCTTATTGGCGGAATGCAGGAAATAATGGTATCGTTATGTATCTTTATTCCCCGGTCGCATTTCATTATTCCCTCTGGGTATTATGAGTGTTATTATTAACCAATAGTGATTAATATAATACCTACTTTATTGTTTAGTCGTCGATAAATATTAATTATTTATTCAACTGAACCGCGTTGATAAATACAATCTTAATCTGTGACAAGAAGTTAATTTCGTAAAATTTCTGGAATGAAATTGAGAATTGAGGCCTTTTCCTTCACTTGGATAAGTCTGATATTTTAAATGTCTTCATTATCAAAAAACATTTGGTGGTTTAACTTAATCTATCTCGAATATTTATTAGGAGTTTTGGTACGTTTTCTCTCAAAAATGATTGTTTAGTAGAGATATATATTGTTTAACAAAGTTCGTGCAAATATGTTGAGAATAATAAATAATAAAAAGAAAACCAAAACTATGAAATTATATGACAGGTACAAAAAAAAAACATATATAAATTATATAACAAAAGTACAAATATATTTAAAAAGGCCATAACTACAGGGGCCCTTTAAAACATTGCACCATTTAGTCTAGGATGCAGGAAAAAACCTGCAGAATAAAAAACCTCCATCACAGCGTCACAATACTAAAGGTCTTTATTTGTTAAGATACAAGCAACAGCCTCTGGAGTTAAATTATGTAAATCTATGTATCCAAATTCACACTTAGCTAGAGGACATTCTTCAACAATATGTTTAACTGTTTCAATATCAGCTCCGCATTCACAAGCTGGACTCGAAATCACATTCCACTTGAATAACATACTATTCCACCTTTCATGACCCGTGTTAAGACGATTCAACTTACACCAAATTTTTCTTGGTTGTGTAACGCCAAGCACTTCAATCAAAGGATCATCTATTAATTGTTTATTAAACACTTCACGTTCTAACCAAAGAGATTTCCAGAGGTCATTAATCGAAAATTGTTGATTTAGGAAATCTTCCTTCCAAATTGGACTACGTGATTTCAATCTATAAGGTGGTAAGTTCCGAAGAAGAAAGTAAATATAAATTAGGAAAATTTTGATATTTATCCCAACAACGTTTTAAAGTCAATTTTCTTCTTAACTGATGAGGATAAATGTTAGCCAGGACGTTGAGCCAAGGAAGTGGAGTAGATTTTACTGTGCCCCTAATAATTCGAAGTGTTTTAACTGAATATCTACTTTACCAACATGTACGCTATTCATTCAAACTGCACTACAATATTCAGCAGCATAATACAACAATGCAAGAGCGGACGTACGTAAAATGTCTGCATGAGCTCCCCAATTTGAACCAACCAACTTCTGTAAGATATTATTTCTTGTTTTAATCTTCATACGCAATTTATCAATATTTTGTTTATATGTTAACGATGTATCCAGAGTAACTTCTAGGTATGTATGTTGGATTAAAATTATGTCTTAGAACGGTACCATTAAAAGATACTACAAGTTTTTTATGTTTTTCTTTATTCTTAAGATGGAAACAAGAAACTTCTGATGGGTTAAGACATAACCTCCATTTTCTAAAATAATCACTCAGAATCAATAGATCTTCGATTAAATTAACTTCAATTTGATAGAAATTATTGTGTTGATAAGCAATTACCATGTCATCAGCGTAGATGAATTTTCTGGACATCGTATCTGGTAAATCACTTGTATATAGATTAAAGAGAAGAGGAGATAATACCGATCCTTGAGGTAAACCATTATATAATATTTTAAATTTACTACTTTCTCCATTGATAAAAACTCTAAATTTACGATTTGTAAACATATTGTCCATAAGTTTAATTAAATTACCATTAGGCAACACATTATATAATTTTAAAAATAATGCATTTAACCAAACTGTATCATAAGCAGCTGTTAAATCAATGAAACTAATTCCTGTTTTCAAATTCTTTTGAAAACCATTCTCTATATAATTTGTTAAAGCTAAAACTTGATCACAGCAACTACGATTTGGTCTAAAACCAGCTTACTCTATGGGAAAGATATTTTCCATAATTGGAGAAATTCTGTGATAAGAAATAATTTCTCTAACATCTTGTAACATACTGATAATAATGAAATTGGTCTATAACTAGAAACAACATCTGCTGGCTTTCCTGGCTTCAAAACAGCTACAACTTTTGCCTTTTTAAATTCAGTAGGAGCAATACCATTATTTAGAATATTATTATAGAAACATAAAAGCCAATTACGTCCTAAAGGACTTAGATGTTTAATAAATACAGGATAAATTCCATCAAAACCAGCAGCCTTACGAATCTTTAATAATTTTCTCACTATATCCAATTCATCCATAGAAAAGGGTTTTGTAAGATCATCATTTTTTGTATTAATAGATTTTATTTTCTTCTTACGCAATAATTTCTTCATATTTTTGTGATCTACTTTACTTCACTTTATAATATTTGAGACGTCCACTAATCTTGAAGCTATGGTATTAGCGCTGATTTTTGATTTTACAATACTAATTTGGGTTGCTGCTCCTAGTTTTCTTAATAGATTCCAACCGATACGACTAGAATGTGTGAAATTCATGTCTTCCATATGACGCGACCATTTAGTCTTAAAAATAAAAATTGACAGTCTATAAGATAAGGGTTCGAAGAGTACTAGATTATTGCCAGCTAAGCCAATTTGAAAGTGGTTGTATTGTTCTAATAGACGAGAAGGGATTTTTATTTCATATCATTGCTAGGTGGATGCAAAGATATATTGCTACAGTTATTCGAAATTGAAGAGACTAGGCTCAACAAGGTAAACAGCATCGAAGATGAGGCTCTGGACGACCTAGAAGACTCACTGAATAAAAAGATTAAGGTTGCTTGCCATTAGGGATCGGCATAGTATCTCAAACTTTGTGGGAAATGCTTTCTTGTCAGAGATGGGCCATAGAAGAAAAATCCGTTCCAAATATAGGCCTAGTCGTTCGTTAGGGTTCATTTGGTATCGTCCATGTAATATTACTACATTTATTGGTTGTTAAAGAAATTGATATCCAGAAGGAAAAGAATACTTAAGAAGATGCTGTGGATGATCTCGAAGAACCACCTCTCTTCCAGAATTGAATTTTGTAAGATAAGGGCAAACTTGTAAAAAGAGTGGAACAATATCGCTCCTTCAGACAAATACAGCGTATCCCAGGATTGATGTTACAAGAGGTGTGCAGAACTAAACATCTTTGAATCTCAATTTGATCTTTTGTAATTTAGCCCTGCATGGTTTGAAACTTATTTTTAGTATAGTTTCGAGTTTGTGAAATCACGTAGGCCTTGACAGTTGAGCAAGATCTATTTCCGTTTCAGGTAAAGTACCTTTCTCGTTCACAGTATGCTAAAATATTACTAAGAAAAGTTGTTCAGAATGACAAACTATGGCTTCAGGAAGATCTACCTACTTTGATTAAATCGCTATTTTTTAGATTCACGAAAATAAAATTATATTTATTCACAAATTAAGTGTACATAATGTAATAATAGTAAGACTGATTGTAAAGCAATACTATTATTACATTTTGTACACTTAATTTGTGAATAAATACAATTTTATTTTGTTGAATCTAAAAAATAACGCCAGATGTGGTAACCGTACCGTAGTCCAGGGGCATTCACTCTCATCACTGTTTCAAGAGTCATCGATCGATATCACTTTCGTAATCACTACTTCATTTATGGTTATCTGGTACTCAATTGTTCGAGTAGCCGGAAATGGACAGACCAACTAAATGACAGCATGACCATGGAGTATATCACCACGGACATGTATATGCCCAAAGACAAAGCCCTACCCAATTTACACACCTTTCGGATCCATTCACCTAGATTCTGGCGATCAGCTTCTTGTATAAGGTACCTTGAAGTGCTACTAGGTATTAGAAGTAGCACCAGGGGTAGGACTTGTTTCGTAATAGTTCAAGGTGATTTAAATGATTAAATGCACAATTTTGTAATTCTCATTATCCATTGCCATACCCTGCATCCAAGAACTAAATAACGCAACATTCAAGTAAGACATATCCGTCCTTACATTACAATTCCTATATTATGATTCCCACAAGAGGCCATATCAATATTATTAATTGGCCTGCCAATTAAGAATATTAATATGGCCTATAGTACATGTTTGGGATATGAGAGGTCAAAGGGTTGCTATGCTTCTTAACCTTATAATTAATGTTGCAAAACAAAATATTTTGTAATATTTTTCCAATGATCTCCAAATTTGAGAATTATTTATTCACCTAAAAATAAGATACAGTAGAAGAACCAAACAGGACGCCCAATAAGTTGCTTGAAATGGGTCTCCATATATCATATTACTAGAAACATGCCCAGTTGAATAGCAAATAGTATTCGTTTACATTGAGCACAAACCCATTTCAACCTTTCTCCCTAAGATGACAACTTTTTGGATAAAAATTTAATCAATTATTGTTTTTAATACAGCAAACGTTTGTATAAAATTTGGCAGTTTTTGTCATATATTACCTTAACATCTTTTAGTTATTATAGTGTTTCAAGTATACTTTTTTTAATCCTGAATGATTACTAATTTGTTGTAAATTAAAGGCAAAACATATACTTATATGTATAAGTATACAGTGCGTTCATGATGAAAGGAACAAATTCGTTTAAAATTCAAGTAATTATTTTGCAGAAAAACGCTCGGAAAGGTCGATTAGTATTTTTAGTTGTGAATTTTGTGACATAAGAAAATTATGTACAGGCTGTCTAAAGAAGACCATATGCAGCAATCATTGTTTTCTTTAAATTGAACATACTGTATATTATGCCATATTTGAATTGTATGGTAAATTCTCAACACTTTTTGTGTAACATACCATATCCCCAAAATCAGCGGTTTTCGGAATAATGACGTTTGAAATGTGATAAATTAAAAAAAATACATGAAAATCGATTAATTTGAAGAGTTTTTTGTTGAAGATAAAATTTACAATACCAGGTTGTTTTTGTTGGCTTTTAAAAAAATGTTCAAGGTGTCCTTGTTCAATTTAAACATTTTATTTCATTACCTATGTGTATTTTAATTTATCACAAAACTCATTATTCCGAAAACCGCTTACTTTGGGGATATGGTATGTTACACAAAAATGTGTTTAAAGTGTTTAGAATTCACCCTACAATTCAAAAATGGCATAATATACAGGGTGTTCTATTTAAAAAAACCAATGATTGCTGCATATGTTCTTCTTTAGACACCCTGTATATAATTTTCTTATGTCAAAAAATTCACAACTAAAAATACTAATCGATCCATCCGAGCGTTTTTCTGCAAAATAATTACCTGAATTTTAAACGAATTTGTTTCTTTCATCATGAACGCACTGTATATTAATCTCAAACGACTTGCATAGAGTTTTTGTTGCAAAACAAAATTTGTAGTACTATTTGCTCAAGAATTTAGAAACTTCACTGTTATTTATTAAAATATAAAATGTAGTAAAAGAACTAAACAAATCTATCCGAATTGTAGTAACTACACTTACCACGTTTAAGGAATTTCTTAGATAACATTTACTGCAGATGTTAAAAGAATGGCGTGGCCTTCATAAATGGAAACACTGTGATTAAATGGTGTTTATTTTATGTAATTTAAGCTACATTATTTCAAAATTATTTGTAGAATTTACTCTCAAATACCGTTTTCTTTCTGCTGCTTTGATCTATTTAATAACAATTAAATGTTAATAATTAATAACAAGAAGTTTTCTTTGGACCAATGGTTGTTATAAAAAGCTATGCCGTATTTATTGGCCTTAAAGATTTTAGCGAAGGTAGGTATTTTTATTGATATATTTTTGACAAAATTTCGTTGGTGGTAAAATTTCTTAATTCAGTAAATATAGTTTTTATGAAAGTATTTTAAAGCTTTTTAGAGAACAGTGCCTTTGCTGCTTGTACTAGTATTCAAACTAGGATAGAATATGTGTTACATTTTCCGCACATTTGCAGAATAATAGTTCTAGTGAATTGCTTTAAATCTAAAAGTTAATGTTAGCAGAAATATGTATTTTAAATATGTTTCATGCTGTAGTAAAAAAAAAATGCAATATTGACCGTAGCAGATGTGCTAAAAACGCTAGTATAGCCAAGAAATTAAGCAAGGCAGAATTCTGGCCGATAACTGAGCTAAGGTGAAGCAATAGCTGCGATGTTAATGGTAATATTTCAAATCAAAATCAGAATGATGCCCAATACAAATAATATTTATATACATACCAAATATCATATTTATATTATACCGATATGTGGGGTGTCTTCCAATAAATATAGAGATTTTACATTTCAGTGATATACAGTGTGATGGTGAGTAACACGATTATTTTTCAGAATTCACAATCAGTGGTCATTTCGGATAGAGCAGACGTGCAAAAACAAATAGACGAATTAATAGAGCATAAGTGTAAACAGATAGGGAAGAGTAATAGTGGTCACAAAGGTGGCGCCATACATTTGGAGCAATGGATGAAAGGTCAGCTGGATGCTGTTTCCGCTGCCGAAAACGAAATTACACCAGAAGAGGAGAACGTACTAGAGATATGGACGGAGGAGATGTTGAGGAAAAGATCGGAAGAATTACAGATAATGATCAATGAAAAAAATGCCGTCTCCAATCATGAAAATATCAGGTGTGAGAGCAGAATGGAAGAAATTTTTATTTCAGACATTGACTGTAGTCCTTCGAGGAGCACGACGTCAGAAAGTCAAGTAAGACGTATTTATAATGTTAGTCTTTCAGAATAGCGCTTACTGATAACATGTTTGGAGTTTTACAATTCTTGTTTATGTTTCAAGTTTTCTTCTTCTATGTTGCTTATTTCCGGCATTCTTCACATTGCACACACTACTCTTGCTTTATTGGCTAGTATTTAAGGTGTTGAATTCATAGTAAGTGTTTACTAATAAAAAGTTTTCCATGTGCTGTCACCAAAAAGTTTATGTACTTATGCATTATTTTTTTATAGTAGAAAACTCAGCTGGGTTGAGCTGAGTTTTCTACTATAATTCTGATTAATATTTTTGATTCTCAAATTTGTATTTGCTGATTCCTTGTCTACAACAATATGACAGTGTTGTAATCATTGTTACTACTGACAAATCTAAGGGTATTTTTGAAGTGAAAACTTCTATGGGCGCGTTGATGCATTGATTGTTGGACTCTGAACGAGACTGAGCCGTCACGCTCGGAATGAAACGTTAGTTCGGGTAAAGTCGGCTCGACGCTCGGCTTTGTATTATAACACTAACTAGCGGTATTTAATTTCAATTAAATTGAAATTTAGAATAAATACGCAAAATATTGTATTTTTATTTTCTGAAAATTCTTGTCCGCGTGCAGATTCGATCCCGAGCCGCCCGGGTATAAGGCCGGCACGTTACCATTAGACCAGCGCGGGTACTCGTATGAGAATTATAATATTTGTATATATACATGCGTACGTATGAATTTTTGAAGTGAAAACTTCAATAATAATAAATATATATTTTTTAAATATAATATAGAACGAAAATCGAAAATGGAAAATGTAAATGTATATGATTATAGAACGAAAAAAAAAGTTGTATTTCGTATTATTAACCTCGTCTTGATGAAGTTTTCACTTCTGCCGTGTGGTCTAAAGCACACCCAATTTTTTTTTAGAAATGCCAACAATTTTTTTAAATTTTATTACATAATCTGAAAATCAAAAAAAATAGAAATCTTCTAAAATAAACATATAGGCATATAGTTCTAACCATATTGCATAATTTAATAAAGGTTTAATAAGTTTTTCTTTTTTATTTTTTCCTCTCAATGTCTAATTTTAGTAAAAATTACCTTTATCCTAGCGGTGGAGTATTCGTAATTTTCTTTACCATAATTTGTGTATGAAGTACTGTGAGATCTTAATATAACTGGAGAAATGAAGTAATTATTATTATTATGGACTATTGTCCATCACCACAATCAAATACCTTACAGTAACTCCGCCTTCTTGGATGTCTGTTATACATAGTATAAGGAAGTACTATGACGAAAATTTTCGACCTCGAGATTTTTGCAGATGTCCATGTTTTGAAGTCCCCGGATACCGAAAAAGTGGTTTTTAAAAATGTCTGTGTCTCTCTCTGGCTCTTTCTCTCTCTCTCTCTGTCTGTGTGTGACTACGATAGCGGTCAAACCGCTGTAGATATCATTTCCAAATTTTCCATTTACGTGTATAAGCTCCCTCTTGAGATTTTATTAGTTTTCAGTAAAATCGGTAGACCGGAAGTAGTAGTTTATTTTAGTGAAAAAATTGAATTTTGCCAATATTTCGTCAATTACTAAGTTTAAACAAATTTATAAAGATTTCAAATGTTATCAAAATTAAATTTGAGAAGAATTTTATTAAAAAAGTTTTTGGAAATTCCTACCGGAAATAGGTCTTTTACTTTTATCGAAAATCGTTTTTTGCTAATATATCGCAAGTTATGCTTTTTAGACAGGTACGTTAGAAGTATCAAAGTATTTAGAACTTAATTTTCAATACCTTTTGTATAAAAAAAATTTCAAAATTCGGACCAGAAGTAACACTTTTATTCTTATCGAATAACGATTTTTTGCAAATGTGTCGTAATTTAGGCATTTATAAATATATTATATATATTTGTCAAAAGTGCAAAGGTATTTAGAGCTGGATTTGTAATGGTTTTTGTATACATGAAATTTCAAAATTCGGACTGGAAGTAACACTTTTACTCTTAGCGAGTACCACTTTCCTTCGAATATTTCGCCAAGTAAGCGTTCTATAGAGATTTATTGAGGGAGTAGAAGTAGTACAAGTGGATTTGCTTATTTTTTCAGAAGATAAAAGTACTTAAATCTTAATTTAAGTACTTTTGTTTAATTTGAAACGCACACACGTATAAGAAAGTTGTGTGGTGGTCACACCTCATTTTTTAAGAGGAGAACAAGTGGAAGAAGGTACATACAATTAAAAAGACATCCAATATTACCAGTAATTTGTTGTTTCCCCGCCAATCAGTCAATCTCTAGATACATTTCGACCTCTATGATTAAGTAGTACAATATACAGGGTGTTTAGTGCATCTTTTGTCAAATTAAATTGGCCGATAGAAGAGGCAATTTGCTGGCTCTTAAGACTCAATAACTCAATATTAATCCCACGGCTTCTTTTTTCGACTTTAAATATAACATTTTATTAACTCACAAAATTTTTGAAAGGGGTGAAAATAAACTTTAAACTCAAATTTAAAAATCTTCTAATTCTTTTAAAAACTTCCCCAGTGTATTCCCTTTCCATTCTGTCTTAGCCAATATTTTTTTGATTAGAAATATCGAATGGCCGGTTTCTTCCAAAGATGATTAATTTTATTTAATCAACTACTCAAGCAGAGTTGGTCTAACTAGGAAATGAGATTATAAACAAACCTCGGTACTGGTCAAATTAAATGCGCTCTTCAACATTACAATGGATATTCACGTAGATTTACTTTTCTTTTAATTTTCCTTCTTTCTCTTCTGTTAGCTTCAGTTTTAATCATGCTCACCGAAAGAACAGAATGATAATTCTGATGGTGCGTGTTTTGAGTACTATTTATACATAGTTCAACACAAACAATACGAGTTAATAGCTCCTCTATTAACTGGAGGATTTTAATGAGCGATGCTTCAAATTAAGTATCATAAAATGTTCGAAAAAAAATAATTTTTTTTAGAAGTGTTAGGCAATGACAATGAGACCGAAGCTATATGCGAACGAACGGCTTCTAGCCCTAAGAATTTTATGCCCCCCCCCCCACAGCCAACTTTCTTTTTTCAAATTAGACTGTTTTCTCAACACGACAAATATCATAATGGTTACATCATAAAATATGCGAAAAAGAACTAAAATTGTTTAGAAGTTTTAGACAAAAATGATATCGATAATTTAAACAAATTGCCTTCAGAAACCTTCGTTACTATGACAATGAGGCCTATGCTATATGCATACAAACGTAACCGCAAGATTTTGGTTAAATTATATTAGTGCTGAAATAATCAATTATCTGTCTATTTTAAATCATAGTTTATGTGAAACAGTCTACGAGGAAAGAATAGAACAGGAGAGATAATAAACTGGTTGGGGAATAGGTATTATTTAAACGGAAGTTACCACTTTTTTAAGGCAAGTCAGTTATGGCAAGATTTTGCAATAATAATTTATAAAATGGGCATTTTGAATAACTTGTCATATATCTGACATGTTTGATTATGTGTACAGTGGCGTAACATACATATACTAGGCATGTTTTTTTTATGTTTTCTTTAATACAGTTAGAATAAATGTTACTATATTAAAAAGAATAAAAGGATTGAAAAAATAATGCACCCCACGATATTTCTTTAATTATTATTGGACTAAGAACCTATTTTAAATGATTTTTGAGAACATACGAAGTGTACATATGCCCTATACAAAATATTTATGCACGCCTATGTATAGCGGCGGCCAAATTGAGTTACCACTTTGGACAAGTATTATTTTTAAGGAGACCCTCTCCTGTTCTATTCTTTCCTCATAGGAAACAGTATACAAAACGGTTAATGAAGAACATTTTGATATGATTCGAGTTTATTTTGTGCGCTGTGAAAATAATTATCAAGGAGAAAGGCTGTATTAGCAACGATATCTAAATTGGAATTATCTAAGCTGGACAAAATTTCGTAGATTGGTAGACAATTTGCAAATATATGGGGCTTTCAAGCGCCCAAACGAGTGCAACATCAAACTCCGAACAAAAATGTAGAGCTGAACGTGCTCTTGAGCATTAAGGAAAACCAACGGGCCTCAACCAGAGAGATTTCCAGCCGAGTAGAAGCATACAAATCCTCCGTCTAGCGAGTTAAAGAAAACCTAAGTTGAAAACCAAATGTTCCACATAATGTATAGAGGCTGATGATTTTAATTACCAAAGAAATTTTTGGAATTTTTATTTAGAAAAAATTCAAGCAAATCCTCATTTTTACCAAAGAATCTTATGATCTTATGAATCAACTTTTTTAAATAATGCCATGTTTCATAAGAACAGTAACTGGGATGGGGCTGTGGAAAATCCGTTTCTGACAGTACAACGAAAGTTTCAGGGGGAGATTTTCTGTAAATGTATGGTCAGGAATTAAACATGTATGCTGTAAGCTGCTTGGTCTGTATTTATTGATGGCAAATTAGATCAATTCAAATATAACACAATCCTCCGGAGGAAATCTGCAAAATTTGCTGCCTGATGGATTTCAGCAAGTAATTTTTCAACAGTATGGGGCTACTCCTCACAATTCTATTATATATAAAGAGTTTCTAAAAAAAACGTTTCGAGATTTTTGGATCTGAACCCATGGTCCCATGTTTTGGCCGGCTCGGTCAGCAGATATCACGGCGATAGATACTTATCTTTGGGGATATCTTCAAATAGTATATGCGAAACACTCAGAAAATGAAGATGAACTAAGAAATAAATTATTGAGGCTTATCGTATGACTTCTGATGATATGTTGGCTAATGTGACATGGGGTTGCGCAGAAATATCGACAATGTTTAGAACAAAATGGATAGCAATTTAAACATAGAAGATAACTTAGTTTTAATTATTTTATTTCGTTTTCTTATCTTTTCAATGTAAGATTTGAAACAGAGGATCTTGCGTTTACGTTTGTACATAAATATCATAAATGCAATTGTCATAATAAAAAGAAGTTGTGAAGGCAATTTGTTTTAATGGTCGATATCATTTTTGTCAAACACATTTAAACAACTTATTTTTTTTAGGGAAACTTTGTGATATAAGCGTATACTTGTGATATTTTGTCGTGTTCAGAAAAAGATTTATCAGAAGCAGTCGAAAATACTACGTAGTCTAATTTGAAAAAAAAGTTTACTGCAGAGGCTTAAAATTCCGTAGGCAAAACAAAAATTATTTACGCATTTTATTGTCTATTAGAACCATTTAAATTTACCAATCGCTCACTGGAATCTTCCAATAAATAAAGGGGCGTTATTAACTCGTATTATTTTTGTGAGACACCTGTATATTAACATTACATTAATTGATATCGTTTTGTTATTCTAGCCAGTAAACCAGCCATTATTATTATACTTTTTTGTGTATCCTTACACTTTCATTTCAGGTGACCGTCAGATCTAGTCCGGTTGTTCCCGAAACTTTAGCAGTGTGTAAACAGTGTCACAGAACTTGCCTTACAAATCATAATGGTGCTTCGATTTACACTAGTAATAATAATTCGGAAAGGACAATTACAGTGAATAATAATCGAGATGTCAATTTTGCTGATACAACTATTAGTAATTACATGAACAATGCGGGCAGCGAAGACGATTGGAGGCCTCTCGTACTAATGGGTTTAAGCGCTGTGAATCCCACGAGAACTTTAGTTAAGTTGGATCCGTTCTCCACGCCAGTCCCTAGGATATCGATCGTACCCCCTACTCCAGATTGTTTAAGAAAGGCGACATATAAGGAAGATAACAATTGCAATTGTCAAGAAACGAAAAATGTAAGTATTAAAATAATATAAACGACCACAGTGTCATATTATTAAAATATAAACATGATTATATACCGCGAGATTAAAAATTATATTTATAACGGTTTTCCATGGAATATAAAACGTCTATCTTAAGTTATATCATTAAGTGTCATACTGACATTTGACTGACATAAAATTTGTAAATATATAATGACAGTATCACCACAATGATATAACTTAACCGTCCAATACATGAATTATCGAAATTTGTAATTATGTTTCTAAAAAATTTGAGCAAACAGATAAAATGACCTTTGAAATAACTTACATTGGCTTTGGAGTAATTTTGGTCGGCATAATTGAAGTTTTTCAAAATTTTATTTTTGGTTACCAAATGGTAACATTATGAACCCATACAATAAAGCAAAAGATTAAAAAAAAATACTAAAGTTCAGAAAATGTAGTAATTTTATTGATGAATTTGTAAGAAATAATTGTTTTTGGAATTGCAACAATAGTGAACTTGGTATTTTTGACATTTCACGCGAGAAAGCCCCTTGCAGTATTGCAGCTTGCATCTTTCGCGTTCAATTGTCCATTCTGGCCAATGGCTAATATGGTTACTCTGAACAACATTGTTTGGTCTCGGTTCCAGGCATCTTCGTGACTTTTTGGGTGGTTCTGGTATTCCATTGTTTGACCCGCTTGGCCTTCCTCTTTTGTTAGATGCTCGAATTCCTGTAGAGCAAAGCTGTTCTGCCAAAAGAGTTTTGAATCCGAGAAGCAGCATTATTTTGTCCGCGGATCCTTGTTGCCTTTTTATTCGTCTATACAATAGCCAAGAATTTACCACCATAACATCTATCATATGATAAAATATTCGGTGATACCATTTCCGACTTTTTAGCTTTATCGGGTAAAGTCCTATTAGCGAATCCTGCAAATCAATACCTCCCTATATGGCGGTTGTATTCTGTGATTATATTTGGACAATCTACATCTCATTTGCAGTTTTCACATTTGAAAAATCTTTTTACTTTGGTGATAGGTCGGCTTCCAGAATACACAGCATGTATATCGATCCCATGAAACTTTGTTGTGCTTTCATTTATGGTACCTCTTCCTTTTTGCTTCATTTGTTTTTCTGTCTATCCTTGATAATCAGGCAATGGATTTTGGCGGACTGTGGCCACAGAATGAATTTTCCGTTTCGCTAAGTACGATATTAGCGGCAACGAAGAAAAAAATCGTAGAAAATTTTGTGGTGTTTGTCATGTGGAATAGGTCTGCTCAAGCGAAGTACAACGTTACTTGCGGCCCCCAAATCAGGATCATTATTATCACCTATAATATCCCAAGAGCATTGATAACAGTACGAAATAATTTTATCACAGTTTTTGAAAGCACGTTACTTGGTAACAGCCCGACGCCGTAGGCGGAGGGCTGTTAACCTAAAGTAACGTGCTTGAGAAGTTGTGATAAAATTATGAGTATTTATCAATGCTCGCGGGATATTCGGTAAGAAAATTTTTTGCGATTCAATGAAAATTATTTATTAAAAACACAATTATTGAAAGAACAATTCGAAAAATTATATTTCGATGATGATGTATTCGCTTCGGTTACTGAAGATGTGTTTCCACGCATACTAGTGATTATTCTATTGTGATGTTCTTGATCGATATTTAAATAAGGTTTTATAGAATTTGCATTGTTGTGGCCTGTAATTTTTAACAACTGTTGTTCGTCAATTCCATTTTTAGCAAGTGTACTAACAGCAGTTGCCCTATTGGAATGATTGGTAATTTTCCTCTCTTTGGTATCCAAACCAACTGCTTCAGCAGAAGATTTTGTCCATCCGTTGATGGTATTCTTACCCAGAGGTACATTGTCGTACCACTTATCATTTTCTGTTTTCCAATGGCGATTCGGTTTTAAAAATAGTCTGTTTGTTTTGATATTTTTTCCTCTTTTCGATAATAATTTTAAAAATAATCTAACAGGGCGAACGTTGCTGTCACTATTTTGAACTAACCATTTACTAGAAGCGCAGTTCTTTGAACCTCCTTGGCAGGTCTTACTGAAAACTGGATTGTATTCGACCCTGTTAGTTGGAGAGCCATCATTGTTTTTCTCGATATGAAAATATTCAACCAAGCAAGCAACAGCCTCACCACCTCTCCATGCCAATTCCATCGCGGCGATATGATAAAATTTGCGTAGGAGACCTAGAGGGGTATTTTCATCCCAAAAGTTTATAATTTTGTTCATTTCGGTTGAACTTAATGGGACTGAACTCGTTTTACGTTTAGTGGGATCTATTTGTAAATTTTTTCGTGCTACGTCGCGTGCATTTCGGGCTTGTTTGAATGCAACACTGTTAAAGGGGTCTATCATGATATTATACTCGTTGTAATATTTTTCTTGTAGTAATTTACTTGTCACATTCCACATAGTTTTAACTGTAGCTTCCTTAAAGTCCGTGCCATCTCTCTTTTTCATATTAACTGCCCAATCTTTCAGTATTAAAGCAAGTTCTTCAATTGTACGATTTCCATCCAACTCATATTTCCTGGTGTTGCAAAAGTCTATAAATGTTTTCCATGTGTATTTTTTACTATTAATAGTATTTTTTGGTACATTTTCTTCAATGATTTTGTCAATTGACTCATTATTTTGAATACCAAAACGAGAAAGTGACATTTTGAAAAATTTTATACAATTAAATTAAATAAGCGTCAAAACCATTGCGTAGCAACCTCTTGATGACAGAAGTGAAAACTACCCTAGGGTTGTTATCAGTTAAATGATGAGTTTATTGGTTATTTTGAGACATGTGATCACAAATAGACGAATTTGATAGGATTCCATTTTAAGCAAAAAATTTTCAATTGTATAGCCTCGCTTTCTCGCAAACAATTCAAAATTGTAGGAGAAACCGGATACCCCAGTAAGAATCCACATCTTGTACCCCATTTATGGGGTTTCTTAGGGTTGTACGTTTTTATACTAATCCTTCCTTTAAACGGGATGATCTGTTCATCGCAAGACAGATGCTGTTCAAGAGGAATGGTCAAACAGGCTTTTCTGATTGTTTCCAGAACTGGCATAATTTTATCTAAACTGCTTGTATTCTGCCTATTGTCTGAAAATGCAATAAATTTTTGATTACCTCGAATCTATTTACTGGCATAACATTGGCAACTTGCGAAATTCTGGTTTGAGGAGACCCATAGCTTCTGGTATTAGGTAGTTTGATAATCGACATCCAAATTATCATACCCATAAACCGTTGTATTTCCTCAACACTAGTGCAAAACGATCTGTTAGGTCGTGTTTGGATGCTATATAAACAAGATTGGCGAACAACTTCGGTGAAAAAGTCTTCTGATAAAAAGTGTCCAAAAAGTTTCAAAATTTCATCAGGAAGTAACTCACTGCCACAAAACAGTATACCCGCTTCATCTTTACTGAACTTATCCAGTTCAATTTTGGTTTTTTAGTTACTTTCCCTCTGGATTTTTGGTTTGCTGGATTCGGGGCTTGATTGTGGAGTTGTATTAGAGGAATGTCATCTTCATCTGAGAACTCGTCATCACTCTCTTCAATGTTGTTTGAAGAAATTCCTGCTTGCACGAATAACTCTTCATTAGGGGTGTCATCGTCATCTGACAACTCACTGTCGTCACTATCAGAGGGGATATCATGAATGGCACAGTTTTGCGTAACATTTTTTCACCCGTAAAATGTTTTAGGATTCACTACTCGGAAGAATTTCATGTATCAATATAATTCTTTATTTTACGAAAATGTTTGGTCAATGCATAACGTTTCCGAACCAAAATGTCGTCAACATATCTGTACTAAAATAATACGTTCTTAGTTAATATATTATTCTCAAAAGTCTTACTTTCTAAATTGTCCATAAAAATTTCTTCTAAAAGAGGTAACAATTATTCTTCCAGTTTCATTTACACCACCTCGTTATGAATAATAGATTATCAAAAAGCATGTTACTAAAGTAATAAAAAGTATCAGTTTTAAGTAACATAATTGATAAATTCGAAAAATGGAAAGGCATATAAGCCGTAACTTACTCTAAGATGGCGTGGTTGTTTTTATTTTTTTAGGAACGACTATTGCTTACTACATTTGTGTTGCTGGAAGCCACTAAATAATACTTTTCGATTTAAATTTATGTTATCGTTGCAATTGCAACAACTGTTCATCTAATGTAAATCATAAAATTTTTGACTACATATTATTTTTTTTTCCAAAGTTCTTTCACCGTTGCCTAAAAAAATTTCTATATGAAACTTAACTAAAAATCATAAATGAGTGCCATTTTCAAGAGCTCTTTTTCTAGGACAACGGTTCTGTAATCAACGACAACGAGAATTCACCAGACAGTTCGCCTCAAACCGAAGATCAACCATATCATAGCTTGAATAGTTCAAATCTTACATTAAGGCGCTACGGAACTGTTTCCAGTTTGGAAAGGGTCGCACCTGATGAGATAAACAACGAAGATCCGGACGATATCGATTGTGACGAAGATTCGAGTGGAAGCGAACGTGATGACCAATATGAAGATGAGGACAACAATGGATATTACAACGAGGCCTTCAACCACTCGTCGATCAAAAGTTGGACGGCGAGAGCTGGTTCTTTTGTGGCGGAAAAGATGTCGTTTTTCGAACGTTTAGGTGAAGATTACAAGGCTGGAAGTCGGTTTCTAGAAAGGTATACGTGTAATCATGGTATAAATATATAAGATAGGTTTTGACGACAGCTTTTGAGAACGTTATTTGTGTTTTATTCTTTTATACGAGGGCAGTTCGGAAAGTTTCTAGAATGAGACAAACAACACCTACTATTCGGGGTAAAATCATATTTATTTTTCTTCATAGTCTCTTTTAACTCAATACATTTAGTCCAAAGTTTTCCAAGATCGTTAATTTCTTCGGAAAAGTAAGAGCTATCAAGACCTTCCAAATGTTCATTTACAGCTTCGATAATTTCATTATTCGATGAGAATTTATTTCCATCCAACGATTTCTTGAGATGCGGAAATAGAAGAAGTCCGAAGGAGCCAAATCTGGCGAAGAGTAGCATGTTCAGTTAACTGGAATCGTAATTCGTACAGTTGAGGCATTGTCTTAGTGGAACAAAAATTTTTTTCTCTATAAAGGGAACAATGTTTTTATTGAAAATTTATTCACTTATTATACATAACACAGCAAACACAACACATAGTATACAAAATATAGATTTGACGAGACTATCTATTTCTTTTTAATTCTAAAGAAAAAACGTCCTTATCTTACCTACTATTATTGCATACATTTAGTTTGGAAAATGTATTTTTAATGCAGATACTTGAGATCGACCGAACCTCAGATGAATGGAGATGAAGGCCAAGAGGAAGAGACTTCTGGTGCAACATCAGGTGAAGACGTATGGGGCACACCAACAAGCGGTGGTGAATTGGATGATCCATTAAGTTCGCCAAATTATGACGGGAGAAAATCGGTTAGCCAAGAAATGAATAATTGCATGGCTTAAAACTTGCATGAAAAGTATACATATCACTCAGTATTTTTCTATCTTCTTTCTCTATTCTCACTTATCTATGAACCTCTGTATACTGTTATATGTAGCCTAATGAAGATTCCTTGTCGTCCAACGATGATAATACGGAGCTAATGATGGACGAATTGTTGATGACACCCCCGGTAACTAGCGCAAGTATAAGAGGTTTATTACCTCGACGTACCTTAGAACCTCTTATGGAAGAAGAATACTCAGATACTTACACTTCATCGTCATCTTCATCTTCGGAGGGCACACAGACAGATCCTTCGGCATCGCCAGAACAGGTAAATATTAAAGTATGATATTTTCTTTACCAAATTTATGAATTCGATAAATCCAATATCCAACATCAATGTTTGAGTAGAAATATTAAGCAATAATATTCTATTATATTTGTTATCGACGAATATAAATTACTAGACGCATATAAACCCATAAATTGTGGTTCTTCCTGTATTTAACAGAATGTACCGCAGCATCAATTTTGTGACCCTTCTTAATAATGTAAATAAAAATAATATATTTATTAATCCATTTAGTCTTGGTAAACAAGAATTAGATAGGTCATACTGTAAACATACGTCATATTAAATAATAATAGTTAATCCATTAGTGCTCACAATTATTTTTTTTTCTGATTTTTATATTTTCTCTATTGAAGGTAATCTTAACAATTAGAAAAGAATGTAAAAAAAATCTTTTACGCATCTGTAGTTGTCACTGAGCACTTCGCACATTAATTTGGCATATATTTTATAAAACAACGTTGAAAATAGATAATACATACAACAATAACATAAGGCTTATTTTATTCATTCCAGTAGCACTTAACCCTCCTTTACTAAGTTCGATCAATAATCCCACAGAAGTGTGTTACTACCAACTTGTTCTAAAATTACAAGGAGGCAGAAAGTATGACGCCACCACGGTAACTAACCTTCTTTCAAAATTATCAGAAACCAAATTGAAATATCTTAAGAGGTGCTTGTCTATTTATTTATTGCCAGCTTATACCACACTTATGCTTTTACCTTTCACTCTTCCCAAGGGTCGGTGTCAAATATGACAGACAGTAGTGCCCCCAGATACAGTCGCTAGCGCAGGTTCGAAACACTGTACAAGTCGAAGGTTATAAGATGTTCTTAAATTCCCACACAGTTAGGACGCTTATTTAAGAAACAGCAAATAAAACTTTGTGCTTGAATAACAAGAAATCTAAATACAATTAACGTGTAAGCAGTCCTAGTCAAATTATAGAATTAAACATTAATTTAAATGATAAAGTGAAATACAAAAGATTTGACTTAATTAATTTTGAAAATTCATGTTAAATGAGGTTAAATAAATGCGAAAAACAAACTATTATTAATAAACCTATAGTTGTCGAGCAGGTTGGTCGCTAAATTGCAGAACCAAAACACAATTATATGAGACACCATGTATATCAGGGGCAATATGCCAAGCCGTGTGACGACTATTCGCTAGATTCTAGGTGGTATTGAATATACCTTAGATATCTTCGTCTTACAGAAAAAGATAACCTAAATTAAATACACTATGATAATTAAATCGTTAAAAATTATACCCTTTTAGCCGATAACTCAGGCCAAAATTACCAAAATTACACTGGTTTATAAACTACAAAATATAATACTAGCTGTGGCAATTAAAGTAGCTCACTAAATTTCAATGAATTAAATATATTTGAAAAATTTGACAGTAACACGAGCAAAAATTCCTCGTAATACCCACAAAGAGGTTTAAATTATCTTAAAAATTGAAATTAAATGACTAAATTGAAATTGTACAAGGCCTAAATGCCATAAAATTATAATAGTTAAATTTACGATACTGAAATTATGAATAGACAAAGGAAACAGTATTTACACACTCCGATGTGCTCCGGAAAACTATTACTGGCACAACACAGGGGACTGTGCCTAATTAAATTGATCGGCAGTGTTTCTATGCACACGAATTATACAAACAGAAACAAAATTGGTTCACAAATACTTGGCTCTGTCCACACAGTAACAACAAGGACTCGACACAAGATTTCCTCAGCAGATACAACCTCAAAGGATTTCCCACGAGGTGCAGGGCGGCGGATTAACGTCCAGAGGGCAGTAGTTAAAAATCTTCCATTAAGATATAATCGGAATGGCAAAGATTTTCCAAAAAAACAATAACCACTTGTCTTCATGAATCACAAATAGCCGCAGACACTGCTTAAATTACCATACATAAATCGCAAACTAAAAGGGCAGAACAGGAAGAAAATAACGCAATTAGAATTAATAAAATATTCGATAAAGATACTCACAGTAGCAATTGAGCTTCCCAACCCAAAAATTACATTCTCGAACGAGATTTAAAACGTCATACATAATACAATGTTTGGCAAAAATAGTAATTAATCCCACAGAAAAATGGGTTCAAATTAACGGTACACTAAATATAAAATTAATTTTGCACAAGACTGACTGAGAAGCTATTCTACGTTTGCCTCGATAGGTGTTGTTAAGACAAAATCTGGATTCGGAAAAGGAAGATTAATTTGACATAAAATTTACCAAGGCGCCCTCTAACCGAACATAGAAAAACACAATAACAGCTGACACAAAACAACTATTATGGCTCACTAACGGTAATCCAAAAGCAGAGTAATTATATAATTATTTATAAATCCCAAAACAAGCTAAAATAAACAACAAGACAATAACCAAAATAATTTCCAATAAATATTTAAATATAAATTGGCACGCGCCATCTATAGTTGTTAAACAGGAGCTACAGCGCTGGTAAGAATACAGCACCCGACACTTACCCAACTACCCTATAGATGTCGGTAATATTCCCAATCAATAATTAAATCTACATCGATTTTACATCGATAAATAACAAAATTAAATGTTCTCCTAAATAAGTAAATAACAAAGAAAATGATTCAACTGAATCTGAAAATTAAAATACTAATTAAATGGTACAAAGAAAATAACGAGCATTTGTTCATTTCGTTCACTGTTGCATACTCAAAGCAAGAATAATTTTAATGGCAATTCTGTAAAAATTTATCAAATATTTCAGTAATAGCTAGCTGCTGGGTTGTTGCCAAATATAATACTTTCAACCCTAGTATCTTAGTGCTCAAATCTTAAGGAAGACAAAAAAATAAAAAATGCTTCAGAGACAACGTTACTCTAAAAATACTCTTATCCGTACCATCACTAGCACATGATGATGCTGCATCCTTTCCTCTTGACTTAAATGCTTCAGCCAGAATAATTAATCTCATAAAAGCTTTTATTCTAGGCACGCCCAAATTCTGTAGGTAACCTGGCTACTCATTTATTTTCTTCTAAAATTAGTTATTTCTCATTTCCTCTTAGTTGTTTTTAGATCGCGCAAGCGTTGTCTAACATGGCTTAGTAATTACCAGAATTAATATTATGAGATATAGGCCAAACATGACCTCGTGAAGCTCCTAGGTCCGTTTATATCAGTTCTAACCAAAACCTTTTTTAAAAGTACAGAGGCGCATTTTGTTCTGGTTCAACCGGAATTTCTCTCTCCGATTCTGTACTATGGTTATTGTGTTCGTGTTCAATTTTAGAATTATCAGCATAACATTTCGTATAGTCCTTTGTATCTTCCATCACTATCGATTATTAGTATATCCCCTACTTCCGCAACATTCTCTTTTAAAACAATAGCTTTAATCCCAAGTGTATTCATATTCTAAAGCACATTAACAGCTCGACCGTTGAGCATTTGCTAAATTGTTTACAATTAAACGATTATGAAACCACACTTAATATTGGTGTTGATAGTAATTGTTTTAGAGACAATTTTACACCATTGGGATAAATTATGACTTCATGATACTAGTTAAAGGCAAATTAACAAAACGCTTTCTTATTATAAGGCAGTACTAAAAAAGAAGGAACACTCGCAACTCCAGAAATGGTGGAGGTGCCGCTCTACAGAACGTGAAGTTGAATACCTATCCTTGTTTATTACTGTTTAATGCAAATATTTTTGAAAGATGAACCGCTTAACTTTCCTTCTGGGAGTAATAAGAATTATGTTTGATTTACATTGTGGGCAGGGCAACGAAACTGGAAATGCTGCTGACGTATGTTCGACTGCTGCAGAAAATCCGGACCGCCCGACGATAAATTTCGACAAGTGCGATACACCAACACCAACACAAAGGCGGGGAGTGGGAGTGGTGGGCGATTTCCCGGTTTCCTGCAACTCGACAGCTGTTCCGGCTCAGCCACCAAAGATACACAGGTCCGAAAGTTATCGGCACATAATAGAAGCGGAAGACAGCAGTCCCTCTACGCCGACGACGTTCTTTACCCGTCTCAAACCGACGATAAAGTTTGTAAATATTGAGAAAATTCCTAGGTCCAAGGGCGTCAAACTGTAAGTGTGTCTGCAATGTCATTACTCTATGGGTGTATTTAATTGATTTAAGTATTGTCATTTAGAAATTTTCATGTTATTAAATTGGTAGCACGAATATTTTCCTTTTTTTGTTTTACCACAAGAGGTAAAATAAATATTTAATTTAAAAAGTAAACATCATAAAGACAGTCTTATAATCATACGTACTATCGCGGCATTTGAAATCCGGACTATTACATGTTTATATTCACTATAATTAAGCATTGTAATTCGGTTTAGTATAACTGAGTTGTTGTATAGATGACAGTATAATATGACACTTCAGTAAGTTTAGTAAGCCATCTTCACATCAAACAAATTAAGTGCGATTTTCAAATGCCGTGATAGTAGTACATGCAACTATTACTTTGACAATATAATGAATTCAGGTCGTTCAACTCGCTGTTATATTGAAACTGAAATGACCCCATTTAGACATGTTTCAAATTTTCTTAGATACATATACAAGGTGAGTCAAAGATCTGACAAAGTAAATTTACTCTATAATGCATAATTTAATCAAAAATTCGTTTACAGTAAAGAGTTATCATCGCTTTACATTTAAAAGTGCATATACATATACAGGTTGGTCCATAAATCGTTATTACTAAGAAGATTTATTTTTCTAAATTGAACAGCCGCTATATACAGTGTGTAGATAAAGTCTGGAACAAAATTAATATTTCTGTTATCTTCGGTTTGATGGAAAAACCCTGAAACAGGTCGATTTTGTTTTTATCCCTTGCACTTTATAACATCGTGAATTTAATTATGTCGTCATCTGGTTGCGCGCGGGCGTGACGTCATTAGTTTTTTCAAATGGTAACCCGCCACATTTATTACCCCTTGTCGTTAGGTATTCCATTGTGCATGCAACGGTATAAAAAGTTTGGTACCTTATATAATAATTTTTGGGAGAAAAATGCTTTCGAATTTCAAAAAATTAAAATTTTATTTCTAATGAAAAACTAATCAAAAATAATTTTAAAAAAACAGATAAATTATAATCCGAGGTTTATCTTGGATTGTCGTCAAACAAGACACCAAAAAAATGTCAACGGAAGTGTTCAAATTGTCCGCCATTGGCCATTTGACACTGGCCGAGACGGACGTACACGCTTTCTACGACACGTCATATTGACAGTTCATTACTTGGTGTTTGAACTTATCCATTCACAATACTTGCTCCATTAGTAGTGTTGAACGTGCATTGCGAAAATGGCGAATTTGAGCGAAAAAGAGCGGATTCAAATTCTCATTATTGTTGGTTGTGGTGATAAAATACGTAGCCATGAAGAAGCCTGTCAGTTTTTCAATGCAGAAAATCCAAACCGCGCACCGATTTCGCGGTCAACGGTGAGCAAAATTGTCGCAAAATTTGCTGAAACTGGTAGTGTAAAAGACAGGGCTCGTCAAGGTCGACCAAGAATTGAGGAAGATAGAAGGGTCAATATTCTCTTGGAACTTCAGGACAACCTCCACACTTCAACAAGGAACATTGCCAGGGATCATGCAGTCGATTTTACCACAGTAGCCAAATTGCTGAAGAAGGAAAAACTTCATCCGTACAAAATCAATCGGGTTCAGGAACTGAATGAAGATTACTTCGACCGCCGACTCGAGTTCTGTGAACAAATCATGCTACGGTGCGATGAGAATCTCGGATTTGTCGACAATGTGGTTTTTAGTGACGAAGCAACTTTTACCTTGAACGGTGAAGTGAATCGCCACAATTGTAGGTACTGGTCGGGCGAAAATCCTCGATGGGTTCGAGAGGAGCACACCCAACACCGGCAAAAAGTTAATGTATGGGCGGGAATAGTGGGAGATCGCATTGTGGGGCCTTTCTTTCTGGACAGAAATTTAAACGCTGAAACATACTTACATTTTCTAAGATTTACGCTAGTGCCAACATTGGTAGAATTATTTCCGGATGAAAACACCCCCGAAAAGCCTCACCCCAGAATCTGGTTTCAACAAGATGGAGCACCTCCACATTTTGGCTGGCGTGTTCGGAGTTACCTCGACGAAATTTTCCCTGGGAGATGGATCGGACGAAGGGGAACAATTGAATGGCCTGCCCGTTCGCCAGATCTCACACCACTTGATTTTTTTCTATGGGGTCATGTGAAATCAAAGGTGTACACCAATAAGCCAAATAACTTGGATGATCTGAAACATCGTATCCGCGAGGAAATGCGAAATATTGGTGCAGAGACAATACGACGTGTCGTAGAAAGCGTGTACGTCCGTCTCGGCCAGTGTCAAATGGCCAATGGCGGACAATTTGAACACTTCCGTTGACATTTTTTTGGTGTCTTGTTTGACGACAATCCAAGATAAACCTCGGATTATAATTTATCTGATTTTTAAAAATAATTTTTGATTAGTTTTTCATTAGAAATAAAATTTTAATTTTTTGAAATTCGAAAGCATTTTTCTCCCAAAAATTGTTATGTAAGGTACCAAACTTTTTATACCGTTGCATGCACAATGGAATACCTAACGACAAGGGGTAATAAATGTGGCGGGTTACCATTTGAAAAAACTAATGACGTCACGCCCGCGCACAACCAGATGACGACAGAATTAAATTCACGATGTTATAAAGTGCACGGGATAAAAACAAAATCGACCTGTTTCAGGGTTTTTCCATCAAACCGAAGATAACAGAAATATTAATTTTGTTCCAGACTTTATCTACACCCTGTATATAGTTCAAATTTAGATTTCGCTTTAAATAGAAATATTTTTTACTAAGAGTAATTATTTGTTAAAGTTAATAGTTTTTTTAGTTATGTTAGATTAAATTTAAAAAAGTGACATTTACAGTAGTCAGTAGTAGAGTGCTATGACAAAACACAAAATAATTTGGTATGGCATACAGACAAAGTGCGCCAAGTGATACTTATATGCAGAACGTGTTCTAATTTATAATGAGTGTTTGCGAAAGTTACGAAACTTGAAACACAAAACACTTATTTAATTTATATGGAACTCCGATTTTTTTTACAAAATCATATTAATCCCAGTTTTTTTGTTAAGTATGTCCTATATTAAATACACTTGAGGATAGTTTATGTGTTGTTCATTTTAATGTACCCTTCTTTATAATAGTTAATAAAATACTTAATCAAATTTTAAAATCACATTCAGTATAAAGTAATGAAAAAGTTGTAATAACATATAAAATTTCGTATACTTAAAGCATATTAAAGAAATAAAATATTAAATTACTAGATTTAACAAAATCATATTAAATTCTCTAGGCCATTGACAATTTCTTAAATGCTAATGGCCTACTGGTAAATCAATAAAATACACCCATTTATATGTTTTGTATAAAGTATTTCTAGAATAGATTTACGTTTCTACGATTAGTAAAATGTATAAGTCTAAAATATGTGCTGTGAGAGTGTGTGTTACGTTTTCCACGAAAGAAAGTGCGTAAATATGCTATATACACCAAAATGCTCGCATCTCACTACACATCATATAGTCTCTCATTAACGTCTCATATTATTTATTGCCCTATCACATGCACCAAAACCAAAATTTACATGTATGTTAGGAGTTCAAGAAGAAAATATGAAGATCACGTGTGATTTAAATGTTATATTTAAATGTGTTGAATAATAATCAGATTTGTAATTTATACATATTTGCTCTACATCAATTACTAATTAAAAGATTATATAATTGGAATATCATTTCATATAATCCATTTTTTATTCTATACATAATATGTATCTATCTGTCACTCTAAGCAAACCTAGAGTGCCTTTGTAATGAGAGTGGTGACAAGAAAATCAATAGAAACCAAATGGGCCATTGTGTGGGTACCTTGTGGGTATCTGTCAAATGGTAGAATAAACCTATTATTCAGTGTTATTAAATATGGATTGATATAATAACCTATAATTGGCATGTGAAACGAAGATTTATTTAAAAAAATAACAAATAAAGAATGAAATTGTAAAATAATACTTTTTTGACACAAGATGTCATAATTATAAGGAAACTCTAAGGCTGGGTGCACACCAATTATATAAAATGTTTGACAAACAATTTATTTGAAGCCATTATGCACACAAATTAAACAAATTATTAGGTTGTTACAACACAAATTAAACAAGACATATTGCTGTGACTCTTGCAAATTTATATATAAATGAAATAAATTTAATTTATTTAATCAATGTGTAATTGAGAGTCGAGCACGCATCTTAGTGCTAGGCCTTATGCTAGACTAAGATACGATGAATTTTCTGCTGAAAAGTAGGTTAACCTTTCAGCGGGCGCGCTCTTAAATTTTACGTGAGCGGGCGCGTGTCGTAAAATTTACGACATACTGTTTTTAAGGAAATTGTAAGTGATAGAAAGCATTGTAAAAACAATAGAATAAATTTTATTAAGAAACAATATTACATATAATACAAATTTTTATTCTAAGTACATAATTGTAATAAAAAGCATTATAAAAACGTTTCTAATAAATTTCTTCGTCTGTTTGTTCTTCATTTCTACAAGTGTAACAAACAACTTCGACGTTTGAATGACTTTTGCAAGTAAAGGAGTTACAACGACTACACTTTGTTGATGCCGAAGATCTTTTCCTCTCTGTGACGCATAATGGACATACACCTCGTTTTGGAGGTTTTTTTTTATTTGTTCTTCCTGTTCAATGGCCGGAACAAAATTTTTCAAAAAAGCCGACACATCAAATGGTAACCCTCTTAGCTTTGCTCTGGAACTGAGATGCGCCCTCATTAGACTCAAAGATAAATTTTTCAAGAACACACGCCGATATTGGGTTGCATTTGAAGGACATGCATACTTGAATAATATTTGTGCATTTATGCCACCGATGTTCATTAGGGCGTAAAAAATAACAAGAGGCCATCGCTTTGTTATGCGGGAAACGGAGTAAGCGGCGCACATTTTGTCGACGGTATCAACACCTCCTTTTGTTGCATTATAGTCCAAAATAATTTGGGGTTTGCGACTATCGGGATCAATTTCGTCATCGTCGTGTAAAGTAGAGAGAAGTATTACGGCTTTATTTTTACGAGGCACATATGAAACAAGTGTTTTGTCTTGTTGAAAACCGAAAATGGTAGACCCGACTTCTCTGTTCTTTTGTGGCTGAAATTCCATTGGAATCTCGGTTTTATTCTTCTTTAGTGTACCGATTAGTGTAATATTTCTTTTTAGCAAGTTCTCAGCTAGTGGTACACTAGTATACCAATTATCAACTGTTAAGTTTCGGCTTGAATTTTCTATTGGATCTATAAGACGATCAACAATATCCGATGGAGTGTTTGAAAGTGCAAAAGGACCATTTGGCTGCTTCCCGCAGTATATTTCAATATTAGACGTATAAAAAGTCTTAGCGTCGCATAAAGCGAACATTTTGATGCCATATTTGGCGGGTTTACTTGGAAACGATTTGCAGTTGAGTACAAAATTATCAAAAAATTCGCGAATCGCCGCAAGTCTGTCATATTGTCGCCTGTCAGGACGGGTGGTTTTATCATCAAACCTCAAGCACCTAGTGATAAATAGAAACCTTTTATAGCTCATTGTAGCCCTAGCAATTTGTATTCCAGTCCCATCAGATGCAAAAATTTCTTTTACATTTGTGTGATGCGATTTCTTTATTCCTATCAAGAATAATAGTCCCAGGTATGCAAAAAACTCATCTTTTTCAATATTTTTACAATCACGTTCTCTGGAATATTCGTGATTTGTTTTCAAAACATCGATGTACATATTGGTATATTTCAAAATACTTTCTATCATGTAGATATCAATGATTTTGAGAAAAGAATCCATTTCAGTCTCGATATCGCAAGCACGGTGAGTAATACCGGTAGGTGTTTTGATAATATTTATCGCTTTTGTTCTCACAGCAGGTGGATATGCGGTTCTACTCCACTTTATGGCCTTATTTTTTCCATTATAAAACTCACCAAGAAAGTTATTTTCCTCCTCATTATCTGATTGATCTGTATTGTATTGCTCCGAGTCACTGCTGAAGTTTTCTTGTACAATTTGTTCTTCTGACAAGTCACTATCGCTAGACAGATTGTTTTCGTCGTCATCGTGTTCATTCAAAAAATTTTCTGCAATAGCTTCCAATTCTGCTTGAGTCAACGGTTTACTTGCCATGATGCTGAAATTCTAGAATAAAACTGTTAATCAGTAACCACTCGGAATCAACTAAATTTGACTCAAATCAAAAACGCATATAATCATATACTTACATGACAAGGCACGTGTTACAAAATTTATGAAACCGGATTTAAAGTATCAACAAACAATTCAAATGCATCAACACGTACAGACCTGCAGAACATACTGATGTTAGATGACAAGATGGCTCGCGGCGATTGCGCACGATTTAAGAGAGGGGGAGGTAATTTTCTAATATTGTCGTAAATTTTACGACAGCGCGCCCGCTCAAAGGTTAAGCAAAACCTTTACATACAACCAGCTCAGTTTAAAATAAATCATTCTCTCAGGGGCAGAAAATATAAGTAGATTCTCCAATCGATTCTCCTGCTCTGTAATTATCTCCAGGTCAGGTAAAGAAAATAAAATGCCAAATAAATCTTAACATCTAATTTATTAAAAATAAATTTAAACGAATTCAAAAAATTTTAATATACAAATATTTACATACAAAGAATCAATAATTCAATCATTATTCAAATTGATACATCATAATCAATAAAATATTATAAGAAATAACAATAAATGAAGTCATAATGTCGTGAAAAGCCTATGTCTAAAGAAATATGTGAACGTGATTATTATGAATTATATTTGTCATAGATACATGTAAACAATCAAAAATAAAATAAATTACACATGATGGATTGTACTGGAATATAAATAACCAAAAATTTGCGCGATCTACTATTTGCAAACAAAATATAAACATTAAGGATATGGCTTTGCCCTAATTAGTCCTGTCCGGCGCCTTTTCTCGCTCCCAACACAGTACCATCAGATAGCAAATTCACACAGATGAGTATCCCAAAGTTCCACCCTACGAGTATGTCTTTTCAACTCGTCGGACGCAACCCGAACATACATCACAATGTGCTCACTCCTTAAGGAATATATATATAAATAAATTTTACAGAAATAAAATAATGTTTTTGCGTATTCAATAGACTAACTCAGCCCTGATTAGTTCTGCCTGGTGCCTTTTCTCGCTCCCAAACGCAGTACCACCAAGACCAATTCGTGTCTTTCAAATTCACCAGGACTCCATGCTATGAATTAAATAACGACATAATTCATTTCACACATTCCTGATGTATTATTCAACACGTTAATATTGAACACCCAAATACAACAAAAATATACTTGATACACATATAAGAAGAAATAATATATACATTTAAAATAAACTTTACCTTTCTCGTGAAATTCCAATACAAAAACACCACTACAAACAAAGAATTTGGTACGCCACTATACACACATTTATAACAAATATTATCTAATCACCTTAACTCTTCGTACATGGTTTCAAACTCATCCATAATAAATTTCAAAACTTGTTCACCTATATAAATCCTATATACACATAAAACAAAATTATTAATTTCAAATCCCTTTTGTAGGATAAATAAATTTAAAAGAAAAGTAAATTATACGAAAATGAAATGATTATGCTATCGAAAGTTATCATTACAATTACTAGAAAGTTTTGTCATAATGTATGGCATAGTACCCCTACATGCAAAACAAAACACTCTAGAAAAAGAAAATAAAATGAAATTAAATAAATTCAAAATCCGAATTCATAAATAAGGTTATTTCATACATAAATATTTATACAAGAATAACTAGAAATCTCAATGTAATACACGTTGCATGTTATCAAAGAAAATATTACAAGTGTTGAATCTTGTTAAAAATTTTATAAGTGTCGAAAATCTCAAAAATTATTCTAAGTCCGGATTTAAGAGTAATCCTTTTTAAAAGAGGAGGAAGTGGTTTGTCACCTACTTTAGGACTATTTGAAGATAGCGGTTCGCACCAAGCTGTCCCGGAAATTTTATCCGTCAGCTCTTTTATGCCTAATTTTCTTTACAAAAACGTACGGCAACTTTCGGCATATACGAATCCACCTCCAAAATTGTATATCGACGGTGCTGCTCTTATCGGTCACTTGGGGAAACAGCGCATTAACAATCCTTGAAAAAGGTAAACAAACATGTGAATATAAATTTGTCTATACGTTTATGACTCATCCGTGCATCTGGCGAATAATGTTGTTTTTCGCCGGCCATACGGTCGACCTCCGTGCGAGAAACACTTGCTCGTTCCTTTTCACGTAACATTTAATGCGTCTTTTAATATTATGACTTTATAAAAATTTTACTAAGATTCTTTTATTGTTTTACTTAAATAAAAAATAAAGTTTTCGTAAATTATTGATATAGTGAATATTTATATACACATTATGATAAAAATGAATAAAGTAAAAATTAATTTAAATAAAACTTGGAGTGATATGTCTGCGTTTGTTATTTGTAAAAAGTTAAAATTGATATTAATGTGAGCAATAGTGAAATACAGATATAATGCACAGGATGCTATCTATCAAACATTGACTTGGTAAGTGAATAACATTATTTACAACTTTTAAATACAACTTAAAGTTCATTGCCACATTCTTATTATTTCGTAAATTTCTTGATTGTTGTTCACTTCATTCTTGAACCATCTCTTCGTATTGTTGGGAAGTTTTATTCGTATTTTCTTTGTCTTGCTCACATTCGGAAATAAAGGGAAAACATTCATGATCGTCGGTATACGTTGGTTGAATTTATCATGAACCCCTTTTACCTTTTCAATTTCTAACGATGATGTATTGTTGACAGGTGGATTATCATATGCGTTCACCCAGCTTATTGTTCCTGGTGATTCACATCTTAAACTAAAGTATAAATGCTGTATCAGTTACTTGATCATCATACAGATTATACGAGGACAATCAAGAAACACACATATACACGAGTACAGACATAGACATCCATAGAATACAAAGTGAAATTAAGTGAAGCATTACTTAGACTCATAATTATTTATTTCGCTCCCTTCTTCGGCCTCGATGGAGGCCCCTTAACGTTGCTTCACAGGCCGGATCATGCCATCCGCAGCCATCCTGCAAGCGGTCTCGTTTGACACGCGAACGACGGATCCATCTAACAACATGACCCGCTGCCTCCGTCGAGCCTTGCGACTGGGTACCCCGAGCGTCAAACTATCCCGGCCTAAAATAGAAAAAGCTCGACGCACCGAGGCACAGAAGTCAGGCGAATCCCTCATATCCGGGAATACATCCATCTCCTCTTCCGGTCTACAACAAATTCCATTCCCTATATAACCTGGTTACCAATTACATGTACTCCAAGTTATTCCTATTGATTGCTTACTTATGTAAAATTTATTTATTTTGTCACTTTAATTTATACAGATCACGTTTACATTACCTAACTTATTATTACTTATAAGGAATTTGTTAGCTTAAATTAATAAATGCCAATATACATATAAATATAAATATGAATAAATATAAATAAAGAAAAATTCTTACCTTTATTAAGCACTTATGTATATAATATGAACGCACATAAAAGAAAATCTTATTTAACTAAACATAAATTTGCAAGTGATCTAAAAACCATTTATTTACACATCATTATTTATTCAAGATCACTGCAATATGTAAAACTATTATTATATATTCATTTGGAATTTATATTTAATGTTTATTAACATTTTATTAATTGAGAATTTGCTAGAAATATGTTTTTGTACTCGCTTATCAAAACATGTCATTTCGCGCATGCATTTGAGTGCGGGAAATTGGCTTTCCCGCACTAGTGCGGGAAGTAAAAATTGCTTTAAAGAAATATATCATTATTACAGTAATAAAGTATAATTGTAAAAATGTCCATTTCAACTAAACGTCTTGTATTAGAACTCGTAAATTTAATAAAATTAATTAAAAACTTAAAAAAAATCAATGGCGCTATCTATTACATACCTATATTATTAATTGCTGATTACTCCACCAAGGAAATAGTACCTACGTAAATCTAGTATTTATAAAGTTTCGTTTTTTCAAAAGTATTATGTGGAAATATTTTGCAGAAATATGTTAAAATAGGTACGTATGCAAATTATTTAATACAACTGACAGTGTATTAAATGACAATGAATGACAGTTAGGAGTCGTTCTTTTTTGCATTACTCCACAAAAAAGTAGTACCAATATAATTTATATTAATAAAATTATTGACATTTTGCTCGTTACAAAAAATATTGTACAAACTTCGTGCGTGAAACATTTCGCGAATTCGTGTCCATAAAGCGCTCGCCTTTCGGCTCGCGCTATAAAAATGGCCACTCATTCGCGATTCCCGCACTTGGTTCGTAAATAACTATTAAAATGTATGCCAAACATTTTGTTTGATTGGTGTGCATCTCTTCCAAACATGTCAGTATAATTTAATGGACGCTGACGTAGTTCAAACATTTTGTTTGACAAAAAATTTGTTTTGTATATTTGGTCTGCACGCACCAAATCAAACTTATCGCGCCACCTATCGGAAAGGGCAGAACAACGTTTGCCAGACCAGCTAGTTTAAGATATATTTTGAGGTTTATAATATTTTTTTTTCACGCAGATGTAAATCCTATTTTGAAGATAGCATAGAATTGAAGTATTAAATATTGGTAAAGTAGAGTTACATTAATTTTCAGGGAAGAGTCTCAAAGAAAATCAAGAGTTGTGATAAACCAATTGAAGAACAGCATTTGTATGAAGCAAATACAAACTTTACTTAAATTTATAATATTTAATATACATATTTTACAAGTATGTTTAATAATTATAGATCACTCATTGAAATATAAAAGCAATATCCTATGAATGCAACTTTAAACAAGTTAAATATAAATTAAATATAGCAAAGTCACAGGAATTATAGACATTAACCTTATAAAAACATCAGTAATGTGAATATTAATGCAGCAGTAAAGTAGTTATTATTTGTTAGTAAGAGCAAAACTCAAAGTGAATTACCAAGTGTTGCTCTACAAGAAGAATTCTTGTTTTAATTTACTAAAATCTCTATGCAAATTATCATTCGACATAAACGAATACACTGCATATAACCATCAGTGTTTCATTTATTTCTAGGAAGGACTAATTAGTATAAATTCCACTGATTTCAAGCCATGATGGCCCAGAACGAATAGAACAGGTATTTGCTAAATAAGTTAGTTTTAATTATGAACAATGATAAAGCAATTTCTGGAAATACCGTTTTTTAAATTTATTAAATTCTGCGTCTTACACGAAGTTAACCACAAATGTTGCATCACCTTTTCCTTGGGAAATCTGCAATATTTAATATGACTATCTCTACTTTTTTCCGCACACAGCACAACCTGACATATTAAACGGATTATTATTTAAAAAAACTCGATATATTAACTTAAAACATGCAGCTGAGATGTCATTCATTGATGGTATGTAAGTCAAAAATTAGAATGGATTTTATATAGTATACTAATAAATACAGCCAATTTTTATATATCTATTGGTGAAATATTTACTGACTTTCTTTCAAATCCAGCAAGTGCTAGGTTTGTTTCTGATATAATGACGAACGTATGTACTTTTGCTTTGATATAATAGAAAAATTACTTTTTAAAATGAAGATTTTTTAAAAATTATATCTTTTTCAGCTTAGAATTCTTCAATATGAAGCGCGAAAGGAAGATCCACGAGTCATTTGGAACTACAGGCAAGCACTTAATAAAAGTGTACACGAAGGAAGAGATCTATACAAACGATATCCCAATTTCATACACGGACAAGCCACCATCACCAAGAGTATTAAAGGTATTGTGCAGTTTGATTTGCTAGTAAAGGCTGTTTCAATAGGATTTGAAACGCGCTCAATTTTCATTAAGTTAAAGATAGGCCACCAAGGTGGTACAGTTGCCAGTTACAAACCATAAATGACCGCAAACTTGATATTTTCAATGAATTATTACTACTCTGTTTAATTGCTCCAATAGTGGAGGTTAGGATAACCTTAGCCAAAAGCTTTCTGGCTGACTGAAAATTTAAGAATGTTTATAAAGTATTTTAAAAATACCAGATCTATTGATAACTAGACCAGATATGAAGGACTTCGAAATTTCACACTCAATATGGTTAGACTTGAAAAAAGTAAATATTGATATATTGCTTACATTTCTTTAAATCGCAGAATAATGAGGTGCGGCTACCATACGATTTTCTTATATGTATGAGCGTTTCAAATTATACAAGAGTTGTTTTAATTTGTTTACTTTTATTTTCTTAGAAAAAGAAACCTGTGAGTAAGTGTGCTACTTCAGGCATAAATTCTAAACATTTTTTTTATACAAAAATCATATTCTGAGTACTTCTATTCTTTTAATAAATCTCTATAGAATACATACTTAGAGATATTCGAAAAAAGTGCTATTCGCTAAGAGTAAAAGAGTGTTTCTTCCGGTCCGAATTTTGAAATTTCATTTATATAAAAAATATTCCAAATCCAGCTCTAAATACTTTCGCACTCTTGATAAATTTATATAGAATGCATAATTTACGTCATATTTGAAAAAAAAAAAAACGCTGAAACTTTTTGGGCCTCATTGGCTAAAAAAGTATATGACGATGGTTACGAAGCTCAAAACAATTACGAGAGAGGATATTCCAAAAACTTAGAGAATTGGATTTAGAAGCCCTCAAAACATTAATGCGAGATGTAAGAAGAAAACTTCACATAATTAAAGATAGAGGGCCTCTAGGGGCAATATAATATTGAAGTGCGAAGGTCTAAGGTTCATTAATTGGTATTATAATGTTATCCTTCGTTGAAGTTTTTTGAGTTTCGATAATAATAGTTAAAAATATTTTCCCAAAACTTATGTAACTGGTGTTATTTGCAAAAAATGGCTATTAGATAAGAGTAAAAGTGTTACTTACTGACCGAATTTAGATTTTTTTTTTTAGAAAAGATACTGAAAATTAAGCTTTAAATACTTTTATACTCGTACCTTCCTAGAAAGCATGACTTGCGAGAATTCGCAAAAAAACTGATTTTCGATAAGAGTAAATTGGCCCTTTACTCGAACAACTTTTCAGCTCCAGTTGATATTGTAGGTTTTCCGGTTGAATTATCTTTACAAATACAATTTTTTCTCTCAAAACGCTCTACAATCTCACGCTTGCGATGGCCGCAAACCTCATAGTATACATTTTCATTATTCTACAAACTGATCAAGACTGCAAACTGTACGACCAAGTTCATCCTGATTGGGAGTTGCACTTCGAAAGTGGGCCATAAGAATGTGTGCGTCTTGTTCAGGCTCAAACAATTTTGCGGTAGAATTACTACTAAACCTTGATATAATTGCCGGCATATCAACTTGGCGTACAAACATTAACAGATGCATTGTATTACAACTTTTTTCCTTATTTTTTGTGTTAAAATAGATTTTTGTTGCCAGGATAAACAACTTGACCGGAGATTCTGGAAGCAGTTGAACAAACGAAGAGGACAGAAACCGTTACAGCTATCATCGGCCTAGCTCGTGCCAGTACCCTTCAATTGGAGTCTACCCATAGTATCACCGTTGTCTCCCTCGACGAAAAGAGTTTTTGCATAGTGTAATTAATCACATTTACGAAGAAAGAGATAAATGGACATTTCATTTCAAACTTTATACATACAATATATTTTTTCGAATTACAGCTCAATTATGTGATAATGGTGCTTCATTATGATATCTAGAAGTGTTACTCTCTTACGTCCATTTGCTCGTCGTTGGTTAAACGCTAGTAAATACTTGGTATAGTCAAGATATTTTCTCTATCATGGAAAATGCGATAATATTGTTTGTTCTATTAATTTGGCGAAAAGTAAGATTGAGAGTATTGAATTCTGGTAATATTTTTTTGAATAAAATCACCATTAACATTTAAAGTGTTTAACGTGTAAATTACTTCATTGAAAAGTTGTAAATCATTACAAACAAGAGAAATAATTGGTTATCGCACAGTTTTAGGAGTCGCGTTTTGATTGTCGAAATTCACATTTAATTAATAGAGGTTTTGCAGATGAGGTTCTCCAAGAAAATACGGATATATATTTTACACGAAAATTTTTACAATATGAATCAAATCAATACAGAATAACTTGTGTTGCCAGGGATATAAATTTAGGCAAAATGATGCATTATTTATATACAGGCTGGGTGCTTAATGCAATTTTTTTTTATTAATTTCTTGCTAATACCATGAAATTTAATTTTTAAAAACCTATTTGTCATTCTCTGGGTTCCTTACCTCACACTGCTGACATCCCTTTGGAATGACAAATATCATATGAAACTTATAAATGAAAATAAATTTTTGGAATAATTACGAAATTGATTAACAAATCTTATGCATTTAAGATTTGCTGGCGAAACTATTACAGTTTTTCTATACTGAATTAAATGTAATAATCTATTTTGTTTATGTTGTTGTGAAACTTTTTATTCGCTCAGGTGTCTACTACTATCTACTGACTTATTTCCTGTAAGCGTAAGTCGTCCCCTCCTCCAGACATGACCATGAAAGTAAGAGCGGGGGTCATTCGTTGCCATTGTCTGTCGATTGTTCGAGAAGCGGAAAAAGCGAAAGCTTATAACGTAGGCTTTTACTGCGTTTGTACACTGAACAACAGGCATTTATTAAAGTATGAATGTTTAAAAGAATATTAGTAAAAATGATGCAGGCGTAACAGAAAAAGTTCAGGATTATTCATTAAAATGTGTGTTATTGAATAGTGCACATTAACAAGGTTTTTAGGAAATGTGATGGGGAGTTATTGGCTGTTATTTAATAGGCCATACTAGAATATTTAATCATACCACGTGTTATGATCGATGAGACAATATAATAAATGAAATAATATAGTTACTGTCAATTTATTTAATTTTCTATTACTATTATAAAAATGCAGTTTTGGTATAGGATTTGTGCCTGTTCTATTTTCGATGAGATAATATTCATGCTGCAACGTAAAAATTGCACAAAATTTGAGGCAGCTACATTGTCATTTTAAGTTTATTTTTCTTGCTGCCGACTTTGTTATATATATTATTATAGTTATTATTATTATATATATATATAGTTGAAAAGGAATTCTTTCGTGGGTATGCAGTCAAAGGGCAAAATTAAAAAACGTACTCTTTTTAAATGCCAAGCTTTCGGTCTGTATTTAAACCTTCATCAGGGCTGTGAAGTAATTATAAAAAAATTCTTTTAATTTCTAACCATTTGCATAAGAGAAACAGACAGTATGTTATTATTAAAATTCTTAAAATTTAATTGAGGTTGTATGATAAAAGACAGCAACATCCTTTTTAATCTATGTGTTAAAATACTGTGATTATATAATAAAATCAAAAGACATCAACACAATAAAACTAATAAAACCAAATTTTGTATATAAGACATCGCGACATTGAGAGACGTGTACCTCTGACCTGTCAAGGTTGTGTGAAAGTCGTGTCCCGAATCAAACACATACAATTCTCCTGCTCGCGAAAATTCACCCGTTTGAAACGACGCAAAGATGGAAATGTTAAAATTTTAATTAAGTTTGTAATTGATAAGGTATGTATAAATATTGCTTAAATTTGCTAAGTCAGATTTCTTGTTCATAGTTTGAGTTTTTTTGTAATATGATACATTTCTGAAAACATGCGTTTCTGATTATTAGGTTCTGTTTCTAAAATTTTAGTTTGTTCATACGTAATATTATGATTAGTGGAATGGCAATGTATCGCTAAAGCCGATGACTGTTTTTTATTTACATTTTTGTTATCACTTTTATGGGAAATCAAACGGGAATGTAGGGTGCGTGATGTTTGACCCACATATACTAGATCACATTCCCCACACGGAATTTGATACACTACTCCAGATTTCTGTATTTCAGGCAATGGAGTTTTTGTTTTTGTAAAAAGAATATTAGTAGTTACTATGAATTTATTGGCTATATTAGCTGTTTTCTGGAATAGTTTTTTAAGTTTGGGGGTCAGTTCTTCGATGTAAGGCAAGGTTCTGAAAGGTAGATCCGGTTTTACTAAGAGTTGGGGTTTGGTATGCGTAGATCTATATCCATTTACAGACAGTAGTCTATTTATGAGTCTGGTTGGATAGCCATTGTCAGTCAAGATGTCTTTCAGAGGTTTAATATTTTTCTCATATAGAGACTGGTGACTAATTGCTGTTATGCGTCTTTTTAACTCTAGTAGAAAATTTATTTTTATTTTAATAGGGTCGTTTTTTAATTTTGCCCTTTGACTGCATACCCACGAAAGAATTCCTTTTCAACTACAATCACACAGTCACGAAAGAAAACCGTTACTATATATATATATATATATATATATATATATATATATATATATATATATATATAATATATTACAATTCTTTGCCAAATATACAAATGTATTGAAAAATTGAAAATCTTCTTGGTAGTAGTGGCATACAATGAAATAAAAGTAATAACAATATGACAACTGTTGTCATATTGTTATTACTAATATATATATATATGATGTTATATTATATAGAGGAAACTAAGAATACGCCAAAAAAAGGAAAAAAAAAAACAAGCCAATGTAGAAATCGTTGAATATGTTATTTTACAAAATGCAATTTTAAACTATAATAATGGGAAATGGTTAAGGAATTTTACTGGCATGGTTTTATATTTTTGATAGAATTAAATATTATCGAAACGTAAAAATTTAGTTTTATTTAATTAATTAAGTAGTTGTTTATTTAGTTTAATTTTATTCAATCAATAATTAGAACTAAGCTAGAGGACGGCATGAGCATTAGGCATATTTTTGGCAAAACGAACAATCGAGAAAAACCGGAATTATTAGAAGAAAGCTACAACGTAGGCATTTTGCTAATTTTACGAGATAATCTTCCAATGTAGTAAACTGTTTCAGAGCGGCAGAGAATATCAGGATATGCTTTTAGTTAATTTCCTAAGGGAGCACCCTTTTAGTACCGTAATAAGAGCAAAAGTAGAAACGAATTTTCCAGATTCTATAAGAACTAGTAGAAAAATAATAAAAGAGAGTGAACTACGAAATCAAAGTGCTGCCAATAAGATATTTTTCTTAGAAGCAAATAGAAAGGAAAGACTACGTTTCGCCCTTCAACATATAAACAATAATATCAACTTTACGAAAAACGTAGTCTTTTCAGAAGAAAAAAGCTTTTTATCTTGCAGTAATGGACGTGTTTATGTTTACAGTTGGTGAACGATTTACACAACAATATATTCATAAAACTATGCGCAGTGGACGTTTTTCTGTGAATGATTGGGGAGTGGGTGAGCTTCCAATTGTTATAGTGGAAGAACGATTGACAGCTTTAGTTTATTGAGATATTCTGGAGCATACACTGTTACCCTCAGTTCTACCCGTTTTTGGAAATAATTTTGTATACCAACAAAATAATTGCCTAATACATACAGCGCATCTAGTAAGAGATTTTTTACAAGTTAATGAAGTAACCACATTAGACTGGCCCGCGAGAAGCTCAGACCTGAACCCCATCTAAAATATTTGGGGTATCATGGCCAAAGAACCGGCATGAATTGATTCAAAGTATTTCGGATACATGGGGGCAAATATCTGTGGACTCTGTTAAACGCTCAGTTCTATCAATGCCAAGGTAACTCCAAATGATCATTGATGCTAACGGTGCTACAATAAAATATTTACTTTATTCTATTTGAATTCTTATGTTTTTTAATTTTTTTATATTATACGCCACTGACTTTCTTTCAGTTGGGTGGCATTTAATAAAATTTAATTTTGGGAGCATGTTACAAAGGCAACATTTTTTATTTGTCACACTGTCTGACTTTGTAGCGGCTGCAACTCTACATGGTTGTTAATTAAAACGTTTATATTTGACATTTAGATATAGTTTGAATTTCATATTTTATGTGTTACAAGCTTCAAAAATCTGCGTGCGATAAAGTAAGGTTTTGTAAACCAACATTTCGTAAAGTGAAATTTGGAGCACCGAAATAGAAAAGAAATACTATTCATACTCCATTTGGCATTTGTCATAATTAGCTATTGGCGTTTGCTATAACTGTCATTCAAAGAATATAAGTTTGTCAACAATGCTTGCCTACTACACAGAATAGGCAAGTATTTTTTTTGTTTATAATACTCTATTTTTAGCTGGATTTCATGTAATAGTATTTTACAAGTGCAAGCTATAGACCCTCACACGATCAATATTTATTGACAATCTATTTAGTTTTGCTCTGGCAATCAATGATGTCATACCGACAAAAAGCTTATGTATTAGCTATTATTTTAGCTCTATCAGTAAGAAGCCGGAAAAGTAGAATATGGGCTAGAGAGTGTGCGTATCTATCCCAAAAGATTGCCAAAGTTACTTTTGCATGACTAAAGCTTGTTACGAAAAGTTTTTGAACCTAGTGGGCCCAGTTATCGTGAAAAAAATACAATGATGAGAATGGCAGTTTCAGTTGAAGAGAGATTGTCATTAACTCGATTTTTGGCAACTGGTAGATCATTTGAATGTTTGAAGTTTTCTGGTATTGCTATACACAGGCTTACTCACTTTCTAACGGTAGCATATTTCAATACCAACTGAAGTAAAATTGTCAATCTCTCCCTCAGACGGTCAATATTTATTGTCAATCTTGCAAATATTTTGGATCTCATCAAACCAGCCCATTAATATGTTGCATATTGACAATCTGTCAATCTTTCTACTCAGGTGTTCAATAATATTGTCAGTTTTGATCCAAATGATATGCGCATTAGCTCTACGGTGTGGTGATAAAGTTTGACGAATTTTTTTTTTGAAGGAAGTCATTGGTCTTTACACAATAACGTCATCATCATTTTTTGACAACCTTCACTATTTTTACAGTTTTTAATAGACCTGATTACTCTTTAAAAGGCGATGTAGAAAAATTTAACAAGAATCTTAATTCAAATCAACTCAACTGGGAAAAGTTTGACAGTTATCTAAATTGTAAGAAGCCAATGTAAATTTAAAAAATAAATAAATAAATTAAGGACAAAAAATGGCACATTTAACTGAACCAGGAAAGACTAGAGATTTTAAATAGTGATTGGATACGATAGGTTAAGAACTCATGCGAAAGCTTGTAAGGTATTCAATCAAGGACATCCTAATAGGCGTCCAATTGCAAAATCTACAGTAACTAAGTTAGTCGCCAAATTTACGGACACTGGAAGTGTAAAAGATTTGTTCCGAAAAGGTCGTCCCGAATAAGTGACGAAACAAAATTAAAAGTCTTACTTGAAGCAGACGAACATCCTCATTTTTCTACAAGGCAACTTGCCCTAGATAACAACGTCGACCACAGTTTTGTTATAAAATTAAAAAAAAGTGTCATTTATACAAAGTGCACCTAATTCACGAGCTAAACAAAGATGTTCCAGACCACCGATTGCAGTTTTGTGAAGAATTAATGTTACATTATTTTTTCTGATGAAGCCACTTTTTTCCTCAACGGATAAGTACATCGCCATAACTGCAGGTATTGGTCAAGGGACAATCCTCACTGAATTCAGGAATCACACAGTCAACATCAAGACAAATTAAATGTATAGGTGGGAATTATAAGACGGCTTTTTTAGGACATCACTTGTTTGAGGGAAAGAATATTTGGTTTCGACAAGATGGGCGCTTCCTCATTTTGGCATAGAGGTCCGTCAGTATTTTGATACTACATTTACAGAGAGATGGATAGGACGGGGAGACCAATTGAGTAGACAGCTCGTTCCTCCAACCTAACGCCCTTAGATTTTTATCTATGGGGCTACTTAAAATCAAAAGTTTATTTTAAAAGACCCAACAACATGGAAGATTTACAACAGAGAATTCTGATGGAATGCAACAAATTACGCCAGATATTATTGACTGGGAAAGTGTTTACTATTATCATGCTGGTCAACGCCAAATGGTTGAAGTGGGGCATTTTGAACATTTGCATTAAGTTTTGTTGATTTATATGTTTAATATTTTTGTTATGTTTGTTTTTTGATTGTTAATTTTAGTAAATTTACCTACTGAAGTTGTGTAGTAAATGTGTCATTTATTTAAAAAGAAGTTATGTAAGGTACCAATTTTGTTACATCACCGCTTAAGCAGTAAGAACGTCTATTAGAAACAGAAAAAAATGTGCTAAGGGCAATGACGTCATTAAAAAAAAAATTCGTCAGAAGACATTTTAAAAATAAAAATGGACCTATCAAAGCGATTTTGTTGAAAGGACCCTTTTGTGAATTATGTTTCAAACTTTATCACCGCATTGTCGAATGGCTACAGCGTATATCATTAGGTGGCGTGCCTACCTGTAACATATGCCTTAATTTTATAGGCAAAAGTCATATTTTCATAGTCCTTTCTGAAATCACGTGCCAAAATTATTACCAGTTATTCAATTCTTAATGATTTCTATCACTTTTCGCCATATTACATTAACAGATAGTTATCAGTGTTTTTGTAATTTATGTAAAATTTCCAAATAAAACCTAAACTATTAGTATTTTGTGCATTGCACCATGTGGCTTCAACCTTAAAACAAACATTCGGCTCTAATATACTGCGTAGATCTTTTCAATTACTTGTTAATTAATAATATACATGTATGTCGAATTTTTCGAGCATTAACAAAAAAAAATTTTTTTGCATTATTTGGTTGAACGAAGTTTAGGAGAAAATGGAACTAACAATCAACGTTTTGAAACGAAGAAAAAAGTTTTTTTAACGATTATACTGTTATTTAATAAAAGTTTACGACTAGTGAGGATGATAAGTTCAACTAAGCAAAAGAAAAAAAAAACATAAGAAATCCGTCACAATCTATTGTGATAAAACTGAACGATTTTGTATACTGTTACAAAAGATAAAATATTAATAAAAATATTGAAACGTCTACCGAATATTTATTTACTCTTGTAGAAATTTGAATTTTATGTTTAAAATGCTGCTAAGTTACCTTTATTTTTGAGAAATTCTACTACTTGTAAAGGAACCCCTTAAATTATTATTAATTGTTCATAACGGTTCCAAAAATAATGTAATGGCCCTCTTAATAATGCCCTGTATATTTTAATATTTTTTAAATAAAATACAATAAAATAATTGAATCGTTTTATCGGACTAGCTCATATTCCCATGACGATCCAGGTTAAGAGATATTAACAATAAATAATCTTAGGACATTAATTGGCACAATTAAATAAAACACAGTTATATTAATTTAAATAGTATTTGTATTAGAAACCAAATTTTTTTCATATATTAATACAAACACAAAAAAGAGCATACACAAAATAACTACGAAATAAAGACACAACCTACGCCGAGATTGATATATAGGCTGAGTCATTAGTAGCCGCTGCTTTGACTGCTCTTTTGTGTTTTAAATATATGCAAAAAAAATAGTGGAAGACTCATGGTTTCTTGGGGCGCATATTTCAAAAATACCTTAAGCCAAGACGCACTTCCGGTTTTACCGGAAATACATAGAACTTTATTTTTTTAAACGACTCCCTCTACATATTTTTGGATTTTTAGTACTGTTTTAATTTGTCTATTCACCTGTTTTTTCTTTTTTAAAATTGAGCCAATAGTTTTTGAGTTATTAATTTTTTTAGAAATATTTGACCAAAACACGTGTTCAAAAAAAAATCATTTTCACATTGTTTTTAACAGTAAAAACACTAACTTTATTGGTGCTTGAAGCCAAGGAAATTTTGCATCATTTGGTATAAGTTGCATTCGACAATACCTCAAAATACTTTGTTTTTTTCAAAGCCTACTTCCCGAAATTTTCACATACCCAAAACTTATTCTTTTTAAATGGAACACCCAGTATTTTATTGTGGCATTTTGTTCCTTTTTTATTCTCTTTCATTTTTATTAACAGTGTCCTATACCTATCTTTTGTAATTTCTGAGATAATCAGTATAGGAGGAATCAGCGGTCAAATAAAGAACTACGGGCGCTGTTCAAAGAAATATATTATTTGGTTTCTAATACATAACTTTAAAAATACAATTCATATTCGTATTTAAAATTTATAAAATCATTAAATTAGGATGTACTGTTACATACATTAGCCCAAGTATTAATGTAGAACCTATTTTTTCTATTCCAATAAAATTCATAAATTGAATGACATGAATGAATATTTTATAAACAGTGGTCATAACATAAGAACAAATAATACATGTGAGGTATGTGCCAAATACATGTTCTTTATATTTACCAGACGAGATAGACGTATGACATTTCGTCCAAGGTATCAAGAAACGAAAGTATGCTGTAGCAGTATTAAATCATATTATAAGTACATCCTTAACAACCGGTACGTTTCCGGATTCTTTGAAGTTTACAGTTATGAAGGCCATACCCAAATATATATTTGAGAACTATCAACCGATTGCTTTAATATCCAATATATTCAAGATCTTTGAGAAAATTGTATACAAACGAATGCAAAGTTTTATACAGTCTCAAAACATCCTACGTCAAAATCAAAATGGATACATAAAATTAAGATCTAAAAATAGAACACTATTCCAATTAATAGAAGGGATAATCCGAGGCGTGAATAACAAAGAAAAAGTAAATTGTCTGTTCACGGATCTGATGAAGGCATTCAATTGAGTTTTCCGGGTGTAGAATTTGGTGTTCCCCAGGGCTCTATTCGGGGACCACTGTTGTTTGTTTTATATATTAACGATCTTCCGGGGGCACACGAAAACCGCGTCTTTATGTTTGCGGATGATTCTTCTTAAGTCACACGTGAAAAGTCATCAAAGGCAGTAGTGTAAAAGATAGAAGATGGTTTGGTTTTTTCGACATCTGGTGTTGTTCAAACAATCTTAAATTAATTATCAACATAACCAAATTTCTAGCAATTAATGGGGCGGAGAATTTAGAAGTAGTGAATGGTGGGGAACAACTCATACAGTATCGCGAGACCAATTTTTTGGGGATGAAGAAAGATGCTCAACTTTCCTGGGGAGCATATGTTCAGGAACAGGCTGCAGCTTTGGAAAGATATTGTTTTTGTTGTACCTGCGTTCATTCCAGACTGCGGTATCTTGTGATCTATTGGATGCAATCAACACAAGAAGATTCGCATTAAAAAATCGTGCATTAGAGGGATTTTTAATCGAAAATATTAGAAATCATGCAGAGAAATTTTTGGAACGCAAGGTATACTTAGTATGGTATGTAAATTTACCTTTGAATGTGCCGCTTTTTAAAACTAAATTACGTAGACTTTTTGAGAAATACGAAATAGAACACAATTGTTATCTGCTTCCCCCGAGAACACATCTGTCTAATATGCAAAAGAGTGGATTGTATAGATGTTTAAATATGTACAATAATTTGCCGCAAAATTTAAATAAACTGCACTAAACACAGTTCAAAACCAAATTGAAAGAGTATCTGATAGACAAAACATTTTATTGTATTGATGAGTTTTTTTTGTTAGATAGTTTTCTGTAATTTATTTATATATTAACACTTTTATGAAAGACAGACGTTTGCAGTTACAAGGAATTTTTACATTTGAAATCTTTTTACTTAGTTCTTGTCAGCCTTTTTATTGACCATTCAGAATTAAATTTGGTATATTCTAATATGAGAGTAATTAATTCTTTGCAAACTTTTGCTTTTGATAGACGTTGGAAGGGTTCGATCAGAAGCAACGAAAACTTTTCTGCTGGCGAATTTATTGTTGTATTATGTTGCGAATTGCGTTATATAACAACAACTTGTGGAAATCTTTATTTAGTTGTAATAGAATTAAAAATGGAAAGAATCAGAAGTAAGCTGAATGGTTTCAATTATAGCCTGTATTTATTTCTGACATATTTTAAAATTTACTTAAATGTATTTTATAAAAACAATGTGGCTCATTACAAATTTTAAATGATGAATAACATGAAAATAACTATAACTTTCACAATTTACAACACACCCAGTTGTAGGCATCTTTTGCTAATGCTTGTAAAAGAAAAAAGAAAAAAAATAGTTGAAAATACGTTTATTCACAATATCTAGGTGAACAACAATCAGTTGAAATATTCATCTTATTGTAGAATGGAAATATTACTTACAAATGGTTCGATAAGTATTCCTGATTATAGCAACGCTTGAAGCATGAGTTCAGGCAGCCATACTGATTTTAATTTGACAGCATCTTGGATATCTAATAATTTTATCTTATTCTTATCTCAGACTTCATATTTCCATAAACTACTTTGACTGTTATTTAGGACAAATGTTTCATCTTTCGGATACCAATTACTGACCTAAATGTCAAATTACATTTTTTATTTGAATTGAATGTTATTTGTCAGCCTTTGTCATTTAAGTTGTCAAAAAATCTAACGTCAAATATCTAATAATTTCGAAATGTGAATGTGCGTTAAATTACAATATGTTAAAACGAGAAAATTATGAGTTAAGATTATGAGTAAAAGCAACAAATGTCCCATAGACTCGTCCAGTTCGAATGAAAGAGATTTCAAGAATATTCACTATCAATATCGCCCACATCATCAGATCTCTCCACAGAACAAAACAGAAAATCCACTCTCCCATATTTGCAAATACCTAGATGTATCGGACAATGGAAAATCTTCGAAGGATAATGTAGAATTGGCGTTGGAAGTAGAAATAAACGAGAGTCTTAAGCATGTGCTCACCAGTCCTGAAAGGAACAGTTCGGAATTGTTAGATGTCACCATAATCCGTCCATCTGATTCCGATACGACGCACGAAACAACAGTGGCCTTAAATAAAGATGAGGTCAGGGATTTTATATCTTTAGTGGAACAGCACCACAGACAACAATTAAATGAAACGCCCCAGTATTCCGAAAAATCAAAGGATCATCATTCCAGAAACGAAAACGACAACGTTGACGTGAGTAGAAAAGACAAGCCACCAAAACAGCGTCCACAACATAAAGGACACTATAACGAAACTAGAAGTAAAAAGCGTGGCGATCACGAGGAAGACATTCACGATCGAAAAAGTCAAGACAGAAATGGTGCAAAAATTGACGAGAATCCAAAGCATGTTTATGCTACCATAAACACCTACGACAAGCTAAAACAAGCTTTGCCATGTCAGAACAAGCACAGAGATAATGACAAACCAGGTACTCCGTGTATGTGTCAACACTGTGGTGTCGTAGGTGTTTTAGTGCAGTCTCAGAAGGGTCCTGTAGCTCCTTTTCCACCTCTCGAAGAACACGTACCAAGTCAACCGCATCGTCACGTGCCTCATCTAAGAGAATCGAGTCCTGCAAGAAAAGATGCACGGCAACGTCGTATAGTTGATGTCCGCAAAAAGAAATCGCTAGATCAACTCCAGCTATTGCGCGAGATAAACACAAGAATTAAGAGCTTGGAAAAACGTATTTCAGTACAGGAAGCGACTGCGGTACCTAGGGATTATCTCAAACACATTTTGCATAAAGTACTCTTGCAATATAATCTTAAAACAGCCGCAGCCGCTTTAGCTGATGGTAGATTGAAAAATAACTCGACTCAGTATTCGTCAAAAAATATAGTAGAGCCAGGTACGGCATCGTCGCAGAAGTATGGTGCTTCTCTTGATAATAAAGACGCCAAAAATAAGTATTACCAAGTACATACCGTTTTTGAAGACCATCCAAACTGGTTGGAGTATCCGAAAGAGACAAAGGATAATTTGAAAAGGGTCGCCGAGACTCTTGGTACTCCAAAATCGAATAAAGACCTTTATTGGTTTTGGGAAGAGGAAGTCGTGAAGCCAGGATGTGATTTGAGGAATAAGATTTTATCACTTCTAGAGGACAAACTCCATAAAACACCGCCAGAATGTAGAAGGAACATGTCTCCTCCGCGTAAAGTGGACAATATACCACATACATATTTAAGTAAACCTGAAAAGGTGGCTGCATTGAATCAAGAGGGTATAAGAATTGAAAAAGACGAGAAGACAATATTTTTAAAGAACGTTGACCACTTAAATTTAAATACCCCGAAACAACAGTTCAATTATTTGCAACAAGGTAATCAACTGAATGATTTTTCAAAAGAAAATGAAACAACGTTTAATAAAGCAGCAAGGGAACCAACTTTGCCCACAACTGCGAATAAATTCAGTACTTTCAGACACTTTTTCCCGAAACCAAATTATCCTTTCGATGTGAAGAAAACTTTGGACGATACTACGTTCAAAAAGAATATCGAAGCTCAAAAAGAGAAAAATAAGGAAAAGTCCCCGCCGGTGCTAGAGGAAAAATTTTACAACGCCTATGCCTGCCATAGCATAACAACAGAATCCCAAGCCTCCATGGACTTCATAATACAGAAATTGAGGAACAATGCGAAAGTGCTCGAGTCCGGATTGACCAGGGAGAAAGAGGCACAAATAGAAACAAAGTTCAAGATACCAAATGCTACTGAAGTGCCGGGTTCTCTTATCAAAGAGAATTTAAATCGAGGTGGTTTCAGAACCATGAAAGGAGGAAGTCCCACTGCAGGGTCTGTGGATATCAAGTTTGTGAATCCTAGGATAAGGCAGTGGTCTGAGGAGTCCAGTACTTCTGATGATAAAATTGTGCGACAGAAAGCTAACGTGGAGAATGAGGGAAACGAACGTGTTGCTTTAGAGAAAAAAGAATCCTTGATATGTAAGTGAAGAAAATATATTCATAGTTTTAAGATGTTTACTATTTTTATGATAATAATTAATTCAAGCATAGCACATCCGATTCTATTCATATATACCTTGTCTCAGAATAAGAAGGAGTGATTCAAATATCGCGCCGAAATGGCGTATATTTTTGAAGTATTTCATTGGTTCTTGCGTAGGCAAGTTTAACATGGGAAAATAAGTTTGACAGTGGTTTGACAAAACGTCATTTTATGTTTATAGCCAAGCCATAACCTAGTCTCATACATTTTTACTTTGGTTTATTATACTTGATCATGCATTTGAAACTTTGAATTTGATTAATCTGTCAAAAATACTGTACGTCAGTGCAAAAATCAAACATTCAACAATTAATATCATTGCAAAAATAACTATAGATGAGTTCATACCATAAGTGAACTGGACAACTCACACATATTCTAGAATTGACTCATTAATTTCAAGTAAGTGTTAATTAAATACTAATTATATTACCACATGTTCATATAGGTACATGTTATATTTCAGATATGTCAAACGTAAAGAAACCTGTACTAATAGAAAAAGGTGAAAATATATGGTGGAGAATATGGGAAAAAGATTGGATTGCTGCAAGTATAATGAGTGCACGACAAGCTTTGATGAAAACCTGTAGGATTAAATAGCCATACCGATAAAGATAGGCAATTAAGAATACTTCATATAGGATCTGAATTGATACATAAGATGAAGTTGCTTCAAAAAAATCCCCTTTCAGTATATCACTTATATGAGAACTTTTGACAGAAGCAATTACAAATGTTACAATAAGTATTTGGAAAAATTGTACCGAGCATGTAAATTTTTAATCTTTTTAACACGATGTGAACACTAAATTATATTGTTAATTTCCAATATTTAATAGAAATAAATATTTGTTATACTTTATATATTTTCATAATAAATAAATTTTAATAGGGAATAATAATTAGTAATGTGTAGGTATATGTAATTATCTTTGCAGTTCGTGTAAACAATTTTAGCCGATGTAAATTTTTCTATTTATTGCTGTTGTATGTAAGATTCACATTTCCAAGACTAGTTGCTTGAATTTACCTCCTCAAGGTTTGTATAGCAGTAAAACGAATGATTTATCTATATAAGTTCTTTATTGATATTTAAAATAGAAACTAATAAGTAAAACTTTTTCTGCAAGTTCTTAAGGACATTTTGATAAGAGATAAAAGGTTTGATTCATTCTTGCTCTCTGATACAAATATTTAATAATAAATAGACTTGATTCGCAATTTTCATGTTGATGTAGCACATACACTAAAATGTGCAGTAATTATATATTTATAACGACAATCCTCCTCAAAACGCTCAGAACAAAGCCTATATGCTTTCATTTGTAAATTGAGCCTATATCTTTATCCATAGATTCTTCTAATTTTTTTTTGTAAAACTAGAATGAACAGATTTGAATGTTAAGAGATTTGTATTCATCAAATTATAGATATATGCACCTATTTGTGTTTATAACTTTACTCTCCTGTTTCCAATTGCCGTGCACTCGTATTGCTGCTTCGACTGGTAGAATGAAAAGCGGCACATCCATCTATTTTAACGAAAGTAGTAAATGAAACACAAAACAGCTAAATCCTTGGTTAGAATTAATACAGTTCTTCTAACCTCAATTGTCATGATGTCATATCAAATTGTCTACTAAATTTTAAGCTATGTGTTCCATGTTTTGGCGGGATATTTGAATCACTCCTTCTTATTCTGAGACAGGGTATAGTAGACATATATGGATGCGTACCTAAATTCTCTATATTATAATTATTACAGACTCATCTGTTATCGCTTTCAGATACTAAATTAAGTTTTTGAAGTGTAAACTTTCGAAGTGTAAACTTCTTTCGGCGCGTTGCGCTGATTGTAGGCAGTGAACAAGACGGTCACCCGTCACGCTCGGATATGTAACGCTCGTTCGGGTAATGTCGGCTCGAGTCGACTAAGGGAACAATTTTATTATTATTTAATTTCAATTAAATCGAATTTAAATGAATAAATAAATTCATGTCCCAGAGCAGATTTGAACCTGAGCCGCCTGAGTGAGAGGCCAGCACTTAACCATTAGACCAAGGGCGGGAGTCGAAAGCCAGTATTGATATCGTCTATTTATATATATACATACGTTAAAGTTTTTCGCGGACAAGATATACACACACTCTTTGGGAAACCGTTAAATTTTTCAATCGATTTAATTTAAATTGAGACACAATTTAATTTAATTTAGTTCTAAAGGTGCTAAATTAAAGTGGTTTACTTGCTTTGATATTTAGCAAATTTTCATTCCAAACTATTTATTTCATATTTCAGTTATCACAAACCTGTTGTTTCATTTTTATAGTTTGATACAAATCATGATCAGACCGAGCGAAATGTACTAAAATAATATATACACAATAATAAAAAATATATATTTTTTAAATGTAATATAGAACGAAAAAAAAAAGTTGAATTTCGTATTATTAACCTCGCCTTGATGAAGTTTACACTTCTGCTGTGTGGTTTTAAGCACACCCATTTTCTTGTTTATTACAAATTTAATTGCAAGCTTATAATCTACTCAAATATACATTAGAGTAATAAATAAGTGAGCTGAAGTCACTTGACAACAGTTCCTATACCGTCCATTGACGGTGACAAGGATTATTCATGAAGGTCTTCTGGCCAGTTTCTTTTAAGTCTTCTTTGTGCGTGATGGATTAGGAGTTCATTAACTAATGGATTTGTATGAAATAAGTTTTTTCTATAATGTCTGGCGTGAGCCTTGATTACATTCTTCACAAAATGGTATTTGTAGGTCCTCATGTAACGTTAGATTTGTGGCGTACCAATATGTGTTAGCCATCATGCGATGCATTTTAGAGTCGAATGTTTGAAGAATTTTGATGTTTGATGATTTTGCGCAAGCCCAGCGTTCGATTCCATAGCCTTATATTGGTACAAGTACAGTTTTGTGGAGAAAAATCTGGGAAAACGAATTCCAATGGTACATTAAAATAGAATTCCATTTGTTTCTCCAACAAATGTATTTAATTTATTATGTCATTTTTATTTAGGCATCTATCAATTTTACGTCACTATGTAACCGATTGGTTTGATTCACAATATTAGAATCAACTGTCAAACCACATTTGCCCACGTAGCGAAGTAATGTTTGTCGTCAACTTCTGAAAGACGACCGATTGAAGTCATATTCGTCGTCATACCGTCGAGACGATAGTTCATAGCTATGCTAAGTTTCGATAGGTGGCGCTGTAGTCAAGTTATTAATAAGTTCTATATTTATGGACTAAAATTACTCGTATACACAATATAAGTTGGTGTTGTGCTAAAAAGAAAAATCACAAAATCTTTACCCGATAGATGGCGCTGTAGTCAAATTATTAACAAATTCTATATTTATCGACTATTCACACGATATATTTGAATAGCCGAGACGATGGGTCACAGCTATGCTAGGATCCGATAGGTGGCGCTGTAGTCAAGTTTTTAATAAATTCTATATTTATGGACCAAAACGACTCATGTTCGCAATATAGGTTGGTGTTGTGCTAAGAAGGAAAATCACAAAATCTGGGTCCGATACGTGCCGCTGTAGTCAAGTTATTAACGAATTCTATATTCATCGACCAAAATGACTTATATTCAGACGATATATTTGAATAGTCGAGACGACGGTTCACAGGTATGTAGGAATCCGGTAGGTGGCTCTATAGTCAAGTTATTAACAAATTCTACATTTATGGACGAAAATGACTCATATCCACATGATATATTTGAATAGTCGAGACGATGGTTCGCAGCTATGCTAGGAACCGATAGGTGGCAAGTTAATAACAAATTCTATATTTATGGACCAAAATGACTCATAACACAATAAAAGTTGGTGTTGTGCTAAAAAGGAAAATCACAAAATCGGGACCCGATAGGTGGCGCTGTAATCAAGTTATTGATAAATTCTATATTTATCGACCAAAATGACTCATATTCACATGATATATTTGCATAGTCAAGACGATGGTTTACAACTATGCTAGAATCCGATAGGTGGCTCTGTAGTCAAGTTATTAACAAATCCCATATTTATGGACCAAAATGACTCATATTCACACGATATATTTGCATAGTCGAGACGATGGTTCACAACTATGCTAGGATCCGATAGGTGGCTCTAATGTCAAGTTTTAATAAATTCTATATTTATCTACCAAAATGACTCATATTCGCAATATAAGTTTGTTTTATGCTGAAGAAGAAAATCACACAATCTGAAGCCGATAGGTGGCGCTGTAGTCAAATTATTAACAAATTCTATATTTATCGACCAAAATGACTCATATTCACACGGTATATTTGAATAGTCGAGACGATGGTTCACAACTATGCTAGGATCCGATAGGCTCTGTAGTCAAGTTAATAATAAATTTCATATTTATGGACCAAAATGACTCATATTTGCAATATAGGTTTGTTTTGTGCTAAAGAAGAAAATCACAAAATCTGACCCCGATAGGTGGCGCTGTAGTCAAGTTATTACCAAAATTCTATATTTATGGACCAAAATGACTCATATTCGCAATATAAGTTGGTTTTGTGCTACAAAAGAAAATCACAAAATTTGAACACGATAGGTGGCGCTGTGTAGAATTATTTACAAATTTAACCAAATCAAACTCATCACACCATCTACCGGAAAGGGCAGAACAACGTCTGCCGGGTCAGCTAGTGTAATATAAATATTTAAGTTAAACTACTTTTTTTTTTACGTATAATGCCTACACTTTATTCAAGCTGTACTTCTATCTACCATGAACTATGGCATATACTGGTTACGGATAACTCAAATTGGTAATATAATTTAAAATGCTGTTTTTGCTCTTTTTCACAATCCTAACCAAACGAAGCCTAATATAGTAATATAACATTAGTTAGTGGTAATTTATTGAAGAGCATCCCTAGTAGCAAAATTACTATATACTCACTTGTCTTACATCGCAAATATATATTTCTATCTTCTCCAAAATTATCACTTTGCTGCTTGGAATATCTTCAAAAGTTATAGCTTGACGAAGAACGCTTTGCTTAATACTGATTTATTTTTAGGTATTCTACTAAAGTTGGCCAAAATACGTATTCAATATATTTTAATTTTATCGTATGAACACAAATTGAAATAATTTTTTGCTTAATTTCAGACAAACTTGATTTTTTGAAAAATTTGGCCAAAAACAAGAGCACAGATCAATCCAGAGTGTTGAATAAAATTTGGAATCAAGCAAAGAACACGGCCAAATCGAAAAAGGACGCCGTCTATATAAAAATACCTTTCAAGAATTTGAACACTCTCGAAGGGCCGGATAATTTAATAGAGATGCACTTGACACTCGAAGAATTAGAAACTGTTGTTAAGTCAGCAAAACTATCGTCGTCCGGTGTGAACGTAAAGGTGCAATCCTATAAGTCTTCCAGTGAGATAGACTTTGGACAGAGGAAACATGAAGAAATAAAACATGCTAATAGAGAATTATTAAAGCGACGACAACTATCTGCCAAGCCTAACAAACACAGGGAAAGGAGATAATTTCTTTGTTTTGTACGTTTAATATATTAAGGTTTTTGTACTTGGATACCATTTTGTTGTATATGCTAATTGTGCTTGAACATAAAATTAGTACTTATTTTGAAATTGTTGTTTTAATTTTAATATTTTTATGATAGTAAGAATACTTTTAAAACAAAACCTAATATTAAAAATTTTAATTGCAGATATCAGAATATCTGACTGGCATCATGATACTTTGTAAAATAGATCTTGCAACAGACCAACAAAGCGGATAGTTAAATGTATCGCAGATGTCGAGCACAATTAATTTAGTCGTCGAAAAATCTGTCATAGCAACAATGGGGCATGTTAGTTAATTCCTCTTGATAAACTTAAACACAACAATAAGACCACAAAAATCAAAAAACTTGATTCATATTCCACTGGGTTTAATAACATTTTTGTCGACTGTTGTGTGCATTAGCCAATAAATTGTGACAATAATTTGCTGTCTTATGATGCATTTTGATAAAGTATACCTGCATCTTATCCATTCTTCGAAACACAACCTCATTTAAATATTTTTTTATATTTATGTATACTATGGCGTTTTTTACTCTGCCAAATGATTCTTGTTATGAATTGAGAGTACCCATTCCAATTTCTACGAGTTATAGCTTCTGAGTATTGTGGTTTTTCAAAACAATTTGACAGCAATCAAAAAAATGATGATCGTCATTCTCAATTGACATATTGGTATATGGTTTTTTAAAAGATATGTATTATCATCAAAATATTTATAATAACAATTGGTCAGAGGAAAGTCCAATGGCTTAGGTTAATGATCAACAATTTCTTATAAGGGCTGCATTTATTCACAAATCCTGCCTAGTAACACATTCCTCGAATTTACAATAAATGAATATTGAATTTGTCATGGCTAATATTATGATAAATGAAATATATTGATAAAATTTTAGAAAATATCAGTAACCTTTTTTTTCTATGTATTTCGGTACATATTTCATGTACTTTTTTCCATTTTGGCACTATTACAATTTGCTAATTTAGTTACTTACAGTGATGCACTCTTTGCTGCTGCCTATACAAAATTCGTTAGTATTTCTACATACATTTCCACACAGACCAAAATTTGCTTATAACATGAATCAGTTCCTTGTTTGCATTTCTCAACCTTACAATGATAACAAGGAGCATTATTAGTAATAATTAAATAGCTAGAGCATTTTAAAATTTCTATAGCATCTTTATTTATTCAATAGGCACAAGTCCAATTACAGAACAAAAATTGACAATGTTCAAATATTCATAATAAATCCACTTGTATCCATACACATACTTAATGTTAATATTAAAGACCAAATAACGTCTGCTTCACTTCAGCCCTGCAATTTTTCCATTAGAATTTTATACATTTACAAATATTAAGATATAAATTTATCCTAAAAATGCAAAAAATTATAGCTATTTACCAAGAATTATCCTTACAGGGTTTTCCGATTGCTTTTCACCATTTCTCAATTGTATTTCACTATTTATCAAATCACATTCACGTTTGTCAAATACCTTTCACCTTTTATCAAGTAGTTTCCCCATTTGTCAAAATAAATTCCCGATATGTCAATTGAAAGTCACTGTCAGTCACTGTAGTACTATATAGTTAAGTATGCAGAACCGCGAAAGAAGACAGAATAGTAAAATTAGCAACGAAGTTCGTGGCTTAATTATTAATGCCATGCATCGCGGATCATCTTCTGTTGATGTAGGGAGAAAGTTCAATGTTAAACCAAATACGATTAGAAAGATTTATGGGAAAAATTTACGAACTGGGCAAATCAACAAACAATCGGCTGGCCACAGAAGGCAAGTATTAACTCCACAGCAAAAAGAAATTGTTTGTGACTGGATTGACGAAGACTGTACTTTAACACTTAGCTCAATAAAACAGAAATGCTTGAACCAGTGGCCAGGCATACAGCCTTTCTATAATTTCTATAATTTCTATATCAACTGTTAACAGGGCATTGAAAGAATTTCATTATTCTATGAAAAGGGTGACGTGCGTGCCAGAAAGAAGGAACACCCCGGAAGTGATTCAAAGCCGCTTTAACTTTGCAATACAATACAATAGGATCATGCATGAACGAGAAAAGATATTTTTCATTGATGAATTTGGAGTACAAGTTTTCTCTAGAGTATCGTCCGGCAGATCAGTTAGAAATACGCCAGCACATGTTACAAAAGCGCAAGTAAGAGGTCGAAATCACTCTATTGCTGCCGCAATGAATTGCAATTCTTTGTACTTATTTCAAATACAAGATGTACCATACAATGTCAATCATTTTTCTGAATATTTGATAACTTTAATTAATCACTTGCATAATGATGATATAATCGGGGCATATTTTCTAATGGATAACGTATCGTTTCATAGAAGTGTTGAAATTGTAAACCTCATAGAAAATCATGGCCATCACTGCGTATTTATTCCTCCGTACAGTCCATTTCTAAATCCAATAGAGGAGTTATTTAGTCAATGGAAGAACTACATTAGAAGATCAGCGCCAAGAAATGAGGATGAATTGTACGAGTCTGTTCACACATCATCCACACATATTAGCCCTGCGAATTGCCTTAATTACGTACAACACATGGAAACGTACCTCGCAGACTGTTTACAAAGTAGAGAAATTCTCTCCTAATTTTTATTACATAAAATCATTTATATATTTTCATATCCTGTGTTATGTATTTTGTGTTAAATATATGCTTAAGTAAACCTATGTACTGTTTCATTAATTATGGGAAAGTCAATTGATATAAAGTGAAAGTGTTTTGATAAAAGGGAAAGACATTTGATAAATAACTGACAGATGTGAAACTCAATTGATAAATGATGAAACATAATTGAGAAATGGTGAAAAGTAATCGGAAAACCCTGTATATTACATTTCGAATAGTCAATGCTCATTTTTCGAAGTACCTTATTACTTGCCCTTTATCGCAGACTATTTTGGTAAAAACTAAATGACCCAAAACAGCCACGTTTTTTTCAGTGAGAAAACTAGATATGTATATAGTGTTCTATTGGTACTCGACGTAACTTCCAAACTATATTATAGTAAATATCTAGCACACATTAAATGAAACGACTGAATATGTGTAGTATTAGAATAATTTAAGTAGAAAAGAATATGGTATAGACAAAATAAATGTCATATCAGTCAAATGTCAATAACAGTAGATTTGATATAATCCAATCATATTGCATAGTTTTATCACGTGATTTTTAAAATGCTCAGCGATTGCCAAGCATTTTATTGTGCTTTGGATAGATGGCGCCACATGAGGATAAATATTTTGAGGATATAAGAATCAGAAAATTCGAGTTATGTGACGGCCTTCTATCGCGCAGCGATATTGATACAGTTGGCTTTGGTTTGAGCTGATCGTAGCGCTATCTATACAGAGCAATATCAATGTCATCAATAGACCTTTTCATTAGCACATTAAATTGGCAAGCCAGTGTTAGCCCGAATACTATCATAACTTTCAATAAATATCAGATAATTAAATTAAAATAACTCGTAGATATTTTATTTACCTTCATAATCAGGAAACCTTTCTCGCGAGCTTCTCTAAGAAATTGCTCAATTACTGATCGAGAAAATGTCTTTGATTTTTTTGCTTGATATTCAACGGATTTTCTCTTTAAATATACAATTAACATGGGAAACTTCTTAATATCAACGTCTTTAGTCAGTAACAAAGTCAGTAACATGGAGAAAATGTTCTACAAAGTACACGATCTACAATTATTCGTCTGTTCTGCGATATAAACTAGGAAAACCTGCTTCTGTATCTACTGTGAAATTTTTTGAATTGCACCAATCTTTATATATTGAGTACGCTTTCTAATATCCGTCTTTAGATTTGCTTGGCAGTAATTCTTCCATTGCAGCATTGGCAGCTGCATTTAAGTTCCATGGAATGTAGTCTTCTGGATCACTATTTTTTTCAGACATTCATATTTATCTCACCGTTATTAACCCATAGAAAGAACCAGGGAAAATTGCAAAAAGGTATGAAGTTTTATTGTTGTAAACGTTTGTTATTGACTAGTCACTAAGGAAACAACAGAACCGATTTATTTTCTGATCATTTTTATTGTCAATATTAATTTATTTTCTAAAATTTAATTACTGGAATTCAGAAAAAATGGTATTCAATACACGACAAGAAAGTGTCTATGCAGCCTCGTACTTCAAATTTCGCTTCGTCAAGAAAAGTAACACTTTCTTGACTCTTATGTAAATCTAGTGTATAGCGGTTATTTTTATTTTTATAGTTTCCTTCTTCTTTATTCTGGCTTTGAATTAGACTATTTAGTCTTTTACTGAGTGTGGTGAATCCTGGAATGTTGGAGTTGAGTTTGATTATCTATTGTTTATCATTATTTTGATTAGGAATTGGGGAAGGGGTATTAAAGTAGGACTATTTTAGGTCTTTTGTGTTTGATGTTTTTATTTCCATCGTATGCAAGTCCTTTTTTTTAAATTTTGGTTTACATAGTTTACCATCTGGTTATAGAAGCTGAGCGCTCTTTTCTTGATGTAGTCAATGATGGTTGGAGTATTTGTTTCATTCATTATTTGATTTTTACTGATATACCATGGATCATTTAGTATCATTCTGAGAGTGGTGTTTTGTATTATTTGCAGTTTATTGATGTCTTTCATGTGTGTACCCATTTAGGTATGAATATGTGAATATTAGGCGTAGTACTTGTTCGTAAGTAGGATTTTGTTGTTCGTGTTCAGTTTGCTTTTTCTGCCTATAGGTCGGCCATAGTTGACATCGTCTTTGTTTGGTTTTGGTTATCGTTTTTGCTATGTATGAGTTGTAATTGAGCTTTGTATCCAGGTATGCTCCCAGGCATTTAACTTCTTGACTCCATGGTATAGTGTTGTTGTTGATGGTTATTTCGTTGTCGATTGTTTTCCGATTCATTTGAAAGATTATTGCTTGGGATTTGTCTTCGTTTATTGTTGTCCTCCATTGTTTGAACCATTTTATCGTGTTGTCTGGGTGCGTTTGGAGTTTCTGTACCGCGTTCGACGGACATCTTCATGCTGAGAGCAGTGCCGTATCCTCAACAAAGGCGGTCGTATTTATATATCTTGTAGGCTTTATAGTTTTGTGTCTTATGTTTATATTCTAAATTCTTGTTTGAGCGCATTTAACTGTTGTTTTTTAAATTGTCCTGTGTTCATCTGTACTTACAGTTCAAAATAATTCTTAATTTGATATAATTAATTTGTATCTAATGAATACAATTATCTACTTTTTTTCAACTTTCCATATTTGAGATTAATTTATGTGCATAGATTTTCAATGAAATGGATATGTATTAATAATCAAGTCGTTATAATATAAATGACAAATGGTATGAATTTTCTGTCCTTCAATTTTTAGTCATTTGTGTCAACATGTCCGGTGTAAATATTACATGCAGTATCGGTAATCAATTGGGTACGTACACATTAATGATGTCTTTCATTAAAAATTATAAGATTTTGATGTATATTTCTGTGCGTGACAGGAAATGGCGGCGGTGAGATGAAATTTGAAGTTGGCCCAAAGGAAAACGTCACTAGTTTGGCTAATTGTATAGCTACTGAAATTGTCAATGAAATATTAGAGAACGCCTTGGACATTGCTACGATGAACGGTATACCAGGTAAAGTAATTTGCTGAACTTTATATTAAGTCTTCTACTGTAACTTTAGCTTTCTGTAAAAAATAATACATTCCTCAAAAACTGGAAAACATTTTTGATATGCTTCTTTAAGCCAAAAAGAAAGCAAAAGATAGCAATAAAGTAGAGTATGGGTTAATTCCATGAACTCACAATCATTGGTTATCTGCTGGACTTGAATATATTTCGACATTGTTTCTACCAGCCTCCAAAAAGTTATTTGTTCGATTTTGTTTACTTAGAGTCGTTATAGTTTGTAATTGTATTCGAATAGGCTTCTTTGTTCATGATGGTCTTTTCAACATGTACACCATAAGCAGGATTTTCTCATTATCCTAAAGTACTGTTTCCAGGAAATAATTTAACCTTTTCTAAAGTATTTAAATTTCCATCTTTTATTAGCAGATTTTGCCCAAGCACAGGAAATCTGCGACTATATTCTGCAGACATCTTCTTCACCAAAATTGTTGAATAAAATTCTCGAGATACTTGCTTTGTCTGCTTAGGCATAAAATTCTTCTCGCAGGTGGTCTGGATTTTTGGTAATTGACAGAGTATAAGACACAACTTATCTCAAAAAATAAGAAAGTTCTACCCTTCCATGATCAACAATCATGCTTTTATAAATAATATTTAGGTCATTATCTTCCTTTGTTAGGAATTTTATAATAGCGGTATTCTACCTATATTTGAATCCATCTAACAACAAATAAAACAAGGACGAAAGAAGAGATTTATATGATCTACCTAGCCACGAGAGAAAGTGACGATCGCCATGTTTTGCTGTCAAGATATTGTGATATTTTAATGTTCATTGACCAAGTTTTATTGTTTTTCCATTGAAAACTTGAAAAAAGTTTTTTTTATACTAGCACATCGAATAATAAAAGTTTCAGTGATTGTGGATGAAGTAGGCTACAGGGAAAGGGCTCTACAATGACAGGATAAGTCTCTAAGGTAATAATTGGAAAGTTATAAACTACCATACAGCAAAAGACCCCACAGCTGTATGAAACTGTTATCCTATTTCATGACAATTGCAGACTTCACAAAGCATGCTATGCTGGTGAAGATTTGCAGCAGCGGGACTATTCTTTCTTTCTTATATTAAAAAAGCACTTGAGGGGATGTCGTTTTTCTTCGGATGAATACCTGAAAGAAACTTTGGGATAAATATGTAACAATTAATAAACGCCAGACTTAATAAGTTCGTAGGATAACTAATTAAAAAACATTTTCAAGTCGAAATTTTACCTTATTCGTCAACATACTCTTCTTCAAAAGTGATACATCCACTCCAACGATTCTCTAACATTTCTGCCTTTTTTGAAGACGATTGATTGATTGATCTGATACTCTGCCTTCAAAATATGTTTCAGTTTCGGCAAATACTTCTTCGCTGGAGACAAATCTTTTTCCCTAGAGCATTCTTTTTAAGTCTGCAAACAGGTAGTAGATGCTGGGAGCCAGATCCGGAGAATAAGGTGGATAGGGAAGTAACTTGTGCAATTGTTGATCATATACGGAAAAATAATATGACTTTTTTCGAGCCTCTTTTTCTTCATAGCTGGATAGATAATACAAAAATATCCCCTTAGACCTTTCCATATGCCAACTAATTTTCAATAATTGTCTTGACAGCATCAATATAAGTGCCATATATAATAATTACTCACGTTGGATTTTCTTTTTAAATTCACAAACTCACCAGAATTATAAATAGCCAATCTTCCACTTATGTTTTTCTCTTAAAGGTATACACTGCGATACAATAGCCTTTTCCATTGATGATGGACTTTGTGCTTTTCAAAATCAGAAATTGAACAAATTCGATGACAATATGGAAGAATTGAACAGGGAATGTCCAGATATCAAAGATATCATAGACGGATTAAGCGCAATACATATAACAAAAACTAACATGAGTAATGTCGAGGAACCCTTACGACTGGATGTTGAGATGAAACGCCTGTTGAATGAAATGATGTCACCACCTTATGACATAGTCAATTATGAAACCTTGGCTAGGAAGGATGGAGTTGGAGACCAACCGATTGAAGATTTTCCTGTACGAGATACTGATGATTTCAATAAAACTGAAGATGGTTGCTGCTTAGTCGACGTGGAGAAAAGTAAATTGGTGGAGAAAAAAACCCGCGTCACGGACTTGGTGATGAACTCGAAGCAAGCTCTCTCTGAATACTTAATGTCAGACGAGTCTAGGAAATATCAAGAGGAGTGGGAAGAAAATAATGAGAAAGTGATTCAGGTCATAGAATTTGACTATATCAAGGCTGATGAGGGGAATTTGTTAAAAAAACCCACCGATACTGAGATAAAAGAAGACGAGGACAGAGAAGAGTATATTCTCCCTAAAGACAATGAGAACATGGAAAACGTCGATTTGAGTGTTGCTAAAGCCGAAGCTGCTGCAGTTGATGTGAAAAGAGATGATGGCAGAGGTGAAACTTTAGACAAATTCCAAATGACAGCCGGATCGTCCAACTCAAAGAGGAACACTTTGGATGCCACAGCAGCGAAGGTTATTTGTAAAAGGAAATTCGAAAATTTGAAGAAGAAGAAGTGGAGTATTAATTTTAAGTTTTGGGGATTTGGCAAAAGGAAGTCAAAAGACAAGGAAGAAGATAGTATGGACGTGACTCTTAAAAAATAATTTTTGTATTCTAAAAATTAATAAAGGAGAAGCATCAATCTAAAGTGTAGGCTTCTGCGGTCGTTGTCTTAATATAGATATTGGTTTCCGTGTTTAAACCGCGTCAGATTAGGTGCAGTTGTCGACCTTTGGTCCACCTTCAGGATTGCTTGTAGATGTCAATTAGATCATTGTAGCTTCAATCTTCACGCTTTCAACGCGGAAGCAAAGATCTACCTATTTCTTAACTTTTGTAAATTTGATATTACATATGATTGATAGATACAGTGGCGGCCATTAATTTGGCAACACCGGCCTAATCAAGTTTACTATAGAGCGTCTGAACCTTAGTATTCAGTCCAGTCTCTTATGAGATATACACCTCTTTTACTACCGTAAGCGATTTGTAATTAACGGTCTTTTTGTTATTTCAAGGCAATGTTGTCAGTTCGATTTATTATGTTTATGGTTGGTAGGGTCGGTATGGTGTAAGTATCACAACATAACCTTCCTTTCAAGGGTCAAATTAATAATATAATATAATATATTAGCATAATATCCTAACCAACAAGTATTTAAAATATCGAGCGATTATAATGAGTTTCCAACCTAACCTGTCATTGTCGAACTCACAACTATGTTGTGTGTCTGCATATGACACATACTGAATACTAAGATTGAGACGCCCTATAGATATTTCTAATATTTGATAGTGTAAGCGTTATCATAAACTCCTTTCACCCACGTCATGGTTGAGCGCGTTCAACAGACTCTCACAGACGAAGCGAAAGTTTCCATTCGCTTTGCTCCTTTTATCGCAGTTTACAAATTACAATAGAACACCGAGTTATCAACCCATGTTGCTTATAATATTTAAATTACATTTCACAACCTTTCGAACAGTGTTACGAGTAAAATTTTCTTTATTAAGTTAGAGCAAAATTGTTTTAACAGTTTAATATTTAATGGTGGAATCATTGATTTTTATTACGTTTATTAGTCTTCTGTTCAATGGTACAACTGCATTTCTTACGTCTTCTTCATTCAGCTCTATCTAAGCCTACATAATCGTTCTTCACAATTCTTGCCTACTTCTGGGAACCAAATTCCATGAACGAATTTTCTGCACCATTAAACCCCATACATTTTTCACAGGATTTAGGTGTGGGCTACTCGAAAGCCACTCCAATACGTCAATATTATTGACCCATAACCAATCCTGCATTATTCCGCTAGTATGAATGGAACAATTTTCTTGCTGAAAGACGAAATTTATATCGATAAACCTTCTGTTACACTTGGTAACATTACGTTTTCTGGAATGTGTCTATAAAGTTCACCACAGCCCTTAGTTAATTTTGAGGCATGTGCCCTGACCATCCACGCTAATCCATGCCCATACATTTGCTGAGAACTTACCACTGGTCTGTAATTTTTATGTACATCTTTTACTATATCTTTCATTTCTTGGTTTATACACACTGATTCTGTTATCATAACAAGACATGAAGAGTTTTGCATGAGCTTTAAAAGTCGTGACCTTCATTCAAATGTTGAAGTGAAAATCCAATTCTGTTTTCTCTCAGTGCTACTGTTAAGAAAGGCTTTCTGGCAGCACTCCTGTTATTTTTCTACTGGCAGTTCTTGTTAAACCAGAGAAATTTACAATTTGGCGGCCTTCCACAGCGTTAGAAAACGGATTTCGGATGATGTGGTGAACCAAAGCTGCATCTTCTTCGTCATTTGTTACTTTAGGACCTTTTGCCGTACCAGCGCGTGCTACTCTGTGGTAGAGTGTCCACTTCTTTTTTATTTTGAAATGCAACTATGGTTTACATTTAGATTTGCCACAACGCAACCTTCTTTCAGTTTGCTGATGGCCCGAATTTTTTGAGGTTCTGTTAATTTTCTCGGCATTTTTATGTTTACTAAACAATATTGACGTAAAATTGAAACAATTATTGTCAAAATTGATACGTTTATAACTTGTCAAAGTGACAAAAAATATATAATAGAAAAATCTTGGTCTTTCAAAATTAATGGCCTCGTTTTTCTAGTGTAACTGTTACATAATTTCAATTATTTTGTATTTAACCCAGAAAATGTTTACATTAACTAAAAATTTATTTGCATTATTACTAAGTACATAGATAATACTCGTGTTTTCACCTACGAGTAAAGAATAGAATAGGAGAGATAATAACGTGGTGGGGGAATAGGTATTTTTTAGACGGAAGTTACCACTTTAAGGGAGGTCAGTTATATATATCCTGTTATGTCAAAAATGACGTTTTAGTGTTTATATATTGGTCAATTGTGTGGCTTGTGGTCGTTTTAAAACGGCAAGAACAGATAATGTCACTTTTTCTCTTCATCGGTAAGTTATTTCATTGGCATTCAACATAGGCAATAATAATTTAAAAAAAGTTATTTTAAATACTTGTCATATATCTGACACGTCTGATTATGTGTTCAGTGGCGTAACATACATATCCAAGTCATTTAATATTTGTTATATTTTTGACGCAGATCTCCTTTAAACCCGTTTATAATATATCAAAAAGAAGAAAAGAATTGAAAACATAATACACTCACGATATTTCTTTAATTATTGTTGGACTAACAACCTATTTTAAATGATTATCGAGAACACAGGAAGTGTACATATACCCTATACAAAATATTTATGCACGCCTATGCATTACGGCGGCCATATTGAGTTACCACTTTGGACAAATATTATTTTTAAGGAGACTCTCTCCTGTTCTATTCTTTACTGATAGGTTTTCACACAAACATTGTGTATATGTAGTTACATGCTTAATATTCAACCAATATTTTCATTTCTACGAGATGTTCCAAAAAGTTTATACGCCTTCTTATGCTGTTAAAGGCATTATGCAGCATTGCCGGCGTTATTAATGCACATTCTTTAATAATTCTTTGCTGTAAAACTTGCAAATTAGCAAAAGGAGTTTTAAATATTCTATTCTTTAGGCGAGGGAAAACGAAAAAGTTTACAATTGTCAATCAAGGTGATAAAACTAACTAAAATTAGGTGAATTTACACAACAATATTGGTGTATAGTCTATTTTTAAAATAGCGAGACGAATTTCTGAACAGACCACTTTGACAGTAAAATCTCATTGGTTGAAAGCAAGTCCAAATGACATCGTATCAATCTTGCTTAGATTCTGTCAACTGACATTGTTTATGGTTAAGCCGTGTTGTTGTTTCTATTATTTCTCTGTTATTTCATTATATATTTTACCAGTTCTTTTCAGAGCTCGACAGTAATAGTTATCAAATATACTCGTAAGCTACGAGTAAAGAATAGAACAGGAGAGAGTCTCCTTAATAATAATATTTGTCCAAATTTGGTAACTCAGTATGGCCGCCGCAATGCCTAGGCGTGCATAAATATTTTGTATAGGGTATATGTACACTTCCTGTGTTCTCGATAATCATTTAAAATAGGTTGTTAGTCCAAAAATAATTAAAGAAATATCGTGAGTGTATTATGTTTTTAATTCTTTTCTTCTTTTTAATATATTATAAACGGGTTTAAATGAAATCTGCGTCAAAAATATGACAAATATTAAATGACTTGGATGTATATGTTACAACCCTGAACACATAATCAGACATGTCAGATATATGACAATTTATTTAAAATACCCCTTTTTAAATTATTATTGCCTATGTTGAATGCCAATGAAATAACTTACCGATGAAGAGAAAAATTAATATTCTTTGTTCTTGCCGTTTTAGAACGACCACAAGTCACACAATTGACCATTATAGGAACACTAAAATGTCATTTTTGACATAACCGGACATAACTGACCTACCGAAAGTGGTAACTCCGTCTAAAAAATACCTATTTCCCCACCACGTTATGCTCTCTACTGTTCTATTCTTTACTCGTAGCTCGTAAGTTTGTTTTCAAGATTTTCGTGCATGTAATTTGGGACAAGGGTATGTTCAGAAATTCGTCTCGCTACTTTAAAAATAGACTATAGTCTAAGATCAAATTTTCTAGGTTATGAGGATAATTTTCCTTGAATATCAAAATTACTATAGAGCGTCTCAACCTTAGTATTCAGTTCAGTCTCTTATGTGATATATACCTCTTTTACTACCGGAAGCAATTTGTAATAAACTGTCTCTTTTTATTTCAAGGCAATGTTGTCAGATTTATTTATTATGTTTATGGTTGGTATTGTCGGTGTGGTGTAAGTATTCTAACATAACCTTCCTGTGAAGTGTCAAATTAATAATATAATATAGTCGAGCCGTTTTGGCAACCGACATTTTGATCGGCCGGAACAATTTCAAAACAATAAAATTAAACTAATTAATTAATATTTCAGGATATATACCTTCCCATAGTAAAATACTATTACGTGAAAGCCAGTTACAAATTAAATATTATAAATAAAGCTAATAAATATGATTTTTTCCACACCTATATTTTATATAACATTTGGCTAAACTGTTTAGGAGGCAAGCATTGTAAATTCAAAATATTTAGATGACAATTATAATAAACGTCAAACGATAATTATGACAAACGTCAAAAGGTGTATGAATATTGTTATTTATGACAGTCCTGAAATGGCTTTTGTAGGTTATATTACATGCCAGGTAAAATTTTGCAACATCTCAAATTTGACGCCATTTTAATTTAGTAGCGCATGTTGGTTGCGAGAGCGACTCTACTATAACTGACATTGTTTATGGTTAAGCCGTGTTGTTGTTTCTATTATTTCTCTGTTATTTCATTATATACTTTACCAGTTCTTTTCAGAGCTCGACAGTAATAGTTATCAGATATACTCGTAAGCTACGAGTAAAGAATATATAATAATGTATTAGAAAAATATCCTAACCAACAAGTATTTGAAATGTCGTGTCATTATAATCACAGATCACTATAACTAGAAGATAGTATAACTTAATGGTAAAAATTTGAGACAATGTTTAGCGCCGCCTGCCAATTACAGGCAGTACTAAAATGGATCAAACCGATGAACCGGGAAATTTAAATATTGTATATTTCTATTCTATTTTGTATTTACCTTAATAGTTTTTATTCTTCACTTTAAATGTTCGGAAGTAAAATAGTAGATGTATTTAAAGAAGAATAAAAACTATGAATGTAAGTAAAGTTGACATATTAAAAAAATGTTGTGCATTATATATAATAACTTAGTAATAAATTAGAAACATATCTTTTTAGTAACCCTTTATTTTTATATGAAAACTTATTTCTATTTCAAAATATAATAAGAAAGCATTCTAAATTATTATTACATTTGAACTTATTTATTCCTTAAATGGAAATCGTCGATCTTCTCTTATAACATTGAATAAATTAGGATCTCCTGTAGCTTCGTACCACTCATGAAAACGAATTGATTTTGGATGTGGAAAACTTTTGCATTTTGGTCACAATTTGACACAACATTTTTTTGTCGGCAAAATTACTAGGAAGTCTAGAAAAAAGTGCTAATAAGTAAATAAATTATCGAGTTATGCAGAATAAATACTTACGTACATACAATTTTAAGAAATAAGTTAATATTTTATAAGTGTGATTAATAATTTTAAAAACTGTCAACAAAAATATTTAAAAAGCTATATAGTTACCATAGTTACTAATAGTGACCAATAACAACAGGCAATTCTGCGAAGCTAAGCCCTGAAGTATCATGTTTGATCCTAAAATTACGTCAACAGATTTCAACATGTGCCACCTACCAACTACAGGCAGAAGTAAAACGATGTCTACGCAATCTCAATTTAACATTTTCCCCCAGATTATAATGAGTTACCAACCTAACCTATCATTGTCATGTGTAAGATATCTTAATTCCTGCCTAACATTTTATCAGCTACTTGGAATACCGTTAAAATTTCTCCGGTTAACGAGAGTCTTAATCGTGATAGTAGTAATTGACGTTGGAAAAACATAAGTTGATTAACCGGTATTCTTGTCAACAAGTAGGTTAATGCCGGTTAACCTACTTAAGTTTCGTGCGACGTTGGAAAAACTGTCACTAAAGATATAAAATTCTGAGAACTATTTACTCATTAAAGACACGTACTGTATTTAGTCTATTGAACTAGTATTTTTGAATGTTGGTAAAGAGAATCAATAAAGTAATTCAAAATGACACAACTATCTATAATTCGAGATGTGTTCTATTTATTGCTTAGTCAGTATTCTTATAAAATTGAACTTGAACAATACGCATAGCAAGCTGTAGTTTGGCAGCACTGTAAAATTCAAGAATTGAAATAGTTACTATTTTTACTACTAGGTGATAGGTGCTTTGACGTATGAATCATTGTATATCACACGCGTCCGCGTAGTTATTTTTCTCAGTTCAGGGTCATCGAAATGCCCGAAAATTTCTTTTGAGTGATGCTTTACGTACAAATAATATAATATAGCTATGTATGTGTATTTAAGAATAGTAATGTATTGAATTCAAGTAGGTCAAAGACGTAAAAGTGATTTTAAAATAACTCAGGGCGAATATTAATCATGTGTAGCAGCAAAAGTCTATGCAAAAATAATACATTGCTCCCAACGATTAACAGGTACTTCAGAAAGATGATAGAAAATACGTTTTAAAAAGTGAGATTTAAAGATATATTGGATTCAGTATATTTGTGAACAAGTATCTTCTCACCACATTTTAAAATGTTTGGACTACATAAAATTTGATCTTAATGGGAGAGTAATTTTCTAATTATTATTTACTAACTATAATAATTAAGTCGGGCATTTTAATAAATAAATTTTATGAAACAATACTCAGATTATTTTGTTAGCTTTTGTAAAAAGTTATTCTAGTATATTAGCCTTATATGAGAACATGAAATGAATTGCTTTTTCTTCGCATACTGCAAATAACAATGCGCCAACATGACTACAAACTCGTTTCCATGCATATATGAGAATAAATACTGATTTCTTCTTCTCAATAATGCATCACACATCGATTGGTTTTAAATTTATCTTTCATGTTATTAAAAATATACATGGTTTTCCACATAAAATGAAGAAGTTGTTAAGAATTGTAAGCGATAAGACTATAGAACACTGCCATTTGGTCCTTTGTACAATCTATGTATTAAAACCAAATATGCAATAATATCCATACTTGGTCTAGGTGGAATACGATCTATTAAATCGTGTAATTTCAAGGGCGAATGGATCCAAATTGTCAATTAATTTTATGTTCATCTGATAAATACTTGTCAGAAAATACATTGCTGCAGTAATAATAATTCTCCACGACAATTTCAAAAATACATTATTATAAACTTCTGGTTTTTCAGATAGGTATTTTTTCAAGTAATCACACCGCATATTTGTGTTTAATTTAATCACATGAAAAACAAAATCACAGCAAAACTAATAATGAAGGCATACAAAACTGGAGTTTGCTAATTGTTTGCTCTCAGACACCTTATTGGATCACGTGGTTTGGATTGGTTTATTAAAATTAGGGGTTATATTTCCTATATTACTCGGTAGATATTTTGATTTAACGCATGCGCAGAATAGACGAATGGGAAATGTTTTTATTATCGTTTTCACAGAAAACTTTAGAGGAGAAAAAAGTTTATTTGATGATGCTTTGTTGTACTTTGTTAGAGAGAAAATTAAAAACAATGAATTTTTCCATAAGAGTAAACTATACTTATTTTTAAAGATATAAAAAATATCCGTTTAAAAATATTGTTTCAAATTTTGAAACATGCACAAATACGGATTTGTATTAAAATAACTAACAAGATTAAAATTCATTGTAATAAAGCAATTATAATAGCAAATACGTAATAATTTTTAGCAGCCGTAATTCTGTGATTATCATTTGGACTGCATCATGCTCAAATACGAATTTGTATTAAAATAATTAACAAAATTAAAATTTACTGTTATAAAGCAATTATAAGAGCAAATACGTAATAATTTTTGGCTGCTATCTACATAACCGTAATTCTGTGATTGTCATTTTAATTGTCACTTCAATAATAAATTCCGTGTGTTTTTCACGTAAAATAATATACAATGTGACCAATCTCAAGTGAAGGTTGCGTGGCCTACATTTTTAAGTTGGCAACGATGACTAGTTGGTAATATTGAGAAACACTTGTGTGTAGGTTTTATGTATAGGCGTACAATGTGCACATATGTTTTTGACAGATCAAACATTTCACCTGTACTTATCTGTCTAACCAGAAAATACTCTAATCTAGGGATTTTTAAGATCCCCCACAATTCACTTGCGATTGATCTCATTGTACGTTTTATATCAAAATTATTAAATTTATTTGATCAAGGGATGGAGTATAGGAATAAGACACCATAGCGTATTCCTCTCTGGAATCAAAGTACTGCTCTTATGGAGATCGCACGCGACGTTGCATAATTTCAATGTTGGATAGGTATTAGAGTAAATTTCATATGGCAGAGTTTATATTACGTACATTTTATAACGATAGTAATGTCGGGAATGGCTGCTTGTCACACTGACATTGGTGGTTATGCTCAAATATTCTTCTCGTGAAAATTACGTCAAGAGACTTGACAACGTTCTATTTATCAAAGAAGGATAGTTATATACGAATCATTATAAAATAGCAAAAGAGGGCAACACTCCATAAGTGTCTGTACTTCGATTCCTAGGTGAAATAGACTATAGATATTAAATATGTTGATATTGACCTAAACTATTTATATACCAGCTGATTCTACTAATAATTTTGAAAATGAGAAGGACCCACCAAGTATACAATTTTCGAAATCTATCAATAAAAAAGAATCTGAAACATCAAGCGATAAAACTGACATGAAGAAAAAAAGAAAAATTAATTGAATTACATGGACAACCCAGCAAAAGAAGGTAGATATTTCGCATTTTAAAGGGCATTTTAAAAGCTCCAAGAAAAGATACGTGTGAAAAAATCATCAGTCAATACAGAGACATTTTAGGTAATTTGGATTGGGCAAGACTTTCGTATATAATATATATATATATAAAAAAACAAATAAGAATAGTAATTAGCTGATTATAATATACTAATATATTATTATTTTACTTTATTATAGTTTTCCTAGTTCATAAAAACATAAGCAACTGATTCATGTTTATATACTAATATATTGTTATTTTATATTATTATTTTTCTAGTTCATGAACATTATGTGTAATGCAAAAGTATAAAAATTAAACATCTTTACATCTACTTACCAACAGTTCTTTTTTTTTATAAAATTTTCGCACCTTTCTTAGGTGCTACGAAAGTAGAATATTTCAGGTATTCGTATCGTAGCACTTTTAGCAACGTTGCCAACAAACGGAGGCAAAGTTGTACTTGTTGTACATAGAGGCAGTGACTAGAGGTATATATTAACAGTACCAAGGTCAACTGAATTTTGCTATCGCTGTGCGATATAAGGCCGTCACATAACTTCGATTTACATTGATGAATTTGATTCTGGTAACCTCAAAATATTGATCCTTAAGTATCGCTATCGAGTAATAAAATAAGTAGGTAACCTACGTAGAATGGTTTCTCACTTTTTATTAAAATAACACTTTAAACATTTACTTTGCAATAATTAATATTAATAAATTTAAAATAATGAAATAGAATGATAAAATTAACAAAGTGTTGCTCAAAATTAAGTTGTTCCTAATTTTTTCTAACAATTCAAAAGCTAAAACTAATGGGGGTTCCATTACGTTGTAAAGTGTTTGTTTGGATTTTGTAGATGATTTCTTGGATTTTGAAAATGTTGAGGTACTAACGTAATGGATGGTTTCAACTGTATTGGATCTTATAAAATATTCAGCCACACTGGCATCGGTTGCATCATTTGCACCCCTTTGAGCTTAACATGTTGAATTTGAAATTATATAGTGTATGTAGGGGTTTTCTGAACTCTTATTAAAAAAACAGGCAAATAAAACCAATGATCTAAATTGAATATTCTTAGCTGAAACGAGAAAAATAAGTTCTCGCCTCCGAAATCGGAGCCAAATTCAACCTAATTACATAGCGTTTGGAGATATATTATTACTAAAAGGATATACATTATCATATATAGGTCAATTACCCAAACAGGCGATACACGAAACGTCACTGTGATGTCATAACAGTGTTGACAAATAACGTTGCTTTGAGCAAGCTGTACTTTGAAAATAATCTGTGGTTAGGACTAGGTTGACATTTTAAAATATTAGCAAATACTATTAATATGTTTTAAATTATTCGACTATGTCTACAAAAAATATAAACAAATTCTATATACATGTGAGTTTATTTATTTCAGACTACATTCACAAAAATAATATACACAAAATCTATATATTATTATACATATTAGTGATTAAAAAACTCGTAACATTGCGATAAGCATATGATAAAAAGAAAATAATATTAAGTTGAAATGCTAGTTTTCTCCATCCTTTAACACTGTCTTCTGAATCGGAATCATTTACATTAATTATAAAAGGTAATATATCTTGTCTCTCAAAACCTACTTCTCTATCCCACCATTTTTGAATTTCAGTTTCACAGTGGTTAACGCTATTTGCCCAAATGTCTGGGGTTACTTGTGTTAATGCCTCTTTCCACAGTTTTATGCATTCGTCCACTTTTCTACCATATTTTCCAATGTGATTGTTATAGTATGTTTTTGTTATTCCCCACACTAGTTCTACGGGGTTAAATATACAATGGTAGGGTGGAAATCGAAGAACTACGTGCCCATACTTCTCTGCTAAATCATCGGTTTCATATACAGGGTTATTCACGCTATACGGCACGGAATATTGTGGCCAAAATACGTGACTTTCAAAAAGTTTCACTTTTGGGATATATGGGGGTCTATTATAGTTACTTTTTAAAATTATTTTCATATTATACAGGGTGTTCCAAGAGCCCTAAAAGTATCAAAGTTGTGTTTTTTTAAATGGAACCCCCTGTATATTATTGTATTTTCGGATTCTCCGATCAAAATAAGTGTCTGTTTTAATAAGGTTTACAATACCTAAACCTTAAGGTTTTTTAAATAATTTGAATTTTGCCAAAATCTAACCTAATTTTCATGTTTCAAATACTTAAGAAGTATTTAAGTTATGTAAGCGAAATTTACAGCGAAGTGTAACAATATATCATATTTTATATCCCAATCATAATAAACTTGCCATCTTATACAGGGTGTCCAAAAATTAAAATTAATCAAATAAGAACTTTAAGTGGCTATAACTTGATTAATTTAAATAGAACGCCATATTTTTTAACTTACCAGGAAATGTACTTTTTAATTACCTATCGAATGGTATTAGGGTGTTCTATAGCTAAGTCTTCGCGTTTTTACAGAATACGCCAAAAAATCGTTTTTTGCACCATTTGGGGTTTTTAAAATAAAGTTCTAATGTATCTAGTTGCCTATGGTATTTAGAAATGTCACATAAATTCATTTAGTCTGTCAGTTTAGTCTGCAAAGTCTGTTTTTGCTATAGTGGTATTATTTTTTGTAATTGTGGAAGTTTAGATCGTTATTATTTGAATATTGTTGTGGTGTTGCTTAGTCAAAATGAAGATTTACCCAAAAGAAGAGCGTATTGATATGATTTTTATCCTAGGAGAATGTCATCAAAATTGTTTATTGGCTTCTCGAGTTTATGCTCAAAGTTTTCCGGAAAGAAATCATCCTAAGCCAGCCGTTTTTGAGAGATTATTAAACCAGTTTCAGGAAAGTGGAAGTGTCAGTTATAAAAAACCCATTACAAGAAAACCTGTCACTGAAGATGAAGAAAATGTTTTTACGGTAGTTGGTTCAGTTATCGAAAATCCCAATGTTAGTCAAAATCAGATATCCGAAAATACTAACATTAGTCAAGCAAGTATTTCAAGAATTCTTAAAAAACACAGATTTCATCCTTATAAAATCCAGCTCTGCCAAGAACTTTATGGAAATGATTTTGACAACCGAACTGAATTTTGCATGTGGGTGTTAGATAAAGTGGCAGAAAATAAAAACTTTTTTGAAAATGTGTTATTTAGTGATGAATGTATTTTTCATAACAATGGTCTCGTGAATAGACACAACTTCCATTATTATTCTGATTCGAATCCGCATGAATACAGAGTCATGAGAAATCAGAATAGGTGGTCCGTTAATGTGTGGGGTGGAATACTGGGCCAATATTTAATTGGACCCTATTTTTTTGAAGGACCTTTAAATGGTATGATGTTTCTCGATTTTCTTTTACACCAACTTCCAGTATTATTAGAAGAAGTCCCTTTAAACATCAGAACAACCATGTGGCTTCAACTGGATGGAGCTCCGCCTCATTATCATCGCGAGGTTCGGCAATTTTTAAATGCCAACTTTCAAAACAGGTGGATTGGAAGAAATGGATTTCAAAATTGGCCCCCCAGATCCCCGGACTTAACTCCACCAGATTTCTTTTTATGGGGATACATAAAAGGAATTGTCTACAATACGCCTCCGACAACACCACACGATATAAAAATACGCATAAGAGACGCTTTTGAAACTGTAACCCCGCAAATGTTGTCCAGAGTTAGCAGTGGTTTTGAAAAAAGAATATGTAAGTGTCTGGAAATGGACGGTCGACATTTCGAACATCTGTTATAAATATTTTGCTTCTGTTTTATGTTATCGTTGATATGTTATTACCATTATTGCTGTTATAGCCTGTTAGATTATAAATAACGTTCCAAGTTTCTGAACATTTGTAACGATATTCGTCATTATTATTCTTATAATTGTAAATTATCTGACATTTCTAAATACCATAGGCAACTAGATACATTAGAACTTTTATTTAAAAAACACCAAATGGTACAAAAAACGATTATTTGGCGTATTCTGTAAAAACGCGAAGACTTAGCTATAGAACACCCTAATACCATTCGATAGGTAATTAAAAAGTACATTTCCTGGTAAGTTAAAAAATATGGCGTTCTATTTAAATTAATCAAGTTATAGCCACTTAAAGTTCTTATTTGATTAGTTTTAATTTTTGGACACCCTGTATAAGATGGCAAGTTTATTATGATTGGGATATAAAATATGATATATTGTTACACTTCGCTGTAAATTTCGCTTACATAACTTAAATACTTCTTAAGTATTTGAAACATGAAAATTAGGTTAGATTTTGGCAAAATTCAAATTATTTAAAAAACCTTAAGGTTTAGGTATTGTAAACCTTATTAAAACAGACACTTATTTTGATCGGAGAATCCGAAAATACAATAATATACAGGGGGTTCCATTTAAAAAAACACAACTTTGATACTTTTAGGGCTTATGGGACACCCTGTATAATATAAAAATAATTTTAAAAAGTAACCATACTAGACCCCCATATATCCCAAAAGTGAAACTTTTTGAAAGTCACGTATTTTGGCCACAATATTCCGTGCCGTATAGCGTGAATAACCCTGTATAGTTGGTGGTTTATGCTTTAAGTAAAGATATAAATGAAATTATTGAATAAATATATATGTACTAACCGTTTAACTAAATCCAGTAATTGTATTTTTAAAGCAGCTCCGTCATAGTCAAAGATAATATAACGAGAGCTTGACAAATAGTCGACTATTTCATTGTGATCAATTTTTCGAGTGTGCGCTACGGTCAATTTGACGAGACCAAAATTGGCATTAATAATTTGACTAGAGCACGAGAGCTTTAGCTCGAGGGCTTTAGTCTTTAATTATTAATGCCAATTTTGGTTAAGTCAAATTAGGAGACACACGAGAAAAATTGAAACAATGTAATAGTCGACTACTTATCAAGCTCGAGCTATATTTGTTAAGATTATTTCCTAAACCAAGTTTCATAATAAAAAATGAGTTGTCAAATCGATGTGATTATCAATAATTTCATCCGAAACATCGCTAAATCTCTTTTTGTCGGACATTTTCATCTATTTGACACGTATGCCACTTAATGAAAAAATACATACTTGATTTGTTACCTACATTTGAATAGTCGATTTGTAATAGTCGCTGATATCAAGAACCGGTACCTTTCATTGGTTAATTTCAACTTCAGTTTTGATTGTGATTGGACAAAATTTAAATTTGACAGGTGAAGGAAATAATCAAAGATAATATAACGAGAGCTTGACAAATAGTCGACTATTTCATTGTGATCAATTTTTCGAGTGTGCGCTACGGTCAATTTGACGAGACCAAAATTGGCATTAATAATTTGACTGGAGCACGAGAGCTTTAGCTCGAGGGCTTTAGTCTTTAATTATTAATGCCAATTTTGGTTAAGTCAAATTAGGAGGCACACGAGAAAAATTGAAACAATGTAATAGTCGACTACTTATCAAGCTCGAGCTATATTTGTTAAGATTATTTCCTAAACCAAGTTTCATAATAAAAAATGAGTTGTCAAATCGATGTGATTATCAATAATTTCATCCGAAACATCGCTAAATCGCTTTTTGTCGGACATTTTCATCTATTTGACACGTATGCCACTTAATGAAAAAATACATACTTGATTTGTTACCTACATTTGAATAGTCGATTTGTAATAGTCGCTGATATCAAGAACCGGTACCTTTCATTGGTTAATTTCAACTTCAGTTTTGATTGTGATTGGACAAAATTTAAATTTGACAGGTGAAGGAAATAATCAATGTTATTATTGGTGAGCCATGTCTGAATTTCATTTTTAGTGGCAGATGATGTTGGACTTTTACTTTTAATAGTACTGTGGTAACTGGCATTATCCAAAACAATTATGGACGGCTCTTTTAAACTTATAAGAAGTTGGTGTTCAAACCAGTATAAAAAGTTGTCTCTGTTCATATCACCGTGATAATCTAAATACTGACTATTTGTCGGAAATATTAGGTCTGCTCCAGGAATAAATCCATTAGAACTACCTGCATGTAATACAATATATCTAAAACAAGATAATATAATAAATATACATAAGATAAGAATATGTTATTCTTAGAAATATAATGTACCTTTTTCCACCTACTTTTGAAGCTTTTGTGGATTCTATAGATTCATTTTGCCAAGATTTACGAATTGTTCCATCTTGGAAAACCCAGGTTTCATCAAGGAACACAAACTGGCGAACATTTTCATGTGTCATACGAACATATTGTTGCAAGAATGTATCACGTTTTAATACAATTTGTGGTAGTTCCATTAAAGCTCGGTTAGGATCATATTTTTTGTAATTAAAACCAATATTGTGTAATACTGTCCGTAAAGATGACTTGCCACCAGAAAAGAGTTCCTTTTCTTTAAGAGTAATATTCAGTGAATGAAGCGTGATATGTTGTTCTGTAAAAAACTCAAATATTAATTTTATAAACGTAAATCCTTAAGAACTTACTGTTTCTATACATGTCATATACTGTATTTCTTATTGCTCACTGAGTAAAGTCATCAACATTTACAAGAGGATTACTTCTAGGCCGTTTTCGCGTTGGGCTAGATGGTCCAACCCCCTGTTTTGATGTAGATGATATTTTATTTACAGTTGCAATGTGAATATCTTGCTACTCTCTAAATGAAAAATATTATTGTTAAAACGTTTATTGTATAAACTATAAATAACAGAAAATATTACCTCTCGAACTGCTGTTAGGGGTAGCAATGGCGCATTATTATCGCGTTCTTTTTCAAAATACCCGATTAAAGAGAGAATTATTTCTTTCGCTTGCTTACCTAACGGTTTAGGCATGATTTAGTTGTGAAAACAACTGATTGTTAAAAATGAAATCGGCGATAAATATAGTAAAAATGGAAGAAATACGTATGATAATGAAGTGACTGAAAAATGTAAACAACTATGACAGTATGACATTTGACAGAATAAAATGTTACCATTTTATATGTTGCAACGGCGTACAGTTCTGGTAACATAAAACGTTACCGGAAGCTAGAACAATATTAGGATTAGTAGGTATTATTGTACTTTAATGTTACTTGGACCGAAATTATTCTTTATGACGTGTATCGTCTGTTTGGGTAATCGACCTATAACAACGCTTTTGTACACGGTAGCTTAGAACATGATGACGTAGAATGTCACCAGAAACCATAACCTTATGATACACAAACTGGTTGATTGCATGCAATAGTAGTGAATAAATATCGTGGCCATATTAAACTACTTTATGAAGAACACTTCATATCTTCTTCTTCTTCTTCTTCTTCACGAAAGCTAACAGCTTGTTTCCCCATTCCCATTCCTCTCTTCCCGTTCTTGCGATATTGATGTCCAACTATCCCTCCATTTCTTTGGTGGTCTTCCTGGGGGTCGTGTGGACGCTGGTTTTCCATCCCTTGCAATCCTTGCCATTCTATCACTAGTCATGCGCGACACATGTTCATTCCAAAATCTCCTCCTCTCGCGACTCCATCTCACTACATCCTCCACTTGACACTCCTCTCTGATCTCCTCACTCCTCCTCTGGTCTCTAAGTGTGTTTCCCGTTATTGCCCTTAGTACCCTCATTTCACTTGCACGTGCCATTCTTTTTGTTTCCGCCGTGTCCGCTCTTGTTTCGGCTGTGTATGTCGTCACAGGCCTGACGCATGTTTTGTAAATCCTTACTTTGCTCGCTGTTGACATACTTTTATTTTTCCAAATGATGTCCCTCAGTCCGCCCGCTATTCTCGTTGCTTTGTTGATTTGGTGTCTTACGCTCTCTTTCAAGCTCCCGTATGGCGAGATCATGGTGCCCAGATAGTTGAATTCGAACACTTGTTGGATGTTCCTCTCGTTCACTTGAAGCTTGCATCGTCGCGATTCCCTGGCGTTTTGGATGTCGATATTTCCATATTACACTTCTTCGCTTCTATGTTGAATGTTTGTAGTAACCACTGCAATCCATCTTCGTCCTCCGCAAACAACACCGCGTCATCCGCATAGCAGAGTATTTTTATGAATTTGTTTCCCATTTTATAGCCATAATTAGTCTTCCGTACGCCTTCTATTATCTTATCCATAACACTTCATGTATAGCAAATAAAAAGGCTAAAACAATAGATAATAGAAGCTTCTATAAAAGTAACGTTAGTAAATCTGTGCTATTTCTTTTCATTAAAATATAATTACAATTCCTAAATTAAAATATTAATTGTGCAGTTTTTAAAGTGCACGGAACAAATTATGTAGCAAATTACGATGTTTTTATAGAGAATTTTCACAACTAAAATAAGAGATACATAAAAATTAACCTCGCTTCTCCAGTTCTTTGGGAATAATTCAATGCCGGACACCAAAATTGGTTATAGTAATTTCTTTGGAGCTATTAGCAAAAAAGATTTTTTCATTTTGAGTTTTACGGCTGTAACCAATTTCAAGTTTAACCAAACATGAACAGAGTTTATAGATTATTTGGCCATTTCGAAAATGTCATTCCGTCATTAATACCTTATGCACGTTGTTAAGTACCATTTTAAAATGATAAAATACACAATATTCTAACAATAAAATTATTGACAGACAACATATGAAATTTAAAATTTAATACAAATCACAGGCATACGTTTGAACGAATATGTCTAAACCTATTTGACTAAGGTTTTTTGTGAACACTCAATTAAGAAAGTTGTCAGATGCGCACACCAAGGTTTTTTCTCGATTTAGAGAGGAATTAAATATTATGGTATATTTATACCAGATATTTATCTGACAATAGCAAAAGTAAGCGAATTTATAATACCTATACACATATATTATTTTCTAAGAAACGGATCGCATCAAACAAAAAAGAACAAAAAAATAGGTTAGAACTGTCCTGTTTTACGTTTTATCTCTATAGGAGAGCTTCTGAAGAGATCCATTTTTAATTTGTGATCTTGACCACTGTACGAAGCTATTTTTGGACAATTGCTTTAGTGAGCATAAATTTGGGCTTATTCATAAAGCAGGTCGTTTTATCTTACTGCGTTGCCAAACTTAGCTCACGGCGGATTTTTACCATTGAACAACTACGTTAGATACAATACAGCGATCGCAGCGCCATCTGCTTATATAAAATCGCTGATCCCCAATAGACAGGGTCCCACTTCTTGTTAATTTACTGGAAGCCGCACTTCGTCACATCACAGAATGGTAAGTAATTATTTATAAAAAAAATCTCAAGTTACTACTAATGTTTTATTTATAATGTTCCCATTTTTTAAACTTAAATATCATAAAGTTATTATCTAAAATTACTTTAATTTATTATTCTGCATTATGAGATTAATTAGTGATAGTTTTAAATATTGTAATAAATAACAAGTGATAATTTTTTTTTCTTTCTTTCTAACAGGCTGATCTCAGTGCCAAGGATATCGAAAGTAAGTGTACAGTTTTAATTATTCGTGAATCTAGTTGTTACTTAATAGTTCGTGTGCTTTCTACCTCTGACATGGGGATAAATCGGATACTAGTGTGTTATTTTTAGAACACAAACTTATATGGCGCGGTGTGATTTCTTCTACTCCTAAAAATACAATCCCGAATTCTCGGACTATATTTAAAAGCTGGAGTTATGCGGTAGTAGTATGAGCGTGCCCTAATTAATATTTTGTTTAAAATAAAACGCAACATTTCGTTTGTGCGACTTGTTACAGCTGTCAAATATACATACGTGCATATAAGTATGTGTTTTTTTCTTCTGAACTTAATAGTAATTAACATAGTTTGTGAATAATTCTGTTATAGTTCGTTAAATGTTCCCTGTGTAAAATCTAAATTTCATACGTACTGCTTTAAAGATGAAATTTGATTTATTTTTCATTACATAAGGATTCAAGAATAGATTTTTAGATGGTTTCTGGTTTCACGTATGTTCACTGCATATATGTGTATATAAGGTTGTAAACCTCATCTTTCGAGTTTCATATTCTACATGATTTGCTTGTAAGAGGATCAAGTGGCTTCACCTGCTATAAAATAAGGAGATTTGTTGTGAATTTAAATATATTCAACATATTACAACTGGGATTCTACTATCCTGAAAAAGAATAGTGCCAACACTTAGTCCAATTACTGGGTGATATAGTTTTAAATTTCTGCTCCTAATGATTCATCAAGTTCATGTTAAATGTGTTTAATAGCTAGTGAGAGTATTTTAAAGAAATAATATTTTATTTTAGATTAGTTCTGAAATCAAACATTTAATTTCGAATATTCGTAGATGGTAGAGATTTTTTTGTGTCCTGCTGTGCTCTCTATACTGATGAACATTTCGCACTTCATTCAGACGTTTATTTTCGTAGTTTCCTTTATACATATTTATATTTTTGTTTCTCGTTCCGTAAAGGAATAAAAATAAAGATATTTATTCCTGTGCCAGCAGCATGGAATATTATATACAGTTAATAGATATAATATTACTTGTTAATGAATCATGGCTGAAGCTACCCCAACAATCATCTAGAGAGCGTTAAGCCATGAATCATCAGCATGCGTCTGAGATGTGTCTTCAATTCTTGTCGCTCCTCATTCACCAAAAGAAAGAGGATAAACCTGAGCAAAATGAATACTCAAAGAGAAGGTTACAGAACACTAGCTAAACCTGGTAACCAGGTATACACTTCTTTACAAATCTGGTTGTAAAACAGTAAGAAGTGTATATTAAAATATTCGGCAAGAACTATAATTTAAATATTTATCTGAAGTAGTTGGGTTTTTGATATGATTTTGTTAAAATTTTATATTTCTTCAATTAATGTTACCTAAAAGTATATTTTATTGTTTGTTTCTCTTTCTAATATAATATGAAGTTTTGGATGATAAATATTAAATTGTTCTAAAATATATTTAGCTTTGTTTACTGGTAAACATCAGTCATATACATAAAGTTTGTAAAAAATTGGTATGGAATCAATTTTGGAAAGAAATCTTCTAATACTAACTCTGCCACAGAACTTGGGATTAGAGATCCCACAGAGAAACCAAAAATTTCTTTGTTGTAAGTTGAATTTAAAGAAAGTTCTAGTGCTTTAATAAATTCTTTTTGGGGCAAAATTGTAACCTCTTGAAGTTTATTCCAATGGTTTTTGATAGTACTTATTGGTTCAGTTGCTATATTAGTATATAGGGATACAAAATTAAGCGATACTAGTATGTCCTTTTCACTGATTGTGACTCTGTTTATGAAGTTTTTGAAATATTTTATGTACCTAATATTCATTTTACATATTATATTTATAATTAAATTTGGCAGAAATTTAATTACAAATAAATTAGATAATGGGCTGTGAATAAGAATAGGTAAAACCGTGCAATATTTATCAGATAGGCTAAATTGCTAATAATGCATTAATATGAACAACATCTGTGAGAAAATAGAGATACTTTAAAGTTAGATCCTCATGTATATGTAATGTTCAACAAAAATATTAATTTCTTATTTTTGCACTTGATTCTAGGAGCATCGTTCGTCTTCGAAATTTACGATTTCGTCGGTGATGGCACCATTGATGCCGTAAACATTGGGGACTGCCTCCGTGCACTCAACCAAAACCCAACCTTGGCAACTATCGAGAAATTAGGTGGCACCAAAAAGAAGAGTAAGTCACTTTTCGCACCACAATTTTCCTGGATATATATTCTACTATGTGATTTATTTGTTTAGATGAAAAGAAACTTAAGTTGGACGAATTCTTACCTATCTACAGCCAGGTCAAAAAAGACAAAGAACAAGGATGTTACGAAGACTTCCTTGAAGCGCTCAAATTGTACGACAAAGAAGAAAATGGCACAATGATGACCGCTGAATTGTCGAACTTATTCCTTGCTCTTGGTAAGCTAATAAATTTAACTTGCACTAGTAAAAAAATAGAGTCACTTCAAATTTGATGTAGTAGTTTTTTGTTGTTGTTGTTGGAAGTGGTAGATCATAACCTATTTTCAACTGGTTCCCAAATTAAACAAAAAATGTTGTAACTTGTCTATTGTTATCCTACAAGTAAACGTAGTGAGTGGCAGCCACTTGATAGATTTTTTCTACACGTCTGCCTACCTGACATATGACGGAAATTGAGTTCCTATTATAAGTTTCTAATAAAAAATTGTTTCAATTACTATGCGTCATAAAGCAGTTTTTAAAGTTTGATATTAAAAACATTAGATTTTGTGGAAATCGAGAGGTAACATAGTAGCCCCACGTTGGGCGCCACTATGTTACCTCTCGATTTGTCCACTATAGGTGGGTCACGGCTTAGTCTCTCGAGATAACAATTTTGAGAAGATTATACATAATTTCTATTACACAGGTACTTATAAATAATCGTTTATTATTAAAACTTTCTTAATAATCAAAAAAATTGTGTTATTAACGTTCAAATTCGAGAAATGTCATGTGATAACTGACTTATATTTTAAAATGGTGTTTTATTTTGACATCAAGTCGAACAGCAGCGTTGTTCTGTTTTTGAGGGGATTTAATTTGGCAAATGTCACTTGCCAACTGACATATTTTTAATGATGTTTTATTTGGACATCAAGTCTAACAGCAGCGTCGCTCTGTTTGTGAGGAGACAATGGTAACATGCGCCCCCCCCCATCCGAAAGACGCTGCTTTGATTAATGCTCCAGATTCTGTTGGCTGGTCCCGGGTTGGGGCTCCTGCGATGGTCCTGGGGCCGGGTCCGTTGTGGGGCTGGTCCCTGAGGTCTTGGTTGCTCAGGAAGTCCTCCATTGGCTGGGCGGGCGATCCTTACCTGGTCGAAGTGGTACTTGACCCATTGTGCGCCCGGTCGCTCGACCCAAATGGCAGTAGGTCCTGTAGCTTCTCGTACTGGATAGGGGCCTATCCAGCGGGGCCCGAACGGTTGCCCTCGCGGGAGGTGAGCGCCCACCATGACCAAATCTTCAGGTTGAGGTTGAATGGGCATTGGAGCTTCTGATTGGGCATAGCGTCGCTCCCTACAGCGTAATTTATTTGAATGAACAAATTTCGGTCAATTATTGAGTAATTATTTTTGAAAATTATTAAACAATAACATTTTTGCTGATATGATAGAAACCGTGATTGATAATTGTCCTGCATGCAATACTATTAAAGTTTGTTTTGCAAGATTAGAACACGAAAATATTGATTCTCCTTATTGTTGATTTCAAGAAGATTCTCTCTCTAAATCGGTTAGTTACTATGGAGGAAACGTAGGCATATTACTAATACTCTAATATTAAAGAGCAACCAAAAGAATGAAAGCAATCTTCTTCTCAATGCCCCAAAAAAACATGTTTAAAAATAGCCTCGCAAGTTTATTATTTCAATTTTTAGAGACAAAGACGAAATAATTATGATAAATTATTTGGAAAAAGGAACCATTGTATATAGTTGCTAACTAAATTACATAAGAAAATTGTGGAAAAACGTCGTGGAAAACTATCCAAAAGTATGTTTTTTTTTTCGAAAAAGGAACAATTGTTTTGAAATATTGTGGCGTTTTATATGGTGGGATAAGTAATTCTTAAAACGTCCTATCTAAAAATTTTGCGTTCGGTGTGGTTCTTATTAAATTGATTGTCTTACAAAATTTATTAGTAACCATCAGTACGACTACATTTTCACATAATATTATTCGCCACTAAGAAAATAATAATTTTCTGTTACATAAAAAATATTTTCTTCTGTCAATTGTGTCAGTATGACTCTTATTAATAAATATTTAATCTAAAACATTATAATTCTAAAGAAAAACTTTACTTGATGATTTTTTATTAATTGATAGAATACAGAAGATTTGTTAGCATTACATAAACTTTATTATTTGGTTACAGGTGAAAAATTAACAGAGGCCGAAACCAATGAAGTTCTTAAAGACTGCATGGAAGCTGAAGATGAAGAGGGCTTCACACCATATGCTCGTAAGTACATTATGTTCCGAATAATGAATACAAATATCACTAGATCTTCATAGGTTCCTCACAATATCACCCCTATGTTGTCTAGTAAATCCACCTTTAGTTGTTAGTCTCACGTTTGTCCCTTTTATGTTTTACAGCTTTCATCAAAAACCTTATGTCGTAAGAGGCACATAGTTTTAAATAAATTTTGTAAGTAGATCACATTTTTCACAATGGCCGAGGCTCCGCAACAAAATAATCATGTCGCCTAAAGCGTTTTTTTTTGTCTGTAGCTTTTTTCAATTGCTTTGCTAAACAAATGTTTTTTTCACAGCTGTATCGCAGTAAGTTTCTGGCAAATTTAATGTCTGTTAAATTATTTGTATACAGGGTGTTTCAGAGGGAAAAGAAAGTACTTCACGAGTATATTAAGAGTGTCAAAATAAGTAAAATGAACCAATATATTTAAGTCCGATTTTTAACCATTACAGAAATAAATAATAATTTAATATTTAAAATAGAACATCTAGTAAAAATAAATAATAATAAATTAGAGGTTATTTTCGAAAAATCAATGCCATTTTCTTGCTCGTTTATTAATTGCCCGAGTTGCATATTTAATTGATCGACGATTATTTCTTACGGTAGCTGCAGCATTTAAAATACGATCCAGTAGTGCCTCTCTCGTGTCCACTAGAGTTTATCTAGCCCCACACACAATAATCTAAAGGGTTAAGGTCTGGTGACCTCGGTGGCCAATTTTATGACCCACCTCTACCGATCCAACTATTGGAAAAATCAAGGTTCAAAAAATTTCTAACATTTGCACTAAAATGTAGAGGGGCTCCATCGTGTTGAAAGTATAACCGTTGTCTAATATTTAATGCTAAATTATCCATAATTTCTGGCAAGTAAACTTCCAAAAAATACAAATACAGTTCGCCATTAAGGCGTTCATCCAACACAAATGGACCAAATAATTGACCGTCCAACATTCAACACCATACGTTGATACTAAAACGATTTTGAAAGTTTCGCTCAACTGTAACATGTGGATTTTTGTCTGACCTTCGGTGTTCATCATGGTAATTATTTACTCCATCGCGAGTAAATTGAGCTTCATCACTAAATAAAATGTTTGTGTATAAATTGCGATTTTGAAGTATCCAATTAGAAAATTGCAACCTTGCAGCAAGATGACCTCTGTGAAGACTTTGAACAGGTTGAATATGAAAGGAATGCAAACCATTCTCTTTCAGCAATTTCCAAATGGCCGTGTCTAGTTTGAAATTGGGTTGCAAGACGCCTCGTACTTATATCGGGATTCTCTTCCACCATATCGAGAATATTTTTTTCAAGTTCCACATCTAAGCCGCGATCTCTTTCAGAAACCATCATTGCACTTGGAAATATTCCTGTTCCTCCAGCAATTGCAAATACATTTTGGAACTCTTACCTATTTGGAATTCTTTGACCCAGAAAGCGACGTCAATATTCATCCACTGCATTAGTTGCGTTACCATTACAATAATCATAAACGAACCATGTCTCCATACTCTTTATGACTAAATGTTTGTGGCATTGTTTGCTTCTAATCGTCTAAAAAATATGTATTATGCTAATTAAGGTTAAATGACTAAGTAAACGTCAAACTAAATTATGAAACGTTAACAAATAATATTATTTCAATGCTACAATTATTAAAAAATAGAACGTAAATTATTTCTATAATGGTTATAAATCGGACTTAAATATATTGGTTTATTTTACTTATTTTGACCTTCTGAATATACTCTTCAAGTACTTCCTTTTCCTCCTGAAACACCCAGTATGTGTATATTATCGATTGTTAAATTTCGTTCTAGTCAATGTAATCAAAGATAGACACGTCGGTTATGTACATTATTAAGCGACGAAAAATGGTGTCTTGGAGTTCGTTTAGCAATACAGGAGGGGGTGGCAGTGATCTTGATCATTTACACCTTAATAAGAATCTCTCTTACATGAAAATGTCACACGAAAGATGCATTCATTTATAGTTTTTTTATTGTTACAGCTGCAAAAACTGTTTCTAAGCAAATACGCGTAATGTCTATCCGTATTCACCATCACATGTTCCAATAGCGGCTTAATTCAAGAGTGAGATGGTGTTTGATATGTTGCTTGTGATATTTTCGTAGTTTGGATTTTAAAAGAAAGCCGATGTTTCGGCGGAGATTCCGTTACCGTTTTCAAGATAGCTTTACGAAGGGTTTTTCTTAAATAAAATGCAAAAGGAAAAATCCCTTACTACAAAAAATATACAAAATCTACAGTATATGTCCCCGGATCGACTTTAAAAGTGGAAAATGTTTTTTATTTCTGATTTCTCGGAAAATTTCGCTGTTGATGATTTACTCTGCTTGTTTTCAAACCCTCGAGATAATATCATTTTCTTACAAGAAAATATACATATTGGACTCAAGTTTTATCTAATAAATTTAACAAATAATGCTAAAATAAAATAAAATTCTCAAAAACTTAACAATTAATTTTCTATTCAAACAATGCTCCTCCTTTTTCTGCACAGATTTTAATGCGAGCTCTAAATTCATTCAAATTTCGTCTTATTTCTAAGATTGATAAGGACTGGACTACATTTTGTATCTTATTTTTTAATTGCTCTTCATCATGTCTAGTGGCTCACTGTACACAATTTGTTTTAAACGACCCCACACATAAAGTCCGTTATTGCAAGATCAGGACTTCTCGTTGGCCATAAAATGGGACCATCTATTCCTATCCAGTTATCATGGAATTATGTAATGAGCCACTGACGAACAATGTCGGCATAATGAGCAGGGCACCCATCGTGCTGGTGAAACGTTTCCATTCGATAGTTTAACGGCAATTCATCCAGTTCCTTAGTTAAAAAATTTTGCAACATTTCCAAATATGAATTACGGTTTAAATTTTGATCAAAAAAATAGGGGCTAATAGTGCCATGGTACGAAACCGCACACCACACATTAACTTTTTTAAAATATTGTCTGCGACAAGTAATTCTAAAGTTTGGATTCGTCTCACTCCAGTACCGGCAATGGTGAAACGAAACGACTCCGTTAGTTGAAAAGGTTGATTCATCGGAGAACACAATTCGTTTATGAAAATTTGAATCTTCCAAAACTCTGTAGCCCATTTCTAAACAAAAATCCATATGTTTGGCTTCATCACCATTTTCGAAAGTTTGCCTAAATTGCGGTTTAAATGGTAAAATTTTGTTCTCCTTAAATATTCTTTGTAAATGAGATTTACTTATCCCTGTTATTATTGACCTCCTTTTTAAAGAACCTTGGTGCTTCTCTTGCGGAATGAACGGCGAGAACTGAAGCAGCATCGTCTTCATCGAACAATTTCATTGGCTTCTTAATGTTTAAAACCCAGCCTGTTTAAGGAATTTGGTCACCATGTTTTTTGCTCCGGAATATGAAATGGTAACTTCCGGGTATTTTAGGTTGAATTTTCTAATAACAACTCGGTAGCACTCTTCCCCAGTTCCGTAATATTGAATTAGATAAATTCTTTGTTGTAAAATGAACATTATAGCATAATTACTGTTCAAATTTGCGAAGCTTTATTTTGCAGTTATACTAACTTATTAGATTTGACAACTGTTGTCAGTTGAATTTTCCAATGAAATCCGCCTACTAGAGTTACTTCTAAAAATTACGAATAAAAACTTTTAAGTCCAAATTTTGAAGAAAAATGATATTATCTCGAAAATTGTTCGAGTTAAATAAAATGTTATTTGTGTTTTGGGGGTTTGAAAACAAGCAGAGTAAATCATCAAGAGTGAAATTTTCTGAGAAATCAAAAATAATTCTTTTTTCCTCTTTTAAAGTCGATTCTGGGACATACTGTATATACGTATTTCGGCAACTAAGTTGCCATCTTCTGTAGAAAAGCAAAAAAGCAGTGTTCAACGTAGTATTTTTAGCTAAGGTGTAGCCTTAGAAGATATGTTCTTCACCAAATCACCACTTCTGTTTCTTGACAAAAAATAAATTAAATTAAATTTGTGTTTGTAAGGTAAAATTTGTTAAATCACTTATGACTAAGGATCTGACTAAAATCCACTAAAAAACAGAAAAAGGCACGTAAAAAGGCGTAAAATGTTGATAAAAAAGTTTTACTTATAAAAGTTTGGTTTAAAAATGTATTTTCGACGAAAATAAGATGTTATTAGATCAATGGTTTTCAGGATTAGGTAGTAATTTTCTGTTAGGTACAGTAATTTTTGTGTAGTTTATCAAATTGTGATGCCCTTTTTCTAGAATTTCATGCCTTTTTAAAAACAATACGTCTTTTTAAGCTTTTTTTCTGTGAAAATTTTATGTATTCTTTTTATTGTTTTGGTGCCTTTACTTGTGACATTTCGAAATATAAGTGTGACGATTTATGTCATACTTGAACTGAATCTGACCTGTGTGGTATAGTATTAGATACCGTGTGTATGCTTTCTGCTTGTGCACGAGAGTTAAGAGCTCCAGCAATATACTTCTTTCTGTCAAATTGGTATTATTATAAAAAAAAATGTCAACCATTGGACCAATAGTATCACATTTGTACTCAGAGATGAACATTTTCTTCGAGAATTTCTCTCAAATTATATATTGCACACATATGTGTTGATACCATAAAAGTATTTACAATTTAATATCGATAAGGATTTTCAAACCGTTAATTGGAAATATAAGTTTTATTTTTAGAGAAGAGTATTGATATTATCACTGAACAATAGTGGCATGAAATATTTGTACCTCTTACAATTAAAAAATAAGTCTTAGATACATCAAAGAATATAAAAATTATAAAAGCCTGGGCAAACTGCTGGAAATAGACGCAAAATTAAATTTAAATCTGATGAACAAAAACTGTAGTGTTATATTCGACAGAATAAGTAAAACTTCACTCTTATCTGTTTCACAACGTTTTATTTTAAATGGGTTAAATATTGCAAAACCACTACTTTTCATGTTTCTATTTTATTAATGACTTCAGCTTCAACAAAGAATATGATTTGAAGTAACACATACTTGAGATATCTTTTCATAGAATAGTTACACAGATATAAAGGAATGCATATTAATTAGGACACTATTTATCTGTAACATGTACAATAGCTGAGGTTAGTAGCTTCGCGTGATCTGTTAAGGTTTCCTGCATGCATATTTTTGAGAAGAGTTCATTCTCACCTCGTTTACTTTATTTGACCAAAAACATAAAACATTATTTTCTCTTGTCTTTTGCACTTCTATAACTACTTTTCTTTAATTTCCTTCAATTATTTCGATCTATTTCTGTCCCTCAGTCTGTCCTTTTGGTCAATTTTCTGACCCAGTCAATTTTCCTACTTTTTATTTTTGTGTTACTCTTATCGCTTCTGATTTTTAGATTCCATCTTATTCTCAATTAGTCTTCTGTGACCTTTGTCCTGACATAAATTTCAATACTTTTCTAGTAGCTATCCTGAAGGTTTCTTTGCTTGCTTAGGTTATCGTCATCACATAATGTTGCACACCACCATATGTGTCACCATAATTTTCTGACATCACTCGTATAGAGATAGATATAGTATTGAGGTATGATACTTTAGTGCATTGGCTAAAATTAAATTTAATAATTGATACATATATGCGCTGCATTCCTGCATAAAACATATTTTAATAGTATATTGCTTATTTTACAGTTACCTGACAAACGTGTACATAAGAAAATGGATAAAATACATATATGTGGATAAAACAACGTGGGAATATGACACGTTTATTGCGAATAACAGGGTGGATATGGGGACCTAACAACAGATACTATGGATCCATTACAAAACAAAAACATCTTTCCATTATTTATTATTTAAATATTTTTTCGGTTACTGTATTATACGTAAAAATATAAATAAAATATTTTGTTTCAAATTAGAGTTTTACTAACATTTCAATTTGTTATTATTATTTAAGTAATTCATATAACCTGCTGATAGCACTTGAAACCATCAATCATGGCGTCATGTTAAAAAGTAACTAGACGCTATTTTTAATTTATAGAATGCTCAAAATATTTTAGGATTACATATATAGAACTAAATAGAAGATGTTTTACTTTGTTGTATTACTATAAAAGGAACCCTTTCAATCAAGTTAAAACAATCATAATTATTATTTTTTGGATAACATTATTATCTAAAATGAAACATAACAAAATAATATGCTTGTCTTTAAATGTTAAATACCAGATGAGTCATCTCCCTGGGGAAGGCAGATTGTGACCTTATGAGAAAAGATATTTTGAAGCGCCCCCCCCCCCCCTATGTTATCCACTTATTAGGAGTAACTTCTAAATTTATTTTGTATTATACAGAGTTGTTCATGACTTGGTGACTGACCATAGTTTTTTAACACAATTTTTCTGGAAAATTTATTGTTTTTATAAAATGATGTTTCTTGAAACGTCATGTTAGATGGCCACAATTCTTGGCAGTATTGTTCATAATATAAGGTCCTAATACAAGCATAGTTTATATTCTGTCGATCACTAATTTCTTGTACAAAAAACTGGATTAAAATTACATTTTTGTCCAAAAGTCAATTTTCTTAAATGAAACAGTCTGTATATTGGTTCATTTTTGAATTCAATACTAAATTTTACATCAACAATATATAAGACGTTATTACTCTATCAGTGACAATTACTATTGTCGTTTATTGATACTATTTTGTCAACTTTATGTTTTTTATTTGAATATGGTATAATATTTGCCGCGAAATTGACAATTGAATGGATGACATTTACAAATTCTTCCTCAGTTGACAAACATGATTTTATAAAGATTTTTCTAAAAATTAGCTTAGAGATGATTTTTTGACGTTCTGGGGAAATGACAAAAAAAATAGATTGTATCTTATTTACAATCCACTTTATACCAACCATATATTTCACAAAATATGTAGAATATGGCACAATAATCATAGTTAAAATCAAACAAAGTAATCACGATTTTAGAAGGTGTAGAAGCAGAAACTGTTATACGTGAATGGATAAGGAATTAGTGGAACAAGAATTATAAAATAACAATAATGGCCTGTGCTCGTGGGTTAAAAATAGGTAAAAATTATTTCGACAAGTGTTCACTTTTAAACATTTTTGAACACGCTTCCGAATAGTCCAGTCATATTAGGGGTTCACTTCGGAATGAGAGAAAAAAAGTTGGAAACTCGTATACACCATCATTTTGGCGTTATTAAAGTTGTCTCAAAAGTCTCATAAAATATCGTGTATGCGTCGTAAGTTATTCAAGGTCAAAGGTCACATAAATCGGTGTTCGCGATTATCTAGGCTTCAGTAGCTCCAATGATGTTAACATTTATTATAAAAATTGTTGAGCATAAAATTTGCGACAAATTTAGTTTTGAACATTTTTTCATACTCTCAACCGTTCTTGAGATAGAGGGCGGAGAGCGCGCAGCGATCAGCCATACGTATTGTAATGCAAGGTCAACTGTGAATCTCGGTGAATTATACCTAGTAAAAAGTTATTAAATCATTAAAATATCGAATTGATTCGGTCTTTACTTGATGAAGATCCATCGTATTAATTACTAAATAAACAACAAATGTTGGATTTTCACTATTTAATATTCGAAGTAATGTTTGACAATTGTTTCGCGAACACAGTGGCTTCTTTAGAAATTAACAAGCTTTGTGATTACAGTTATACTGTTATATTTGCTCTTTTACATATCTCTATAAAAAAAAACTAATTTTGTGATGTCTGAAAACTTAGCAGGCTAGTGAGTAGGGACTTCGCTGGCTAATTACTTCCATGGAAACATTTAATTTAAAATATTTGGTGCCCGTAACATGGAATGTGGCAGTTCAACGTGTTGTTGAATCCACATCTCTTCTTAAATTTAGCAGAACGTCTTCAATTAATTCCACTAAATTGCTTGGCCGAAATTGCTCATAAGGTTCTCCTCGAACACTACCTTCAAAGAAGTGCGGGCCTATCATTTGATAACCAAAAATGCCTTCCCATACATTTAGATTCACCTGTGCTGATGGCCTATTTATTAGTGAAGTAAAGGTTTTAATTTGATTAATAGTAAAAATTAATTTTGTTTACTATTTCGTTACATGGGGACAGCAGCTTCATCTTTAAATAACACATTATCAAAAAGAATTTCTTGGGCATTAATTTGAGTTATTCCCCATGGCAAAACACTCTTCTACCTTTAAAATAATGGATGAGTAAATCAGTATTTAAATGTAACTATTCATTGTAGATTGCATTTATTTTATTTTGATGTCTTTGCAACGATAGTTTGGTTAACACCTAGCAAACGACTTATTTCACGGGTACTGACGTGTGGATTTTCTGTTGATGCCATAAGAATTAGTTATTGATTTTCGTGATTTATCACATATTTAGGTTTCAGTGGTTTTGAATAAGCAATACTACCAGTAGTAATGAAAACATCGATAAGTTCTCTAAAGTTAGCTGCTCTGGGACATTTTCTAGTCGTAAACTTTTTTTGACATTCGTCCAGTACAAAAATACTCTATGCAATTAAAAAACAAGAAGTTGACAAAATCATATCGAAAAAATGAAGACAGCTCAGTAAGTGTCACTTTTAAAGTAATAACGTCTTACTGGTGCGAAATTTAGTAAGCAACTAAAAAATAAACTAATATACAGGGTGAGTCAACTAAGCGGGTAAGGCCGATTGGGCCTTTACGGGTAAAGATATTTCGAAGCGGTTTTTTCTTGTGGTAGCTGTTCATTAGGGGCACATTTTAAAAATATTTTGTATTATACAGAGTGTTGCATAACTTGGTGGCTAACCATAGTTGTAGTTTTTTAAATGGAACATCCTATATATTATTGCATATATGAATTTCCCGTATAATTTTTAGTCAAAAAGTTATAAGAGAGTATAGGCCTAAAGTGTAAAGTTTTTGACTTATTCCCATTTTTTTGAAAAATTCAATGTTTGTATAAAATTATATCTCTCGAAAACGACGTATTAGATGGACAAAATTTTTTGCAATGCTGTTCACAATAAGAGGTCCTAATAGAAGCATGTTTTATTTTTTTTTACAGTTACTAACTGCATGTGCAGGAATCTGGATTAAAATTAGATGACACGTTTTTGTATAAAAGTAATTTTTTTTAATGGAACACCATGTATATCAGTTCATTTTTGAATTGTTTATTAAATTTCGTGTCAGAAACATGTAAGATGTTAATACAGTAAAAGTGACTATTACAGAGTTATTGTCGTTTTTTTATTTGCTTTTGTTAGTTTTTGCAAAAAAGTCAACTTTTTCAAATGGAACACCCTGTATATTATTTAATTTTTGAATTTCTTATTAAATTTCACATCAAAAACATCAAATACGTTAATACTTTAAACGTGACTATTACTGAGCTATTGTCTCTTTTTAATATAATTTTGTCAGTTTTGTGGTTTAATTAATATAGTATAGTACTGACAAAATTATATCAAACAGAGACAATAGCTCCGTAATAGTCACTTTTATAGTATTAACGTCTGACATGTTTTTGATGTGAAATTTAATAAGAAATTCAAAAATGAAATAATATACAGGCTGTTCCATTTGAAAAAATTGACTTTTTTGCAAAAACTAACAAAAGCATATCAAAAAACGACAATAACTCTGTAATGGTCACTTTTAAAGTATTAACGTTTTACATATTTCTCACATGAAATTTAATAAACAATTCAAAAATGAACTGATATACAGGCTGTTCCATTTAAAAAAATTGACTTTTATACAAAAACGTGTTAATCCAGTTTCCTGCACATGCAGTTACTAACTGGAAAAAAGTAAAACATGCTTCTATTAGGACCTCTTATTGTAAACAATACTGCAAAAAATTTTGTCCATCTAATACGTCGTTTTCGGGAAATATAATTTTATACAAACATTGAATTTTTCATAAAAATGGGAATAAGTCAAAAACTTTACACTTTAGGGCTATACTATCTTACAACTTTTTGACTAAAAATTATACGGGGAGTTCAAAAATGCAATAATATATAGGGTTTTCCATTTAATAAACTATAACTATGGTTAGCCACCAAGTTATGGAACACTCTGTATAATACAAAATATTTTTAAAATGTGCCCCTAACGAACAGCTACCACAAGAAAAAAACCTCTTCGAAATATCTTTACTCGTAAAGGCACAATCGGCCTTACCCGCGTAGTTGACTCACCCTGTATAGTATTTTTTATTTGATAAAATTGCACATGCAATTAGTAATTTAAAAAAATTAAATATGCTTGTATTAGGACCTTTTATTATGAATATCACTACCAAAAATTCTGTCCATCTAAAAGGTCGTTTCTGAGAAACCTAATTTCATAAAAACACAGACTTTTTCAGAGAAATGGTAAAAAGTAGAAAACTTACATTTTAGGCCTACACTATTTTGTCACTTTTTGACGAAGAATTATACCAGAAATACAACAATATCATAATATACCGATAGGTCCAGCTCGGAACGGGCCATAGTCAGCAATGAGTGGCAACACCGAAACCCCCACCGAAACCCCTCTACCCGCAGCAGCTTCAATTGCAGTTAAGAATTTAGTAAGACTTAAACCGTGCAAGGATATAGTCGTTTGCATATTCGTTCTGTATACGTAATTTGCCCATTTGTTTCAGACATAATAAGGTCCAATTTATTATTATTATGGTATTCTTAGCTGCTACGGAAAAGTAATTTTAAGTAATAAAAAAACAATAACGTTTTATAAAAGATAAAAGTAAAAAAATCAATAATTCTACAAAATAAATTCAAATTTTAAGAAAGTCACTCAAAATAGGAGCACGCGGAGTGGTATCGTACACACGTTGCCACATAGCACGTTCCATACGTATATTGTTGCCTATGTGTGGCCCCTTCCGAGCTGGACCTATCGGTATAGGCTGTTCCATTAAACAAACTCTAACTATAGTCAGCCACAAATAAATTTAAAAGGTACTCTTAATAAGTGGCTATAATATGAAAAAAAAACCGCATCGAAATATCTTTTCTTAAAAAGTTACAATCTGCCTTTCCCAGAAAGCTAACTCAACCCAACTGCGTTGAATTAAAAAATTTAGATACTCATAAATAATCAACATATATCAGCAACGGAATTATTTTCACTCTTCACAATTTATAATGTTTTAATCATATATTCAAATTATTATTAATTTCTTTAATTATGTTTATTCGACATATTTTTTTGTTGTTTTTAAAAAAAATAGTAAGACAATTTTTCTTTAATATCTGTCATAATTGTCATGAAAATAAAACAACTATTAATTTATCAACAATGTTTAGCTGTTGAACAAAATTGTTAATTATTATAATAAATATGCAATATATTCAATAATAAAGTAATAATGAATACCTATATATATTATATTTTGTAGTGGTACTGTATCGTAGCTCGTAATTGGACAGTGGCGGTTGCTAAAATCCAAAATACAAAATATTCAGTAACGAAACAGTATTTATACCGGAAATATGCTATAAATATACAGCTAATAGAATTACAAGTTAGCTACATCAACGCGCACACATACAACTATACAGGAATGTATGCATATGCCAGACAAACAAATAAAATATAACAATGTAGCAGTCGTTTACTTCTCAATTGTGAGACCTGGATAACCACCAAATCTAGTGTTTATGTAGTTTCAAGTAATGTAATCTGGTCTACCAACTTTTAATTTCTTTTTTATCAAATATCTACGAAAATATCAGTTTTGAGAAAAATGTGTCTTAATAGAGAGCAAGAGTTCCAAACGCTCCAGTAAAGAAAAATAGTTTAATCCACTATGTTAAGAAACAAAGACAAAAAAAGAAAGAAATATCTTGACAATATATTTCGTTTAAGATACTTTTAAAGACATTTTTGAGAAAGTTGCATTCATTCATACGTATACAGGCTGATTCTGTTTCGACCCTCACCACAAGGATCTCGCTTATTATTGAATTTAGAGCATAGGTTTAAATTTGGGGAAGTTGTTATATTTTGTGTTCATTATGAATCCGTAAAAAAAATTGACCTGTGACAAATGATATTCGTTTTTTTTTTAAAAACGCAAAAACCCCATTTTGTTCTTTTACCTGTAGCAGTTACATTTCGCCTTGTAGAGAAAAAATAAAAACGTATTCTTATGGCCACTTTTAAATCTTTATCCAATGGTGTACGTTTCTTTCTGGCCATCATCAACTACCTAATTTCTTATAGGCGCCATATTGGATTTAGACACCTTCAGAACAAGTTTCTTTTTTAATTTTAACCATGCACTACATGTTGATACAAGTTTTTGATATTATGCTTTAATTGAAAGAATAAATTTTAAGATTACATTAGGTGGCCATGAAATTTCAATCTGTCAAACATTTCATTTATCGTTCATTAGTTCATTTGCCAAGTATTTTTTATACTTCGAAATTCAACAGTAGCGAGTAAAAGATATTTACAATTGTATCCTGAACGACAACAGCTTGATCGGACAATTTTTCTAGATCTTGATAAACATTGGTTCGCGAATGGATCGTTTACTAGGCCGCGTAATATTCTTGTCAACAGTAATTTGCAAAGTTCATGTTAATCTTGTATTTTTATATAAATAATAATCTATAATTTAACAAGAGTAGAATACTGTAATTGGTAAATGAGAAGAGGGAAAAGACGAACATTTTTTAAGCAAAATCACCTGGTGACATAAAGCTGTATATACAAATTCTGGAATGTTCATCAGAAATACGGAGCACTATTGGGCAGTACAAAATCCCCGACAAAACAGGGCAAGGGAACCACAACATCGTTTTGGAATAAACGTTTGGATGGCTATTTTGGCAAATCGTCTCTTAGGACCAGTTATATATTAAGAACATTTAAATGGAGAAAAACATGTAAACCTTTTACGTCCATACGTATCTCACTTCCTTGACAACAATATCCCATTAAATCAACTACAACATTTATGGTGGCAACAAGACGGCAAGCGCACCAGCATCAAGAGTTTCCAAATCGTTGGATTGGAAATAGAGGCGTTGTTGAATGGCCTGCGAGATCACCTGATTTTAGTTCGCTAGATTATTTTTTATGGGGATATGTTAAAAATAATATTTATAAAGTAGAACAAAACATTGAAAAATTACGAGACAGACTTTAGAATGCCTTCGATGCAGTTCCCAGACGAACTATGCAAAGGGTAGTTCAAAATGCCAGAAGGCGTGTCCAACTATGCATTAATGAAGATGGCCGGATAATTGAACATTGATTATAATCGTTTATTGTTTACTTTTCTATGTATTTTCATTAATTATTTCTTCTTTCCAAATAAAGTGCAAAAATTATTTAAATACATATATATTTATAATACCATCAAACTCTGACGAGTGAAATAAAGACAAAATTGCGTTTTTCTGTAAGGACAAAATTTTATTAACTAAAAAAAAGTTTTTCATACAAAGTTTTTCCACTTTTGTCTTAGGTAAAAAATGAACTCACTCACCTGTAAAGACAAGAAAACAACATTTATTTCAGGTCTAGATATTTCTTTTACTGTAAATTAACTGAGTACTTTCTTCTGATTTTCTTAAATGATTTCACCACACATTCACGTTTTCTTCTTGCCAGTTTTTAAATTATCACTATCAAACCTGACATTTATGAAGTTCTACGGATTACTTACTTTACATATTTATCATTTTTAAGTTAATGTATGTTAACTTCCAAAAACACGCCTTAAATTTACCATTTGTAAAATATCCAGTCGATTTTCATTCAAATTCCTGTTGACATAAACATAAACATTACGCGGCTTAGTAAACGATCCATTCTCGACAAAAACTTTATCAAGATCTAAAAAAATGACGCCTATATGAAATTTTATAGTTGATGATAGCTAGAAAGAAACGAAACTTCATATAAAAATTTCGAGTACACCATTGGATAGAGGTTTGAAAGTGTTTTTTAAAACGAACGTCATTTGTCACAGGTACATTTTGTTTACGGATTCATAAAAAACACAAAATTTAACAACTTCGCTAAATTTAAACCAATACTCTATATCCAATAATAAGCGAGAGTCTCATGCTAAGGGCCGAAAATGAATCAGCCTGTATAAAAAAATAGAGCATTGCTTCATGTTACCAAATAAGCAAGTAAAAACAAATGAACGCTTACATATAATAGCATATACCTATAATTTAGGTAGTCCAAAGCCTTAAGACAGTTAAAGAGCTTTCAAACCGCCTCTTCACTCTAACTCTCCGCGACCCCTTGCATTACGAAATACTACTTAATCTTCAGCGGACGAAATCTCTTAATTAACAACGCATATTAAAGTATTTTTTATCCAATTCGTTGGCGCGTGTACATTTTGATATTTTTATCTGAACATCCACAAGCGTTTAATTGTATGTGCAAAAATGTTACCGCAGAAAGGGGACGTAGAAGGGGACATCTGCATTGCCCCTTCCTTCTAAAATTAATTAACTAAATTAAACTGTGATATAAAAAGACTGGCCGATGTTGGCTATTACTTTTACAATCTTAGTGCTCTTTGGTAGTTATCGTTTAAACGTGAAACAATGGTAAGAAGTGTATTTTCATCCAGTTAATTAGTAATTTTCGCAATTTTCATAAAATTTTAAAAATGTATACACTGCTTTCTTAAGAAAGAAATATATATATTCTGTAAAAACAATTTGAACTTAATATTAATGTCGTATTCCCTTTCATTTTTTAGGCGGACGAATTAAAAGGAAGCGAAATGGAAAGTAAGTCTTTTTATTTTATTTTATTTTTCTTTACAAATTCTAATACCTCCAATTCACGTCATCCATTCCAAATTTAATGAATTACATATTGGGATAATTTAAGAAGTGCCCTATAACGTCTTTAAGTTCAGTGCGTTCTATTTTTAAAACATTATTGCGCTAGGCAATCTAAATCTATATCGATTCCAAAAATAATCGTAACACATTTAATGATGTTCGAAAGATATTTGCATGTAATTATTTTTTGAGCCGACGATAACTATTGCATACTTTGATTTTAGAACTTGAAATTACCTACGACCTCCTCCTGGATATGTCAGGTAAATTAGATGGTACGAAATTGGGAGATTTTCTGAGAGTCATGAATTTAAATCCAAGCCTAGCCACGTTAGAAAAATTAGGACAGACCAAAAAACCTGGTAAGTAGGGAATATTGCTTTTTGAGAATACGTTATTTATATTGTAATATCCTGGAATTTATTAAGGAATTTCTTGTGTTATTTAGGATGAACGTTACTGAATACTTGTATACACTCTTAATCAAAAATTTTGTTTTTATACATTTCAAAATAAAAGCAAGCGTACGACAAGTTAAAGAATATCTAAAGTGGCAACAAAACATTTTTTTCTTTTAAATAACGTTGTGGCTAAATGTCCGTCGTCGGTTTTGTCCGTATAAATTGAGAGTTCCGTCGGCCGGCGGAATCTTTACGAATATAGTAACGTGTGCGCCGGCAAAGGCAGTTGTTTGTGCAGACACGGCGGACTGAGTATATTTGGTTGATCAATTTCCGTCGGTCAACAGCATGTTACCATACTATATGCACATTTCACTGTTGTCGTAAAGGTCATGATCTTAACCTAGATTCATTTATTAGTGTGCGTGTGAATCCGCATCACAAATTGCATGCCGACAAAGAAACTTATTAACAGGGCGAAGATTTCAAAGAGAAATTATTAGGCGATATTTTAGCAATATCTAACTTTGGTATATTATATAAATAGAATATTATGTCGGGTTACTTTGGGCATATTATTTGTAAACAGAAATAGAGACAATATCATTTATGTACGCGTTAAAATTATTTTTATTATAGAATGTGAATTCTGTTAAATAATTTTACAATACTTTTACTATAGACTCCATATACCCCATAAGCTATAATTTACGCACAGACACGTCTTTCGGTCTTTAAGGCCTCGTCAGTGTACGTGGTATTGCCGGCAATGACCTCGACTCTAAATCGCAGGCTCCCCTAGGAAGCCGTCTTATATTAGTCCCACGCTTTACGTAGCGTACTGTTAGTGGTGTGTTTTTCTTTCGGAACTCAGAGTCTTCAAGGATTCTTCTGTGTATAAATGCAAGTGATATATTTAATGTAATCTTGTGTTGTGTTTGAGGTATGTTTTCAAACATCTTTGTTTCGCGTATTATTGATTAAATTAAATGGTGTAATTATAATAAACTAAAAACGCTTTATAACGCTACGATTTGGCGTCCTACCCGGAATAAAACGTGGTTTCGGAGAATATGTGTGTATGTTGTTGCATGTATTTACTGCGTGTAAGTAAAAGTCCGACTGCGTTTTATATGTTGACCGGGTGTGTCGTTCCTGATCATCTGTAAACGACTGATGAGTATTTGATGAGAGTTTCGTGGTTTGGATCGGTGTTTTAGATGTTATTAGGATTAGTTGGGTTATCTGGTGTGATTTTGTGTCTCTGTAAGAAATACATGTTTAGTAGATGTTAAGTGTTTAACGGTTCTTACGCTATAAAGTCCACTGAGCCAAAGATCTCGTTTGCCAGATCTATTAGAAAGCTGAGTTTTTGTAAGTTGCCTTCGATGGTTTTTAATTTCTTTACTCCGGCTACGACTTTGCGGAAGATGATCTGGAAGTTCTCAAGTTCCTTTTGTGCATCTGTAACAGAAAAATCGTCGGAATTAAATTCATCTGTGTAGTCACTTTCTTCAGGTGTGCGTGAAGCGTACACCGGAACACTGGCGGTTTTCTTCACCTTTTCCTGCCTTTCTGCGGGCTGCTTCGGCATTTCTCCCTTGTTCCTACTCGTTGAAGGTGGCTTCGTCACCGTGATGTTTCGGTGTTTCTTCTTCTGCGGTTGTTTTTTCTCCTCCTGCGGCTCTGGTGTTGGGGCCACAGTTTGGGCTACGAAACCGCTGGAGTGACGGTTTTGCTCGGTACCCACTGTCGGCTATTAAGCGTATGGTAGTCCTGGTGTCTTCTCAGTGGGTACAGTGCAGCTAACGGTGTCTGTGCAGATTTTACTCATTTTCCTGCAGCCAGTATACGTTGGTAAACGTTGCAACCACGATAACTGGCCGGATGGTTGTTGTCACAGTTTGCGCATTTAACGCTCCTTGTGTTTTCTCTGCAGGAGTCAGTTTGGTCCAACAATGACCCAAAACTAAGATCGCGAACGTATGTCGGCTTGTATTACAAACGCCCGTGAGAATATCCGAGCGACATCTGCCACTCAAGCGCGACACCACATAAGCGTGGCAGATGTCGCTGGGATATTCTCACGGGCATTTGCAATATAAGTCGACATAAGTTGCATCCAAGTATTTTAAATTTTTCATTTTTATACTTGGTTAACTTCTTTAAAAATTTAAATATTTAATTAGTAAATAAATAATTACGAAAATTGTTTATTATGCTATTTACTGGGCAGCGAATGGGCTATCTTAAACGCTTGAAAGGGCTGCAGTTGATGACATTCTACTGCATCGACCGTTGTTTCAATTTAGAATCATAATGATGCACCCACACCTCATCTCCAGTGCCAAGTCGGATGATAAATCGGATTCGGCACTCCACAACGCGCCAAAAATTATTCGACCATTTCTATATAACGTACAATGTATGTATTTGAATAACGAAAATATTCGTAGAATCCATTTTGCCAGGTGTAAAGTCTAAAAAGCTCATTTACGCGGACAGCTATCTATCAACATAATAAATAGTGTTTTACTCACTCAGAAATTTTTCTTGATGCTGAGATTTTGAAGCGGTTAGTTTCAAATGAGTGTTTTGGACCCCCAACATGTCAGAATTTGATGTTGCTTATTTTATAAATAAACAACTTAAGGGGCAACTGCCGACTACCGAAATTAAGAGGTTAGAAATTCTTTTTCTCCATTATTTTTGCAGCGATTTTATTTAGACAAAAAACAACGAATATTTTAAGGTTTTTCCGAAGTACGTAAAGAAGAAAATTTTATAAAACTTATTAAAATATTTACAGATAGAGCCTAGAAAGTTACTCAACTTTACCACGTTTTCTATATCATTCATCCACAAAGGGGAAAAAAACTTTCTTTAGGTACCTTCAATTAATGTTACTGTAAACGTACAGCCTTAATTCAACTTCATTTACAAAATAGTTATTGAGATAAACTTGAATTAGAAAAGCAAGTTTTGCCCTATTTCTGAATACAAATAGCCTACCTTCCAGGCGTTGCAGTTGTTAGGTACCCTTATACAGATCTAGTCGTCATCTGCAATTGCTTTATGTACTTATTTATTAATTTTCTTACAACCAAACTTTGAGCATAAATATAGTGGGAGTATTGCTTTGACTGCACATTTTATAACAGTCCCACAGAAGGTCTCAATAAAAGTAATAATCATATGTATAATAATATACAGTGTGATTTTGTTTCCGATCTAGTAATCAATGACACTGTCGACTCTAATATAAAATACAGGGTGTTTCAAAGAATTTTTGTCTATTTGCTTGTAAAATTAAAAAACCGCTTTAGGGAAAGTGGTGTTTATACATTCAAAAAACACGAGATTGGATGATGATTTAGGTAATGAGAACAACTCGATGGATGAACGATAAAGCAGACGTGTAAAAAGCGTCATTTAATAATTTCAATTTAATTAATAATTTTTAATCTAATTAACGTTAATTTACAATTGACACATTGTTGACAGAATTAGCTAGTTAAAAAAAAGTATATGAATTAAAGTAAATTTAAAAACTGAAAGATGTACTTAACTGGTACTAAAATACAAGAATAAATTACTTTATTTTTGTATATGTTTAATAAAATAGACAATTACAACGAAATGTAAACCTAATTTATACAATTAGCCAAAAAAAAACATTCTCAAAATTAGAAGACTTTAAACAATTCTTTAATCTTTAATTATTGTTTTCTTCGTGTATTGGGAATCTACTATTTTCGGATTCCCAAACTGTTTCATGAATAAATTCGGGTAAAGTCTTTTCATTTTTTGAAAAAAAATCGTCGTGTCCCATCGAAGGTATATCATACGTTGAAAGAAATTCTTTGAACTATGTGTAGCCGTTTCTCGTGGATATACATCCCAAAACTGCAGCTTTATTTATGTCCAGTACTTCTGAATCATGGTCAGAGTCAATAATTTTAGACGCATTACATTTTACCAGAAACTCGCTTCCCAGTCCGATTTTTTGTTCGCTTATCACACTCAAATGTTCATTGTCACAAGAGAAAAGTCCCAAATGCTTGAAATGTATTACAGCATCGAAAAACATTTTGCTATCAATACTTCTTCTTTCGTGTAAGTCCATTGTTGGAAAATTTATATTAGGACTACCTTCCATTGGATCGTAGTTATTATTTCTGCTAATTCCACATTAGGGGCATTTTCTCCAGAACCAACGAAAGTTACTCTATTTTGATAAATGTTGTTTTCGTATATTCTTCTTTCGTGTAAGTCCATTGTTGGAAAATTTATATTAGGACTACCTTCGATTGGATCGTAGTTATTATTTCTGCTAGTTCCACATTAGGGGCATTTTCTCCAGAATCAACGAAAGTTACTCTATTTTGATAAATGTTGTTTTCGTGTAAGTCCATTGTTGGAAAATTTATATTAGGACTACCTTCGATTGGATCGTAGTTATTATTTCCGCTAATTCCACATTAGGGGCATTTTCTCCAGAACCAACGAAAGTTACTCTATTTTGATAAATGTTGTTTTCGGATTGAAGCTCAGCATTTGAATATACAAACTGAGCATTTTGAACTGTCCTGTAATATTTCATTAAACCAATTATTCAATCTCTGATCAAAGTGATTGCCACGTCAACGTTGTAGTACAGATACTTTATATGGGTGCATATGTAAGTTTGTTTTCAGTGCCTTATGAGTATTTCCGTAGGAAATACCTACAATTTAAATACATAATGCTGAATAACAAATTACGTTTAAGTTAATTAGATCTCTTTACCAGTTTGAGGAAACAGCTCTCGTACAGATTTTGTGGGACTAACTTCCACTCGCTGCCTAATGTCTGCGACAACATCTTCAGTTAAAACTGTTGGTACTGTTTCAGATTTACATTTACAAACACTCCCCGTTTTCTTAAACCTTTCAATCACCCTATTGCAATGACAAGTGAATGTGTCCACGTTTATTTCCAGATTTCCATTTTCCGTTACAAATTGCTGAAAACACGATCCCAATGAATATTTCCATAATCTATCCTCTTGCAATGTGCGACATTACGATCAACGTATCCTGTTCTATCGTAAAAGGCATGGTATATTGTCTTCAGATAGACAGAAAAGTGACGATAAAACAATGAAAATACGAAAGTACAAGACACTATGGTTTTGACATTCGACATATAAATTCAGTATGGCAATTCACGGAAGTAAACATTTTCTAGTCTTTGATAATCCTGGGACTTTTTTGTAGCCAACCCAGGACAGTTCAAAATGATCACGTAGTATGTGTAAATAGTTTGGTTGTGAAGTCACGTTAATATTCTGTCATTTCTGCAAAAGCCCCACAGCCTTCTCGCGTATTTTTTTATTTTTCGACCCATACTTTCCCTTCGGGAATGTACTCTAAGTCTTGTCATTTTAGGTGAGATGATAGCTAAATAAGTTAAACAAGTATGATAGTATAAAAGTATTAATTATATTATCAAAAGAAATTGTATAGTCCACAATTTCGAAATTGGCGCAGCTAACTTTGTAACTCTTCATAAGAATGTTATTGCTGCTAACAAAGTGAAACAATGTGTCAAAGTTGGTCAGAAGCTCGGGTGTCGTGTGGAAAACATATGCATGTTTATGGTATTTTTCGGTATACCGATTTGTGGTTGTAATTCCTCAAGATTTGACGAACAAATATTTTATGTCAGTTATTAGACAGGTTTGGTAATCATACATTATAGATGCCTCGGAAAGTTTAACAGATTCTCTGGATTATACGAAAAAAACACGAAGCGTTGTCTCCACATATAAAAACATCTTATTTCACAAAATTTACAATCCATCCCACTTTAATTTTATCCCCTTCGATGCATGCCCATGGTATTTGCTCATGTGTCCCGATCTACTGTCCTGCTTCGAACTTTTTGTACTCTCTCGTCAAGAATTTCACAGACGGCAGCAGTTCGCCCTTAAAGATATCACGTACCATAGTATAAAAAAATATTTTTCTCCAATTTATCATGAAGTTACTCTATATATATTGTTAAGGAAACTTCCTATTTTGAAAGTACCATAAAGAAAACTCGATTTCAGTTCAAATACACATTTATTTATTTTCGGTGTGCGTCGATATTTCGGGGCCGCTCTGCATCGAACATAAGATATACAGCATATATACATGTGAATCGCTCGAGGAGCTATGTGGCCCTATGTATACGCACATGCCAGACACTGCCGTCCGTTCGTATACATTGGAGGTCTTGCAACACCTTCGGTGTACAGTCGTGTAGCCCTGCCGGCAGACAATAAACTCACCCGCTGAGACTGTATACGCCCGAAGCCAGCTCCGCATCAGTATGCTCACAATATTTGTATGTAAAAAATACATTAAGTAACTATATATTTTAAAAGTTAAAAAATAAAACATACATTACAAAAATATAATAACACATAAAGATAAAGAAAACATTCATATATAAAGCAAGAAACAATAATATAAAATAAAATAAAAGATGTTAAGTTCTTAACACATATCATACACTAATAAACAGAACTTTAAAAACACACTTATGATGAATGAAAAAATGGAACAATCTATTGCAGAAGCTGCCTTATTCAAATTTGTGAGCTAGCGCTAATGCTTTATGTACTTCTGACTGCACAGACCTCTGATGGATACAATTCCGTCCATTTTCTCTTTCCTCTACCGATATGACTGATTTCTAATAGTTTTGAAGAGTGTTTTATCTCTTCTTACTTTTTTAAAAATTCTTCTTTCAATTGCTCTTATCTAACGTCATGTTTTATTCATTAGACGTCCAATTCGCGTAGCGCCTACAGTTTTCTGAAAAAGTCTCGCAAGTCATGCTATCTAGACAGGTATGCTAAGGTTAGTAGCATTGAAAGCTTGGTTTTGATTATTTCAAAATTCATACTGGAAGTAACACTATTTTTCTTATTGAATAGCAGTTTTTAAATATCTCGCAAAATACACTTTCTACAGATTTATTGGTATAATACTATTTGTAGTAAAATTTCGAATGTTTTTTTTCTAACAAAAATGCCAAAAAATTTGAAACCGAAGACACACTTTTATTGACCTATTTATTTTATTAAGGAGAAGGTATTTAAAACACACCAATTTATTTGGTGCAGAAAATAGGTTTCAACTGCTTTAAAGACTTTGCTGTAGCGTTAGTTCGTTCATTCATTTCATCATCAATTCGAATTTTCTAATTTATTTCGTTTTGTATGTCAGGCATGTGCAATTTAGTCAAGATATATTTGGTTGATTCTTTTTTTTTTGTTCGTTACGCTCCAGGGATAGCAATAACTCAATTGACTGTTTTCAATTGAAACAAAATTTGGAAGATCTGGAGAAAAGTCTGGAAAAATGCATTCCAACCTAAATTGCGTCTGTTAGTTATCGTGTAACTTCTGAACGACTTCACCAATTGAGCTCATATCACGAAATGTATTTCTTTCATCGAGACGATGATTCATGGCGATGTTAGAATCCCATAAGTGGCGATGTAGTTATGTTATTAACAAATTCTATATTTGTGGACCAAAATAACTCATATTCATAATATACTCGTATATTGGTTTAGTGCCAAAAAAGAAAATCACAAAATCTGGACCTGATAGGTGCCGCTGTGATCCAGTTATTAATAAATTTTATATTTATAAACCGACTTGATTTATATGTACACAATACTGTGTGTTCTATTTAGACACACCGTTTGTGAGGACTTTCATAGTATATAAAACTTAATTAAAATTGTATCTAAATCCAGAAAATAATTATTGTTCACAAAGCTCTCTTTGTGATTAAGGTTGTCAATATTCGTTTAATCAAATATATTTTTAAATTTATAGGTGAGAAAACTCTGACTTTACAAGAAATTATACCAATTTATATTGAATGTAAGAAAACCATAAAAGATCAAGGATGTTATGAAGATTTCGTCGAGTGCTTGAAATTATACGACAAAAATACAAATGGTAAAATGATTGCTGCTGAACTATCACATTCGCTTAAGTGCCTAGGTGAGTATTCTCATAAATCAAATTGTTTTTATTGTCTGGATAAAATTGACCGATTTTAAGCATTTCATCACAGAAAAATAATTAAATTGTATTTACTTCTTGAGTACATATATTACCATACAAGAGCATTTAGTTTAATTTGTAACACTGCACAGAAAAAAATATCCTTCTTCGAGTTGTAGAACATTATTAATTATAGAAGCTTAAATTATTGCGATAGTTGTTATAATCTTCTATATTTGTTCATTTGATTATCATGGCCTCGTATATTTGTCTTTTAATAATTGTTTTCACCTTAATTCGTCAGGTATCCACCTTTCTTTACTTATTGTTTGTTTTATAGTTTTATGTTTACATAAGTCATTATATTTCATTTTAATTTCATAATAAAATTCTCATACAAGACATCTGAAGCATCACTCAACAGATCCCAGTGATGTTCCATCAGCCATTGCATAAAAACAGCAATATTTTCTTAATATATTATTCTTATTTCAATTGGTTTCTGTGCTGTAGTACTTCTGAAACTCGACCTAACTGTAAGCTGTTGCCTCAAGAGTTTCGACAGTGCTGTTATCATTACTTTACTTATGTAGTTTGTTATATTCATCATAATATTATGAATCGCCGTCTTTGCACCACTAATACGCGTGGCATCATGTATTGTTATATGCAAATTGAACTCATTGAGCACATCATTCAGTCTTTTTATATGAAAATTGTCCCTATTATGAAGCAGTACATTATAATCACCCGTTAAAGTGAGTTTATGTTTTGGTTTTATTTTATTACTGGTGATAGTAGTTCATCTAGTATACTTAAAAAGCTGCTGTGAATATTAATTAAAACAAAAAATAGTAAAAACTCCGAAGATGACTTGACGACGAGAATCGGTTATCAGCGCTCGTTCGTACAAAAATTGTATTATTTTCGAACAGGTGTAAAGATACCACCCCAAAGTTGGGTGACACAATGTAAAGAAACCCCTATCTCTAAATTAAGATATTTAATTTAAAGTTAAACTTTAGAAATAAAATGTAAAATTATTTGTTTTGCTAGCTCAACTCAAATTATCTCAGAGCGATTCGAGTTAATTGAAATGATTAAGTAAAAGGGGTTCCTGTACATTGATAAAAAATACTATTTAAAATTTTAATAATTCTTATATTAAAATCAATGAATGCTGTATCTATAATTTTGCAAACAACACAAGTAACATATATGTAAAAAGCAATTCTAATACATTTAATTTTTTTTTTTAATAATTCCTAAACTACCACAAACATTTCTGTAGGTTCTTTGTTCGATTCAATCGTAAGCTATAAACGCCAGAATTTATTACATACCATGCACATTCTATATTATACGTGTTTATACCGATAATTGTGAACATATCAAGTTACGTTACACATATATTTGTTAGACGATATTTATTTAATTACTTTCTGTTTGAAATTTTACTTTTACAGTCTCTCCTCCTTTATTACATAAAACATTACAGTCATTAAACAATAATCATTTAAATAATACCTTATCTAAGTTCTTCTTATTCATCTTCCTTTTTGTACTGTTTACAGCGGGAACTTCGGGCTGCTTATTATCGACGAAATCTTCTTTATTTCTACGATGTTTTCAACGGCATCATCTGCTTGTGCTTCCACTCGGTATACAATTTTTGATTTAACAATATCACACGTTGCACAATTACTTCTTAGATACAACTTTGCCACTATTTTACTACGTTTTCTCGGTAGTAAATTATTTGTTGAAGTTATATTAACAATGATTCTTATGCGTTCTTTGATACGATATTTAACGTATCTTGCTGTCGACTCTCCCTTTCGTATTTCCCTTTTATATCAGAATGTCTGGGGTTCCCCGCTTTCCACAAAGTTCTATTAACTTGTATACTCGGCTTATCACAAAATATTCAATGTCCTACTTGATATATTTCATCTGCTTTTTTGTCAAAAATACAGAAGCCCTATCGCCCCTTTACTCATAGGTCTAACTAAACAGAATAGACGATGGACAAAATAGGCTCCCTTTAATTAATATTATCGACCCCTAACACTAATCGGGAGGTATTCAGGTAATTAAACAGAATAATTCTCTAAAAACAACATTTATTCAACAGTAAAAAGGTTTAGTTTATTTACATTTCTTGTCGAATTTTAATATTTTATATGTATGAATGAAATGTTCTACCCACGCAATTGCCCTGCAATTGCCTGAATAAATAAAAATAAAAGAAGCTGCTTTTACACAGGATTTATCAACCTTCCACATAGGATTTCCGGCAGCAACATTATATCATTAATAGTTAAAGGAGTGTTGAATTCTGAATTACTGCTAAAAACTTGTGCACAGTAATATCATTGTTTCCCGGCCAGTTTTGAACATCAGTTTTTCGTAATATCGACTTTCTGATCACTTGATCACCAGAATGTCATTTCACAAAAGCAATTAAATATTATCTCATCTTGTAAAATCGCGAATATCTAGGAATGAAGTATAACAAACATCTTTTATTGCAGGCGAAAAATTAACAGACGCCCAAGTAGAGAAGTTATTTGATGATTGCCTACCAGAAGAAGATGATGAGGGTGAAATCGAATATGACAGTATGTATACATTTGAAAGTTAATGTAATCAATTGTATTAGTACTAAGTGATATTTCGCTTGACCTGGTTTTTCCTTTCACGTTAAACTAGTTGGTTAAGTTAGACTTATCAATATTACTATTGCCTGTTTTCATGATATATAAGTTATGGTAAATTTGACCTGTAATTAAGCAATAGTCATCTAAATTTTTAAAAGAATTGGTGTTTCTGTAGTATTCTAATCTGTCAAATATTTGATAAAAATTAAAATTAAGAGAACAAAAAAAATTAATAAATTCAAATTTTTTTATGGCTTATAAATTTAAAAGAACCTGCAGTATTTCTACTTTGCTAAAAAATATATGAATTTAAATAAAGAATTAATTCAACAGCAACTGGAATTTGTGAAACTTCATAGAGAGAAAGTCCTAGAAGGATATAAATTGAAAAACGATATATTAAAAGTGGAATTATTAATACTAAAATGGAAAATAGAAAACTTAACAAAAAATAATTTGTAAATTAATTTTAATTGTATTAAGTTGTTTTAAATTTTAATTATATAATTAAAATATACTACCATTTAAAATTAAGAAAAGTCAAATGATTTATTGCATATTTGCAAAATATTTATTTATAATATTATTAACATTAATTAATTGGTCAACATTAATAATTATAAACCCTTTATTTTTTTCTGGTTGATCATTTATGAGAAATCTATTATTTGTACTATTAGAATTTCCTGAACTGATTTATATATAAGACGGTCTGCTTCTTGCTTCAAAATTTGTATGTTCATCTGACAATCTTTGCGGATTAAAGAAAACTTTATGTGCCGGAATATTTGAGCATCTTTCCATCAGATGATGAATTTTAACGGGACTACAGATAATTACACATATACCTACAACATGAAAGCTTTTATGTTAAAAAATTGTGCATTTTTCTAATATATCTATTTGATTTTTTGGCGATATTAGCTTTTACCTAGTTTTGAATATTTAGACTTTAGTACACCAACAAAACCGCCAGCAATATTTAAAAACCATCTTATTCCGTAAAATCATAGAATTAACAAAAATATGTCTGTGCATTTGAAGAAGTTTATATGTAAATGACATATTAATTTAGTAGCCTACCTATTTCTTGGATACAAAACTGTCTTTCAACTATCCAAAAGATTTCATCATAAACACCAATCGAAACACTTAATTTTTATTTGATTACAAATTTTTTGTCAAAATCTGAGCAACCATAGAATAGCTATTAATTGAAAAAACAGGCCTAAAATAACAAATGTACTCACACCAAATTCACTGTCTAGTACCACTTCATTAGCAAGTACCGTGATATCATAAAGCTTCTAGGACGAAGGTGGTATTGAAATAGAAAACATATGTTTGCAATTAAGCCATATTTCCATACTCGTAACACAACCTTAACTTTTGAAAATTATTTTGACAGTGTTATCGTGACATCAAAAAATATGTCATTTGATTTAAAGATATAATAAAACAACAAGCTCAGGTTGGCATTCAAGATTGTATTAATAAAATAATGAGGTGTGGCCACCACACGACTTTCTTATACGTATGAACGTTTCAAATTATGTAATTTGAAGAATTTTTTTATACAAAAATTATTCAAAATTCTATTCTAAGTGCTTCTATTCTCTTAATAAATCTCTATAGAATATATACTTTCCAAGATATTCGAAGAAAAGTGCTACTTACGAAGAGTAAAAGTTTTACTTCCGGTCCGAATTTTGAAATTTCATATATATAAAACAATCCAAATCTAGCTCTAAATACTTTTGTACTCTTGATAAATCTATATAGAATGCATAATTTACGACATATTTGCAAAAAAACGCTTTTCGATAAAAGGAAAAGTGTTACTTCCTGTCCGAATGTTGACATTTTTTTTATACAAAATGTATTGAAAATTATGTTTTAAACACTTTTATACTCGTAATGTACCTGCCTAGGAAGCATGACGTGCGAGATATCCGCAAAAAACTGATTTTCAATAAGAGTAAAAGACCTACTTCCGGCAGGAATTTCGAAAAATTGTTTAATACATTTTTTCTCAAATTTCATTAAGAGTGCATTTGAATTCTTTATAAATTATTATAAAATAGAGAGAGAGAGAGAGAGAGAGAGAGAGAGATAAACACAGACATTTTTTAAAAATCACTTTTTCCATATCAGGGGACTTCAAAACGTGGACATCTGCAAAAATCTCGAGGTCGACAATTTTCATCATCACAATACTCCCTTATACTACGTATAAGAAAGTAAAAGGGGGAAATTAAAGCAAGTGTTGAAACTGTTGTCCATTAATTTCAATTCCCAAGCTTATACGTCTTCTCATGCTGTTAAAGAAATTTTGCAGCATTGCGGGCATTATTAAGCACATTCATCAATAATTCTTTGCTGCAAATCTTGTAAATTAGCAACAGGAGTTTTAAATATTCTATTCTTTAGGTGAGGAAACACAAAAAAGTCCATAGTCAAGCAAGGTGATCGTGGTGAAAATTCAACTTCCATATGTAAACTTATAATCCGATCGTGAAAAAATCACGAAGAAAAACAATAGTTTCTCGTGTTGTGTGTGCCGTTGCACTATATTGTTGGAAGTAATCATATTGTAATTCATCTTCGTGCATCTGTTTAATAAATTCATTCAAAATGTTTCTATACCTCACAGCACTAATTGTAAAATTTAAAAAAAAACTGCTAGCCAGTTTCGCAGAATTCTGAAACGATTCAACCAAAATATGAGGATTTTCACTATTCCATATTCGAGTATTTTAGGAATTGACGTACCCCGACAGATAAACAACGCTTCATCAGAGATAGATGTAAAATTTAGCAGGTCATTATGTTACATTAAATTATTTGCAAAATACTGGCAGTAAGCGAGACGTCTAGGGTATTATAGTCTACCGACAAAATGATGTGATTGCATCTTATACGGATGCAGCATGTGTAAGTTTTTCTTCACAATTTTCTGTCATGTTCCTTGAGAAAGACCTATCTCTTGAGGAAGACACTTCAAATATTTTGTTTGCCATTCGTTGACGAACATAATTTATAACGTCTTCCGAAAGAACAGTTGGTTTACCAGTACGCGATTTACGGCCCACAGAACTATTCTCACGAAAAACATCAACACAATTGGAAAGGCAATGCTAAAAATTTTTGGGAATTGCAGCTAACTCTGGAAAGTGCTCTCTGAAATTATCCAAATACTTACGCTGGCTGTACACCTAAATTACATCAATTAGCACTCCAGTTGGAAAATAGGCTTCAATTATGTACGTTTTTTGTGCTGTAATGTAAACCATATTTCAATTTATTCAAACTATACTCCATTCAGTCTAAGAATAAAGTAGATGGCGCTACAATATGAGCACAGTTTACACACGATGAACTTTGTATTTTGAAAACAAGTAAAACATATGTTTACTGTCAGATGGATAGCAGGGATATACATATCTGATATCATTATATTTTGACATTTACGTACATTTTTATACAAGTTGGTAACTCATTCCTCAAGAAAAAGGAATGCACATGTCGTCTAATTGTACTTTTTTGTGCTTCATCCAATTTATTGTAAGTATGACGATAATTTCTTTTTCTTGGAGGAGAAATTGGAACTCCATATAATTCCATTTCTTTAATAATGCAGTACATTGTATTCCTATTAATACCCACTTCCTCTGCTGTTTGATTGACTGCAGCTGTTTTAGACATATTGTTTTTATCCTTAATGTACACATTATAAGCCATTTGCCTTTGTCCAGATCTTATGTGTTTCCCTTTACGATTTTTTGAAGGACCTGGTAAAAGTGCTTCCGCCATACTATAGAATATTAGCGATTACGAAAAGAAAGTTAACGAAATTGATAAAATACCTTAACAAATGAATATTTCACTTGCGAGTTCTAAGAAGAACTATTTTTTAAGAATATTAACAACAAATAACTATGTAAAATACGGAAATCGACAAAATCTTTGAACAAAACTGTCAGTAAACAAATTTTTGACAGAACGAGCTAAATGCGATTATTTTGCCGGTGTAAATGCACACTCGATTTCAACCAATCACAAACGTTTATTTTAAGCCCTATCTTTCCCAATGCTTTATTCTTAGACTGAATGGAGTATAGACGTTCGAACTTGCTTTCAGCAGTTCTAACATATTAATTAATGACAGTCAGTGCCACTGTCATAGATAAAGATAGGGGGTAGAGATAGGTCACCATTAAGAAATTATTGAAACCGTTATTCGCGCCATCTCTTGAGGTGTATCTCCCAACTAAAGTTGGTATTTACAAAGCGCGGTAAATTTTAAATTATTAGTATTTATTTAAAAAAAATCATTTATTTATTTTTACATGGAATATATACTAAATAAAAATATCTTAAAATTTGCTTTTGTTAAAAATTAACCTACTAAATGCAATATATAAAATTTTGGTTTGAATATGTAAAAATGTTAAATGTACTTAAAAAGGAAACGAATGCTATTAGTAGGTTAATTCTTAACAAAGGTAAATTTTAATATATTTTTATGGAGTATATATTTCAAATAAAAATAAATAAATGATTGATTATGATGGAATACATATAATTAATTATTTATATAATTCCAAACAAGAACATAATGATTCTTCTTTGCACAGCGCTATTTTATTCAACTGCTAACAGACATACAGCATGTGTCAATTTTCATTAGCCATAGGCGACCAATTCATGCAATACGTGACAACGTGGCACCCCTACTTTCCTCTCCAATGCCAGCGCGACCGATATATGCTCGAAAATACAAGTTCGCTTAGCAGTAACTATTGGACCACTGACTTGGGTGTTTGTAATGCGTTCAGAAATAATATTTACGAGTTGCAAGGATTTGTTTTTCTTTTTCCTTTCAGTAAATGCAGAGAATTATTAACTGCGTTCACGCTGCATGACACAAACAAAAGCGTAATTCTAATAAAATTAAAAAAGAACCCTAATAAGGTAAATAAAAAGGGATTCTGAAAATAATAATAAACTACTAGATCAGGAGATCGCCGCGGCCATTTGATGTTTCCCGTTTCAGTAATAACACGGTTTTTATTACAGACTAGATCGCAACGTGTTCGCAGCTAAACATTGAATGTAAAATCTGGTGGTAAGATCGGAGAAAATCGTTGTGATGTCGATTGTTGCCGGGATTGGTGACGGACAATAGGGGTGCCACGTTGCCACGTGTTACTTGTATACGTATAACTCGCACGTAAACATTGAATCCCTATACCCAATGAAAATTGACACATGCGGTATATACATTGCTTGTTGCATCAGTATTATGTTTAAAAATTTGAAGGTAAATATTATTTTTTATTATGTAATATACCTTGAAAATAAAATAAAACACTACGTTTTTGTCAAAAGTATATTTTTTATATGTCTACAAATATAAATTATATATCATACATTGCTATTTTTGAAAATTTAATTTTTATTATACGATTTCGGCACATTTGAAATCGGCATCTCGCGCTATTTTAAAAACATTATCTGCGGAGTTTATGCATGTTTTGGGCTTGAGTATAAATGGCATCTTTCTGCCGTTCACTCGCATATCTTTCCCTTGGAGAACTCTGTTGATTCTATTTACCCAAATGTAAATAGTAAATGTCAAGAATTCATATAAAATCTTTTCAATAAAGTCATTTTTTGTCGACATTGAGTAAAATTAAAATTTTCATTATCTTTTAAAATATCAAATACAACACTAAAAAAAGATTTTTTAAAGCATACTTGTGGTATTATACTTAGTATAGGTAATACTGTATGACGTATATAATCCTTTAATAAAATTAATGGTGCAACATCTTAATTTATATGGAATCATATAAATCATGCCATTCCTTTAATTTATATTTTGCTATAATGTTGTGTTTGCAAACATTACATTTATAAAATGTGCCAATTTTTTTAGAAATAAGACCGCTTATGTACGTAATAGCAATTTTATCAACAAACGCAACACATCTGATTTCTGGATTTATTGGAATATCTATCGGATTTACTACAACTTCTACTTTATCAATATTAGAATTATGTGAATTATGTCAAAATAATTTTCGAAACTGTTAAGGGTCCTATATAGTGGATCGGAAATGTAATATTTCAACTATTTACATATCCACTATATAGGACCCTTAAGTTATAATACCTGAATTAAAAGTTCAGACATAAATTTTCATTATCAGTGCCATCTTTGTCCTAGAAACTTTATGATATAACGGCATTTGTAACTGTAGTTTCGATATATTTCATTATGAAACAATTAAAAGTGGAAATATCTTTTTGCCAATTCTATGTAACACAAAACTGCCATGTATTTTTACATTTTTGATTAGTGTATTGTTTAGAAATTCTAAAAAAGAAGTATACCATTATTTTAAAAGACTTGAATGAATGTAGAGCTACCCTTGAATAAATAACGACTTACATTTATTTATTTTTTCATACTGCAAATACAGTTTTTTAGAATTTACTACACAAAATGTGAAACTATTTGTGATAGTATAGTGACACTTCCATTTGTTTTAAATAGGTTTGTACAGGGTTATTCAAAAATAAGTTCACACATTGAAATGAATGCATTTTCTACATAATAACAGCTTGATTTCATATAGCTATGATTATGCTTTAATGGGATTTGTGTTTTTTCATTATATCAGTAATATTGTTAGGTATGAAACACATCAAAAATGCAAGTTCATATACTAATAAAATTAGATAAAAATAAACTGCACAAACATCGACCATGTAAAAAGTTTCAAATACTTGGGGGTATATATAAATAAAATGAAATAAATAAATGAATGGAAAACGCGTCAACAGTACATCATGTCATTAAGAGTACATATATTGGAAAGAGGGAATTGTTCAGAAAGACGAAAATAAAGGTATGTACGACGTAGGCGCCATAAATTCTCGGTCTGATATACAAAAAAGAAACTTGGAACAATATAAGAATTTTTATTTTTCAATGTAATCTCCATTTATTACAACGAGTAATTAATAATTCGATACCCCTGTAAAAATAATCTGAAGTTTTTCCGTCAACAGCTGCTTGCAACTCACTGTCGTCCTTAAAACTAAGTCCCCTAAGGTCTTTTTTTTAATTAGAAAACAATTAAAACTACAAGGAACCATATTCGGACTATACGGTGGATGTTCCAATTCTTGAAAGCCGCATTGGCGGATGGCAGCTTGTGAAATGACGGCAGTATGGACGGAAGAATTGTCGTGCAATAACGCACACCTTTTGTCAATTTTCCACGACGTTTTGCACGAATACTGTCCCTTAATTTATGCAATAAAGACGCATAATATATGCCGTTCACTGCCCTTGTATTGCGCTCTTTCAAGTCACTTAGCAAAATGCCCTCACAATCCCAGAATATTGTGGCCATCACCTTGTTCGTTGATTGAACGACTTTCGCCTTTCTGGAACGAGGTTCATCAGGTCGCCGCCATTCCATGGACCCCTTTTCGATAGAGAATCGTAAAACAGAATCACTGCTTCATCCCCTGTGACAATGGGCTCCAAAAACGATTTTGGGTCGTCGCCACACATGCTTAAAAACGACTGCGCACATTCGACTCGACGTTCACGTTGGAGAGCAGAAAGAAGTCGCGGTACTCTTCTAGTACTAATTTTATTCATACCCAAATGGTCATGGAGAATTCGGCGAACACTTGTTTCGGAAATGTTTGTTATCACTGCTAATTCCTTCACTTTCAAACGGCGATCTTCTAGCACTAAATGTTCAATAATTGTAATTTTTTGAGGCGTTATCACTTCAATTGGTCGACCCGACCGATCAGCATCTTCTAGGGATTCTTGTCCCAAACGGAAACCTTTTGCCCACTTTTTCACAGTTGAATACAAAGGAAATGATTCACCGTAAACGGCGTCTAAACCTCGTTTAATGTGATAAGGTGTATGCCCTTCTTTTGTAAAAAATTTAATGACAGCGCGGTACTCAATTTTCGTTACTTCAGACATTTTCGTGCGCTAGTCACGTTGGTTGGCTGGTTACTAAAAACTATTAGGCTTCGAACAGTCATACTTATAGTGTACACCTCGCGTATGTGCATGCATGACGTGATGGAGTGTGGACACGTTTGAACCTGTACAAGCCTGTCAGGCGACAATTTATGGCGCCTGCCTTGTATATACAAAGTGTTTACGACAATATATTGCGGTTTGATACCGGAAAGTTGTGTATGAATCAACAAGAAAACAAGAAAATCAAATGTTTTAGGGGCTGCGACAAGAAGACGATGAATATGGAAAGCTAAGATGGCCGGAGCATTGCTCCAAAAAATTGGTTGAAAGACCTATAAAAGCGAAGAGCAAAGAAATCTTTGTGATGAAAACTATTGACAAAAAATCACATACGAAAAAAGAAGATGAAGCACGCCAATTCCTAAATAAACTAAACAAGTTTGATGATATTAAAAGTACTATTATTTATTTAACAACAAGAATATGGTCTATATTTAACTAATGTAGTCTATTGTTTAAATAATAAAAACACATAACCTCCCATACACATAAATAGACAATTCGAATTCTATAAAATATAAAAAATTGCTACAGTTACAATTCAAACTAGGAACTTACTTTTGAATACTCCTGTATATAGATTTAGAAATAAAAAAATATTAGAACCCTAAATCACTGCACCTTGTGTCTACAAATGTCACAATATTTAATGCATCTTAATATTGTCTTGGTGATTATGTAATATTTTGTATGTAGTTACCTCAACCTGTGTTTGTACCTTTTTTTCAGCACCTATAACCTAACAACTGGCGACTTTATAGATTGCACGCCACACCTTTGTAAGTAGCATGCTTGTTATGTTTGTTTATCCACACTCGTGCACTATTTTGAAGAATATATCCCATTAATATTATTCTTCCTAATAATTTGTAATATATGTCAATAGTTAATGAAGTATTTCTGATATTATAGCAATTAGGTTAGTTGGAATAAGCTTTCCTAAAATTACAAAATACACAGAGGTACAGCATCTAATAGGTAATAGGTGGCTGAAACGTTTCCACCTAGTTAGGTTGCGTTTGCGATAACAAGTATCGCTGATATCTCTCATAGACATATGTTATACAAATTGACAAATATACTCGCAGTCTGAGCTTCTAAGAGGCATCATGATAACACGTGGTACGCTGCTGAGGTTTATGTAGGTTGAAGCATGTGTATATGCGTTGTTCTTTATGATGCCTGCTTAGTATGGATGTGCATGCATGCATATACGAATTAGATCGTTTATGTATGTACTGGTTTGATACGCAAAGATACATACACTTATTCTTCTTATTTGTTTTCAGTTGTAAAACTTAATTATCTTTCGGAGACATCGCTATTATTTGAATTTATTATTATAAATGTATTTTCTTAGTACAGAATTAATAGTATTAGGTAATAAATGAATGCATACATTAAAAGAAATAAAGCAATCAAATACGAATAACTTGAAACAAGTATTACTTTAATTTAAAATACGGAAATTGTCCGTTAACCGAATATTAATTCTGTACTCTGTTAATAAATAATATCAACTAAAGTAAGTTTGTTTCTTAGTTTTCTTAAGGAAAATGTGCGACAAGCCGCCAAAAGTAACACAAGCAGCAGAACCAGCAGAAGAAGCGGAATAAACTAAATTTGATATCACGGAAAGCCCAAGAATTTGTAATATTTATAATAAGAATAAATTATACAACATTGTAAATTATTATAAAATAAAGTCTTAATTAAGTAATATTTGTTATTTAGAACAATACACGTAATGTTGACATTTCTGCCTTTTTAATAGTTTGAAGTGTCACTTTTACTTTCCGCCGTTATTTCCCACCCTAATTTCGCGACATGAATTTCAATAAAATGTTGATTTATTTTTAGCTTTTCATAATATGTTAAAAACCCTTTCAATCACATTTTAATTAATAAGACGTACGAAATAGTATATTATGTATCAAGTTTTATAAACGCCATTTTAGTCACGAGTTTCATTAATTACGAGCGTAGCGCAACGAGTGATTAATAAAACGAGTGACTAACGAGTTTATAAAACGAATTTTTTACTATACTTTTTCTACGACCACAAATAATCACTTATAATACCATGAGTAGTCAAAGTTATGTCGATTATTTTTGTGGTGGTTACACGAATGTCTTTCATGATTGCATTTAAATACTACGAGTGCGGAGCACGAGTAGTATTCGCAATTATGAAAGACATGAGTGTAAAGCACCACAAAAATAGTAGACTCAACTTTGACTACGAATCGTATTCGAGAGACTATTCAATGAACCAAATCAATTTTTCATATTAAAATGACTCAAAATTTAGTTACACATGATTACGTTTCCATGTCAACAAAAAAAACATTTATGTTTGTCATTAAAATTTTTGGAATCGTGTTCCTATTTAGTTCGTTTCGTTGAATAAAAACTGGTGTTTCTAAATAATGGGAACTGAGAAAAGATTTGGCACGAAATCTGAAGACGAAATCGATGCTGAAATTTGCGAAAATATCCCTTGGAACACGAAGAAATCCAAAGATTCAGTATGGAGACAATTTAGTACATTTTTAACAGCAAAAGGCTATAAACTGGATCAATCTACTTCTCCTGTGGACTTAAATGTCATCTTAAAGTCGTGGGCATGTAATATGAAGAAAAAAGATGGGTCCGATTATAAAGAAGGCGTCATCAAGCACATGTGGAACGTGACGGCGAAAATGGTTCAAGAAATGTTCTTCAATAAGTGGAAAATAAACGTAAACCCGTTTTCTGATGCAATATTTAAGTCAGCACGTGACGCCAGGGATGCTACAAGAAGAAAACTGCAAGCGTGTCCTGAAAAAAGAACCAGCAACGCGGCGGCACTTACAGAACCAGAATACTTAAATATGATACGCATATTAGATGAGAGTACCCCAGACGGTTTACAGAAAAAGTTTTTCTTAATAGCATCTTACGAACTAGCTTGGCGGGGAGGAGAAGGGAGCAACTGTTTCACCTATTACTTCAAGGAGGAACTCGATAACAAGGGAAGAAGAACTGGTAGAATTGAGTATAATCCAGTATTTTCGAAAACTGCGCAGGGGGGAACTAAATCATTGACAGGCAGCAAGTGGTTGATAGAGAATAAAAGCAATACCGATATGTGTCCAGTTAGGTAACCTATTTATATTTAATTTCAAGACGGTATAATTAATATTCTTCTGTTATTTAGATTGTATTATCTACTGAAATCGAAGAGAGGAAAAAATGTGAAAACAGAAAGGATGTTTTTGACACCGAATCCGTTTTGGGATAAAGTTGAGAATGCGGTGTGGTATAAGAACAGTCCAGTTGGTATATGTGAGATCAGTAAATGGGTGAAGTTATTAGCTGAAAAAACTGGATTAGATGTTAAAAGAAGGAAGATATCAAATCATTCGGTACGCTCTTCAACTGTATCATCTCTGGCGAAAGCTGGAGTCGGAGAGCAACAACTGATGAAAATAACGGGACACCAAAATCTGAATTCCATAAAATCGTACTTGCAGCTTGATGATGAGCACCACGAGTCGATTATCACCAAAATGCGAAGAAATTTTACAACAACAAATGTGTCATGTACAACTTCGACATCTGTCAGTAATAGTGACGGTATTAAGCTACAAGAGAAAGGTACTCCCTCGGGTACTCCCAGTGATAGCTCTGTTCCAGAATGTCTGCTGCAGCACTGCAGTAATGTTAGTTTTTCTAATTGTACCTTCAATATTGTTAGTAAATGAGTTACATTAATAAAAACTTTCAATTGTTTAAAATATCCACTTGAATACCTTCTAGGAAGATATAATCGCTGAAATTTCCTGTTGCTATGATACGAAACTAAATATTTTCTATTTTATTGGTTCATATTTGAACAATGACAGGTGAATTGAATAGTCAAAATAATACAAAATTACACTTGTGTATTGTCGCACCATGTCGGATATTTTGACAGATTGATGACAAGTGTCAAGCATCTTGATTGAAAATTTCACTTGATTTTTGCATGTAAGAAACCTAGAGCTAACTTAAGACTGTGACTAAAGTGCCCGTTGCTAACTCCAGCCCGTGACTAAAGTGCACGAAGCCACAGCTTGTCAAGGTGTGTTTTAATTGTCACTTAGCGTCATGGAAACCTATACGATATATGGAATTTTAAACACGAAAGTAGAAAATAGTATATTATGCAATGAGCATTTAATGATAGATATTAAGACACGAGTAAGAGAATTACAATACGAGGCGAAGCCGAGTATTGTAATGAATACGAGTGTCTTAATAGCCATTAAATGCGAGCTGCATACACTATTTTTTCTACGACCCCATAATAAAACATATTTTTTGAACAATCCATTTCATAAATAGAGGTTAAAATTTTCCGTGCGTTTTTGTGAATTTGGCTGGTAATAAATTGTTCGTGGCTACTAAGGCTTGTTCCATAATTTCTGGTGGAGTCAATTATTACATTTCACTGTCATTATCCCTCATTTTTACCGTTTATATTTTCAAAAAAGCACAAATTTTAAGTACTTACTTGTAAATTGCAGAGAACTGTCACATTTATTTAATTTGTATATCTGTCAGATATGCAGTCGCCATATTGAATATTGTTTGAATATTGAAATGTCGCATTCCTATTGGATATAAACTTGTATCGTAATGAAAAATCTGTATTCCTATTGGATATAAACTTGTAACATAATGAAAATCTGTATCGTAATGAACATCATTATAGTACAGGTTCGGCATATCTAATAATACAATTAAAGTATGGGAGTAGAAAAACTTATTTATATTATATCAGTGTTATTGGAAGCTTGAATCTATATAGATTATAGATAGATCGACCTGCTGATGCTGATCTGATGAAATAGTGATTTCTTGTCCTTCTCCATTCGAGCTAAGATATCTGGATTGCTACGGAATATCTCTTTCTCGCAGTTTCGGTAGAGTGCAGTCCTTGAAGTTTTTACTAATCAACATTTCTTTTATAATCTTTTCACCGAAAAAACAGACGTTTATTTATTTGATGTTTACGCTATAACATCAGAAAACTGCCAACTCGTTATGTCAAAACCTTTACCGAAATTTTTATCACTTATAATTACACGAGAGCTTTTTTTTCCGGATAAATTTTCAGTTTTAAACGTAAATTTTTGTTCCTGGGTAACTGTACGAAACAAATCGCCTAATAAGTCGTTTTATCGAGAAGGCAATTTGTTAAGTTCAGTTACCGTTTTGCAACTAAATTTGAGTTTGAAACGGGAAAATTTTTATTAATTTACTAAATGTGAAAAAAATTATTGAAAAAACATTACATAGTAATTATATTATTTAAAAATACAGTTATTAAAAACACAATTCTTATAGACTTTGTGAATATTACTTACTATAAGTTTGCAGATTTTATGTTATAATAACACTTCACAATGAACACTATGATGATAAATTTTCCCTGAGAGATAATTTGAAAAGTGCTTACAGTCTTAAAAGGACTTTGAGTCCATACAATATATATGAAAAGTTACATCGAATCTTATCAACTCGACAGCATTCGAGGAACGCCGGGTTGTTAGGCAACTCTCGTTCCCTGAAATACTAATACATGTATAAGATAAGATGATACATGCGAATGAATTTTGTTCGTTGATCTACATATGCATTCTCGATTGCCGAGAAAAATGTTAATATAAGAATGAGTGATACTAGAATTTAGAAGAAGCCAACAGAAATCTTGTTTCACTTATGTCTAGGTAAAGAAAAAGTAATTGGCAGACTAAAACAAATTCATGCAACGGTTAAATAAATATCATTGCATTCTCTTGTGAGCTCGCATCCATATTACGTAACATTATCTTTATTATTTTTATAGTCGATTAGACACAAAAAAGAGACTACGAATTCATTTCAATCAATGTATATGATCCGTAAACAATTGCAAAACCACACCTATTTTTTTTATTAAATCATGTCATCTACAAATAACACACATACATACAACAGGATGTATAGGTATATTAATATGCGAAATTAGAATGCATAAAATAGATATTACAAATATATACAGAACTTATGCAGCTGCACTGATGGTCCACAAAAGACGTAAAAAATGAAAACTTTATAGCATTCGCGCATACCCAAATGGTCATGGAGAATTCGGCGAACACTTGTTTTGGAAATGCTTGTTATCACTGCAAATTCCTTCACTTTCAGACGGCGAACTTCTAGCACTAAATGTTCAATAATTGAAATTTATTGAGGCGTTACACTTCAATTTGTCGACCCGACCGATCAGCATCTTCCAGGGATTCTTGTCACAAACGAAAACATTTTGCCCACTTTTTACTTTCTTATACGTAGTATAAGGCAGTATTGTGATGACGAAAATTTTTGCAGATGTCCACGTTTTGAAGTCCCCTGATACCGAAAAAGTGGTTTTTAAAAAATGTGTGTGTGTGTGTGACCAGGATATCAATTCCAAATTTTGTATTTACGTGTATAATCTCCCTCTTGAGATCTGATTAGTTTTTCAGTAAAATCGGTAGACCGGAAGTAGCAGTTTACTTCAGTGAAAAAATTGAATTTTGCCAATATTTCGTCAAATACTAAGTTTAAACAAATTTATAAAGAATTCATATGTACTTAAAATTAAAATTGAGAACAATTTTATTTAAAAAGTTTTTCGAAATTCCTACCGGAAGTAGGTCTTTTACTCTTATCGAAAATCGGTTTTTTGCGAATATTTCGTAAGTCAAGCTTTCTAGACAGGTACCTTACGGGTATAAAAGTATTTAAAACATAGTTTTCAATATCTTTTGTATACAAAGAATTTCAAAATTCAGACCGGAAGTAACATTTTTACTCTTAGCGAGTAGCGCTTTCATTTCGAATATATTGCAAAGTATGCCTTCTATAGCGATTTATTAAGAGAATAGAAGTACTTAGAATAGGATTTTGAATAATTTTTGTGTAAAAAAAATTCTTAAAATTATACTTATAGTTTGAAACGCTCATACGTATAAGAAAGTCGTGTGGTGGCCACACCTAATTTTTTATAGTTGAATACGAGGGAGATAGATCACCGTAAGCGCCGTCTAAACGTTGTTTAGTGTGATAAGATGTATGCCCTTCTTTTGTTAAAAATTTAATGACCGCGCGGTACTCAGTTACTTCAGACATTGTCGTGCGCTAGTCACGTCAGTTGGCTGGTTACTAAAAACTACTAGGCTTCAAACCGTCATATTTATAGTGTACACCTCGCGTATGTGTATGCATGACGTGACCGAGTTTGAACACGTTTGAACCTGTATAAGCCTGCCAGGCCGAGAATTTATGGAGCCTATCTCGTAATTCAAGAGTGCTATAACAAACATAAAATAATTTGGTATGTCGTTCTCACATGGTGTGCCAAGTGATACTTATACACAGAACTTGTTGTAATATATACTGGGTGTTTGCGAACCTGTGGCAAAATAAGAAAAATTCATACAAAAGATCTAACTTTTTTAGTTAAGTATGTCCTATACCTTTCTTTGATATTTTAGAAGATATTCAAATTTATTTTAAAATCGTATTCATAACGCAGTCAAAATAATGGTAGTCATGGAAAAATATAGTAGCCACGAAATCGCATTGCTAAGATATATTGTGCTTCTGTAAAACTGACTTCAAAGTATTGTTATTAATCTCTAAACGAATTATTATTCCTTTTTCTTTGTTATTCGTGTTATTTTATAAGTGTTTGCATTTTGTTCTTACATTATATTTATATTCACTCGATCATATCATAGGTAAGTTGGTCAAGATTTCAACTTTACGTGTTTAACATGGTTTAAATATAGAGCGCTGATTGGATGTGCTCGAGTGGATGCCTTTTCGTATCGACGTTTACACAAATAACACAATCGCACCATTTTTACTATGTATTTCGCATTAAAAGTGCTTAATTCGCGTTATCACATGTCACAAAGCAAAAACACTTTTAAAACAAATGCGTGTAGAATTTAACGAAATCATACGAACCAAGTACGAGCACGGCATTTCGACCAATGACAGCACGCCGTCGGATTTCCTTAAGAACTATAATCGCTGGGCAATGTATCAATTCCCCTTACCCCATCTGCAGTTGTTACGGCCAAATATTGCAGTTTGATACTTCCTCTAGTATATTCCAATCTCTTTGTTACTGACTATTTTTATCAAACGTTCCCACGTGGTTGGATTGGCACTAATGGCGTCCTTAGGTGGCCGGCTCGTTCGCCGGATCTAACTCCATTAGATTTTTTCTTGTGGGGTTACTTGAAACCTGAAGTTTACAAGGAACCCATAACAGATACGGGCGACCTTTATAATAAAATTTTGTGCAAGTGTTCAAAAAATTAGTAGAAATACATTTTTAAATGTTTGCGGAAGAGAACTAATAAGGCGATATACGTTATGTAGCAATCAAGAAGGCAACAATTTTGAACATATTTGTTAGTTATATTTGATCCTTTTAAGTATTTAAACAAAATAAAGACAAAACTTTAAAATTACTTTTACTTTCTTTAAACATGAATATCTATGAAACCATTAAATTTTTGAAACTAACACAAATAGTTGTGGATCATCTTTTATATTATTGTTTCGTTATTTTATTTAGCTTCATCCGCCAAAAACACCCTATCAAAAAGAACTGCTCGGGCATTCATTTTAATAACTGCCCATTGATAGAATACACTTCTAGCTTTAAAATGATGAGTGAGTAGCTCAATATTTAAATTTATTCATTACGGATGATATTTATTTCATTTGAAGGTCATTTCAACGATGGTTTGGTTAATATCCAGCAAACGACATCTTTAATGGGTACTTACATGTGGATTATCTGTTGTTGCCATAAGAATTATTAATTAATTTTCATCATTAACCACATATTTAGGTTTTCTTGATTTTGAATTACCAATACTACCAGTAGTAATGAAAGCATCCATTACTCTTCTAAAGATATCTGCTTTAGGATATCTTCTCTCAGGGTAACGCTGCTGGTAAACTCTTTGGGCTGATAAATGATTTTTTTGGCATTCTTTAAGTATAAAAACACAGTATTAAAATAAAAAAAAACATAAAGCTGGCAAAATTATATCTAAAAAAAGACAATTGCTCAGTCATGATTACTTTTAAAATAATAATGTCATACATGTTTTTGGTGTGAAATTTAGTAAAGAATTTGAAAATGAACCGATATACAGGCTCTTCCATTTGAAAAAATTCACTTTTAGACAAAAATCTGTCATGTAAATTTAATCCATTTTTCTGCATTTCCAATTGGTAATTGCAAAAAAAAAATGTTTGTATTAGGACCCTTTATTATGAACAACGTTATCAAAAGTTGCATCCATCTAATACGCTGTTATCGAGAAATATAATTTTATAAGAACATTGAATTTTTCAGAAAGTGGTAATAAGTCAAAAAACTTAAATTTTAAGCCTATAATACCGGGAAATACAAAAATGTAATAATATATAGAGTGTTCCATTTAAAAAACAATAACTATGATCAGCCACCAAGTTATGAAACACTCTGTATAATACAACGTAATATTAAAAGGTGCTCCGAATAAGTGGTTATCATAAGGAAAAACCCACTTCAACATAGCTCATAAAGTCACACTTTGCCTTCCCCGAGGAGATGACTCACCCTGTATATGGTATATAATTACTGCTATAATGGCAGAATTATACTATAGCAGTAATTACATACATAATATCATATATACCGTTTATCGTACAGTTTCAACCAAAATATTTTTAAGTTTCCAAAATGATCGCAAGGGGGCGCAATTTTCAAGATGAATTATAAATTCGATAATCTTTCATTAAATTCTAGATTAAGATACATTAAAATTTTTACTAGCAACATTTTTAGACGTTTTTATACAATTTTCATTTAAAAGTTTTTGATCTAAGTCCCATACGAAGGGGGGGTGGAGGGGGTATGTCTGCGTACAAAAGTAGGTATTTGGGTTTGCCCCAACGGATTTTAATATTTCTGGGCTCATTAGATAGAGAATCTTACAAAGAATTGAAGGACATGTAGCACGAAATTATGTGGTTGTCAAAAAGGTAACAGGGGGCGCAGTTCTCAATTTCTGTATATTACTTGTTTTTTCTATAAAGTTTTAAATGGAACGGTATATTTTTAATTTCGTAATATTGAAGCACATAAAAAACCGAAGAGAGTGATGAATACCGGAAGTTGCTACCTACTTCTTGATGAAGATATAGTCATACGAAGATAATCCAGAAAAATAAAAAAAATTAAATATGAATTTATTTATTTATTGGGAGTAATGATTTTATTTTAATTTTAAGAGAGTCTCTACACAGTGTATAGTTCCTTTTCACTTGAATTTTCATCATACTCTTTCATAAATGAATTAATTTCAGTCTTCTCACCGACTTTTTAAGTCATTGCATATGTTACGTTAGATTCTCCTTTTAAATGTTTTCAAATTCTCTAGCTATTTTTGAATTTCATGTCTTGTCTTTTTCGACATTGAAATAAAATAATAACAATAATACTAATATTCTTTATTACCCAACAGATATACATCTAATTATAGGTAAACAGCAAAAATAATTTCTATAACTTGAACTAACTAGACAATAACGAGAAAGAAAATATACACATTATATATTAGTTATAAACAAATCATTTACTTATTAGTAACGAAAGGGTACAAAAGCTGATATCTAATTCGTCCCCGCCTATAACATGAAAGTAAGTAAAAGAACCTATGATTATACCTAAACATAAATAAGAAAATATATTGATCAAGTAATATAAACGAAAAAAAAGTATATTTAAATCAGAAAGTACAAAAAAAAACAAAGAAAAAAAAACTTCAACATAACAAATGTTTAAAGAGTTACCATTATTTTTAATACATATGTTTACTTGTCGATTAGTAGAAAGAACAGTTACTTCAATTTCGGAGGCAGCAATTGTTGTAACCGGCTTTTTGTGATAAACTGTCTTTTATTCTTCCCTATAAATAAATATCAAGACTATCTCGCAAGGCGAATAAAAACTCCATAAATACTTCTTTACGGATAATTTAGGGAATATTGCAGGGAAGCAAAATGCATTTACAAAGCATTGAAAATACATTCTGATCATGCCATAAGCTTCAACTTTACATTATGACATTTTACAAACTTAATAATTATGTGCAGGTGTCCAAAAAGGCTTAATGTGCTAAATACGTACAAAAAGTTTAACTACAAGTGACACTAATATTTTTACATTTTTATTTTCATGGCCCACGTTGGGAATATCATATAATTATGTAATTTAGTAAAGTATCACGGTGTATGCGATGTTGTTTGATGAAAATTTAAGAAAAAGGCAAACTACACTGTGCAGTATTATTATTATTTTATTTTAATGAAAAGAGTATGATGAAAATTCAAGTGAAAACGGACTATACACCATCTAGAGACTCTCTTAAAATTAAAATAAAATCATTACCCTCAATTAATAAACAAATTTATTAAAAAAAAATTTTTTTTTCTGAATTGTCTTCGTACGACTATATCTTCGTCAAGAAAAGAGGTAGCAACTTCCGGTTTTCATCACTGTCTTCGGTTTTTTTTCAATATTACGATATTAAAAATATACCTTTCCATTTAAAATTTTAAAGAAAAAACCAGTAATATACATAAATTGAGAACAGCGGCCCCCTCTTACTTTTTTGACAACCACGTAATTTCGTACTACATATTCCTCAATTCCTTGTAAAATTCTCTATCTAATGAGCCCAGAAACATTCAAATCCGTCGGGGTAAACCGAAATTATACCTACTTTTGTACGCAGACATACCCCCCTCCACCCTCCCCTACGTATGGGACTTAGATCAAAAAGTTTCTAATAAAAATTGTACAAAAACGTCTAAAAATGTTGCTAGTAAAAATTTTAATCTATCTTAATCTAGAATTTAATGAAAAATGATCGAATTTTTAATTCATCTTGAGAATTGCGCCCTCTTGCGATCATTTTGGAAACTCAAAAATATTTTTGTTGAATTTCCTGTGGTTCATTTTACTATCAAGATTTTTTCCGCCAGGTTGTACGATAAACGGTTGTCGAGATATGGCCGGTGGTCGAGCTTAAACGGACACCCGGTATATTCGGGCGAGTTTTGAATGTATCAACTAAAATGACATTTTAAAGAAGTTTTTTTTTATACGACAGTGTACATGGTTAAATATTTTATATATATAATATTAAAGTTCGTATTTTTCAAATAAATTTATCATACGGAATTGCTAAAGTCACCTGTAACACCACAGAGACCATATTAAAGCATTAGTTTCTTTATTTAGTTCTCTATCCGTATTATATAGAGCGCCAGTTATTATTTTATTGGTAGACCTGATGTGTAATTGTACGTTTAATATTATAAAATTAGATTAGTGGCACACACAATTTATTGTGTTATTAAAACAATAGACAGAAGCCAATAGAAGCACATTATCCTTCTTACTTGGTTGACATCGGCATCGTTACAGAAAATCGATTAATGTCAGGAGACTCTTTGACATATTGGCGATTTTAAGTGTTCTTATTTGTGGACCTTGACATACGCGGAAGAGAGTAAATTGGCAAATTCGAATAACTCAAAGGTCACCTCGGTACACGTAAAGAATAAAAAAGTACTAAACACATCGTAAAACATTAATGGTATAATTCTATTTCAATAGATAAATTGTCATGAAATAAATTCCTTGTTAATCGGTATATAGAATTACGATCAGATCTAATTAAATTTGTAATTGGTGATATAAAATTAGATTTGTGTGTGTGCTGTATTTAACGAAAATTTTAAATTTTATTTGCTGGAATTAGTAACATCATTTCTTAAAAGAGCCTTAATTTAGTCGATGAGAATTAGACGATACAATGAAATAATTAATAGTTCTACGAAAAAATACTTTTGAAAATTGTTGGAGTTTTGTATGATTTTTTATTATCTATAGACCTGATTCTAAATATAAAATCCACTGGTTACTACCATTTAAGGTCTTTTCCAAAACGATTACATACTTTACATGATATACAGACGAAATCATAAAGCAACTACCCAAGAAAGCTATTGTTATTCTTATTTATCTAGGCAATGCAGCTTTCAGACTCAAATATGTGCCAAGAATATGGAAGGTCGTAGACGTAATGATGCCGCAAAAACCATGTAAGCCACCAAACGAGGTTAAATCGTGCACTGCTACAGCATCGAGTATCTCTAAACTATTCAAAGAAATGCTATTGAAAAGATTGAATCCAGTTATTGAAGGAAAAGAACTGATTCCGATTCACCAGTTCGGATTACCAGATTATTGATGTTATAGAAGAAGCACTACAAGACAAACTTATATGTTCAACTATATTTCTAGATGTGACTCAAGCCTTTGATTGGGTTTGGTACGAAGGTCTTAACTGGATATCAAACAAACTCTTACCAAACGCATGTGTTGAACTTCTGCAATGTTATATTTCTAATAGATTTTTTTGAATAAACTCAGAAGAATATTCGGGGTTGACGAGGATTGAGGCTGGAATTCAAAAGAAGTGTCATGGGATCATCGGTCTTCTATTTGCTCTATACGTCTGACTTTCGAGAATTTGAGAACGCAATACGGCAATCTTAGCAGTAGATAATAATATACTGTAACGTTTTCGGTTTCTCCATAAACAACTCGTGCAATTTATTTATTTAAAACAGTCTGTATATTCACACACGTAAAATTAATTACAATATAAAAATATAAAACTAATGTATCGCACTTAAAACTACTATTAATAAATTAAAATTAACACGTGTATTTGTTTCTATTACTAATACTTATGTCCGTATATTTATGTAACGCTACCGTATTTATATCACTTCTATTTATATAACACGGCACCACTATATTTATTGTGTACTACATGGGAGGTTTTACCTTTGCCTTTGCTGTTCGGGAGATCTTCAGGCTTCCGCTTGAGGTGTCATGGGGACCGCAGCCGTTCATCGCTGGCAACTGAAGCTGAACCCCAAACTCGTCTCCCATTTCGAACACGCGCTCCTCAACTTTCTCTTCTACGGCTTCGATGGACCTAGAAAATTCCTGTCTCCCATTCGATGAATTCTTTTGAATGTCTTCCTTAAAAGTAGTCTCGAGTTGTTTTGAATTATTTGCCATTTCATCTTTTAGAGTCTCCATAGTATTCTCAAATTGTTTTGAATTATTTGCAATTTTATCTTTTAGAGTCTTCATATTAGTCTCGAATGGTTTTGAATTATTTGCAATTTTATCTCTTAAAGCTTTTGAATTATTTGCAATTTCATCTTTTAAAGCATTAAAATTATTTGCAACGTCTTTTAGTCTCCACAATTAAGCTTGAATCAGCCTGTACTTGAAACAAATATTTCTCGGGATCCTTACCTTCATTTATTAAAAGGTCACGAAGCCGATCCTGGAGAATCGTTTTTTTTCCAGACGTATCTGCGTCCCTTTCTTCCAATTCTGCCCTTAACTCGGAGACCTTTAATTCTTCCAAACGTTTGGTAGCCATTTATTTATTTATTTATTTATTTTTTGCATTTATTTTGTTTATCCCACTTCTGACACCAATTGTAACGTTTTCGGGTTCGCAATAAACAACTCGTGCAATTCATTTATTTAAAACAGTCTGTATATTCACACACTTAAAATTAATTACAATATAAAAATATAAAACTAATGTATCACACTTAAAACTACTACGATTTAAATTAACACAGATATTTATTTCTATTACTAATATTTATGTCCGTATATTTATATCACTTTCATTTATATAACACGGCACCACTATATTTATTTTATACTACTTATATTTATGTTTACTCTCCAACTACCACTCAAGGAACTATTTATTTATTTTTATTTATCTTTACTTTGGTCTGTTCCGCGCGAGACTATTGAATGAATTACTTCTTATTCCGGAATGACTCATTCATCGGTTCAACTGCTTTTATATACGCATACGAAACATCTGGAACACACCAGAAAAACGCTAGTGTTCTTCTCGATGTTTTTAGAACATACGACAGACATTCTGTCTCTTCGCAGTCATTATGTCTCTTCGCAGTACATGGATGATTTATTGCTTTACGACTTGTTTACCAGTCGCGCCGAATATTTGCCTTACTTTTTAATGTAGACTGGTTTCGTTACATTGCCCCCTTCTTAAAAACTGCGTTTCGTCCCGAAACACGCTATTCCATGTTCTTGTCGCTGGCGGATGACGAAATCCACACCGGGACCCACGGGTGCACCCAGCCGTCTTGTGGAAATGGCAATCTACCGTCCCAGGCGGCACAACGGGCTGATTGGGCCGACAGCCGCACATGACTATTTCCATACCAGTATGCCGAAACACTACCTCCAGCATGTTTCTTACGGTTCTTCATTCCAAACCGTCTAATCCGCAGCCCAGTTTCGGAATTGCCAGCCTCCTTATTTTTGTTCGAGTCCACGTCCTCGTAAATCCACAAGGGATTCCCACAACGCACGATAGGTCGGCTTTTCATTGGAGCTTCGGGGACAGACCTCGGCGACGTTGAGGGTTATATAACCAACAAGGCCCCCTTCTCGATAACCACCTCTCTCGACTTGCACGTCGTAACGATTCTTCGTCCTGTCGCTGGAATCCTGAGTATGTAGGCGTTCTCGCTCATGGGCATCCTTCAACTTTCGCATGGGTCCGCTGACGTAGTCTTCTCCATTTGCGTTCTCCACAACCCGCTTGAGTAGGCCATCCTCCACCTTCAGAGAGTCCCATTGAGCCCAGTAGGATTCCAGTCCCTGTGAACGAGGAGCTACTTCTTGACAAGCCGGTCCGCGACCATTACCTTTCCAAACCATCAATGTACCAAGGTCTTCATCAGCTTCTTGATCGATCCGCAAATTGTCAGGTTGCCACTGATCGTTAGCCACGGTAGTTCTGAATGTGGTGGCCGATTTTTTTTCTAGTCGGTTGCTATGCCTGCAGTCTTCTGGACGGGGCCTTCTTGCAACAGCATCAGCGTTTTGGTGATGCAGAGATGCAATTCGCGCTATTGATTTTGAGGCTCTTCGATACTGGGTCGACGATTGCCTCTTCTCATCGACTCGTTTCATTTTTCGCTGCTCCGCTATGGTTTTCTTGGGCTCCTTCCCGCATTTACTATGCACATGGCCCATTTCCATTTCGATTTCCATTTCCAATTCCAGCATAGGAGCGTTCTTCTCTTAGGTTGCACCTGATTCACTAATTGTCGGACTACCTGTTCCAGGTGTGCATGCCCATACTTCATCTCAAGACACTTGATTGATTTAAGGTAGTCTTGACACTCTTCTGGGCGTAAGGTCTGCAGAATGTCAATGACCTCTCCTCTGAACGACACAATCAGAGCAGTAGCTTTTTCCGGGGACGTCCACCCATTTTCTCCTGCAGCGGCTTCAAATTGTTTCCGGTACGTCATCCATGACGTCTTCCCATCGAAGGTGGGAGGTTTTACCTTTGCCTTTGCTGTTCGGGAGATCTCCAGGCTTCCGCTTGAGGTGTCATGGGGACCGCAGTCGTTCATCGCTGGCAACTGAAGCTGAACCCCAAACTCGTCCCCCATTCCGAACACGCGCTCCTCAACTTTCTTTTCTACTGCTTCGATGGCTCCAGAAAATTCCTGTCTCCCATTCGATGAATTCTTTTGAATGTCTTCCTTAAAAGTAGTCTCGAGTTGTTTTGAATTATTTGCCATTTCATCTTTTAGAGTCTCCATAGTATTCTCAAATTGTTTTGAATTATTTGCAATTTCATCTTTTAAAGCTTTAAAATTATTTGCAATTTCTTTTAGAGTCTCCATAATTAAGCTTGAATCAGCCTGTACTTGAAACAAATATATCTCGGGATCCTTACCTTCATTTATTAAAAGGTCACGAAGCCGATCCTGGAGAATTGTTTTTTTTCCAGACGTATCTGCGTCCCTTTCTACCAATTCTGCCCTTAAGTCGTAGACCTTTAATTCTTCCAAACGTTTGGTAGCCACTTATTTATTTATTTATTTATTTATTTTGCACTTATTTTGTTTATCCCACTTCTGACATCAATTGTAACGTTTTCGGGTTCGCAATAAACAACTCGTGCAATTTATTTATGTAAAACAGTCTGTATATTCACACACGTAAAATTAATTACAATATAAAAATATAAAACTAATGTATCATACTTAAACCTACTACGATTTAAATTAACACACGTATTTATTTCTATTACTAATATTTATGTCCGTATGTTTATATTACTTTCATTTATATAACACGGCACCACTATATTTATTTTATACTACTTATATTTATGTTTACTCTTCGACTACCACTCAAGGAACTATTTATTTATTTCTTATATTTATTTTTACTGTTCCGTACGAGACTATTGAATGAATTACTTCTTATTCCGGAATGACTCATCCATTGGTTCAACTGCTTTTATATACGCATACGAAACATCTGGAACACACCAGAAAAACGCTAGTGTTCTTCTCGATGTTTCTAGAACATACGACAGACATTCTGTCTCTTCGCAGTACATATAAAATGGATGATTTATTGCTTTACGACTTGTTTACCAGTCGCGCCGAATATTTGCCTTTCTTTTTAATGTGGACTGGTTTCGTTACAATACAAATAAATTGCAAGGAGCCTGCCATAAATTATAAAAACATTAAGATCAAACATCTGAAACAAAATATTTGAAATTATTACGTAATGGTAAACAAGAATATTCAATAAATATAATAAAAATTTGTTTGTTTCATATTGAAAAAACCCGCTAGAAATTTTTTTTAGTTTTAACAAAAAAAGGTGTCTGTTAGCAATTATAGATCTTAAAAAGCTGAAAAGTCCTGAAAGAAAAACATAAATTATCAAAACATTAAGATCAAACATCTGAAACAAAATATTTGAAATTATTGCGTAATAGTAAATAAGAATATTCAATAAATATAAAAAAATTTGTTTGTTTCATATTGTAAAACCTGCAAGAAAAAATGTTAGTTTTACTAATAAAGGATATCCGTTACCAATTACAGAACTTAAAAACCTGAAAGAAAGAACATAAATTATCAAAACATTAAGATCAAACACCTGAAACAAAATATTTGAAATTATTGGGTAATAGTAAACAAAAATATTCAGTAAATATAATAAAAATTTGTTTGTTACATATTGTAAAACCTCTAAGAAAAAATGATAGTTTTACCAAAAAAAGATATCCGTTACCAATTATAGATCTTAAAAACCTGAAAAGTCCTGAAAGAAAAAACATAAATTATCAAAACATTAAGATCAAACACCTGAAACAAAATATTTGAAATTATTCAGTAATGGTAAACAAGAATATTCAATAAACATAATAAAAATTTGTTTGTTTCATATTGTAAAACCTGTAAGAAATTTTTTTTTTGTTTTAACAAAAAAAGATGTCCGTTAGCATTTATAGATCTTAAAAAGTTGAAAAGTTTTGAAAGAAAAAACATAAATTATCAAGACATTAAGTTCAAACACCTGAAACAAAATATTTGAAATTATTGCGTAATGGTAAACAAGAATATTCAATAAAAATAATAAAAATGGGTTTGTTTCATATTGTAAAACCTGCAGAAAAAAAAATGTGAGTTTTAACAAAAAAAAAGTTGTCCGTTAGCAATTATAGATCTTAAAAACCTTTAAAGTCCTGAAAGAAAGAACATAAATTATCAAAAAAAAATTAAGATCAAACACCTGAAACAAAATATTTGAAATTATTGCGTAATGGTAAACAAGAATATTCAATAAACATAATAAAAATTTGTTTGTTTCATGTTGGAAAACCTGCAAGAAAAAATGTTAGTTCTAACAAATAAAGATGTCCGTTAGCAATTATAAATCTTAAAAACCTGAAAAGTCCTGACAGAAAGAACATAAATTATCAAAATATTAAGATCAAACATCTGAAACAAAATATTTAAAATTATTGCGTAATGGTAAACAAGAATATTCAATAAATATAATTTTTTTCATATTGTAGAACATGTAAGAAAAAATGTTAGTTTAACCAAAAAAAGGATATCCGTTACCAATTATAGAACAAGATATTTGAAATTACTGCGTAATGGTAAACAAGGATACCATCTTGCTGAAATGTAATATCCATATCAAATTCTTCTGAATTTTTTCCAGCAATCTCTATTATTTGTGCATGTATTATGACATCAAGAATACGTAAATACAACACTGCTGTAAGGTTTTCCAATAAATAATGGGCATACTATGTGATTGCCCAGTATTCTCGCCCACACATTGAATTTTTGTCGAAAATGCGTACAACCTTCTCGAAAAACATGAGTTAACAGCAAACACGAAACGTATAATAAAATAAAATTTTGCTCTATTTTTTTTCCATATGAGTAGATAAAAGTTTACGAAACTTTGGGATCATACCATACTGTGTAAGCCGTTCAAAATGACCCCCTATTATATTTAAAATATTGTTACTATATCGCCCCCTCCCATCAATTTTTGAAACTAAGTAGAAATTTTAATTTAACAATGTATTTCCTATTAATGACCCAAAATTGGGACCTTTCTATTTAACCGTTCAAAAGTTAATAGTGGGGGAGGGAAGGACACTTTAGAGCTGTACTGTACAAGTAAAAATTTTTGTCATTTTGACAGACTATAGATGTTTGAAAATCAGAGAAATATTGGTTGTTAGTTGAAGAAATCATTGATGACGTGATTAATTTGATATTGACTTTAACTGCTTTGTTAAAATATTTAACATTAAATAGAAAAGTCCTGCTTTTGGCATTTGATAAAAACTCAATAGTGTGTAATTTATCGAATTTATGCTTTAATAATTCCCGCACACTGTATATCAACATTTAAAATATAGAAATTAGGTCTACTTAATAATATTTATCGATTACGGAATTGCCCCGGCAGTGCAAAATAAATAATTGCACTTTTCGTCTTGCTTTTTAATTAGATAGAGTCCCACGCATGCTCCGTGTAATTCTAAAACGCTCCGAGAGATACTATCGAACGGCTCTCATAGAATAACAGAAGCTGCAGCCAGCATCTCTCGCGCATAACGTTAAATAATATATACACACAGCCATAAAGCTCAGTGCGTCCAGTATATATAAACACCACTGCAATTCGTCCTTTTAACTTATATAAAGCCCGTCTACGTTTACCTCTGCCTGTCGATATCTATCATTTATTTATCCTTTTGCAAAATCGAACACACATCGTCCACGTTCGATAATAATTTGAACTAGTCTGTGAAGGTGCCGCTAGTGATTTGTGTTTTTTGTATAGTAGTTCGGCAGTTTCGTCAATATATCATAGGAGTTTGAGGAAAAAGAAAAAGGAGGAAGAAAATGACTGAACTACGTACAAACGGTGCTATTCCCCCAGAAAAACATACCAGGGAAACTGGAGGACCTAACCCAGGTTTGTAGCATTTTTTTTCTGAATTTGAAATACGTGAATTTTTTTAATTATTTTGTGTGCGGCAAACAGGTGATATTGCGCTCACGTTTCAATTTGCGTAATATTTTCTGACATCATTTTCATTTAGCACATTTATATATGCATATACATAGATACTTCTATCGCAACCTTTCTTAATATTTTTTATGTTAGTAAATAATATATACTATACATTATGATTTTTAATGCTTGATAACCAGATATTAATTTCTGGAAATTAGTTGTCTTAATACTATAAAATTTCTGTTATAAGTAATATTATTGTTTATATAAGATTAGATAAGGCAGTATATATATGTAGATGTCGGCTTTGTGTTTGTAAATATGTGTATATCTCTTTTTTTATGAAATTTCTTAATGTGTGGATTAATTAAATTTATAATTCTTAAAAGACCTAAAAAAAATAGCGCACACAATTCTTATTTAATATTGTTGCTCTGTTATAATATTAAATTAATAAATAAATTGAATAGATTTTAAATAATTATTTGTTCTGTAATATATTTAATAAATTAAAGTGGAAGACATAGTAAATGTACAAGTGCTTGGGTACTTATGATGTAATTCATTAACATAATATAAATTATCATTTCGAACATTCTATGCATGATATATTCTCTAATTAAGATATATTTTCTTTACGCACATAATTATCGAACAAATGCTAATTCTTCTCAATAGATATCTACAGATATATCTGTAGAAATATCTTTTTGAAGCTTGGCCACTATTGCTGTAAATTATTTTGATAATATTGTTTTTTCAAAGTATTCGTATCGCAAGGAAAGCCGGTTGTTGATGCGCTAGTTTTAGTGATAACTAATACATAATGATTTGGACATAGCTGTAGAGAAAAGGTGTCTTTTGTTCTACCATTATCACACAATCTTTTAAGCACTTCTTATATACTGGGTGATTCAATTATCTGACAAAGTAAGATAACTGTAGATCGCGTAGTGTAGTCAATATAGTTGCTATTTCTTCGCAATTTAAAAACAGATAGATATAGGGTAATCTATAACTTACTGTCAGAAAAAACAAATTCTTTTTAATAAACAACGTCTACATAAGTTCAAGTTTGGATTTCAAGTTAAACAAAAATTTTTGCAATTAATAATAGTTAACGGCTAAAGTTAACAGTTTTCGAATTATTTATGACTGAAACTTGAAAGTAATATTTACAGAGATGTTTTTTTATTTGACTATGATACAAAAGTATTATGAAAGTACACAAAGTGGTTTCGTTTGGAGTACGCGCAAGGTGTGCCAAATGATACTATAAGTGGAAATTGTTTTATTATATACCGGGTGTTTGCAAAACTTTAGCAAAAACGCACAACTTAAAATGAAAAAAACTATCTATGTAAATCGATATAAGTAATAATTAAATACTGTTTGTTGGTCAGCGCAACACTTGAGAACGACTGGTCCGATTTGTAAAATTTTTTTTTTAATGTTTTTAATAGGCCGAATAAGGTTTTTAGGGAAAGAAAAATTATAAAATTTGCCCAGAAAATTAAAAAAATTCAGGTAAAAGTGCTTTGTTCTATAGGATTTTTGTATAAACTCAAGACCATAACTCACGATTTGAACTATGGATAATTCTTTTTTCTTTTGTTTATCATGGCCCTGGAAAAGTTTTCAGGAAAAGCAAATTCAGGACAATTTCGAAGGAAAATCGGAAAATTCGGACAAATTATCAAATCATAATTTTTGTATCCACTCTGGATCATAACTGACGATAGGAACAACATTTTGGTTGTTTCTTTTTTACTTTCTTATACGTAGTATAAGGACGTATTGTGATGATGAACATTTTCGACTTCGAGATTTTTGCAGATGTCCACGTTTTGAGGTCCCCTGATTCCGAAAAAGTGGTTTTTAAAAAATGTCTCTGTGTGTGTATGTCAGTGTGTGTGTGTGTGTGTGTGTGTGTGTGTGTGTGTGTGTGTGTGTGTGTGTGTGTGTGTGTGTGTGTGTGTGTGTGTGTGTGTGTGTGTGTGTGTGTGTGTGTGTGTGTGTGTGTGTGTGTGTGTGTGTGTGTGTGTGTGTGTGTGTGTGTATGACCACGATAGCGGTCAAACCGCTATAGGTATCAATTCCAAATTTTGTATTTGTCAATATAATCTCCCTCTTGAGAACTGATTAGATTTTTAGTAAAATCAGCAGACCGGAAGTAGTACTTTACTTCAGTGAAAAAATTGAATTTTGCCAATTATTCGTCAACTACTAAGTTTAAACAAATTTATAAAGAATTCATATGTACTCAAAATTGAATTTGAGAAGAATTTTATTAAAAAAGTTTTTCGAAATTTCTACCGGAAGTAGGTCTATTACTCTTACCGAAAATCAGTTTTTTGCGAAAATTTTGCAAGTCATGCTTTTTAGACAAGTACGTTAGGAGTATAAAAGTATTTAGAATTTAATTTTCGATACCTTTTGTAATTTTTTTTTTAAATTTGGACCGGAAGTAACACTTTTGCTGATATGGAATAGCGATTTTTTGCAAATATATCGTAAATTATGCATTCTATATATACTTATCTACAGTACAAAAGTATTTAGAGGTGGATTTTGAATATTTTTTGTATAAACGAAATTTCAAAATTCGGACCGGAAGTAACACTTTTATTCTTAGGAAATAGCATTTTTTTTCGAATATCTTGCAAATATGCATTCTATAGAGATTTATTAAGAGATTGAAAGTACTTAGAATAAGATTTTGAATAATTTTTCTATAAAAAAGTTCTTAAAACTATATAGTTTGAAACGCTCATACATATAAGAAGGTCGTGTGGTGGCCACACCTCATTTTTTGTTTTGTTTGATATGCTCCCGGGATGGAAATAACTCAAGTCAGTGTCTTCATATGAAAAGAAATCTGGAAGATCTGGGGAAAGATATGGAAAAAGGCATTCCAGCGTAAATTAAAATAAAATTACATTGGTTTTACTTTTGTGTTCTTTCGCAATAATAACTACATCAAATGCAGTTATTTTATTTCTATTTATCTATCAATTTTTTGTCACAATGTAACCGATTGGCTTGATTTATAATTTGACAACCAGCTCTCTAACCGACATTTGCGCAAGTAGCGAAATAAATTGGAATAGAAATTATATTACTTCTATATCATGAAACCATCTTATATTTGTTTTGCCGGGACTATTGTTCACAGCTATACTAGGATCCGATAGGTGGTGCTGTAATCAAGTTATTAACAAATTCTATATTTATGGACTAAAATGACTCACATTCACAATATATGTTGGTTTACAGCTAAGAAAGAAAATTACAAAACCCGGACCCGATAGGTGGCGCTGTGATTGGCTCACAGCGCCAACTATTGGAAAGAGCAGAACAACGTCTGCCAGGCTAGCTAGTATTAAATATAACACGCATTTTTTACAGAATCATATTATGCCTACCGACAATTACTTTTTATGAAGAATTTCTATACCTTCGATATTTTAAAAAATATTTAAATTTTTGATTTAAAATCTTATTCGTGAAGCAGTGAAAATCGCGATAACTATGAACAAACTTAGTAGCCACGAAATAGTATCGCTTGGTAATATAATAATTTACTAAGAGATTCATTTCTAAGATTTTATAGAAATGGTTTTTCGAAATTCCAACCGGAAGTGTGTTTTCCTGTCTTAGCATAATACGGCTTTTTGCAAATACCTCGCAAATTGTGAATTGTATACAGATTTGTCTGAGATACAAAAGTATTCAGAGCCAGTTGGCACAATTATTGTATATCAAACATTTTAAAATTGGAATTGGAAGTAACACTTTTACTTTTATCGAAGAGCATCTTTTTGTGAATATCTGACAAACTATACATTTTAGACAGATTTATTATAAGTGCGAAAGTATTTAGAGATAGATTTGGAAAAATTTCTCAATAAAAGAAATGTTAAAAAATTCGATTGGAAGTGATACTTATAATCTTAGCAATAGTAGTTTTTTCAAAGGTCTAGCAAATTTTGCATTCTATGCAGATTTATTCTTTCTTTTTCTCTACTGTCTTGTCTCACCGTTGGTATAATTTATATAGCATAAAATGTTTACCAAATGTGCTCCATCTGTACTGTTGTCAGCTTCATTTGGACTCTACTGTTTAAGGAAATTAGAAAAAAGATCAAAAGTGGGTGAATGTCATTCAATAACAGTAGTAGAAAGATGTGATAATTTTATGGAGCACATACTTCTTGAGAATAATTATTTACTAAAAAAGTTCTTGAGTTATTACAACTTTAATAAAAGATTATTTTGTTAAGATTTATTATCTATCCCACCAATCAGATATCGATATAAAACACGTGGTCCTGTCACGCTGTCTGTGCCTAATTTTTTGATTCATTTTGTTTCTCTTATCCTCTTAATGCACAAGTTTTTGAAATAGTTCGTTCTGTTGAATGTAAGTTTTTATTTAAAATGGAAACACTAAGTGAATCGTTAATGTCGCCCGACATAATTGTTAGTTCGCCAATACAATCTGCACCTCGCAATATGTGTAGAAAGAAAATCCCAGGGAAAAGTAAACGACAAATATTTAAGAGGCTAAGGTAAATATAATTATTGTATATATACCCAAACTTTATTAATTATTTCATAAGATCTGATTCTAATATGTACCAATATCCGGGCTTGGAGGAACGCATTTTTAAAAATCACTACATTTAGTAGAGACAGAATCGAGTGTGTTATGAAAAACTTTGTATTGCGAGGTGAAATGCCTCGAGAAAAGAGAGGAGGAGATCGAATAGGTATTACAAATGAGTGCAAAAAGGTAGCAATAAAGAATTTCATTGAATCACTTCAATGTGTAGAAAGTCACTACTGCCGTAGTCAAACAAGCGCTCGCATGTATTTACCGTGTGAGTTGAATTTTACAAAATTATGGAAGGTTTTCAGATCCAGAGTAGAGAATGGGCTATGCGTTAAATTAGGATATTTTCGAACTTACATAAATTGTAATTATAACATAGGTTTTTTATCTCCGAAGACAGATATATGTTCAACTTGTTTAAGTGCTAAAGAGAAACTTAAAGACAAAGATATGCCCAGCTCCGAAAAGCGAAACATTATAATCCAACAACGATTACATAATAGGTAATAATAATAATAATAATAATAATAATAATAATAATGCCTTTATTTCATACTGCCCAATAGGCATGAAATGCGTTAAACACATCTAATATGATACATAAATTTTATCTTATAATCATATCCTGCTTAAAATCTATATCAAAAAAATCATTAATGTTATATAAACAGTTTTCTACTAAGATCTTTTTAATTTTTGTTTTAAATGCTTTTATCGACATCTTTTTGTATTCCATCGGAATGTAATTGTATGTTTTTAAAATCTGTGTAACTGCACCTTTGTGTATTTTGGCTGATGTTGACTGTGGTATTCGCAAGCTTTGTTTTTTATTTTCACGTGTGTCGTAATTGTGGTTCGTCTCGTGATGGGACAAAAGGTCTTTGTAATGCTTTTTTGCGAAGCACACACATTCGTAGATGTAGATTCCAGGTATAGTGAGTAGCTTGTATTTCTTGAACACTCACTGCACGTTTCCCTTCATTTCAGGTTAAATATGCTTCGTAAACAAGACTTTTGAAGTATGAATACCCTGTTTGCTTCAACCGAGTTTCCCCAGAAGATTATCCGGTAACTTAATCTAGATACTATATAGGCCTGATATTTACTAAGAGCTGCTTCAATATGAACTTGAGATGCGATGGTTCGCAGCGCGTAGACCATTCAGGAGATCTTTTTTGTGAGCATATTAATATGCTCTTTCCAATTTAATAGACGTCCAGTTCTATTCCTAGAAATGAGGTGTGGTGGGTTGATTTCAAATTAGTGTTGTTGTACATAATTTCCATTTCTTCAGTTTTTTGTAAGGTAAACCTTATCATATTTGTTTTATCAACGTTTAATTTTAATCTACTTTTATCAAACCAGTCATTTATTGTATTCACTATGTTCACTATATTATCTTTTAGTAGCATACTGTTTTCATCTGCAATAATAATCGAGGTATCATCAGCAAACATGTTTATGAAATTCTTGCTAACTTCTGGCAGATCATTGGTATATAAGAGGAATAGAAATGGCCCCAAAATGGATCCCTGGGGTATTCCATGTTTGACCTGTAACCAGTCGTATCGTAGTTCCTTGCCTTTCTCTTTTGCTGCTACACATTGTATGCGATTTGTTAAATAGGATTTCATTAATTTTTGAACTATTCCTCTGACACCCAGCAACTCTAACTTTTTTAGAAGAATGTCGTGATTTACACTATTGAATGCTTTGGACAGATATAAGAAAACTCCGGCCACCTCTCTTTTATCAATTAATGCCTCTGTAATCTTACTAATTGTCATGTATATTGCTCCAGTTGTCAATCGTCCTTGGATGTGCGCATTTTGCATGTTTGTTAGTGTCTTGCTTGATACTTCGAATGCACCCATGCGTCTTAATAATATTTTTTCCATAATCTTGGCTATTACCGAAATTAGTGCAATTGGTCTATAATTTTCCAAACTGTCTTTATCTCCTTTCTTAAATTTAAGCTTTGTTATAGTTGCCTTCAAATGATCCGGAAAGATACCCATTTTCAGACAAGAGTTTATTATTGACGATAGTGGCGTGCATAATAAGTCTGGATTTTGTTTTATAAGTTTTGTTGGGAGTCCATCAGCACCTTCTGAATATGTGTCTTTTAGTGAGTATATAACTCAAAAGCAAAAGCATTTTTTGTATTAATGACAGAACCGTCAGAAAATATCACAGTATTTTCTTTAGATTACCAAAAGAATTTGTCGTTACCTAAACCGCCTGATCAGGCTAGCCAACAAATTAATTACTATAATTTTGCGGTAGTGCATGGACGTTCCAAAGGACTTTTGAATAACGACACTCTTTATTCCTATATATGGTCGCAGGTAGACTTTCCTAAAGACTCAAATGCTATTGCAACTGTTTGTGATGTATTAAATAAGTTTAACTTTAAAGGGACAATTGATACAGTACATTTATTTGCAGACGGTTGCGGCGGTCAAAATAAAAATAGTATAATAAGACCATGATCTCAGTTTGGCTACAAAGGAACGCACCTCGTAATATAAAGTCTGCTAGCCTGATATTTCCAGTAGTTGGTCACTCTTATATGCCACCCGATCGAGTGTTTGGAGTAATAGAAAAACAAGTGAAAAAACAATCTGTTATAATCAAGCCTTCTGAATATGATGAGATAATACGATGTACTGCAACGATTCGTAAGCTGAACATAGACTGGAAAATATACGACTGGAAAAATGAATCACAAATGGCCACTAAAGCTCCAGGATCGTGGCATTTTTAGTCCGCGTAGGCAAAGAGCTTTATTTTTTCAAAAGGAAAAACAAATAATAGCAATATCTTGGTGCGAGGTGAACCACAATACTACGTCAACGTAGGTGAGGCTAAGCCTGTTTGCAAGAAAGGGAAGCAGTTAGTCTCCTGTAATCCCAAGGATCTTGGTTGTTTGTTAAAGGATGATAAATCCACAATAATTTCTCTTTTGAAAAAACATTACGGTGATACCTGGAAGAATAATGCTTTGCGAAGGCATCGAGTTTCGAAAAGGAATTTTAAATTTTTGGGGAGGGCAATCGTCAAGTTAGCTCCTCCTTCGAGTTTTTTTTTAGAAATCTCTGAAAACAGAAGAGCACAAATGAAACTAATAGCTGCACAATTGAGCGCAAATGGAGCACTATTGACACACATTTTATACTATATAAATTATAACAATGTTGGGGCAGGATAGTAGATTTTCGTCCATTTCGGATTTTTTTCAGGTAAAACTTCAAAAGTGGGGGGGGGGGGATGCTATACGGCACAATAGAGCACAATTGGCGTGCTTTGTGAAGGCATCGACTTTTGGAAAGAAATTCAACTTTTTTGGAGGAGGGGCAGTAGACTTTTATCAATTTCAGAATTTTTTGTAAGTAAAACATCGAAAGTGAGTGGTTGGCGGAAAAATGCTATACAATTGGAGTGTTTTGCGAAGGCACCAAGTTATAAAAAGAATTTCAAATTTTTGGGGGGCCAATCGTAGACGACTGTAAAGTGCACAGGAGGTCTGAACTAATACGCATGCGTGCGAAATTACGAACGAACGCGGCAAATACTATTTTAAAAGTTTGTATGCGTTCCTTAGACGGGAGATGAACGTTCTTGATTAGTGTGTTTGAAATACATATCTTTGTAGCAGTGGCCGTATGAAAATGCATAAATATAAGTAACGTCAGTAATCTTATACTTCTTTCTTATAAAAAATCATTTAAATTCATTTGCTTAAATGACAAGACTTAACAGTCTGGTTCGTTACGTCTATCAATATCTAGAACTGAGTTACAATTGACGGCGAATTAGGTATTATATCTATCAATTTAAAGTTGAATTTCAATTGACAGATGAATATCAAGTTTAAAGCTTGATGTTGATATTTTAATATTTGAGAAAAAAGGTACTGGTGTTATATTTACTAACCGTCTATGTAAATAAATTTATAAGATCAGGTTTTCGGTCTAAGTAAAAGAAAACAATTTTTTGATCGTTAAATTAGTATATTTGCTTTTAGAACCAACAAGAAATTTATGAGAGATTGCTTTTTTTTTTTGATTTTTCATAAACACAAATGAAATTATTTAATACATATTAAACTAAATAACAAAGTTGGGATAGATAGATAGATAGATAGATAGATAGATATATAGATAGATAGATAGATAGATAGATAGCTTTATTTCATCCTAACATCACATAAAATGAACATAGGACAAGTCATAATGTTAAATGTCATCCATAAAATAGTAACAATAGTAATAATATACACAAATATAGGTAAAAATTCAAATTCACATTCTACACAATTGACTAAAAATTACTACACAATGAACATTAATATATGAATGTAAGGAAAAAGAAATATCCAATATCAAAAATGATTTGTAAATTCTTCAATAGTGTAAAAGACACCATCAAGTAATACACTTTTAAGCCTACATGTCAGCTTGCTAAGAGATAGGCACTTCAGTTCACTAGGAAGAAGGTTATACAGCTTAACACCCCAATAGCTAGCACTATTTTGCGTGGTTTTCAGTCTATGATAAGCAACCCTCAAGTCACTATGCCGTCGAGTATTATAATCGTGAATATTACAGTTTTTATTATAACTTGACTTATTTGCATGTACATGTTTAATTATGGTAAGTATGTATTCTGACGCCATAGTGAGTAATCTCTCATTCCTAAAATACGGCCTACACGAATCACTCTGCTTCAACCCACACAATGTTCTAATCGCTCTTTTTTGGAGCAAGAATATCCTGTCCGCTGGTGGACTATTCCCCCAAAACTGCAGTCCATACATCATCAGAGAGTGAAAGTTCGCGAAATAACACATCCTGGCAGCCGCGTGAGTTGATATGTTCTTGATATATCGAATACTATAGACAGCTGATGATAACCTATCGGCTAACGTCGTTATATGACCAATTAAGTTTGTTGTCTATGGTAAGCCCCAGAAACTTCAGATTTTTAGTTTCATCCTTTCTCGAAGTTGTGAACAGTAGATGTTGGGTTTTATTTTGGTTTAATATTAGAACATTGGACTCGAACCAATCCTCTGCACGTTCCATGGCTAAGAGTACCTTTCCGTTTAATTTTTCCTGAGACATGGCCCTATTTAATATGGATGTGTCATTTGCATATAGAAAAACCTTATTTTCATTTAGGTAAGATGGTAAGTCATTCATATATATGAGAAACTGGAGTGGCCCCAAAATAGATCCCTGTGGGACTCCCCGGTTCACTATCACAGCATCTGACACTGTTTCCCCAAACTCAACATATTGTACCCTATCTCTCAGGTAAGACCTAATTAGCTGACCAGCCATGCCACAAACGCCATAGAAGTGAAGCTTGTCCAACAACAGTTCATGATCTACAGAATCAAAGGCACGGCTAAGATCACAACACGAAAGCTGCCTCCATCCTCCATCACTGATTCTAAGATGTCCTCTATAGCCGTACTTGTGGATTTGTCCACACGATATCCATGATTGGAGGAATTTATATAATCAAAGTTGTCCATGTACTTTATAAGAGTTTCTGCAATTAATTGTTCCAGTATTTTTGAAACAGATGGTATAATCGATATCGGCCTGTAATTAGATAGACTATTTTATAACAATATATACATAACATAAAACACATAATAATAAAAAAATAACTACATAAACCTAGACGTACAGCACTAAATATACTTGTACATGCATTATATTCTTATAGGATAGCTTATATCTAAAAAGACATAATAAATATTTATATAACTTTCTTCACTTTCTTCTTTGAAGGGTATTATTCGTGCATCTTCATCTTACGCTTAGATGTCAACGTCTTCTGTTCATACTCTTTCATTATTTGATGAAATTTCTTTATACACGTTTCATTATCTTCATCTTCAAGTGCTACTAAAAAATTTCGAATATTCTCATATTCCATTTGTCTTTACATTTGTTTGTCAGCTTATTCTAGGATAATATGTTTTTCCGCTATAAACAAATCAATTGTAGTAACATTATCTAAAACAGATTTATCTCCCTTCTCCTTTTCATACAAACAAACCAAATGTACATGCTTACAAATGGTTGTTTTCACAGCGTATTCTTGACATTCACACTTACATCGATGAATACAAATTTTACATGCACGACAAAATAAAGTCTTACACTCTTGTTCGTACAATTCATTATAACGCACGGAATCATCACCTATTTTATATAGAAACTAGCAAAGCAATAGATATATCTTATCTTACCTTAAATTTTAAAAATGAAAGCATAATCTTTACCAACAGCATTCCATTCTTGAACTTTTAAAACTGTGGCCATCATATCATTTATATGTCTTATTTTTGTATGTTATGTTTGCCTGCCAAATACTGAACATCTTTTATATGCAGCAAATGTATTCTTTCCAACTTATCTGAATGAGTGTTTCTTGCCTCGGCTACAATTCTGTCAACACTAACACCAACTTCAGCTTTCCTACAATTTCAATTTATTCCATTTTTGAAGTTGGCTTCTAATTTCGTCTTTGTGCCCCACATGTGTTTTCCAAAATGTAACAATCCTCTCACCTACAAAAAAATATATTTATAATCAACCTGCCTGCTGATTTTTACTGTCTTACCATTTATACACATTTTGATTATTAAGCGAGATGCACGTGATCCTCTAATTTTTATAGAGCCACCAGCTTTCTCTATTCGTATTTTGCAATTGTTTTGAAAGCCTACAAATTTTAAAGATATATGTACATATACTGGAGACGCGTTAAGTTCCATTGCACGTCATCGATGACGTTCACATGTTGTCATAACTGTATTAGAGAAACTAAAAAAGTTACTCCTACTTTGTTAAATTATACTTGAGGGCATTTATTTTGTTAACTTAAATAGAAGATTTATAAATTGTTCGTAATAACGCATTCATGGCAAATAAACACATAATTTCCGTCTCAATATTAAATTTCTTTATTACATATTTTTAATAGACTAATAGTTCAATTCGGTGTTGACAGATAAATCATATCTGTCAAAAAGACGTGCGTTGTGTATATTCTTCCTGTCACATTTTTCATGTATATTTTTTGCTTTGATATAAATTGTTTAAAAACAATGCTTCTTAGAAGTATATTTATTATTTATTTGCGTCCATTGAATATAATGTCGAAAGGTTTCTGTAAACAGTCGAGGCCTTTTACAAACTTTTCTATAATCATGTGTTAAATTTAATGTGAATAACGTAAGTATTGCTTATTTTAAATTATATTATGGATACGTAATAAAATATTTAAGGTTTTTCGACAATCTAAATCAATATAATAAATAAGTTGAGAAAGACTGAAGTTTTAGAGCATTTCAATTACTAAATATATTACGTTATAGTTATTGTACAGTGAATAATTTTTTTCTTTGGTTATATCAAATGTCACTGACAGAAATAAAAATAGATCCGGCAACATATACAAGGCGAGTCGTCATGGATCTAATATGACGTGCAACTGAATGTAACGCGTTTCCACCATATAATAAAATTGTTTCGTAAATGTGCATATAATCATCTACCTTTAATATTACTTCTGTTGCAACTATAAAATACCTGCTTGATTGTTCACCTAATATTGTATTGGATACTATATAATTTGTTTCAATTTTTTCTGTTTGAATCCAGTACTTGTATTCTAAAGGACTGGAAAAAGTAAATGTCAGTACTTCAATATGAATATTATGTTGTGTGTTAATATGGGTATTTAATCTTTCATATGTTGTAAATAGTACATCTTCCTCCAAGCACAATGGACATATAATACGTTGGTTCTTCTTACAGTCAGGTAAAATTTGATGAATCTTTTTCATTGTTTATATTTAGAAATGGAATCAAAAAAAGTTTTATTACAATAATTGCAAAATCTTTTCTCATCCTGGTTATCCATTGACGCCATATCTTCTAATTTCGATGTTCCTGGCTACAACTAAAACACTCAAATTTAAAATGTTAAGGCTTTTAAATTAATTATTATATTAAAAATACGAAATTCACTGTAGTATTGAAAAATACAAAGTGTGTGCAAAAGGACACTTCAACTTAGCTTATAATAGTAGTCTATGATAGAAGTTCACCATACAACATAAAAACGAAATTTTGTAAACTATCGAAAATATCTGCATAAAAACTATTAGCTTCCAATCATGTTCCACATCTAGTTATTACTGGCGAGGCAGGCAGTGACAAGATGGAAGTTTTTCCCTGTAAAGAGCTACTCTCGATGGTGCTTTTCTGAAAACTTTTTTAAAAGAGGTTACAAGTCTATCAATTTCCGGATACCTGTCTCTGATATATTCACAGATTCTGTGGAAAGCATGTGCTACACAAGTAATATGCAGCATATAAGGATATGTTTCCTTTAATAGTCTGCTTGCTTTTAACATATATGCGGCACTGTCACTAACAAATAAAAGTATTTTTTCCCTGTACCTGTCGTCCGAATGAAGCATTTTGTGCAAATTCTCGCCAATGGTTTTAGCAACTGTTTCCGCATCAACTGTATTTATATGGCTTATGGCTACAACTAAAACACTCAAATTTAAAATGTTAAGGCTTTTAAATTAAGGGAATGTTAAAGTCGATTTGTATTTGAGAATTGACTATAATTGCTTTTGGAGGTGTTGGCCCGTAGGAGGAGCCAAATGCAAGCAATCTCATTCTCATATATTTGAAATGAATGTGTTGTTTTCCGTCACCCGAATACAGAGAAAAAATACAGCTAAAGGCGTTGCTAAAATACAAATAATTCAGTACCTACCGCACCATTTCGGAATTTCTTAATTTAATTACTCAAATTAAACTTTTTTCCGCAATTCAAAAAGCTATATCTCACAAGAAAAGATTGGTCTACACGGGAATTACATCCGTTTTAATCAATTTCATTTAATTATTTCAGATTTTGACCGAGAAACACACGTACATTTTACTCTAATTTGGAATAAAAAAAAAATAGATGGTTGTGACAACAAATTACATAATCTGACAACCTTTCCGTGTAGTCATATCTATATTGGAGTTGTACAGAAAATTTCACATTTCTATCTTGAACAATAGTAAAATAAACTGATAAATTCGATATCTTGCTTTCTCGACCGCTTTAATATCCCCTTAATTATTATATTAAAAATACGAAATTCACTCTAGTATTGAAAAATACAAAGTGTGTGCAAAAGGACACTTCAACTTAGCTTGTAATAGTAGTCTATGATAGAAGTTCACCATACAACATAAAAACAGCAAATTGATACAAAAATACTAAAGCGCGCCTAAATTGGCTATCTGCCTGCAGATGCCCAGAAAGCCGGACCTCTGTGCATTTTAGGCCGTTCGTCCATCGAGGAAACCAAAACGAGGCAACCAATCGCTTACAACCAAGCCACCAGTCACGCAGGCGACCAACACATTAAAAACTGTGTATGTTCGTCCATACCGCGTCGACTACGACCTATTGTAAAAGGCAACCTATCGCGCGCGATTATACTGACTGGTCGCCAAGCCTTACGACCATTCGACCGATAGAGCTATTCTTTATTTGTAAAGTAGAATTTCTTATGCTAGTTTTTAGTTTTTAACGCAATAACATGCCGTGATCGTTATCAAAAGCTAAAGAAAGTACAAACATAAGGTATGTGGACATTGAAAAATAAAATAAATCTGATTGTCGTAGATGCAAAAGGTCCTACACCAACATTAGAGAATACGACGTAACCGAACAAAAATTTCGTTAATGTTATTTGTATAATTAGAAAATCTAGCGTGGCGCTATTATTGCTAAAATATGGGTCACATTTTAATCATTGATATTTACTATCGACTACGGCACAACAAATAATTAATTTTCCACTGCAGCATATTGAATGTCTTTTTAATTCTATTTTTAAAATCAATACAACGTGGCGATATTATCTTTCATGTTCGAAAATTATAATTAGTATGTTACCGTTTCAAGGTAGAACGGTAACGATGCCAGCGATCCCAGGAGTTGGACACGCTTTGTCTATTTATTATATTAATTTATGAAACCCATCATTATTAATGCAGGTGAACAATTGCAGAGACTGGTACACCGAGCAACTTACCAAAATTGATAATTTAGAGAGAGATAGATATTATAATATCGACATATCGAATACCATGATGAGTATTGTATTTACTACATTATGTATATATCAAAAGTGATTTCTGTCAAGCAAAGACAAGTTCAACTTCCATTTCGTCATTTGTGTCTAGTTTAAAGTGAAGTTCAACTCGCCACGAGAGTATTTGCGTATTATATAAAATGCAAATTAAGTTATTAATATTTCCTTTCAACTAATAACAGGTCGCATTTTTATTAGTGTTGTAAGATGTTTTGCATTTCTACTGTTATATAGTATTTACATTTTTTTACATAATTATTGGTGTTAGTAAGGTTTTAAAAATAGAACACTGAGGTAAGACTTTATATGTTCCTGTTTTTTAAAGTAAAGTATTTGAGCAGGTTTGCAATGTGTATATTACCATAATACTACTAACGCGGTCACTCTTTAAAATAGTGAGGCCGGCTGTTTGCTAATAAGTTGATTCATCCCACTAAATGAAAGTAAAATGATTCCTTTTAAATATTCCAATCGGTTACTTTGTTTATTTTGTTCATTTACATTAATATAGCAGGCATAAACAAAAAATATTTATACTAGCTATTCCTTACTCGTAACTTTGTTATGGTAAATTTTTATATATCTTGATCATCTACAGTTTCCACGTTTGTCTGTTTAGGCTTTATGAGCTCCCTTTCAGCAAGGGAAGCACTCTTGTAAAGGTTCCGGGTTGCCATATAATTTTTATATTTATTAATGAATTAGGTCCATACAGAAATTGCACGTAACATAGTACCTAATAGTCTATTTTTTTTCTATTCAGCTACTACTATAGATTTTATTATTAAATACTTTGTAATTGAATAAATTATAGCTCAAAAATTTAGGTTTTATTAAGATTTATATAGAATAATAAAGTATTGAAATTTAATTTGAATTAATTTTTATATAACCTATATTTCAACTTTCTGACCCGGGTGTACAATTTTTATGCTTATCGTGAAGTAAATTTTTATATGTTAGGGTACTGGAATGACGTTATTCTAACATTGTTTTTACTAGCTATCAATTTCAAATTGTATATTCACCAGAGAATCTCTCTCTTGAAATCTGATTAGATTTACAATCGGCAGACCGGAATTGTAGTAGTTTATTTTGGCGAAAAAATCGAATTTCACCAATATTTCGTCAACTACATACTTTAAAGAAATTTATAAGCAATTCCAATGTACTCAAAAGTGAATTTGAGAAAATTTTTATTAACAACTTTTTCGAAATTTCTACCTGAAGTTTTTGGTCTTATAGAAAATCAGTTTTTTGCAAATATCTCGCAAGTCCTGCTGTCTAGGCAGATATATTATGAGTAGGGAGCGGACACGAAAGGTTGATGACTCATCACCCATGAGCGCACTATTGAAATGTTGTATTTTTAAAGAGGTTTTAATTTTATTTATATAATTGGATAACAAGTGGCTGGTGATCTATAAAATACAAAATACCCTATTAGTTGTTCATTTTGTAGTTCAAGTCAAGTAAAGGAATATTAATATTTATTAGCAATACTTTTTCAAAGTTTTCTTCTGTAAGATTTGTTCTCTTTGAATGAAATACATCCCCGTAGATAGAAAACGTCCTTTCTACATCGCAACTGGTTATAGGTGCGTACTGGAAATATTCTTTTATTTCAGCGTACTTAGCAGTTAGATTTTGTGCCATTAAAAACTGCGTCTTACTTTTGCCGAAGGCCACATCCGAAGTCACTTGGAATACTTTTGAAGTTATTAATAGCCACATCTAATGTGGTTAAACCATCTCTTAATTTGAGATTTCGATTTTCAAAATATGTGATTAGTTTAGGCAAATTTCCAAAGTGTTCCTGAAAGAATAACAACTGATTTTTTAAATTTGGGATTTGTGTTAGTTCCTTGCACTCAGAAACACTTCGAGCATCGTAATTTAAACATGTAACGACATTTTGTAAATTATCGAAATTATCTGCATAAAAACTATTAGCTTCCAACCATGTTCCCCATCTAGTTATTACTGGCGAGGGAGGCAGTGACAAGATGGAAGTTTTTCCCTGTAAAGAGTTATTCTCGATGGTGCTTTTCTGAAAACTTTTTTTAAAAGAGGATACAAGTCTATCAATTTCCGGATACCTGTCTATGATATATTCACAGATTCTGTGGAAAACATGTGCTACACAAGTAATATGCAGCATCTAAGGATGTGTTTCCTTTAATAGCCTGCCTGTTTTTAACATATATGCGGCACTGTCACTAACAAATAAAAGTATTTTTTCCCTGTACCTGTCGTCCGAATGAAGCATTTTGTGCAAATTCTCGTCAATGGTTTTAACAACTGTTTCCGCATCAACTGTATTTATAACTTTAGATGACATTACATTGCGTTATATGGAATAGTTGGATGTAGTACACCAGATACAATATTTACCACACAGCGTCCTAATATATCGACAGTTTCGTCGGCACTTATCCATACTTACTGATTTGAAAGATGTCTTGTAATGCCTTCTAACGTTGTCGTGAAGCACTTAGAAACATAATATTTGCGTAATGTGGATTCATCAGGAACATTTCGACCAGTATACGAGTAATTGGAAGAAATAATTTGAAAGTGGGATTGTCAAGTTTCTTTAATGGGATATTAGCCACCATTAAAGCTTCACAGAGTTCTTCGTTAAAATTGTCAGCTTTCAACGGGTTCAATTTCTGTGAATGTTTTAGCGATGCTAAGTGACGTTGTACGTGACTTTTTTGGGCATTCTGTAACGATATTTTACAGACTATGTAATAAATTTCGGAATCACTGACAATGGAGGATATACAATCAGTATGACCTTTAATCCAACCATTGTTTTACGATGCCATTCTCGACGTTCTTCCATATCATAGTAACATAAACAATGTTCTAGATCTAAATAAATGATAGCTAAAAATGTATGCGTATGTTATTGAAACTTAACAAAATCCAATGCAGCCTTACGTCAAGATAATTAGGAGAAATGGATTCAATAAAATTACGCAGAACATAATTAACAGTCAAAACAATGAAAAAACGAAACTAACGTAAGTATGAATATATATATATACATATATAACTTTATTTATTATGCGAAATATAAGGTAAATATAATAAATTTTAAAAAACCCTTACGCTACTACCTACGCGATGAAGAAACGAATTTTATGGGGAAAGACGACTTTTTTTGCTGTCCTTTTGGGGCAATAACAGATGTAGCATTTCACCATATGAATAGTGCTATTCAGTAACTGCGTGTTGTTTACATTATTTCTTTGCTCCGTCGTAATTTAAACCTGGCACGTCCGCTGTCTCATTATAAAAGTATTTAAAGTTTGATTTTCTATGCTTTTGTGTAGAAAAATTTAAAAATTTGAACCGGAAGTAACACTTACTCTTATCGAGTAGCACTTTTTTTGCAGTTATCTTGCATTCTACAGAGACGTACTAACAGAATAACAGTATTTAGATTGGAATTTTGAATAATTTTTGTATACAAAACATCCCAAATATCGGACACGAGGTAACTTACAGGTTTTTTTTTTAAAGGAGGTAAATGTGTTTAAAACTTAATTTAGAACAACTTTTTTATAATTTGAAAAGCAGATACGTACAAGAAAGTCGTGCGGTGGCCAAACCTCAATTTGTAATGATAGAATGCACATTATTCTAGAACGATTTTTAGTATTTTGATTGAAAAGCCAGCATTAAATAATGACAAACACCGAATTAGTAATGTGTGTAATGTTGACTAATAACAAATTGATAAGTTCATTGCCTCTGCACGCAACTGAATAACCCATGATTAACACAACCTAAATAACTTATTGATCTAACCTTTCTATTATTTAAATATCATTAACTCAGTTCTATTCCAAGATAATCCACATTAGGCCCTTCATTAATAAATTCCTCTACAGATCTCATATCCTGTGGGTCATCTTATCAAAGTGATTGCAGCTTAACAAGTGTGAACATATTAATGATGGCCTGTTGAATATTTAACATTTATCTTAACACGGAATAAGTTTTCCATAATGTTCAACGTATATAATTTTTACATATAATTTCTTATAATTATTTTTACATTTTTTTCTGATGCTTCGATTTGCTTGGCAAACAAATTATTAACTACACTCCTTGACGGCTCCCGTAATTCTACAGGTTTTGCCTTCAATTCCTCAATAGACATTATTTTATAATAATATTATGACCGACAAATTACAGAAACGAAATTTTTTCCAACCTAACTTATCTACCAAATTTAAATAAGAAATGTTCAACAAATTTTTGATAAATGTACGAGCTGGCCCGGCAGCAGGTATTCTTGCTTTTCCGGTAGGCGACGAAATGTCGATATCCAAAGAGAAATTGATGTTCATATATCAAAATTTATTTCTACCAAAAAAGTCCATCTATCGGACGGCAACACATATCAAATTAATTTTGTTGAGCACACGAACATATTATGTACATATAATTCATATCGGTTTAAAAATATAAAATGTATTAACAACGTGACCACAGCGCCACCTATCGGGTCCAAATTTTGTAAACCCAAAGTGTGTAGGATCTCTAGAAGCACAAACTGAAGCGTATCAGGAACGAGTGTTTTTAAAATTTTACACGAAAATTTGGAAATGAGCAAAGTGTTGGCACGATGGATTCCCAGGCTGCTCAGTCTCGAACAAAAATTGTGTAGAAGAAAAATTTGTGGAGAGAGTTTGACTCTTTTATCTCAATAAGAATACTTTTTAAATAGAATTGTAACTGTTGATGAAACTTGGGTACACCATTGGGACTCTCCTACGAAACAAGAGTCCATGCAATGGGCTATCCGTCGGCCAAGAAGGCAAAAACGCAATTTCCACCCGACACTCCCGACTTCACCCCCTGTGATTATTATCTTTTTCCAACACTCAAACAAAATTTGATAGGGCGTCGATTTTTATCGAATCAAAACGTGGAAAACGCTGTAGGATTTTATTTTTCGGTATTACATACCGGTAGCAGACTCGCAAATATTAAAATAAAATGCCCTTAACTGTCGAGGAAAAAATACAGATTGTGTTATGGTATGCCAAGGATAATTCGTACAAAGACGTGCAAAATTTATTTGTTGCGGCGTATGAAAATCGTCCACCTCCCTCTGTGCCAGCTATCCATAAGATTGTGAAACAATTTCGTACAGAAGGTTGTGTTAATTCACTGCATACTAAAAGACACGTTGTGCACTAAAGCCTCGATACCCCGGTGTCCCGATATCACGCCCGATATGAACTCATTTGTACTCCCCTACTATCGTACCCCTCCATTTCATGTTTGCATGCACATGTGTGCGTGTTTGTGTTTCCCTATATCTACTTTTATTTCAGTCAAACGGTATATGCTGAATGGCGTCTCTATTGCTAATGGGATTTACCTAGGAACAGCTCATATCTTTTAGTTTTCTATTAACTCTATACGTTCTCTTATTTTCCATGAACTACTTCCAATAAGTTTCTGACATGAATTGCTGTTTGACGACTGCTGCAATATTATAACTCGATTCTCTATAGATACTGTTATACGTTTTTCGTCTTAACATCGTCTTTCCACATACCTACTTTCCCCTCTGTCACTATCGTTCAACATTACGATGGATCATCATTATTGATTTATCAAACATTAGAGCAACCTCCTTGTAAGTTTGGCCATTTTCGATCATTGTCCTAGCAGCATCGGTTAAGAATAAAGCGCCTACTATGAGCGGATGTACAATCAACTTCACGATGACGAGCAAGTAGCCGTATAATTGTATATTACATCTGTAATACAATTGTTTAACAACTGTCGAAGCACTTTGTTTAAACTGTTATTTATTTATAGTAACATTAAGAGTACAATTATTAACAGAAAAATGTATATTGAATTCAATTTTATCCATTTCAGTGTTAGTGTTGATTGTAGTAGTGGCAGTTGCTGCGTCTTTACTTTCAGTAGTACTAGAACCAGGTAACTGATTCGTGTGATGGGAGCTGTAGTCTATTGCATTCAATATTCTCATTGCTGTAGCTCTTTTGTTATAGATTCGTCTAGGTAAGACTCCGTGTCTTTTTGCACAAGTAATATCTCCATCGCTGCCCTCAAGAAATGTAGCTGTATATTGCAACGGATACGGCAATTTTAAGTAGGAAGGAATTTCTTTAGCTACGATTGATATTTAGTGTATACCCATTACTGCATTATAACATTCCCCAAATTAAAATTTAATAAGAAAGTCTGGTCATGTTTGTGGTTTTTTATATTTATCTAAAATTCTCCGATTATAGGAAAAGAACGGGCATTATTTGTTTTAGTATTAGGTACAGCAACTAAAACCAAATTTCTTAAATCTTTAATGTCATCTACTTTTAAATGCAAGAGCTCATCACAACGGCATGCTCCAGTAATTCCAGGAATTAATGCAGTCTAAAAAGAAAGTTTGGTAAAAATTTTGTATGGCGCACTGAGACTTTACCTAGTTTGGCAGCTAAATATTCTCTCTTTAGGGCATTAAGTAAGCAATTGTCAATTTGCCTTTTACCAGTACCTTAAATTTCCTTGGATAATAATTTTCGCTTTGACGCTATTAGGGGTTAAAACCCTTACTGGAAATAAATTAATTGATCAGAGACTATGCTCATCGCAGCGTCTCAAATCAATTAATATTTTCCCAAAACACTCAATTAATTAGTGACTATGCTCGTTGCGGCATCACCAATTAACGAGATCTACAAAGTTAGGGTGCTAGATAATTGTGTGCGTCAGAACACGCACTTACCTTTAAAATATATAATATTCATCGCTTATGAATAATAGTATTTTGAATTTCCAGATGTTGACTTCGAGTAGATCCGTCGATGTTATATTGTGACCCACCCTGTAAATCTAGCTCAGGTTATTTAGTGAGAGCTTGAGATTACTCAAAGATGTTAACTAATGCTCGTTTGCGCCACCCATTTTATAATAATAAAGGCGGGGTCACTATTGTTAAAGTATTGCACAATTAAAATGGGAAATTGCACTAAACTAATACAATAACCTACAGATGGACAAACACAAATAAACTTTTAGCGTTACGTGCCTGATAAATAATAATATTTAATGATGATATATGCTCGAATGATTTACACCAGTTTGGTAGTTCTAATGTTATCTTGCTGCACTAGGTAAGGTAGATAATAAATTTGAATACCTGGCAATTTAATGTCCCATTACGCCAACGGAGATGGATCCCGATCGTCACTGTCTCTGCCGCTCGATATTAGTTGGCGATGGCCCTAACTTGGTATTTTCGGTAGAATGAATATATTTTACATCCGGACTAACTCCGTTAACTGAAAGACATTAGATACTCCAACAATTTGTGGTATTTGAAAATCGAGATTAAATCACACATGTGGTGTATCCTCCGTATATCTGGACATCAATACCTCGATTCCATAGATATTTTCAGCGTACGCCTAGCGGACTTGACGAAGGGAAAGCAGAGTTATTAATTATTTAAGTACCACTTCACTGACTAATTATTACTGACTCAAGTGTAAAAAAAATATATTCGTAATGAATTACTGTGATGTATCTTAATAATAAAATTTTAGACGCGCTTAGCCCTTTTAAAGACTCGGAGGTGTGGATAAGAGTGTTCCAGCAAAGCTAGGCGACGCTGTTATTTCCAATGGTTATTCCCCGTGTTTATATAAAGCCACTACGCAACATGAAATGTGGGAATTATTTACATAACGAAATCTTAAAGGATAAAATGCAAATATTGCGTCTCTGAAATTTGAACAAATAGTTGTTGATAAACTAAATATTTTAAATAGAATATTTTAAAACGTAATTTATTTAGAATTTGAAGTATAATTTGAATTAGTACTGATTTAAAAATATTTAACATGTAATATACAGGGATAAATAAATTAAATGTTGGCCGTGTCTTTTTAAATGCAACAACGCTTTAAAAATGCTATCAATTTGTTATATTTTGCCAATATTTACATTGTATATTAAGTTTAATTGAGCTTTAACTATTGAAAATTGCGCCCATAATGTCGAGGTCTTCGTATTTTTCGATAAAAAAATATGCCAACAAAACGTTTTCGGTTTAGTTGTTGACATTTTGTTCTCTGCTCTACTTCAGAAATTTTTCATACGCATTTTCATACACTTTACGCGATTTGGCCGTTAGTGTCGCTGCATCTTGATTGGCGATTTTGACTAATTCTGGTGGCGTACATTGAAATTCTTCTTCGTCCATTTTGTAAATATTTGACAGTTGTTAAATAAATAGCTAGTCACTTTCAAGAGTAAAGAAATTAATTATTTCATAGGTGTATTCAGTAACAATAATAATCATATTTTACTTACTACGTTTGAAGAAAAATTAAATCGTTTCTGCATACGTTCTTTTAAATTTACCGGTATGTTTAATTTGATTTAAGTGAACAATCCCGTGTTTTTAATAGAAAAATACAAGTGAGCTAATTCAATTAAAAGATATTGTATTATCGCTATTTTCACACGATTACAAGTAAATCAATACAAGGCACGTGGATAGCGAATTGTCCACTTTATACAAAAGCACATTTTTCAATAGCCAGTACAATACTGTATCTATTTTATTTATTTGAATGTTTGTCGGCATTACAAAGTACGCAAAGTTAAACACATCTTATTCAATATAATTGATTATTCACAGAACTCTTTGCAGACGTATAGATACACCATTCATTTATTTAAGTGAATAATTCTATAATCAATTGCTTTGAATTAAAATACATAACATATGTATGTATTACATGCAGTGTAAACATATTTGTTTCCAATTACCTTACTAAGGTCAAGCAGTGCGTGGAGAAAATTCTACTATGAAAACTCTTGCTGTATTTATAAACGTCATATTAATTGGTTTATTAAAATTTAATTAGACTCGATTGATAATCATCTAGAAAAAAAATATATCGAGTCGACATGAAGCTACAAAATACTGTTTAAACTTATGGGAACTTACTTAAAAAATAAAAGGTCAATGATTACTTCAAAAAGTATAGATAATTATTGCTAATCAATTTGTTATAACTTATTGAATGATTAAATATGTACACTAGTAACACATCGAAAGTGTATAATTTGAACATGTTATCTACCGCCCAATCGGCAAAAGTTTAGTGCTATTGGTGGTATATTGGAAACATGATAAAAATGCAGAAGATGATGCACGATATAATCTACGCCAAGAATATGATGAGTTTGTGACAGTAATAAATTTCTTGCCATCTTAATTATTGGCAAATTTAGAACGTGAAAGATAGGGTGTGCGAACGGGAAAGATAGGGTGTGCGAAAAAATACATTTGAAAATTGTTTCAGTTTCAGATTTTTGTATTATTCTTAGTTCCGGTTCTTCAAATGGTATCTATTTATTTCTATCAAAGTTTGTTCACAAAATGTTTTTCAAAGAAATAACATTTTGACATTCTATTTTTTAATTTATCAGTTCAGTCATGATTACAATGAGAAAACGATTTAATGAGAAGTTATGACGTGTAATTGTTAACGAAGTGATATGTTATTTGTGCTATTTCTATAGTTTTTATTCTGAACAACTGACGTTTCGGCGGATATTAAGTCTGCCGTCTTCAGGGTAGCCCTATAAAGGGCTGTTTCGTGCCAAAAGTAAACTAAAATGTATTTTTAAGGTGAATCAGTATGACGAGTTATGTCATTATGAAGACGGCAGACATAATGTCCGTCGAAAAGCCGTTTAGTATCCAAACGATGGAAAAAACACAAATAATAAAACTAATCAAATTAATGAGAAATGTTTCTGAAACCCTCTTTTTCCGTGTTCCTCTTGTAACGTTGCCTAGAATACGCTTTTTTCATTCTTATACTCCATCTTCCCTAATACAGTCCTTCCACCGTTCAGGTATAAATAGAGAAAATAGTATTTTCATCCACCTCATGAAGCCTCTGTGTGGCGAAACATATATCGTGTGTGAATATTATAATTTTTTGAAATTGTGTTTTTTTTATATATCTATAATGGAGTTTCAACATGTATCTCCGTCGTCGATTATTAATTGAAAATTAGCCAGTGATGGTGATCAGGAGAAATGGTTTTTTAAATTAAGGGAAAATGGTACTTTTAAACACACATTACAATATAAAATCTAGAAGTGTGTCAATATTTCTTGTACCACGGATTTGAAATTTGCGTTTCATTCGTTACCATGATAGCACTAGTTAAGATTTTTAGTGATTTTGCTGGTTTGTTTTTATTTTAATTTCAAAATTTCCATCTTTCATCAGTTTTCTGGTATCGAGTTCTACAAGTGCATGTTTCTTCAGTTTTAGTTCGGATAAACCCGGGAACTATCAGCAAAAGTTTTTAAGACATTCTCCACGCTTTGATAATCCTTTAACAATTCTTATCCAAGTTAATATGAGGCGGTGGAAGTAAAATTTTTTATGGATAAATCGGGCTTGCCTTTTGAATATTTTTTATTAGGCACAGACAAGCTGGCCCAGCAGACATTATTCCGCCCTTTCCGGTAGGTGGTGAATTTGATTTGATGTTGATATGATGTTGAGTTGATGAACGCAATAAGACAGATAAAATCATGCTCATATGTGAAAATTCAATTCTACAAAAAAAAATAGCGCCATCTATCGGACGGCAAGATATGCCAAATGCAATTTTGTTGAGCATGCGAACATATTGCCTACTTACAAATCATTTCAGTTTTTAAATATAAAATTTATTAATAACTCGACCACAGCGCCACCTATCAGATCCAAATTTTGTAACTTTCTTTTTCAGCACTAAATCAACATACATTGTGACTATGAGTCATTTTGGTTCATAAATATAGAAATTGTTAATAACTTGACAACAGCGCCATCTATCGGATCCTAGCATAGCTATGGGCCAAACAAATATATTTAGTAAATATGAGCTCAATCGGTCAAGTCGTTCAGACGTTACACGCCCACTAACAGACGCACCAACGATTATGGGTATATATATATTGTTCGACTTTTCCGATTTTCCTTTGGGATTGTCCCGATTTTTTTCTTCTTGAAAACCTTTCCAGAACCATAACAAACAACACAAGAAAAGAATTACGCATATCCTTCGTTCGAGTCGTGAGTTATGGTCTTGAGTTCATACAAAAATCCTTTAGAAAGAAGTACTTTCAATTTTTCCTGAATTTACCAATTTTCCGGGCAACTTTTCCAATTTTTCTTTCCCTAAAAACCGTATTCGAACTACTATAAATATTTTTAAAAAAAAATTGTCATATCGATCAAACCGTTCTCAAGTGCTACGCCTACTAAAGGACAGCATTTAATTTTTATTTATATAGATTTTGAGATTTTACCTTTTGGCCCTTTGGTTTGTGGTTTGTGTTTCCAATAACAGTATAAAAAAATGAGGTGTGGCCACCAAACGACTTTCTTATACGTATGAAAGTGTTACTTCCGGTCCGAATTTTGAAATTTTATTTATACAAAAAATATTCCAAATCCAACTCTAAATATTTTTGTACGCTTCATATATATATATATATATATATATATGACAAGCAAAACATTTGCAAAAAACTGATGTTCGATAAGAACAAAAAACCTACCTCCGGTAGGAATTTCGAAAAACTTTTTTAATAAAGTTGTTCAAAATTTCAATTTTAAGTACATATGAATTCTTTATAGATTTGTCTAAACTTAGTAGTTGACGAAATATTGGCAAAATTCGATTTTTTCACTGAAGTAAACTACTACTTCCGGTCTGCTGATTAAAACAAGACTTACTTTTTCGACAATTTTTCCATCGCAGACTGTAAAGGAACCACTCAAGTTGCCCCAAAGTTGGGCACCATAATGAAAAGATACAAGAAAAATATTTATTATTAATAATATGATAGGATTATTGCTCCACCTTGACGAGCCATAATGTAAAGTAAAAATGGAAATGTTAATATAAAATTTAATATTAATAATAATAATGTAAAATAAAATAAAGTAGATAGCTTTGCCTGCTAGCTCAATTCTTAATCTCGAGGGCGATTGGGTAAAAGAGATAATTAAATTAACAGGTTCCTAAAGCATTATTGGGCGTTAATATAATAAAATACCATTGTATAATTTAAATAATAATTATATTCGAAATCAATGGTTTTAGAGGTGATTACAGACAAAATAAAATCTTATACAATGAACTGCTTTTAAAAAAGAAGAAACAAATTATCAAACAGGTTAACTACACTTTTACAATAATTACATTTAATGCTTTCTTCTTATATGGACATCTTTTTACCCTCGATGCGTTCACGTTGAATTTTCTTATTCTTCGATGCTCAAGGCGTAGTTTCAATGACCAAGACGTTGAAAATTTATATAGGCCGCCTATTGTAGAACACAATATTTATAGCAAAAGATATAATATTTTTTTTTAATCACTACTTATATAACTTTTATAGTCGATACACTTTTTAAACTTATTTGTCGACTCTTTCTTGTCTTCGGCAACTCGCCTGTTGACTATCTCTTCAGGCAGTTCGCCTGTCGACGACTTCACTTGGAGTCCACTGGTCGACTCATACATTGCAACACGTATTTTCTTTCTTATAGTTGAAAATCTGGGATTCCCCGCTTTCTAAATAGTCTAGGTACTCTCGTTCACACACGAATTTACTTACGACGTGAGAAGTTACAGATATCGTAGCACTTATCTCACAAACATAAGCTTTCGACGCCACAGTGCCTATACTTAACAAAACTTATCTACATACATACATGGGAATTAATATTATAGTAATATATTCATTGATTTCAAATATATTTAAAATATTCATAAAATATTATTTATTGAATTATTTAATATAATAAACTTATAATATTAATTGACAAAATAGGGTGTACCATTATAAGACTTATTTAATTTTTCTGAATATCTCCTTGGTATAGCATAATTCATTAATTATTATTTATTTTAATATATTATCTAATTTTAAATTCTAAATGTCACATCTAATATTATATTAGTTTATTAGTTTAATATTTTATTTAACATATTCAATAAAGAAAATGATAATCTAATATCTGAGAAAAGATATGAAAGCAATTTATTTGTTTGTGATTTATCAGTTCATTTACATTGGCCAGTTGAAAGTTATTATCTCATTGATTGAATACATAATTAATAAATTTTATTGTATATTTGGCTGATTATGAGATTTTATATGATTCATTCCCGTGTTATTATTTCGGTTTATTAATCATAATGTTTTACTAAACTGATCTGATCTTATCGTAACTTTTTCATGAAGGTTATATAAAATAAACGTGATACTGTGAGTATTTAGGATTAATGGTTGGTTCATAATCTACGATTTTATAAATAATAATCTTTGTATCTAATCTAAAGGTAAATCCTTAATTATTTTAATGATATCAGTTGTAACATTGCATTTGTTTTTGAAGTAATAATATCTACATTTGGAGTTATTTGAATATAATTAGTACAGATCTGGAAAATTATTTGCTTGAACATTGTAAATACATATTTTAGGTGAAATATGTACCGTGTTGACTAATTACTGAAATATTTGTAATAGAATAGACAGCCGAATGGATGCTAAGGTTAATTAATTTAATTTCCTTCTAAATATATTTTTAACCATTCTGCTACTAATATTTGCGGGTAGATCTAAAAGTATTAAATATTTTTAGATATCGCGGCCTGTCTATGTCCGATTGGTACAATTTTGTACATGTTATATTGATGTACTTCTTCTTGACATATGCTAACGTTTGTAGCTACAGTATATTATGTTTAGTTTATTGTTGGCCGCCAAGAAGGTTACATTTGTTTTGGTATGAATGACGATTTTTTGCTTGCGGAACAATTGGATCAAACAATTTGCATTAAATTTTGCTTAAAAATCGTGTAATGACCAGCACCACATTCAAACGTTAATTCTTGCTTTTGGCGAATCCCCTATGAGTAAAGCAATAATTTACGAGTGGTATATACGTTTCAAAGAGGGCAGACATTAAAAACAACGACCGTTCTGGACTTCTCAGAACATAAACAATGGACGACATTAATAAACGAAGAAAATGATTAGGGACAATCGCTATCAGTATCATTGCTAATGATCTCGGCATATTATTTGTCCACTGCCAAGCAATTTCTTCAGATTTTTTGGGCTTGAACCGTGTGGTTGCAAATTTTTTGTTACAAAATCGCTAAATTTTGACAAAATTCAGCGGCAAGTGGAAATTAACTGAAGATTGCTCAAAGAAATCAGCAACGCTCCAGAACTTCTCTAACGAGTTATAACTGATGACGAAACATGGCCATAACATCCACACCAAGTCCCAATCGTTCCAATGGAAGCTTTCTGAAGACCTGATATGGAAAAAGTTTGGTTGAATGTCGGAATCTTCTGACTGTTTTCTATGATTTTAGTAGATTGCGTTTCTGCCGTTGGCTGTATGGTCAATAAGGAATACTATCTGGAAGTTATGTGTGAAACAAGCCGACAAAAACGTCCAAAATTGTGTTAAACAACACGTAAAAAGTACACTGTGGTAGTGAGCCTGCTAACACCTCATCGTTTATGCGTGATTTTTGACCAAACGCAACACCATTATCATGTTTCAGTAACGTATTCCCCGGATATGGACCACTGTAACTTCTTTCTATTCCCGAAGCTGAAGATAACCATGAAAAGATGAATGTTTGCCAATATTTAAGAGGCAAAGGCAGCACCGCTGAAGACACTGAATGCCATAATGAAATATTTGATAGAGAAGTGCTTCTATGAATGAAACAGCGCTGGCGCAAGAGTATTGATGAATAAATAATGGGGTTTTAAAAAAAAAATTCTTGTTACTTTTTGATAAAATATTGTACATAAAACAGCGTATCACTCAGTCCTATCGAAAATCAGTTTCTTGCGAATATTTCGCAAATCATGCTTTTTAGACAGGTACGTTACGGGTGTAAAAGTATTTAGAACATAATTTTCAATATCTTTTGTATAAAAAAATTTCAAAATTCAGACCGGAAGTACCACTTTTACTCTTAGCGATTTTTTGCAAATATGTCATAAGTTATGCATTCTATATATATTTATCAAGAGTACAAAAGTATTTAGTGCTAAATTTGCAATATTTTTTGTATATATGAGATTTCAAAATTCGGACCGGAAGTAACACTTTTACTTTTAGAGAGTAGAACTTTTATTCGAATATCTAGCAAAGTATGTATTCTATAGCGATTTATTAAGAGAATAGAAGTACTTAGAATAGGATTCTGAATAGTTTTTGTGTAAAAAAATTCTTAAAATTGTATAGTTTGAAACACTCATACGTATAAGAAAGTCGTGTGGTGGCCACACCTATTTTTTTTTAATTGAGCTCATATTTAGTGTATTGTAAAAAAATTATCGATTACATTTTTTGAAAAATTGAAATCTTACTCAGTTGGCAATCCTCGTAATTGAAAAGGCTATCTTATACCGGGTTATGCCAACATCAATAATTAAGTTTGTTAATCTGAGTTACCTATCTCCATGTTAAGGGTTGATTCAGATAATTTCTTTCTCGTTACATCGATAAAAGTTTAATATAGCTAGGTAACACATTGGCTATTGACGTCATTAGAGTTTGTAAAGTTTCGTGCTGTTATTGCTCAATGAATTTTAATTAAAACATGAAAATGTAATTCTACGTAAATAATAATATTAATAAATATATTATGATGTTAACAAGTAAAACTGTATATTATTTTATTACTATTACCTACCTATTGGTACGTAGGTATTTGTTATTATAAAATGTCTTATGACTTATATCTATATAATTTTCTGTACATCATCATGTTCTCAATATAACCCTATCACCTAAAGCCCTTTGTTGGAATGTAAGCTTGTGTATGCATAAATTAAAACAATGCTATAATAATTTTTATCATATTCCATATTTTTCAACTTTATAAGACTTTCACAATAAAAGATCATAAATAGTGTGCTTTAGTTTTGATGCTGTTAATTTAACGTTTGCAGTGAATTATTGCAAAATTATACTCAATTACACTGTCAACACTGTGAAGATATGATAAATGTACATTTACACACATTACAGGTCGGTGCAGTCGGCCATTAGCTTTCTATCCTCCTTTTCGGCGATTTTGCTAGGTTGTTCAGGGCTTCTGCTACTATGATACCTATAGTTTTGAGACCATTCTCTGAAGCTTGTTAATTGTAGCTATATTTCTTTGCATTTGTTCAGCGATTTCACGAAATAGTAAGGACTACGAAACGTATACTCTTACTGGGTTATTTGTTTTTTTGTCACATGAAATGATTGGCAAAAGATTTCGCTCTTTATAATTATTCAAACATATTAACCATTAAATTGATAAATCACGTATGATGAAATGTTTGCAGCAAGTTTAATAACTTTTTTCAAATGATAAAAAGCGTTTTGTAATAATTTTATAATAATGGATATACCGGTTGTGTCAAATAGCATTAGCCATATTGACTCTCATGGATATATCTGTCCGATATATACGTATTGCCGTGATCCTTGCATATTTAAAAATAAGAATAATATTAAGAATTAGTTTACGTGTTAAAAAGAATAGAAATCGTAATATCAAACTTGTTTATATTAAAATTTTAACATCATGCAATACAAATAACACAAAGGTATGATGGGTTGCATATATTTAAATATGGAGAATTCAAATATCAAATGATTTTATTGTTACATTATAGGTTGGATAAGTATTAAAAATTAAGTATTATATAGGTACAAAATAAAGACAAAATAAGTCTAAGCAATATATTTCTTTTATAGAAAAGATAAACAGGAGGTGCGATTTGTGTACAACAAAACGCAACCTAACTTTTCACAAACGTGAAAATAGTTTTAAATATCCTAAGTAATAGACCTTTGTTTAAAGACAAAAAGGTACTTAAAGTTAATAAAAGAGAGTGAGTCATTTAAAAACTATAAAACTATATGAACAGGTTCACATTCGTTATGCACGAGACGAAAATATGACAAAATAAATAATGTGAATTTAAACGTGCACAATGTGAAAAACTTTATAAGAGAGATTTTAATAAATCTAGCTGAAAGAATATAAAAGTTACCTCAAACTTACGACTATAAATAGAAAAGGATATAAGTTAAATATTCTAACACGATATGGTCAGCAATAATGTTTTATATAATCAACAGCTGAATGAATAAAAATATACATTCATGAACTTGTATGTGTAGCACAGAAGTTTCATAGAGTGTGGAAAACTTGTATGGTTTTGAGACTACAAAGAAAAAATATAGTATAAACATTGTTTACAAGTTTCTTGGAGATAAATGTATTACTGTGGGAAAAGTCCTGGGTAGAAATGAAAGACGACGTAGTGGGCCCGACTAATCGTTGTAATCGAGTGATATGGGAAGAAGAATTCCTGTTATCTGCAATATATTTCTGGTTTTGCCTAGTCCAGACATATCTAAAAGAAAATTAAGGATTGTGTTAGCGAATGGGAGAAGAAAATAAGTAATAAATAATGAGAAAAGCAATAAGTTTATAAACAAATACAAGGAGTGACTGTATTAAGAAAAGTACACCTACCGTTGGAGATACAGAACAATTTAGTGAAAGACTTTTAAATAAGCAAACGGTTCGAAATGTTGACATTTGGTGGATGAACTGTCAAAGACAATATGTGCGTGTGTGTTAGTGTGACAACGACAACTTGCAGAAAATGAACAGCAGAGATTTCACCGAAGATGCTTCAATACCAACCTAAAGTTTAGTTAGAAGGAGGGCGCCATCGATAGAAGTTGTTCTTTTGTTTCTGGTATAAATTTCAAAAGCAGGAATGAACATGAATTAATTCTTATTTCGACTTCGAAGGATAAAGGCAATTTTTGAAAAGCTAACAAAGAATTACATAGGGTTGAATACATTACGATTAGACGCATAATTATTTAGTTTGTATTGGTATATAAATTCAATTTTTATTTTCATTTTATTTAGAGTAATTTTCTTTTTTTGATAATTTTTATATTTGAATATGGAGATGTTTAAGGCAGAGTTTGAAGAAATATTTGATGAAACAAAATAAGTTGTTCAATTTTGAAGGATTATTAATGCCGCAATGAGTTTCTAAGAATACAACGTGGAAATGTTTATTCTAGTATAACGTTGAGCAGTAAGAGTTAAATAGATATTATCCTGTTAAATAATAATTCATTAGTTTTTTTTATAACACAGAGAGGATCATTAATGGTGTTGGGTGTGAGGAGAATACAACGTACGAATGTTTATGCTCAAATACAATATCAGGCATCATTAATTCTCGCATTTTATCATTGATTTCAAATTTCAAAATATAATAATATATTTAAAAAGGGGAATGTTTCTGTGTGGCAGGTATTGAAACGTTGGCAACAATACGTGCGAATGGTTGCGGCTAGTGATCCATTCAGGCTAATCTTCGAATATTAACCATTGCGAACTTTTAGATTATCAGGGCATTACGTGCAAATATAATGTTTTTGGTAAAAGAGAATTAACTCAATATTAACAGATTACATATTGGGAATCGAGTTTTGCGTTGTTTAAAACAGGATAAATATCTCATGGCTATCATTATAAAAATATATATTCTACAAAACATTATAACCGAAAGATGGTAGAAATGTTTTCTTTCAATTACGTGTATTATAAATTTTAATGTGGATATAGTATAGCAATGGTATCTATAATTGATATTCTAATAAAAATATACAAATATGATTTTTATATAAACTTTTCTTTAACAAAGAAAATTATAACCTTATCCCAGAATAATACTAAGCAAGAGATTTACCAGGAGACAAAGGGGCTGAATACATGCTAGAAGTCAAAAGTACTTACAAAGTACGTGCTGTTGGTAAATAAGTTCATACATCGAATATAAAATTATATTAACTATTAGCATTCAGTAAAATCATTAAACCTACAGCATAAATAATACAGTGCCCAACGTGTGTCTATGGTCATTATTTTAATAATAAATATGCTGAACTGAGCTACCACAGCAGTATGTATATGTATGCCAACCCGGTACCTACTGCCGGAGACGTATACATCGTATATACGTATACATTGATTTTCTACGGTTAATGCTATTTGACACAACCGGTATATGTGCTGTCAGTAGAGTAAATTGTGTTTACTATTTGAATAATTATATATTAATTTTTTGTGTCATTTAAAATGTTATGTGTAGGTTCATGATTAATGTAAGAATTCTTCAAATTGTCAAAGTAATATAAGATACTTCATTGTTAGACATGTGTTCAAAATTAGAATTGTTGACTAATTAAATGCGACCAATTTCGTTTTTTAAAATCTATATCTAGAATTTTGAAGCACAGCCAGTGTTATGTATAGTATCTTTTTGTGTCTCTATTAGTAAATACTTAATAATTATATATTACAGTTTTACATTCCCAGTAATCAATAACTTTTAACTATTAATACAGCTGATGTAGTTTTTTTTAAAGAGCACAAACACACTTAAATGGGACATTCAAATGTCACGCTAGTTAAAACAGTGACTGCGCTCTAACCTTATTCATTAAGTCGACGTCCAGTGGCCTAATAAATATTTATTCAGTCCCCATGCGTATGAACGATGAAACGTGCTTATTAATGGTGATGTAGTTACGGCAAGGTTGCCCAACAATAATATTAAAATATGCACCACGTATATTACTACGACTAGGATAGAAGATATGAACAATTTTATACAAGAACATGTGCTTGCAATGACTATTAACGCTTAACGGAGAAATAATTTACTTCTTGTATGTATGGAAAGGATAAATAATAATTTAAATGTTAATGTGTCCATATTTATCACAAAAGTGTATATTTAATTATAATTAACAATAATAAGCAGAATAGTACTATGAGTAGTAACAGTTGCATAAAATTATGTTTATACTTTTTTACCTATTGCCATATATTATTATGATTATTGGGAAAATAAGGGGAATGTATACCAGGTCTTTACATAAAGGTACTTGTATATTTGTTTATCCAATTGAAATAACTATTCTATATTGTCGCCCTAAGAAAATGCGTTTAGAATTTACGATCCTAGACTTGAGGAATGCAGATGCAGTGGCATTAATAGTAGCAGTAATATTTTGGTTTATTTAGTCCCGAAAGCTGCTGTGCAAGAGTAGTTTTCTTATAACCTTAAATTGTCAACAAATGATGAAAAAATGTAGAAATTAATTATAACATTAATAAGAAGTGTTTTCTTTTATTAATGCAATTTCTCCGTAAAGCTTTTTTTGAGAATAGAAAAAATCTCAAAACATTAAAATGACGTAAATATAATAAGTATGACAGGGAGTTTTCAATACATCTTCGCCTGTCACAAATTGAGTAGTATTTAGATTGGGGTGGTAAGTTTACAACACCGTACCTCCTCTATTGTTGTCTGGAAAAACCGAACATTAATGGGTTGTAAGTTTCATTAAAGGTTCTCAGAAGGAGCAAATAGCAATACAATTATCTAATAAAAATATATGAGCCATGCTGTGCGTTTACGGGTTTCTTCAATTACAGAATATCTATAATTCTGAAATCCGGCAAAAGTTTATGAATTTTTAAGTACTACAACGACATGATGTTAATACGAGAAAGAAAATGAATGGTAATTTAGACAAAGCATTTTACCGATTTTCTAGAATGGACAATAGAGTACTTTCTAAGAAAGAGATTACATTAGGAGACTGATGTCCCTGTTGGTCTTTCCAGATTTAATTTTAAATATACATTATTTTACGATTATGAAGTAATAAAATGACTGTAAGCAGTAGTAAGCACTTATACAGAGAAATATACATGTTCTAATTAATTGTACCTTTGTAAAATAAAGCAAATTGAGATTAAAACTAAACATATATACGTTTTACATAGAACAGATAATACTACTTTATAAAAAAGGAATAAAGGAAAAAAAATAATAATAAACGTCATTATCAGTTAGCGTTAAATGATGAAACCAACCTATGTCACTCCCCACTCTTGTCCTTAAATTTGTAATGTTTTTCTAGTATATAATTTCTCGCACTAATGTAAATTCGCCATTATTCATCCACCTGATAAAGTCGCTGTGCAACGAAACAACGTTGTAGTGGTTTACTGCAATTAAGATTTTTGAAATTTTAAAATCATTGTTTTGTTTTTATTATTATTTACCTGAGGTACCTTCTATGCAGAATTTAAATACCGGCTTGGATTTTTTTATGTTTTTCATTTCTAGTTTTAACCATCAAATATTCCTCATTGAACGTCAAGGCGGCTTTGAAAAAACTTAATGTGTTTTTTATGCTCTGTTCAATGGTGTTTTTAAAAATAGTAGCACATAGGCTATATCATTGCAAAGATGATAAATAACAGGCCAACTTGACGTTCCAGAAGAAAAATTTAAGTTAAGGGTTAAAATTCAAAAATGGAGAGTGCAAAAATTTCAAGTCGATATTTAAATTCTGCATAGAAACCTACCCCAAGAAAGTGCAAATAAAAATTATGTATCTACTAAAACAAAAAAGTTACTACCACCGAAGAAATTTAGACAAAAATAAACAACATTTTGTTTGCAAAGACTTATTATTTGCCTATAGAATTTTAGAATTCAAGTTTTAGTTTCTTTATATTATTTGTACTGTGTTAGTGAATTTAAAGTATATAATATTGAGATGTTTCCTATGCTCTTTTGTAATCTAAATAAAGTATTCAAGTATAACTAAAAGAAGGATATTTCAATGCATTAAAAATGATTAATGTTTATTTAATTGCTTACATCATTATTTACTAATAACTTTCTAATACTCTTTCTAGAATATTTTGTTATTAGTAAAATACCGTTTACCTCTATACGTTTGTTTGAGAAAAACATCTAAAGAAGAATAACACAAAAAATCTCATTAATACCAATAAGATCGGATTGTATCTCAGTAGTAATTAATCTATAATCTAATAGAGCTTCTTCGCATATTTCTCGCTGCAAGGTCAATCTTGGGATGCTGCACCCTAAAAAATAGTTTACAGTTATTAAGCCCACGAGAGGTATTAAATTGTATTATGCCACGCCTTCAGATATTCAGGAAGGCAATTTAACTTTTGTAGATTTGAGAAGATTCCGCTTAGAGATGAGACTCGTTTTGTTGCACCGCTATCTAGATGATGTGCAATTTTTATATTTCGTCTGTTACGTCTTTCGTTTTCTTGTTTCATTTTCTCTAAAGATTTTTATCTTTTCATTATGTAAGACGTATTATTCTATAGATACAAAAAGAAACTAATTATTAGGAAACTTTCAATTTAAAAGGGATTTAATAATAATATATATTTCAAAATATCTATTAATATCTCAAATAGAATATTATTTTGTCCATTCAAATTAATTGTAAACATATAATGATATGATTAATTGACGAAGGATATACATATTCAAACTTAACAATAAATTAATAATACTGTCATTTTCTTTTGCTTTTTCGCTTTTGTCATTTGTATTTCAGTATGTGTCAAATGACTTTCCAATTATTTGATACAGCAGGCTTTCTTTATCAAATAAATTTCGTTTCTGTTAAATGGTTTTCCTTATTTGTCAATTTAGTTTCGCGTGCATAAATATTTGCTTTATTACAATGGAAAATAATAACAATAATCGTCAGAGAAAAAATAATAGTAAGATACGCAATGAAGTACGTAAATTAAACATTAATTCTTTGAATAACGGTGAAGAATCTTGGTTGAATAACAGTTTGGAGTATTGCCAGATCCAGTTAAAAAAAAATTATGCAACATATAGAAGAACTAATAATACTGCAAAAGTAAGCGCAGGACATCGGCAACAAAAATTATTAAATGCTCAAAAAGAACAGATTTGTGACTGACTGCGTTGACCTGGATTGTTCTTTAACTTCTTCAACAAATATCACTATCTACAATTAATAGAGGACTTAAGAACTTTCATTATTCTGTTAAAAAAGTGCCATTTGTTCCTGAAAGAAGAAGTACACTGGACAAAGCTCGCTTTAATTACGCAGTGCAGTATAACAGAATGATGTTGGAAAGCGAAAAAATGTTCTTTATTGAATATAAATATATTCTCCCGTTTCATATGGAAGATCTGCGAAAAGTACCAGAGCATCAAAAATAAAATCACTTTTAAGAGGCTGCAATTATTCTATTGCCGCTGCAATTAACGTAAACTCCTTGTATTCGTTTCGAATTCAAGATGTGCTCTTTAATGTACTACACTTTGCTGAATTTCTCACAACATTAATTCAGCATTTTCACAATGACGGTGTAGAAGGGGCTCATATTGTTATGGACAACGTAAGATTCCATAGAAGTGAGAAAGTCTTGGCCCTCATTAGAGGTCATGGTCATTTTTCATTGTTTCTTCCTGCTTATAGCTATTTTATTAATTTAATAGAAGAGTTATTCATCCAGTGGAAACAGATAATAAAAAGAACACAGCCAACGAGTGAAAATGAATTATATGAGGCAGTACACAATACATCTGAGCGTATAAGTCTATACAAAATTGTTTGAATTATGTTCAACATATGAAAACATATTTACACAACTGTTTAAAAAGAAATGAAATTTTGAATTAATAATAATATTTATTAAATTGCCCAACAGGTCACCCCAATACAGACAATATAAACAAATCAAAAAGATAATACATATGCGAAAATTGACAACAAACTTTAAAATATATACAACTAATGAAAAATATCATCAGCAAGGCTATTATTGAAGTTCCTGGCAGAATGCACCATAGGAACCCTCAGCAGAATATTTGTTCTGACAGTGGGAAGCAGAAGCGTTTCACTCACCCTTGAGCATTGACGAGGCACTCGAAAGCCAATTTCTGCTAACAAATCCGGAGAGTCTATCTTAAACAGAATGATATTCTTTTCAAAATCAGCACTAATTTGGTGTCGCCTTGCTTAAAGCGACCCAACCTCATGTCGAGCCAGGAGCAACACATAGTCAAACCCAAGAGGAGGGTAAGATCCATCTACTTTATAACATAAATACTTTAGGAACCTGCGCTGTATTGATTCAATTACATTAATATAGCAATTATATATAGGATACCACGCGACAACGGCATATTCCAACTTGCTAACAACCAGTGCATAATAAAGTGACTTGAGTGTAGCTATGTTGTCAAAATCTCTGCAGGTGCGGATAATGAAACCCAATGCTCGAAATGCTGACGCAGTGACTATGGAAACATGATCGGCGAAGGTAAGCCTTTCATCAAATGTAACTCCGAGATCTTTGACATGCGTTTGGCGGTTAATTGCGATGTTGTCAATAGAATAATTCTTGCAAAATTAATTAAAGAGCACCAATTTGTGACTCTGTCCAAGTTCCCCTGAAGAAAGGCCGCATCCTGAGCCAGCCCCATCAATACGATGAAAATTTTTTAAATCATCCGCATAAGCCAAAACATTACAATAGATTGAAGTTATCAAATCATTGACAAAGATGTTAAATAATAAGGGTCCAAGATTGGATCCCTGGGGAACTCCAGAGGTAGAAACATATATCCCTGACTTGTAGCCATTATAGTAAACGAAGTTAATTCTTTCAGCAAGGTAAGTGTTAACAGTGAACAAACTCATATTAGTTAGGAGAGCGGCATGCCCAATGGTGTCGAAAGCTCGAGAGAAGTCAGTGTAAATAACATCCATCTGCCCCCCCCCCCCCATCGTCCAGTGTTGCACATAAAGCCTGAGATAAATAATGTGGCGAGATTCGAAGTGGTAGACCTCTTGGACATAAAGTTATGTTTATATTACACATATGTTATACTGTGTTCGTATCTAAACACAAAATAAATGTCGCACTTTACAGTGTAAATTGATATATTACTTTCTTATACGTAGTATAAGGAAGTATTGTGATGATGAAAATTTTCGACCTCGAGATTTTTGCAGATGTCCACGTTTTGAAGTCCCCTGATACCGAAAAAGTGGTTTTTAAAAAATGTCTCTCTCTCTCTCTCTCTCTCTCTCTCTTTCTCTCTCTCTGTGTGTGTGTGTGACCACGATAGCGGTCAAACCGCTGTAGGTATCAATTCCAAATTTTGTATTTAAGTGTATAATCTCCCTCTTGAGATCTGAAGATCTGATTAGTTTTTCAGTAAAATCGGCGGACCGGAAGTAGCAGTTTACTTCAGCGAAGAAATCGAATTTTGCCAATATTTCGTCAACTACTAAATTTAAACAAATTTATAAAGAATTCATATATACTTAAAATTAAAATTGACAATAATTTTATTTAAAAAGTTTTTCGAAATTCCTACCGGAAGTAGGTCTTTTACTCTTATCGAAAATCAGTTTTTTGCGAATATTTCGCAAATAGTGCTTTTTAGACAAGTACGTTACGGGTATAAAAGTATTTAAAACATAATTTTCAATATCTTTTGTATAAAAAAAAATTCAAAATTCAGACCGGAAGTGCCACTTTTACTCTTATCGAATAGCGATTTTTTGCAAATATGTCGTAAGTTATGCATTCTATATATATTTATCAAGAGTACAAAAGTATTTAAAACTGGATTTGCAATTTTTTTTGTATATATGAAATTTTAAAATTCAGACCGGAAGTAGCACTTTTACTCTTAGCAAGGAGCACTTTTTTGATAATATCTTGCAAAGTATGCATTCTATAGAGATTTATTAAAAGAATAGAAGTACTTAGAATAGGATTTTGAATAATTTTTGTAAAAAAAAATTCTTAAAATTCTATAATTTGAAACGCTTATACGTATAAGAAAGTCGTGTGGTGGCCACACCTCATTTTTTTTTTATAAAATGGTAGAGGTAGACATACCTAAATGTAAGCAAGAAAAGCAATTGATATAAAGGGAAAGTAATTTAACAAAAAGGGAATTCTATTTGACAAGCTCAGCTGACGTTTAAACACATGGAAAGCCATTTGATAAACAGTGAAACGCAATTGACAAAAGCGGAAATGCAAAAGAAAACGACTGTAATGAAAGAAAATATGTAGGTATATGACCATAGCATCTGTTGCATTGAAACAAATATAAAGATCTAATAAAATTATTTAAAATATTGAAACTTCTAATATAATGTTAAAATTGTGATTTTTCTCTAATACTGATTCTTTTCTTTAGAGAGTTAATCAAAAGCAGGTCTCTCGATTTTAATTTCCTTGTTTCTAGTAGAATAATGAGCTGTAAAAAGTAACCGAGTACTGAAGCTCTTTCCAGATGTTTTTGCTATATTGTTATGCACTTCATAAAAATACAGAGTGGCATGCTGTCTCCTCTATTCAATCTTCCTTAACAGTCTTCTATACCTCCCCTTTGCATTAATCGAAAGAGAGAGACTCATCAGATTTGCTGATATGACGTTCACGAAAAAAAACGTATAAGAAAATTATATTGACTGCATTGTGTAAACAGCCCGAACACCGGACACCAATACACTGTTTATAATTTATTGGAGGCTACCAGTAGTAACTGTTTAATCTAGATAAAAAGAAAATTATACATAGTAAAAGTAAAGAAAAAACATCTACATGCACTGGTGGCTAATAATATGTACAAATATGACATAAAAATACATTGTAAATTCAACTCTAAACTTGATTTGTAGCTGGTCACTTCTATGTGGGCAAGGATTAATTTTATTATTTAAAATTGTGAAATAAATATTGTACTGTTTTAGGTTATATCGCTCTTCCTCTGACGCCAACCCAATACTTTTCATAAATTTTAAAATGAGATAATTTTAAAGATAATTTGATTTCTTTAGACATATCTTCGTAATAGTTGAAGATAGAACTAATATAAAAATGCTATCTAGTAGTAATTTTTACGTAGAATTTAATAATCTTAGTTAAAAATTCGTGACACACTTAATTATCAAAATAAAATGTAAACTTATGTTTTTTTAAATGGCAGTCATAGTTGGCCATGACTTCATAAAAATGCTTATTTTTTTTTGATTTCATGGATATAAGGTTTGGTATGGTAATTTTCTTAAAATTTTTATTATAGCGAGAGTAATAATAATAATAATAATATGCTTTATTTCAAGATACATACAATATATTCACATATAACACACACACATATATTAATACATATATGTATATATCAAAAACAAACGAAATATGTAACTGAAACCCTAAGGCGTGGTTCAGATGGATGGAGAAATTTTCCATCCCCTGTTCTTACACCAAAACCTTAACATTAAGACAAGACATATAACAAAGTTTGCCTACACTAACTTAATACTAATATTCTGCTATGATTACGTAGTCGTATGTGAATTAAGGTGGCACGCAAGTAACTGTATGCAAAAAAAAAAGAAAATGTATATACATATAGAAAAGAAAATAATTTACAAGTAACGACTGAGAACCACTACTGACATTCAAAGAGATACTGCACAATTTGACGTTTAAACGCCCCTGGCTCCAAGGATTTGTAATGAACAGGAATAATATTGTATAGTTGATAAATGTTGTATGTGAAGGATCTTTCGAAAATTGCCAGTCTATGTTTTGGGGGTCTAATCAAGTTCGTGTTGCGAAGATTTATATTATGAACATCTGATCGAAAACGTATTTTTGAAGTTAGATATGACGGAGTTTGAGAAACAAGAATTTTATGATAGAGGTATAGAGCATGTAATCTTCTCCTATTAGCCATGTTCAACCAACGCAACTCAATAAGTTTATGCGTAATATGATCAAATTTACGTATGCCAAAAATATAGCGCATACAAGCATTCTGTACCTTTTGGATACGAGATCGATCCGCATTATCTAAGCAGGGACCGTAAACTGGGGAAGCATAATTAAAGTGTGATAAAACAAGACTTTCGCACAGCATAGTCTTAGTACGAACGTCAAAAATTAATCGGTAAGGATATAGTGTTTTCAGATTGGCGTAGGCTAACTGTATAATTTTTGAAATGTGTTCCTTAAATCTGAAGCTGTTATCAATCATCAGACCAAGATTTCTCGCGGACTGAACCAACGGTATCTCCGTATCATTGACATTTATTTTAATCCGTTCTTTAGTGTTCTGAATTAAAGAGGAATTGCCAAACAGGACAGCAGTGGTTTTCTCAGGATTCATTTTCAGGGCATGATGCCGCGAAAACGACTGTATGCGCTGCAAGTCTCGATTAATACAATCCACAGCCATCTGTACATCGTGTTTTGAAAAATCCATGTAAAGTTGTGTATCATCGGCATACATCTGCAATTGACAGTGTTGTACACATTTGTTTAAATGACTAGTGTAAAGGGAGAAAAAAAGAGGGCCAAGGATGGATCCCTGGGGAACACCTCTAGTCAAGGCCAAAGCTGATGAGACATCACCGTGCAGCTTCACGCACTGGTACCTTTCGGAAAAATATGAATGCACGAGACCCACAGCGCTGCCACTGAAACCCAGATGGTGTAGGAGAGCCAACAAGATATCATAGTTAACAGTGTCGAAAGCCTTACTGTAATCCAGCAAGACCAATAGAGACATGGAGTTATTATCTCTAGATCTAAGAATATCATCCGTAACCTTCAGGAGTGTAGTAGTGCAACTGTGGTTACGTCGAAAACCCGACTGACATTGAGGGAGCAAATCAAATGCTTCCAAATGTTCATGAATTTGAAAACTTAATATCTTTTCCAGAACTTTACTCAGGACAGGCAACAAACTAATAGGGCGAAGGTCACCAATGTTAACAGGATTTGCTTTTTTAGGTATAGGAATTACCAGTGATGTTTTCCAAGATGCAGGAAAAGTGCTCTCTGCTATGCAACAATTCACCAGGTGGGTTATGTATGGAAGGACATGTGGTAGAAGCAGTCTAAGCATATGAATGCTAATACCATCAATGCCAACAGCAGCACTACCAATGCTCAAGATCAAGCGAAAAACAGTATCCTCATCAACAGTGCGAAATGCAATTCAATGCAATTCAATTACTGTTAATTTTTGAGGAAATAATGAGCAAGTAAGCTTCGAAAAACTATTGTTGTCAGCGAGTTGGCATTAAAATATATTTTCAAGGCTTACTTGCTCATTATTTCCTCAGAAAAATTAACAGTAATTAAATTTCTCTCGCTATAATAACATTTTTATAAAGATTACCATAACAAACCTTATATCTATGAAATCAGAGAAAAATAAGAATTTTTATGAAGTCATATTTAAATAAACATAAGTTTATATTATATTTTGATAATTAAGTGTGCCATGAAATTTGTAACTAAGATTATTAAATGCTAGGAAAAAATATAATTGAAAATTTCAGCAATTTTCAATTTTTTTTAAAAGATCTTCATAAGTTATTACAATTAATGTTAAATCTGAAAATACTATCAAATTATTCTCAAATTTCTTAACAACATTGCTAATTTAACTGATCCTGTATATTGAATATTACGAACATTACCCATATATGGAGTTAGAAACATGGAAAAAATTGTTAAAATTTACCATTAATTATTATCTGTAAATTATCAAGAATTGATATGATAAAAGAGAATCCTATAATAAAGCTTTCTTACAATAATACTCTCAACTTTTGCAATATTCATTAATTAAAAAAAAAGAGGTGTGGCCACCACACGACTTTCTTATACGTATGTTAGTTTCGAATTATAAAAAAGTTGGTCTAAATTAAGTATTAAATACTTTTGTATTCGAAAAAATAAAGTAAACCTGTGAGTAAATGTTACTTGAGGTCCGAATTTTGAGAATTTTTTACAAAAATAATTTAAAATCCTTCTCTAAGCACTTTTCTCTTAATAAATTTCTATAGAATTGCATACTTTGCAAGATATTTGCAAGCAAGTGTCACTCGATAAGGGTAAAAGTGTTACTTCCGGCGCAATATAGGGCATAAATACAAACAGTAGTTTTACTCCTTGTCAGCACCTTTGATCTTTCCGTTACAAACTCGTACTGCGCAACTCATCCACGAGTCACCAGAGGCGTATATAATTATGGTAAACAAGGGACGCAAACCAGTGGCGTCCACAATAAATAGTAAAATGTGAACAAACTTTTATTGAAAAATAATCTTAAACATAGTATAGAGGTACAAAAATTGTATTTATATTTCCACACAAACAAAAAATACAAGTTCGCCTGTCCCGTTAACTCAGAACTGGGAGAGAAAATGATTTGAGTAAGCCGGTCTAAAATCGCAAAAATTTGTCACACAATTTTACCCTTTACTGAAACTACTGTTTGCTATACCTATATACTACTTGAACGCGTGCGCAAAAATCGTGTCTTATGAACTTGTATCTTAATATACTATATTAAACTAGTTAAGTCAAAACAGGTGCACTCAGAGATAAAATTTGAAAAATGGAGGAAATAAAAATAATACGCAAGTAAAAAATAATAAGATGACGAAAATAAAAACAAAAGAATGACAGCTTTTGTAACAGGAATGTTTTAGATTTGGTATCTGTCTAAAATGAAAAGGCATTCATCGAGGAAAAAAATTGAAACAAATACACTTTATTTAGGATATTATCTACATACCTAGGTACTCCGCTTTTACTATTTTGAGGTCCTCTGGAATTTTTAAGCGTAAATTTGTGATTTGGTGAGAAAATATACATTGAATAGATTTCATAAAAATATTATTGTAATAAATAAAACATTACATAAACTAAAAAACTCACAATTTTATTAATATACTTTTTATCAACAAATAACTAAGCATTTTACATATAATCCGAGTTCTACTGATAACAGCATCAATATTTCAAAGTAAACCACGTGAGCTCTATTATACAATCTTAAAACAAATGGTTTATATTATAGAAAGACGATGGACTAAAATAACCAAACACTACCTAATATATATGCATTTGTGATTTAAAATAAGTAAAGTATATAAAGGTTAGCAAATAATTAGTTATGAGTATTTACTTAAAGCACAATTGAATTATATTCTAAGCGATTAACCGTGTTAATTTAGTTTTTGTCATAAAAGTTCTCCTTAATTTTTTTTTAGATATGCGTATTACACCGTACGGTATATATTTGATTAAGAATAAGTAGGTATATTCGATAACGAGAAACAAAAAGTGTACAATAATTATTTTCCCATCCAAAAATACTCTACAATGATTCACTAACGTGTACTATTTTCAACCGTCAGTTATTTTTATTTGTTTTTATACTTGCATAAATTGTGAAATTTTGGCAAACAGAGATTACCGCGAAATCGTACTTGACAGAACCCTACCTACATAGTTCACTGACCTGCTTTGTTTAATCAAGCGTCACATAGATGGATATAATCAATATTTGAGTTAGTGAAAGACGACCTATTTTGGATTTCGTAATGTGTAAGCTTTTCCCTCGTAGATGTCTCTGTATGTTATGATGTATAAATTTCTTTACATTAAAAAAACGTAAGGCAATTGATATGTTTTGCAAAGAATGAGGTAAATACAAATTAATAATTCATGAACATTTGAATTATTAATTCAAATTCATTGATTATTTGCTGTAATTTTAGTATTTTATTGAGGTTTGTTGTTGTAGTGTGTAGTGTAGAAATTATCAATTTATTTTATTGTATTTATGTTTTAGTGAAAATCCCTAGCGTAGGATTAATAATAGTAATAGTAATAATAATAAACTTTATTTTCTGCTACTTCTCTACAGAGAGCGAACACCATTATTTGTAGAATAAAATAAAAACGCTCCCATATACCTACAAATTGTTTAAAAGTGGAAAGGATAGATGGATGAGATGTTATGCCAACATAAATTAATAACAGCATTAGATACAGAAGAAATTTATAAGAAAATAACGAAAGATGCAATTTATAATACCCAGTTCCAAAACAAATACATATATGTAATAGGTAATATAAGGCCACTTAGATATAACCGTATGTTTATGCTGTGGTTTATATTCTGAATACTTCGTTATAATGGCAACCTAAGTGCTTTTTATTTAGATTTCAAAGACCAATTCGGAATATGACGGAATCGATTCCAAAATGTTCGTATTCTGAATGTGATCATTCATTAATCTATCCAACCTCTTTTTTCCTAAGTACGGCGTTTTCCCATTCTGTGTGAATAATAAATTCGTTGTCCATGACTATTAACCCCAACATTATGTACCAACTTTCGTAATACTTGATCAAATTAATCTTAAAAAATTTCATCATTGTTTTTGATTGTTTTTCTATCTACAAAAAGTTTGGTTTTTAAAATAGACACTGCACACTATCTCGTGTTTAGTATTTTCAACAGGTTCGTCTGTTTCTTTACATTCCTTAATTGTGCGAAATACATTTGATTTTGCCAATCCTATATTATATTATCATAGAAGTAATAGTTACCTATATTTTACCTAGTGTTTTGGAAGTGTTCATTAAAATTACTGCTGTTTCCTTGTTGCATTTGTCTACGTGAGAATCAAAATATAATATAATTTTCAAATTATTTACGATTTTGGCGTAAATTACAAATAAATCAGTAACTCGTGATGAATGGAATGATGCCAAATTTAAAGAGTTGCAATTCCTTCATTTTTTGCGATTTAGTTTCATTCATACTGTTAGTTAAACAAAAAGTTCTATATTATCCTATTTTGTTTCTTTAGCTCATTAGAGGAGAATGTCCTTTTTATTATTGCTATCCCAAAACCAGTGATATTACTCACACGTTTCATAATAACCAACATAGCTAAGTTCGTGCATAGATCTAATTTTATAGCGGTATAATTTTATCTTCCACCTAATAATTGAAGAAGTTCAATTATTCTGATTGCTTCACAATAGGTTTTTGATGTATTTTCTATTAGATGTAAAACATCTTCATTGCAATTTGTAGTACTTTTTTTGGGAGTACTTATAGATCTATAAAACACACTCCGTTTGGATGCCGTTTTTATATTTATCAGTTTCCACACCAATTTTTTGCTGAATAAATAGTATCTACAGTCCATAAGTAGCTATAGCAAAATAACTAAAAAGAAAAGGTTGACCAGTTTTAAAGATAGCATTTTTAAAATTAAAATCATACTATGCACGAAAGTTCATATTAGTATTAAATTATGTCACCGAAAAAGAGCTCAAAACTAAAATATTTGTTTACGTACCTACATATAAAGCAAATTTTACTAGAAACCACTAGGAAGTTGATCAAATTAAAGTAAAACGTAAAACATGTTTTAATAACTTATTGGCCAAGAAGTAAGCCAACTCGATTTCACAAGTATAATACTGTCGTCAATTTTCAGTTGATAAATTTTAAATTAATTTTAAAATTAGTTTTCACAGTTATTATAATTTTCTGCTTTTCAGTATGATTTAAAAGACTTGAACTCATACACCCCCGGTGGCGCGGAGAAAAGTGCATCTGACTAGAGCTCAGGAGGTCTTGGGTTCGAATCTCACCAGTGGGTAAATTTTTGAAATTAAAGTTTAGCTAATTAAATATATAATTAATTATCAGTGCTAAAGTACAAAATTATAAGAATTTTCAACACTGAGAAACTAATTTTAAAATTACTCTTCACTCGCGGTAGCACTTGACTTGAGATCAGGAGATCATGGGTTCGAACGTCACACGTGGGTAAATTATAAAAATTCTTTGCCAATAGATTTCTGGTTGGGCAGCAGTTTATACGTGATTTGAATATGTAAGAACTATTATCGATAAATATTCTGCATATAAAGAAACCCAGTGACCATCTTCTAACCTCCGAATTCAGAAATATATTCCAACAATAAGAAAATTATGTCGTAATTATGATTTGATAAATTGTCTACCTACATTAAATTACATTAACTTTAGAATGACATTCGTTGACATTTTTCTAAGATGATAAGCGAGTCGGAGTTTAATGTATTATTTGGATATTTAATCAAGTTTATTTATGTGTATTGCTTGAAAAATTGCATTATAAACATAAAGAGAATATCACGTTGTGACCTTCAAACAACTAATATTAACAAAATCGATTTAGGAAGACACTTTAAATTACATTTTATGGAGTTTTAAACTTTTATATATACTTAGACATATCATTATTTCATATTCGAATGTAGGTACTGACGAAGTCAGACATGCAAACACTCAAAAATAGATACCCCAAGACGTTGTTGTGCCATTGCTGCTATATTTATTTGATTTAAGAAACCTTACACAAATTTATCACGTAATGTATGTGTTTATTTTATTATTAAGGGTTTATTTTACAAAACCTTTTGTATTTGCATATGTATAATATGTATTATATTGTAATTCAATCGTTTTTTTGTGTGTGTGAATATATATATTTACATATATGCCTATTTAGAATTTTGCGTAACACGTAAACAACTAAAAACATAAATTTTATCGAAATTATTTACCAGACTCTAAAGAAAACGTCATGATTATATTTAGGAAATCAATAATTGTGACTTATGAGACGTACTTATACATTTCTGAATTAACAAGCAGACATTTGGTTGTATTTCTGTATCAAATTCTTTTGATATACAATTTCATAATTATTGATTATTTTGAGGAAAATAGTAGTTACTGTTTTTTAGTACATGTATTTGCATGGAAGAAGAATGTAAATTAAGATATTTCTATATAGGAACAAATTTCGATGAAATACTAATATAGAGGATAAATCCTTTTTATGTTACTTTTTCAGATATGATATGGAAGAACGTCGAGAAATACATCGTGAAAGCTGACAATTTTAACGAACAACTCTGTGAAGCTTTAATGGCGGCTAGTATCCCATTAAAGAAACCTGACAATCCCACTTTCAAAACATTTCTTCAAAAATATACTGGTCGAAATATTCCTGATAAATCCACCTTACGGAAATATCATGTTTCTAAGTGCTTCACGAAAGCAGTAGAGTGCATTAGAAGACATCGTTCAAATCAGTACCTTTGGATAAGTGCCGAAGAAACTGTTGATATATTAGGAAGCTGTGTGGTAAATGTTGTAGCTGGTGTACTATATTCAACTATTCCATGTAACTGTTGATGCGGAAACAGTTGCTAAAACCATTGACGCTAATTTGCACAAAATGCTTCATTCGGGCGACAGGTACAGGGAGGAAATACTTTTCTTTGTTAGTGACAGTGCCGCATTTATGTTAAAAACAAGCAGACTTTTAAAGGAAACATATCCTTATATGCTGCATATTACTTGTGCAGCACATACTCTCTACAGAATCTTCCTTCTTCCATATCATATCTGTGAATATATCAGAGACAGCTATCCGAAAGTTAATAGACTTGTATCCACTTTAGAAGAAGTTTTCATCCGCTTTAAAGGAAGTTTTCAGAAAAGCACTACTGAGAGTAGCTCTTTACAAGGAAAAACGTCCATCTCTTTCACTGCTTCCCTCATCAGTAATAACTAGATGAGGAACATGGTTGGAAGCTACTAGTTTTTATGCAGAGAATTTCGTTACATGTTTAATGACGATACTCGAAGTATTTCTGAGTGCAAGGAACTAACACAAATCCCAAATTAAGAAAATCAGTTTTTGTTCCTTTAGGAACACTTTGGAAATTTGCCTAAACTAATCATATACTTTGAAAGTCGAAATCTCAAATTGAAAGACGTATTAACAACATTAGATGTGGCTAGTAATAATTTCAAAAGTATTCCAAGTGACTTCGGATGTGGCCCACGGCAAAAGTTAGACGCAGTTTTTAATAGAAATCCAGATTTAATAACATTGCGGCAATTGTGTATGGGGACAATGATACAAAATCAAACTGTGAAATACGCTGAAATAAAAGAATATTTCCAGTACGTACCTATAACCAGCTGCGATGTAGAAATAACGTTTTCTATTTTCAAGAATGTACTTCATTCAAAGAGAACAGACCTTACAGAAGAGAACTTTGAGAAAGTATTTCTAGTAAATATTAATACTCCTTTACTCGATTTGAACTACAAAATGAACAAATAATAAGGAATTTTGTACTATTTTATAGATCACCAGCCACTTGTTATCCAATTATATAAATAAAATTAAAACCTCTTTAAAAATACATTTCAATAGTGCGCACATGGGCGATGAGTCACCAGCCGTTCGTGTGCGCGCCCTAGTTATAAGGTAGAAGAGCTTTCCGAATGTAAGGTTTATTCTTCCTTAGTGTGCCAACCAGAGTGAGATCATCTCAAACTATACAGTGGTACCTGGGTACCAACTCCTGCTATCTACGTTATATTACTTTTGCCGCCACATAAGGGTTAAAGCAACAAGTTATGTAGGCAAACCTGTTTATTTTTCCGAAAAAGTAATATATGCATCAACAAAAATTTAATGAAATTAATCTTAATATTTGGTGATGCCACCTATGGTACAATTAATTATAGCTCTATTCGTCGAGGCATTCTCTCTATACAGAATTTTGCACCTTGTTGGGGTTTGGTGTTGTGATGCCATTCTCTAACGAGAGTTCCAATCAACTGGCGCTTGGTGGTGATCAGTTCCTTGTCCATTGCTCGTTTGGTGAGTTCCCATATGCTCTTTATGGGGTTCATGTCAGGTGAGTTCCCCGGACCAGGGCAAAACAGTAATGTTTTTTTGGCCAGGAGGTGCCTTCCACGATGTATAACCCCCCCCCCCCCCCCCCATGCCTTTGGCTGAGATGATAGGCGAGGGTGAAACACCCGGTTAGTGTTATGGTGTGACACTGATCGGTTGTCTCACCCTCTCCACAAGGCAGCCTGAATGGAATTGCTCTACAGAGCCTCATCGAACGAATACATTTTTTTCTACCAAAATCTGAAATGTTGATTCGTCGGAGAAGCATACCTGTAAAATATTGCAATAATCACAAGAAAATCGAATCAACATTTCAGATTTGGTCAATAAAAGTTCATTCGTTCAACAAAATGGAGAAGTCTATAGAGAACATGCGCAGACGCATAGAAGCTATAATTGCATAAAAAAGTGGCCCCACCAAAGACTGAGATTAATTTCATTAAAATTTTATTGTTGCACCTTTACGAAAAAAATAAAGAGGTTCACCTACGTAACTTGTTCTTTTAATGATCACAATACTATACTCGTATGATTGAAAAATAATTACGGGACCTGGAACCAATTATATGTTCAAAAAGTAACTTTTGATAATGTTTACAAATGTATAAAGATTGAGTGTTAGTTAAATGGATGCATTTGTTATATGATTAAAATGCGCTGAAGTCAATGCAGTAGTGCTGTGAAGCAAATAAAATCAGTCAAGTTGATAAGCTTGTATATTAGTCATTATAATACCACAAGTTTAATAAAATCATTTTACTTTTTCTTTACTATTTTTTTTGTATTTCTTCTGGTGAAATTGCTGGAAATAATCGGTTTTTAGCATCCATCAGTAATTCGGCTATCATGTCGATATTCCATTTTCCTTGATATCGCTTTACCATTTTTTGTATGTTCTCTTGAAATTTTTTACTTTGCATATCATCATATTACACGTCGAAATCTTGAAGTTTTTCTACATCTCTTTCACTAAGATTTGTAGTTTGGGTTACATTTCCTTCCAAGACAATTGGTTACCACTAGTTTGCAAATTTCAAGCTTTTTGTTTAGTTTACTTTCTATTTTTTAAAATTTTTTATCTGTTTTCTGAGGTTAGGTTTTACGGAGGAATGTGTGTTTAGCTTTGCTCGGATTAAACTGTGAACTGTTCATATAGGTATTAAAACTTTCTCTACCTTTTGGAAAAATTAAGCTTGATTTATTAAAAATCTATACGTAAACTTATGAATCACTTATTCAGCAATCACCATCCAAAAAAACCTGTGCAGTTAATCAATTAACTAGTCATGCAAAACATTTTTTGATGAATTTGAAATAGACGAGCACAATAACACCACAAAATGTTGTTTTGCAGTTTTATAAAGCAAAGGATTTATTACTTTGCTAAATACCACGACTTTGGAATAATAGTCTTTAATTTTGAACGTTTATTTCAAACTGCGCAGATTTTTTTGGATTCTGATTGCTGAATAAATAATTCATAAGTTTACGTACAGATTTTTAATAAATCAAGCTTAATTTTTCCAAAAGGTGGAGAAAGTTTTAATACCTATATGAACAGTTCACATTTTAATTCGAGCAAAGCTAAACACTCATTACTCCCTAAAACCCAACTTCAAAAAACTGAAAAATTTCTTCAAAAATAAGAAGTAAATTGAACTAAAGACTTGAAATCTTTCAAACTAGTGGTAACCAATTCATTATACTCCAAACATCTAGATTTTGGAGAGTAATCTTTATTTATTAAGCTTATTACCGTTTAATCTTTCTGATAAATTATTGTACTTTTATTTTATATATGTGAAGGTGATATTGAATTTGTTGTTAAATCCTAAACAGTGATAAGACCAAATTAGATTTTTTTGTGGTTTTTGTAACTCGTAAACTTTATGACAATCTTTTCATTTCTTGATTTTATCTTTTGATAACATTTTTATTTAGTTATTACTTTTATATCAAATATAATAGGATTTAATCCAACAGGTTGGTGTTTAATTTATTCAGAATCCAGTTTCCCTTCAATATATAATATAAAACATACATTAATGATTAAATAATTAAAAATTTGCTTAGTTTTAAAGTGACACAAAAATTACTCTGATAACATTATTGAAGGTTTCCTTTTATATTCCTAACACGTAAATATTTTCTCAGTAATAATATATTTTATCATCATGATAAAATACAAAAGTAAATACATGTAGAAAAATAACTGAATAATAATTATTAAAATAAAAAAAGTGTGCAACTCTAAAATCAAAACACTAACCAAAAATAAAATATTTCCAAAAAATTACATAAACTTAATTATTTACCTTGCAAGTAAGAGCATATATAACCAATGAATATGTTGCGTAAACCTTTTCGGATTCCATATGCGGTAGAGTGGCGATTTAATTGACAGATTAGCTCTGGGCGTTACAAAATAATTCAACATGTCAAGTTAATATCCTGGGAATATTAAACCAAACTTTTAATATAAAATAAGAACAACCAAGGGATGCATATTAGGTTGGTCCAACGCAGTATTCAATGGAGTCTTACGGTTCAAGCAAAACCCGTTTTTTTAAAATATAAATAAACCCATGTTCGTAAAATATTTACACATTCTGAAAATTAAACCCAGAGTCTTGGATTTGATAATTAATTGATATAGCTGAATCGAAAAGTACTCATAGATCTTTTATTGAGTGAACATTTTTGATATATCGGCCTTTCGTGGAATAAGTAGTTCGTAATTAATTTCAACGCGTAAATGACTTAACATTGTATTTGCCATATTTACTATAAGTTCATTTACGTCTGACGATTCAACAGCTAGGTCCACGTTGCGTTATAATTGATAAATAACATATTTTGAAGATATATTATATTTGATATTAACGGCGTAGACTAATGCCAGGCAGAAAAGGGCAGACAGAAAATATTTGTAAATATGTTAAAAAGTATTGGACCCAAGCTTGATCCCTCTGGAACCCCGGGGTATGCAGTCAACTCAAACGACTTGAAACCGTTGCGAAAAACATAATTTACTCAATATTTGAGATAGGATTTCATCAGATTACACAAATAAGGGGCAACACTGAAAGATTCCAGATTTTTTAGCGAGATCTTATGATAAATCTTATCAAACGCTCAAACGCACTAGAAAATTTCGTTTAGACAAATGAGATGATATCTATGAATACTTCATTTAGAAAACTCTCCAGACATTATATTAAAATTATAGTATACTAGAATATAATTAAAAGCACGCATTTTCTTAATTCATTAGGTGGTTGTGTTGTTGTATATCGATCCGCATTTATTCAAGCTTATTTCTGTAAATTGTAAATTTTCAACAGCTCTAGCGGATTTACTTTGCTAACACGACAAGTACACTCTTTATCACCTACATATAAGAATGTTAACAGTATCTAACTATTAATAGTATGCGGTAATATATCGCAAGAGTACCCTCATAAAAAATATTTTATACTAACTTGGCTTACTTTTGTTAATGTGTTTATAGATAAAAAGTAAGTAATTACTGCGAAGAAATTCAGAAAATAACAGAAAATTAATATACCGGAGTATTATGAATAAACTTTCATCTAAATTTGTTTTAAAAATCAGTTATATTTTACTTTCCTCTAGTTATAAAACAAAAGTTAAAATACCGTGAATACTTGTATGGCGCTTACAGCAATTCTGCAATCAATTAATCCCATGTATTTGTTATCTGATGTTGTTTTTCTTTTTTTTATCGTTAAGCGCATAGTGATCGAAACGTGAAAAAAGAGTTGCTAAGGTATTTATTTCGTAAAACTTTCCTTATAGAGTATTGATTAAATGTCAGGTACCGATTCACATGTATTATGTGCATACTAAATCTTTTGCAGTTAATCTTAAATTTTATATTTAGAAAGATGCAATGATTTAATTATTTTAAGTTTTTTACCACTTTGTGACTGCGGTTTTGATAGTACGTGCATGTTACTATCAAATTGCTACAGTTACAGGTGTAAATATTATATACCGGTTGATCTAACGCTATAACAAATTAAATTTAATTATTAGTTACCTATTTACCATAAATTTGCGGATTAACTTCGGGTAGAATGATTCTAAGATTAATTCTGAGACAAGCATCCTCATACAAAAAAGTTGTAGGGTTCGTCGTTAAGCCCTATGGATTACTTTAAAGATGTGTAGGCTTGGCAACGCTGTACTATAGCAGTTATCATAGAATTTTATACATACTAAAAGCCATTCGAGTGACCGTTTCTAATCGCCTGAGTTGAAATAGCTTCACCGAACCCTCAAAAAAGGCAAAACGATATGTGTAACTCCTCCCAGGAAATCGCGTCGGGGCCGTTCTCTCTTTGGGTACAGCCTGGACATTTCTCCTTTGCGTGTGCTATATTTGGTGGCTGCTGGTGGCACCACACTCGAAATCGGAGGCTCCGAAAATGGACAGCGGGAGGGAAAATAAAATTAGAACACTTCAAAAATCAAAAATTGTCAGATATGACAGATACATCGAAAAGTTTCACGGTTCTCACTTTTATGAAAGAATTCAACGCTATCGAGGTTTTGCGTGCAGATAAAGGCTGAGAAACCGATCAAATGGACTTTTAGGCAATGTTTGGCAGCAATCTCCACTTTCCCTGTACTTCTATAACGAAGGTACAGGTCATTTAAAGCCTCTCTGCAGGCGGATCAGGTAAAAAACTCTCGCTAGAAAAAGTAGGCGACAGCTCGCGTCAATTCAAACGCATCACATTTTGAAAGCTTTATTTCTGACAGTTTCATATCTTGACGTTTTCTAATAGTAATATCCCATGCACAGTTAAAATTGAACGTCAGTAATGACATTCAATTTGACAATTAGGTCTCTCAAAAGATTTACGTTGAAGTTTATAGGAACGAATAAATGTCAACTACCTTTTGCTCAAATTAGACGTACATACACGGCGCGTCAAAAGTTTAGAAAACCGGACATTATAAAAAGCATCATGCCAATGCTCGCGCTTTACAGGATATTCTAATAAAACTGTAAGCAGAAGCTTACACGAATTCAAGCTCGAGCAGGAAGTAGTTTTATTCATATTTGAAGACTCAGTTACTCAGCTACTTTATTAAAACTAATTTTAATATTAAAAAATCGATGAACTTATTCAATAGTACAATAGTCACACGTAATGATTAAATTAAGTGTTCAAACAGCTAATCATTAGTTTCCAGGTAAAGCTGTAGTCTTCAGGAAATTTAGGCGTTAATTATATTAATTATTTCTTATTTATTGGTTGATCGCGTCACATATACAATTTATTATTATTATTATTATTATTATTATTATCCACTTCCTATAAAACATACATTTATAGAAAACCTTCTTTGATGTCCAAATTCTCTGAATGCTCTAGGGTTCTTTTCGTCTGCCCAAAAATGGAAATTATGGCTATTAAATATTCTGTCTCTTGTGAACAAACATTCGTCGCTCCAAAGAATATGCGATAAAAATTTCGGCTCTAGTTGAATTCTGTTTAAAATTCTATTACAGAACATTAGCGAAGGCGCTGATCTAATCTTCGCAATGTGTTAAGAGATAGGTGTCGCCGATGTGGATGCCGTATTTCGTATTCGTGTTCTCGTTGCAAAATCGAAATACCACATAAACATTAAAAGTATACATCATACAATCACACAATAATAACTACATAAAACGAAAAAGTTAATCGTCAATCTAACAAACTACAAAATTTGACAAAGAGATTTTCATTGCAATCGAATGTATTTCTTGTGCAAGGTTGCGATATGTACTTTAAGGTATAAAAGCGCAGTTGATGAAGTGTTGAAAATGTAAATTATTGACATTAATCGATTAGTAACATCAACGACGTGCTGTATAAATATGTTTTATTGTAAACAGCAATGGTTATTTTCCTTAAAGATTTCAAAGATTTTACTTATTTCCAGCCGCATATTTTCAACGTTGATGGCCTCGTGTCAAGTAGTTTGTATTAGGATTGTTGACAAAGAATTAATCGTGGAATCGTTCTACGTGAAGTTTATCCGTGGATTTATGGACACGGTGTATAATAAAAAGAATAGTTAATAGGTTTGCTATTGCTGTTGCTTTACAATATAAAAGTATATGCAACTATACAAGATGATCTATATATGACTGGCACCAAAAATATATTTTTTTAAATTGATCACCAATATATAAATTTGTAAACAGGGATATTTTTTTATTAAAAATAATGAATGGGGAATATTAATAATTTCGAGTAATTTATTATTAAATTCAGAAAGTGACGTATACAGATGTCTTTTTAGTTGCCTATAACAAGAACATGAAATAATTTGGTATAGCCTAAGTACAAGGTGTATCAACTGACATACATAGAACTTTTTCTAATATATACTGAATTTCTTAAACATATAGTAATTCTTAGATATTCAAACTTCTTTTAAAATTCTTTTCACGATGTAGTAAAATCACGATTGCTATTGAGAAAAAGTCGGTACGAATTTTGAAACTTTTATATATAAAAATTGTCCCACACTGTATTTCAGATAAATCTGTATAGAATGCATAATTTGCGAGACATTTGCGAAAAACCGTTTTTCGATAAGACAAAATGATTATTCCACTACTTTCGTAGTAGGAATTTTGAAAAACTCTTCCTATAAAATTTAAAATTTACTTTTTAATACACTTATAGTCTTACGAATTTGTTTAACTTAGTAGATGACGATATATTAGTAAATTGTGATTTTTTTTACTAAAGTAAACTAGCACTCCCGGTCAACCGATTTTATTGAAAATCTAATCAGATCTCAAGAGGAAGATTGTATTTGGCCGCTATCGTGGTCACCCACAGACAAACATATAGGCAGGCACACACACACATAGATATGTTTGCAAACTCCACTTTTTCGGTATAAGTTGACTTCAAAACGTGGATATCTGGAAATATCCCGCCGTGCTCTAAGTTCAAAATTTAAATAAATGGTATTTCCTAATATAGATCTTTAAAATAAACAGCAATTCGATTTAAGAATGTGTGATAATTATATTAAAAGAAAAAATTGAAATAAAAATTCTAGGTTTTATATGTTCATATTAACCACTGCCCTTGATTACAATATTTTAAAAGTAATTCGGCAGATTTCAAAATACCTTGTCGATAATTTTTCTAGTTTTACGGACGATACTTTTTTAAAAAATCCGATAAGAAGAAATCATTTCTTGTTATATCAGGCGATCGTGGTATCAATTTAATAAGATCCGAATTACCCATTTCAATTTTTTTCAAAATTTTCCAAGTGTTGTATGCGGGACTATCTGGTTCAAAGTCAATTTTATCAATATTGAACCGTTTTCGAATAGTGGGTATTATATTGTTTTGAGTAATTGTAGATAATTATTCTCGTATATAAAAAGTTCCAATTATTTAAGCACCAATCATGCTAGTCATTTTAACTTGTTGCGTAGTTTTTTCTTTACGCGACAAGTACCGTGAAATTGCGGAATTATGGTGTTGTACATGAATTGATGATTCATCAGAAAATAAAACCTTATTGAAAAATTGTTCATCAATAGATATGATTATTACTTCGCAAAATTTTATAGGACGTTATTAATCATGGGAGCAGGGTTTTTCTGATTTACTGATCTAAAGTGTCCTGAATTATATGCTAATACCAAATTTTGTAAGGTTTAGTTCCACGCAAACACATATTGAAGTTTCCGTAGTTAAGAATGTAGTAGTAGTAGTAGTTTTTATTTATTGAAGTTGCCAGTAATGGATACAATACGTCAAAATGTATGTACAATAAAAAAAATAGCTAACTAACAATTACATATCATAGGACATATGTCAAATAATAAAACAGTTGGTGTAAAAGTGTAAAAACACTAGAACACTAAGGATTACATTCTATATCCCGAGGTATTTACTTGTTGTCAGACTCCTAAACCTTAATTAGTCCACAAAATTCTTCAACGGAATATACACTATTACTGATAAGTAATGATTTTAAGCGGCCTTTAAATTTCTGCCCACGTTTCCCCTTTCAAATAGGGGGGTAGCGAATTAAATAGTTTAGTAGCCAGCCAGAGAGGCATTTTCCTCGTCATGACCAATCATCATTGTTAATGACATAGTCATTCTTACTTCTGGTGTTATAACTATGTACGTCTGAATTTTTTTTGAAACATTCCTTATTTTTAAAAACGTAATAAGAGTCTCTAGAATGTGGAGACTCGGGACTGTCAAAATATTGTAGCTCTTGAAAAAAGGCCGACAAGACTCAACCCGCTATACAGCGTACTATCCGCTGTTGCGCCAAGAATACGTCACACGACGATACTGAGTTGCCCCAAAGTGCAACATCATATGAAATACGTGACTGTACCTCACCATAATAAAACAATAGCAGATAGTCATGGGATAAAATAGATTTTAAATTTCTTATTAAGTAGCATGAAGAGTTTAGATTTTTTTACAAGGGTATCACAGTGATCCTTCCAACTCATATGTGCATCCAATATAAGGCCCAGAAACTTTGCAGACTGCTGGGCCTCCGTAGGCCCATTATTCACACCAGCCTCAATCCCTCGATCCAGCCTAGATTGAGGGGTATGTATCAAGAGAGTGTGCGTCTTACTTAAATTCATGTGAAGGCCATTACTACTAAACCAGCGACCAAGATCCTTGAGAGCGTTATTTATATTATTTTCGATTTCATACACACTTGAGCCTGTTATCACAAGGGAAGTATCATTCGCATATACATATAGTCAGTAATTAATGAATTGTACTATATCGTTTATAAATAAAATAAACAATATAGGCCCAAGAATAGATCCCTGTGGGACGCCAATCGTCACCGGCAGAAATTACTATTGTTTTTACCGTTTACTAAAATAAAGGTTGTGCAATATCTTATATCATTACAATGTGATTGATAATAGAGACCATGCAGGCTTTTCTTTTTCAAGAGATTATTCCTACCTTTATGATTTTGTTACACATCATATGCTTTACATATTTCTGGTTAACTATTAATTTTAAATGAATACGAGATGTATGTATAATGTATTAGCTTTTTTTTACTTTTCACAATATTTTTGTATTTCTCCATACCAGTATGGAATCAATAAATTTGTTTTAGTATCACACAAGTTTGTTGCACTTTGTTATTTATTTCATAACAGAAACTTTAAATGTCTACAGTTTATTATAATGCAATTTATAATTATACAGAATATAATTTTTAAAAAGAAGTTTTAGCGGGAGTTTCTCTAAGAAATTGCCCAACTTTTCATCACGAAAATGTCTCAGATTTTTTTTCTTGATATGCAACGGATTTTCTTGTTAAATATGCAGTTACTTGGAAAACTTTTTAATATCAACGTTTTCTTCAGTAAGAAAGTGGAAATTAACATGTAGAAAATGGGCCACAAAGTAGAGGATTTATAATTATTCGTCTTCTCTGCGAAATAAACGAGTAGTACTTTCTCTGTAACTACTGTGATTTTTTTAGAATTGCACCAATCTTTAAATATTGAGTATGCTTTCTGATATCTGTCTCGTATGTTCGATGAAATGTAGTCATCTACATCACTATTTTTTTTCAAAGACATTTATATATATCACACCATTATTAACTCGGAGAAAGAACCAGGGAAATTTGCAAAAAGTGATGAAGATTTATTGTTGTAAACGTTTGCAGAATGGTCACTAAAGAAACAACAGAAACAGAGCCGATTTGATTTTGCTGATCATTTTTATGGTCAATATTAATTTATTTCCTAACATTTAATTATTCGATTTCAGAAAAAGTAGTATGCAATACAGGTCAAAAAATGAGGTGTGGCCACCACACGACTTTCTTATATGTATGAGCGTTTCAAACTATACAATTTTAAGATTTTTTTTATACAAAAGCTATTCAAAATCCTATTCTAAGTACTTTCATTCTCTTAATAAATCGCTATAGAATGTATACTTTGCAAGATATTCGAAAAAAGTGCTACTCGCTAAGAGTAAAAGTGCTACTTCCGGTCCGAATTTTGAAATTTCATTTGTACAAAAAATATTGCAAATCCAGTTGTAAATACTTTTGTACTCTTGATAAATATATATAGAATGCATAACTTACGACATATTTGCAAAAAATCGCTATTCGATAAGAATAAAAGTGGTACTTCCGGTCCGAATTTTGAATTTTTTTTTATACAAAAGATATTGAAAATTATGTTTTAAAATACTTTTGTACTCGCAACGTGCTCGTCTAAAAAGCATAACTAGCGAGATATTCGCAAAAAGCTGATTTTCGATAAGAGTAAAAGACCTACTCCCGGTTGGAATTTCGAAGAACTTTTTTAAGACAATTTGTCTCAAATTTAATTTTAAGTACATATGAATTCTTTATAAATTTGTTTAATCTTAGTAGTTTACGAAATATTGGCAAAATTCAATTTTTTCACTGAAGTAAACTGCTACTTCCGGTCTACTGATTTTACTGAAAAACTAATCAGATCTCAAGAGGGAGATTATACACATACATACAAAATTTTGAATTGATAGCTGCAGCGGTTTGACCGCTTTCGTGGGCACAGACACACACACACACATTTTTTAAAAACCACTTTTGCGGTATCAGGGGACTTCAAAACGTGAACATCTGCAAAAATCTCGAAGTCGAAAAGTATCTTCACCTAACTCAGCGGTTAAAGTTCTCGGCAGCTACGCACCCTCGTACTTCAAATTTCGCCTCGTCAGAAACAGTATCATTTTCTTGACTTTAATGTAAATAAATAATTTCGCTTATATTATTATTTCTTTGCAAATTTACCAAATGTTTTTTCCTCTTTTTATGTATATACAATATAATATAATGGCGGTTTGATATATATTATCGAAGTGAATAAGAGGTAAAAACTTTCTTTTAGGTCTGTATTTCCAAATCGGAAAAACAGCTTGCACAATTTTTCTAAATTAACTTCACTTGGTTTTAACATAATATTGGTTTATTTAAAATATTTCATATTCAACATCGGATTAATGGTTTTATTGAATTATTCTTTCGATTTTAATTTGCATTCTGTTTTAAATAATACCTTTTTTTTTATAACATAAAATCTATTACATACTTAGTCATTTTAATAAATGTATGTACTTACTAGGACTATAATGTTATTTTTCTACTCTCATACTTTAATTGTATTATTAGATATGCTGAACCTGTACTTTAATGATGTCCATTAAGATACAGATTTTCATTAAGATACAAGTTTATATCCAATAGGAATGCGACATTCCAATATACATCAATATTCGATATGGCCATTCCATATCTGACAGATATAAAAATTAATTAAAATTGACAGATCTCTGCAATTTACTAGTAAGTACTTAAAATTTGTGTTTTTTTGAAAATATAAACGGTAAAAATGAGGGATAATGACAGTGAAATGTAAAATTTGACTCCACCAGAAATTATGGAACAAGCCTTAGTAGCCACGAACAATTTATTACCAGCTAAATTCGCAAAAACGTACGGAAAATTTTACGCTCAATTTATGAAATGGAATGTTCAAAAACTATGTTTTATTATGGGGTCGTAGAAAAAATAGTGTATGCAACTCGCATTTAATGGCCATTAAGAAACTCGAATAATATTCATTCTCGTGTCTTAATAGTCATCATTAAATGCTCATTGCATAATTTACTATACTGTCATTTGTTGGTGTTCATTCAGAGCTTGGTAATTTTATAATTATATACTTTACTATGTCATCGGTGTCAGGATTTGATGTGTACATTATGATGTTTGTATTTAGGTATAGATATGTTTGGCGATTCCACTGGGTGGGTTTGGTAGAACGAGCCCATAATCTTTACGACTGCATATAACATCGTCGCGTGTTTATTCATAGTCCCGCTTGTTGTTTTATGCTTGAAAACGTTTTAGGTATTGATGTCACAGTTATATACCGGGTAATTCAGCGATCTGACAAAATAAGATTATTCTCTAATACCTACTTAATATAATACAAAATTTGCGCATTGTAGTGGATAAGGTTGTTAGTTGCACAACTTAGATTTTGCTTTAAGGTAAAAATATTTCTTATTAAAGATAATTAATGATTAAAGTTAATAGTTTTTGAGTTATTTATGATTAAATTCAGAAAAGATGTCTTTTTAATTGCCTATTATTTAAGTGTGCCATGACAAAACACGAAATAATTAATTGGGCGAGGCGCATCTTGCAAGAGGTGTGCCAAGTGGTACTTATACGCAGAATTTGTTCTAATATATACTGGGATTTCGTGTAGGTGTAATATAATAAGGAAAATTTAAATAAATAGAACACCCAATAGTTTTTACAGAATCATATTAAGCCCTTCGACAGATACACTTTTTTATGTCTTACACCTGTCTATATATTTTAGAAAATAATCAAATTTATATAATTTGCTTGACGCAGTCAAAATTACAGTAGCCATCGAAAAATATATTTGTCACGAAAGCAGATTGCTAAGATATATTGTGTTTATGTCAAAGCGCAAGCAGTATGGAAGGCCTCTGTTAGAATGTAGAGTACCTTGCTTGCCGACATTCCACAAACCAGTTTATGGATAAGTCGGTACATGCTTAGTATGTGTTCACTATTTTTGAAACGGGATGGACAATCTTTTCAAGAGTCTCTGTAGATAAATCAGTTTGTGTTTAAAGTGAGTTTGAAACATTGATTTTGCAACCTTTGCAATTTGTCTAGGTCTTCATTTCAGGCAATGAATACTATTGCACTTGCAAAATACAAAGGTGCAAGAAGTAAGCTATTTTCTTTGGATACAATAATAAACACTTAATGCAATTCCTTGACATATTTGTGGTGTGTCTATAAGGGCGTTTCAATTTTAAAAATAACTGTCACAAGTTCCGGTATTTTACGTCTTCTCTACAGTATTTTATATACAGGGCAATCCAAATTAAGTGTTCACCATTGGTAACTTTGTTATTATTAAAGATACAAGATTGTTTAAATTAGCAAACTTGTAGTACTTTTAACGCTCTTTAAGATGGAAGAATAAAAAAAAACAAATGAGCAACGCGTTTTCGAGTTTTGCCGGAAATATTTTTTTTCAAATGGAAACCCCTGTATATTATATCATTTTCTGCTAGAACTTTAATTTTTAAACAAAAAATCTTATAAGAAATTTTTTACTGGGATTAAAAATGCTTGAGTTATAATGAATAAACGAAAACAGCTAAATTAGTTTTATAAACTTTATTTTATACATAAACTTATCATTAAAAGAAAATAAAAATCACTGATTTTTTTCATAGAAGATGTTCAAAAATACCACCTTGTAGTTCAATACATTTTTGTACACGCTTCCGAACTTCTCGAACTGCCTTCAGTATGGTCCTACCATCTATTTGGTTTATCTTTTCACTAACTGCAATCTTTAGGGCGTTTACGTTTTCGTACCTTTGCTTATAAATCTGGTTCTTTAAATAACCCCATAAAAAAAATCAAGCGGCGTTAAATCTGGCGATCGGGGAGGCCACTGAATAGGACCATTTGTTCCTATCCATGAAGTGTTAAAAATAGTATTTAGAAGTTGATGAGTACCTCTGTAGTTATGCGCAGGTGCGCCATCCTGCTGAAAATGCAGATTCTGTCTACTTATGAGATCCAGATCGTCTAAGAAATTATTCAAAATTTCAGTCAAAAATTCTATGTACCTTTCACCAGTTAGAGTGCCCTCATAAAAGAAAGGACCAATAATCCATGAACCGATTAAACCGCACCAATCATTAAAACTGAAACGGACTTGTGGACGTCTTGGATTTACTAAAAGAAGATTTTCCTTTGACCAGTAATGATGATTTTTTTTATTGTACATTCCAGAATTTGAGAAATTCGATTCATGGGTCCATAAAATATAACGAAAGTTGTTTACATTTTGGCGACAAAAGTTAAGATACCAGTGGCAAAAAACATTCTTCTCTCTGGATCCCCTGGCAAAAAAACCTGAACTGGTTTGTACTTATAAGGAATGAATTTGTGTTTCTTCAGAATCCTATGCACAGTACCGTGACTCAAATCAGATTCATTGACAATATCTAGTATGGAATTCTCACGGTTGGCCTCAAAATATGCGATAACTGCAATTTCCGTGGCCTCGCTTTTTATAAAAGTCCTTTTTGTCCTTGTCTTGGCAAAAACACTCTCATTGCCTCTAAATTTTCGGTAGAGTCTCAGAAAATATTGCTCATGTGGTTGTGTTCGGAGTGGATATAATTCAGCGTAGTGTTCTTTTGCCCTCCTAGAGGATTTTCTGCACACTAAATAAGATTCTAACATATCACACTTTTCTGAATGGGTAAAAATCATTTTTTTGTCAAATTAATAACTAGCACAATGAAACTTATGAGTCAAAAACTAATAAAACTGTACTAATATTTGACGTTTGGTAGAAAGACTTATCGTCGTTTTCATAGATACATAGAAATGCACTTGACTTAGCTGTTTTTTGTGTATTCATTATAACTCAAGTATTTTTAATCCCAGTAAAAAATTTCTTATAAGATTTCTTGTTTAAAAATTAAAGTTCTAGCAAAAAATGATATAATATACAGGAGTTTCCATTTGAAAAAAAATATTTTTCGGCAAAACTCGAAAACGCGTTGCTCATTTGTTTTTTTTTATTCTTCCATCTTAAAGAGCGTTAAAAGTACTACAAGTTTGCTAATTTAAACAATCTTGTATCGTTAATAATAACAAAGTTACCATTGGTGAACACTTAATTTGGATTGCCCTGTATATACCGGGTGTCTGTTTAAGCTCGGCCACCGGCCATATCTCGGCAACCGTTTATCGTACAACCTCGCGGAAAAAATCTTGATAGTAAAATGGATGACGGGAATTACAACAAAAATATCTTTAAGTTTCCAAAATGATCGCAAGGGGGCGCAATTCTCAAGATGAATTAAAAATTCGATAATTTTTCATTAAATTCTAGATTAAGATAGATTAAAAAAATTACTATCAAAATTTTTAGAGGTTTTTATACAACTTCCATATGAAACTTTTTGATCTAACTCACATACGAAGGGGAGAGTGGAGGGGTATGTCTGCCCACAAAAGTAAGTAAAAGTTTAATGTTTCTAGGCTCGTTAGATAGAGAATTTTACAAAGAATTGAAGGATATGTAGCACGGAATTACGTGGTTGTCAAAGAAAATAACAGGGGGCGCTGTTATCAAAGTATGTATATTTCTTGTTTTTTCTTTAAAATTTCAAATGGAACGGTATATTTTTAATATCGTAATATTGAAGCATATAAAAAACTGAAGAGAAGTGCTACCTTTTTTGTTGACGAAGATATAGTCATACGAAGACAATCCAGAAAAATAAAACTTTAAATATAAATTTATTTATTTATTGGGAGTAATAATTTTATTTTAATTTTAATAGGATCTCTAGATAGTGTATAGTACGTTTTTACTACCTGTTTGACGTAAGTGTAGTATCAATATGGCGGACCTGTACCCGATTTGATTACGTGACGTCGTCTTCCTACCTATTCTTTCTCAACGGTTTGACATAAGGTCAAATTCAAAATAGTCGTCCACGTGTTCTGGTTCAAGGAAGGCCAGTCCAAAAATATTGTGCAGGCACTGCGATATTTCAGAACAGTGACATTTATAATCTTGAGCCAGCTTACCAACTTAACAAGCTTGTCCTAAATGAAAAGGGCAACTTTGTATAAACGATGTTTAGATTGCCATTTCAAAATCCACAGTAACATTTTTCGGTTTGAATTTTTCCCCTGCATCAGCTATTGGTCTTTTATATACTGAAAAGCGATTTTATAAGTACTTGAAGTTTTGTTTGGTAACAAGAAGTAAATCAAAGGTACGTGAGGATTATTGCATAAACTATGTATTGTAAAGTGTTGTAAGAAAATTTTTGGACAATATTGAAACGTCCCATCGACGTAAATGTACTGAATTTTCTTGGATAAAAATTATAAGTTCGTCCGCCATGAAAACATAATGATATTATTCTCCCTGTCATTCTCAAGACGAACGTTTTCGCCTTTGCTTTTAGTGGGTGAATAATCAATTAAATATTGATGAATCTCGACGATACTTTTGGGAATTTTTGACTTCACCCAACGTCGAGCTGCGTATATATTCTTCCTAATCTTTTTAATATTAAGAACAGTTAGTGTGTCTACATGATTTTTCACCACTTCCTTATTAATTGTTTTAACTCGTCTTGCATTTATGTCATCTACAGCTTTTCGTTCCAGGGAATTACTAAGCTTCTGTTTAAAATTAATAAAAATTTAAATAACTGTTTTTGATATATGGTTCAAATAAATTTCACCTGTTTAAGAGGGGCGTTTACTAACAAATAGAAACGTATGCAACTTATATTACTCGCAGGACGGGTAGACGCAAGGGGGTGTGAGTAGGTGGAGCTACACGATATTCGGTTCTGTCACAGCCCTTCTGTTATATTCACAGATTCTGTCATAGATAAAGAAATACTATAGATAGGAAACATAATGTATAAAGAATGAGTACTTACGGAACTGTTGATGTTGTTAATGTTTTATAATAAGCCGATTTTCGCTTGCCCATAACTGTTATATTATTATACACTCGAATATTATAGGTATATATGACATTTAAATGCGAGTGACAGTTTATAATTAAACTGTCACTGGCATTTAAGTCTGCAATAGCCGACCAATTCCGATAAATTTTCGTCTTCGCTAGGACCGGTAGAGATACCGTAAAGTGGGGATAGACGAAGCGATTAGCTTGGAAAAACCTCGTGTAAAATGTGTGTGACAATGTTTACTGTTTAATGTTTTTTATCTGTAAAAATAATTACATAAATTTGATTTTTTCTTTATATCGTACATCAAATGTGCAGCTGGCGCGTAGAGGTCGTTTTTTTTCTTTTGTGTAGCAGCCTTAGTTAGTAGACATTAATAAAATTTATGCATTTTTGTAGTTATTTCTAAAACACATAACTTTCTTAAGAAAATAAATTAGTACAAAAACTGACCTTGACATTATAAATTTATGCCTTTTGCATCACTAACCCAAATTTGAGATTCTAAAATTACAAAATAAGTTTAAAAAACGCGAAACGGCGATGCCCTAATTTTCAATAGGTAAACGCACCTCTTAAATCTGACTCAGATATAATACAGCGTCGTAGTTATGTGTACCAGAAATCTCAAATATTGTTTCGGCGTTTCCTTCTGTTTTTGAAAAAACACTGCATTTAATTTTTTAGAACGTAAAGCACATATCCAACGCTTGATTTTGCCATTGCATAATGTCTTATGAAATGCGAAATTAAATTGTCCACCACCAAAATATCATCTTTTTTCTTTTAATAAATTGCACAGAGGACATCGTGTAACTTGTAATTCGTTTCAAAGATGAAGAACAACTGATTCTTGCTTAAAGTCATAAGTCAATAGGTAAACTACAACGAAGGATTTTTAAAATACCCTGTTATTAGTGATAAGATAAGATAGTATACCAAAGAGTGGAGAATAGGTATCCTGTAATCTTTTAATAATTTTTTAATTTGTTAATTAATGACTTATATTAACTGTGATACTTGAAAATATTAACCTATATATACCATGTTTTCAGGATATTTACGTTTAAGTAAAATAAACTAGAATATTTGTAGACGATTTGTTTTTTTAAGTTATAAATTAAGTTTGACATTTTAACAATTTTTTCAAGCTATTTCTGATTCATTTCTTTTTTTGCTTTTTACTTCATGATTTTCAGAATTTTAAAGAAAATTACTTATTTGCCATGACAACACATATCTTGAAAGCAATAAGCTGTAATCAGGTATACTCAAATAATATATTTTATAACTTTTACAACATTGACTACCGACAAAAGAAAGTAATTTTTTTCAAATAGTCAATTTTTTTAGACATTTTCAAATTAAAAATGTATAAAATTTAGTGGAAAATGCGTGGAAATATCCTGTAACTATAACAGTTGCTTTCCTATTACAGAAGGGGACAAGAAAAGCATTAAGTATGTTATTACATTATATCATATTGTAATTGATATGAAATATATTATTTAACATATCAATCATTTTTACATTTCTAAGTTTATCTTCATGGTGGCAATATTTCATATTCACCAAAAGTATTGCTTCTTTTTTAATAATTATATACATATTATTTATATCTATAATTATACTTCCCAGGCAGGTACCAACTCCACTGAGAATATAATAATATCATTTTTAGTAACTGCAGACACGAACATTTGCCATCTATACCGTCTATTAATTACAATACTCGAATATAGTAATTTTAAAATAAAGCCAGGCAGCGGAATCTACTTTGCATAATTAAATTTAACAGGAACGTGCTTCGGTGATATATATCTCAAGATTTTCAAGTGACACTTGCACTTTCCTTTGCGAGACCTTTAAAGAAAATTACACCGTGTGAAAGATATTGTTGGCAGATTGTAATAAAAAAATTAGACACACAAACGTAATTAAAATTTACTCTAGTCATGAGAATGATTCAACGCTTAAATCACGCCAGTTTATGCACTCTGATATATTAATGTAATGCGATGAAAAATTCTGGGTTTATTAGGTGTGTTTCTGAAATGGCGTATTACGTAAATTGTGGAAGCGAATAATTAATATCGCATGTATGAAGCCCACTTTTTATATTTATGTAGTAAGTACCAAAAGAGAAGACTAGAGCAGCTACCTACATTTATTTCTCAACATAGGCTTTGGCCTAAATATGATAGAGTTAGTAATCTGTTGTGGCTGTTGTGAAATAGTAATTTGAAATTCAACTTCGACAATGTAGATTTTTCCTGATGAGGTTACGTTTGACCAACTGCAAAATGACTTCAGAAATATGTATTCTATATTATTTTGAGTTTTAAATGTGCCATTAAATCTGAGTCATCGATAAGGCATCCCCAACTCTGCTTTAAGATGAATATCTCATTTATGGCGTATAAAATAAATATGCGTTTGCATTTGCTGTTTATGGACTAACATCAAGCATACAATTCCATTAGCAGGGAAAATTGTTGGAAGCGATGGAGTTGGTCGTGATTACAGAAAATAAAATTGTGATAGATGGGATAATGTATGAGAAGTTTGCTAATCAGAAGGAACTGAGGCAAGGCAGTTTGCAGTCCATAGTTTTGTTTAATTTTGTGCAAGAGGTGATCCTAAGAAAAGATGGTGTTAATACCAAAGGGTTGATATATGACACACTACACTAATGCTTATGTGATGATAATATTGCATTGATGTGGAATTAACAACAAGTCACTGGAAGAAAGAGCAATGAATAAGGTCTAACAATTAACGAAAGTAAAATTAAATATATGCTAATGAAAGATAGCACCAGAAATTTGCTTGCAAATTTAGTCATCAGCTCTGACGAAAATAGAAAATATGCAATAGAGAAAATAAAACAAACAGAAATACTGGGAGTAACGCTAACATGTAGAGTGGATAAAGAGAAAAATATTAGCGAAAATATCAGGAATGCTTTAAAAGAGTTTGAAAGCAAATAAGAGCAACAAAAGTAAAAGTGTACCAAACAGCACTAAAGCCACCGTTTATCTATGACTAAAGCCAAAAAGTAGAAAAGAGAACAGCAGGTTCGGGATCGTAAAATATTAGCAGAAGATGAATAAATAAAACATAGCGAAATAGTACAAAAACTAAACATTGTCTCGGTGGTGTCTATGCAAAGAGCCTATATAGCTGGCACGCACAAGGTGAATGCGAAACAAAAGAAAAAAAACGTTAACATATTATAGGACAAGAAAGTGGATCAATTAAGTAATTCTAACTTGTCGGGAGTAGATTGTTCTCAATTAAAGTTCCTCAAAAGCTGCGCCAACACTTCTGTTATCCCCCATTCTAGTATACTCAGCCATTCTTTCATGACTGGCTGTTTTCAGAATTATTTAAAACTTGCCAATTTACAAGAAAAAGGCTGTCCTGATGACATAAATAACTACAGACCGATAGGCTTACTGACGGGTTTTGCTAAATTGTTTTAAAAAGCAATACATAACATAAGTTAATAAGTAAATCTGAGGCGAAAGTATTGAAACCGCACTGTATGATTTCACAGATTGTTAAAAATAAAAGAATGCCGTGTGCTATTCTTCTCGATGTATCAAAGGTTTTTGTTAGTATTGAACATCAATGCTTACTTTAAAAGCTGGAACATTACGGAATTCGAGACCTTTAATGATCTTGTTGGGTTCAGTAGTTATTTATCAAACAGGCAACAATGGGTTACTATCACTAGGCATGGTAAAACAGTGCATTCTGAAACTATAGCCATGGAGTACCACAAGGCAGCATCCTAGGACCCTTGCTGTTTTTAATTTACTTTAATTTCAAGCTTTTTTGTAATGACTTATGCAGACGATAAAACTTTCTTTGGGGAGGCTGATACTTTTAATCTCGTTCAAGCATTCGTTAAAAACTACTTACACGTAAATCATGATAAAACAAATATAATACTCTTCAAATCTACAGATCTTACTTGCCAAGTGCACATAGGGTTTAGCAACGGTAAATATCCAACAAAAGTCAGCGCTTACTTTCTCGGGGTTTTGCTCGATGAATTTCTCAAATCAAAACAACACAAAGATATATTATATAGAAAAATATACAGTTTCTTCTATCTTGGTTTCGGGTGGTATATACCTGAGGATTCAAGAGTTTTTTTTGTCTTTAACAGACGAAAGGAAACCGAATGGTTAGGAATGGGGTTTGAAGATAGTTTTGATGTTGTGTTTCTTGAGGATTTTGCTGATGTGATCGGTTACACCATGTATGTAAGGTACGTAAGCGTGTGTAGGACGGTCAGTGTTAGTAGGTGCGGTTTTAGCGGTGGGATGAGTGTCGATGAATGATTCTGTATATGTCTTTTTTCGAGTAGTTGTTTTCCAGTAAGCTTTTTGTTATAAGTGAAAGTTCCTGGGGTAGTGCGATAGGCTCAGACAGAGCAACAGTTCTGTTTACTAAGGAGTTGATGATGGATTGTTTTTGAGAAGGGTGGTGATGGGATTTGCTATTGAGGTATTTATTTCTTAGTGTGTCTGACCGATGGCGTACTAGACATCCGAGAAAGGAAGGTAACCATTGGTCTTGACTTCCCTGGTGAATCCGTATATTGGTGTGCTGGGAATTGAGAAATGAGATCAAGTTTTTAAGGGAATCCCGTCTATGTGGCTAGATCACGAAGGTATAATCTATGTACCTGTACCACCATTTAGGTTTAAGGTTATGGGTTAATAAGGATTGCGGTTTGAATGCTTTCATGAACATGTTAGCGACTACAGGGGATCTTTATCGCCTGTAGTCATGGGTTTACATTTGTGAGCCCATAGCAACGCCAACGGTTTGCTCATGATAACTGTCACGGAACTGGAAGCAGGTAGAGGATAAACAGGTTTTCACCAAGTCAGCCAAGTCGTTCGGTTGGTTGCTTTCGGATAGGATTTGTCTGATTATGGAAATGGTGCCCGGAATTGGTACTTTGCTAAACCACAACACAAAATACAATATAACCACCAGCCTGCCAACACATGCCAGTCTGTTTCAGATAATCGCAACAGTAGAAGCCCTGATGATGCGGTTTCAACCCAGAAACCAACAAGGTATTAATATTCCTCTTTAAAAACAGAGCACTGTTTGATTAAAATGCCAACTGATTTTTACTGTACCAGACATGTAAATTGCTACTGCAATCCTATACACAGACTTACTCTGAGTGAAAGTTGTTGGGATATGCAGGATTATTTTTTTTAACAAATTGCCAAAGGATATTACAGACATTAATACTCTACCTGTATTTAAAAATAGAGCATTTATGTTCTTATGTGCAGTAGAACCATACAGTATAGAAGAATTTCTCCGTTAACTATTACCATTATTGTTTACTTTTACTTTTGTTTTGTTTTTGCTTTGAGGTTGTATGGCAATTAACTATGTTACTATTAGAAAGAAGAAAAGACGACCGAGGAAAATGGAAGGAGTAGATAACGAAACTTTTGAGAAAATTAGAGTCATGAACTGAAAAGAGGTGGATTTTGACCGAATAATATGGAAAGGAAGAATAAAAAATGTTGTAGAAAGGAGCTTATTTTCATTAAATTTCGTTTACTTTCCCGAAATATGAGCAGAGCAGCGTGGTACACCTTGTATAGGAAGCGGGAAGATTAGTGATAAGTTCACTCGGATTATATCTACCCCAGAATGTAAATCGTTGCCTACATACTCTATAATAGTTCACATATTACACCGGAATACATTATGTTCGCTTCAATCCCTGAAAACAAACACGCATGCAGGTGGTGGAGAGGTGTACAAATGTGTGTATGTACATAGCTGTTCCGCCACTGTATTCTTCAATAGACAGAACGGGTCGATTCTGTTGTCCGCGGCAGCGCACAAACCGGGTATTTCAGCTTGCCGATTGTCAGTTATTCAGTGTTGTTTAAAGAATTGTGTGAGGGCGATTAGAAGTGTCATAGGTATAAGGTAACAACGCACTGTGCACATAACACACAAAAATTAACAGCAATTTCGCACAAATAATCACGAGCAATTTGACGAATACATTGTGGTAAAAACAACAGTTTATTTGAGTAGATTATTTTTGTCTTTATCTTTAGAAAGTAATATCCACAGGTACAAGTAATCGCTACTTAGAGAGTTGACAGCTAAATTTTAGTACTTATAAGCCGAATACATTTGTAACCGTGCTTTTTTGGCATTCTTGTTTGAAAGATTTCACTTGACTTATAGCATTGTATCAAGAGTAATGGACGTACTAGAAAAATAATACAAACATGCTACATTTAATTAAATTGTGCTTATATATTTTCACATGTGTATTTGCATTTATTTACGTTTCTGGCATTATTCTGTTGTATAATTTGACGATGTTCCATTTTACTGTATATTACAATAGATACATTCTTTGCATGTTCACCATGGTAATTCCTAAATCCAGCATATTTATCAAGCGCGTTTATATGCAGCGTGTGTGCATTTTTGGAAATGCCGCGTAGTTAAAATAGGTCGAGGTGATATTGAACTGTTTATTCGATGAAGTGTCTGAATATCAAATAGAATTTGTTTTATACCTAGACCTACACTGTGTATAAAAAACGTATAACATGGCAGCTATAGGCTTTGTTATTATTTCTGGAAGAAAAAGTCTGTAATAAAAGTTTAATGAATGATTTTTTGTAATGGTTGAATGTTTTTCATTTTTCTTTTGCGACGGCATGTACTCAGACTGTAAGGTCATTAATATTTATTTCATGGAAATAATTCTTTTAGTTCTCAGAAATTAATACTAATTTTTGTTTCTCATGCAAAGGTGTCAAAGCATAAGGAAAATTTTTAGGTCATTTTAACGTTAGTACTTTTATCAAAAAGTAATACTCTTAAAATATTTTTTTAGTTGGTCATAGTTAAGGTCATCTTTTTAATATCTAAATCCTAGACTAAAAACAGCTACACGTTTTACACAAAACAAGTGGCAAAAAAATGGTTTATTATCCACGAATAAATATAACTATTCAAAGTACAAGTCAATAATAAAAATTCAATTTTCACCCTTCTCATTTGTGTGAAAGTGAAATTCACATTTATGAAAATACTGAACACCATTGGTTGATGATGATGATGAAGTATCACTTGTAGAGAACTCAGTTGTAATTGTTTTACCACTAAAAACATTTTTGGCAATTTTGATGCGTTCTTCTATGGAATCTTCGATGTATCCTTCAACGACGGTAGAAGAACGCCAACTGCTATTTCGTTTCAGTGAAACTATATCACCACCTCTTCCAGCGTAAAGATGCATATTATCGGTATATGATTAAAGGGTTAACCGCAAAGCCTTTTCCAATAATGGTTAAACTTTCTTTCTAAATGCGTTTGAATTATCATTTACAGTGAGGTCACATAACTCCATAACCCGACATGCTCCAGCAATGCTGAAAACCAAAACAGCCTATACAATAAGGGAAAATTATTATTCTTTGTTTTAACAACCACTTTCATAAATAAATATGTTTTGTCTGCAGCTTCTAACAAAAAATTTACAATTTGTTCATGATTTTTTCACATTTTCACATTTATCTGTTTAAGGTAAGCAATTACACTACCAGACTTCTCAATAGACAAGCGTTCTTGCACTTTTAAATAAGACTTCAACATCGAATAATGCGGCGAAAGTGATGCAGGTGACAACGTTTCTTGCTACAAATCAAATTAATTAATTATAAACTATGTAAATTAAAATGGATAATCGCAGACTTACCTTCTTATCTAAATAGTCAAGAATTACCTCTTCTGTTACAGCGGAGACTTTGTAATTATCTCGTCAATGGCAGAAACTTGAATAAACCTTTTCACAAGCAGCTTTAGACTTCACGGGTACCAATTTTTCGCACAATAAGTTCGCTTTCTTTAAAATATTTTCGGGATCTTCATTTGACATTTCTATTTTCGTTTATAAACTAACTAACTCATGAACAATATATCCATAGTGACCTTCCTAGTTAACCTACAGAAATATTTTTGAATAATACTTTTGTGAAAACGCTTAAAGTATCTCGATTGCGTCTTGTTGCAGAACGACAACCTCGAACTTTAAGCTTAGATTTTCGCACTTGTATTATTAATAGCTATACGAACATCATTTTACAATAATTTGTCAAAGCATGCTTTTAAAATGTCCGCTTAACAATGAGCAATTCCGTGTGAAAAGACATGCAGTATATTATTAATCACCTGTGTTGCTCGTATTTGTCATTGAATACGAATTTTTAATTCGTTTATATTTTGAAGCCAATTAATATAAACAATATATACTTTTAAAATGTCCTCACAAGAATAAAGTCTAGTGCTCGAGCTAGCCACTTGATGCCTCCTCTTCTATCAAACCGTCTGTCTTCAAGAATTATATCTCAGTAATTTGCGAACGTTTGTGACATAATGTGGTGGGGCACCATCATCTTAGAAACAGGGGGTTTTGTAGGGTTTTCTTATTTAGAAATAATTGGTTCAATGCTTAAATATTTAAGAATCCATATATCGCTTGGTAATTAGCGTATCCTCAAAAAGGGGATGATCTCTGAATTCCTTACTATTCAATTTTTGCCAAAACATTGACTGTCTGTCGATATCGTGTTTAATTTTGAAGAAAGATTTTTATTTAAAAAAAAATTGCACCTGGAAGAATTAAGGTATTTCCTGAAATAAAATTTTGATTTATACACAACTAACACAAATTGGGAACACATAGGACCTCGAAGACAAGTTTCCAACGTTTGTTCCGATAATTCTGGCTTATGATTAAAGTCATCTTCTGCTTACCAATGCAGGTTATTTAGGTGAAATCTTTGATATCTAAGAAGTGTAGTTCATAAATATTAATATATATTAATATAAGATTCGTTTCAATGTCCAGTAGTAGAAGCTTTCAACGATGAATTAACTTTATCAGTTCATTTAGAATAGATAATAATATATTTTTATTCTGTACAAATCTGTCATACAGAATCGTGAAATAGACATACAGATTAGAGATGGGAGAATTCGAATTAAAAATAATCGGTTTATCAGATTATTTAAATAATCGGTGTAATTTGTTTTTTGAATACGAGTGATGAATGACGGGTGTTTACCCTACAAACTAACTGCCGTAAATTTGCCATTAAAGTTGCGAACGGACGAGTTCATTAGTCGTACTTTGTCACCCGTTACTTGGTACTCGCCACTTGCCTTGAAAAACCGACTAACCGGTTATTTTTCACTCGAGTTGTCGCATTACTACTTAGAACTTTTCCGCAATCATTTTATCGTGTTGATAAGAGCGAAATAAAATTGAGAGTATTAACAAGTAATATTGTTTTATTAAATAAAGAAGTATATCAAAATGTATATCTATATTTTTTTAAATAATAATTACTGGTCTTATACAAATATTATTCCTAAATTAATTTGAGTTATCTGCTATTTGCAATGTATATAGGGTGATGATGTGAGTGATAATTCGATTATTAAGATCACCCGAGTTGTGAGTAATCGGTTATTAAAACAATTTGGTTTTGCCCATCACTAATACAGATATATAAACAAAATCAATTCTAAGAACTAATGATGGGCAAGGTAGGAAAATACGAATCCTTTTTCAATGAAACTAGACAGACATATCGTTTTGTAGCCTCTGGGGGAAACCCGTAGGCAACTCGATGTTGCCCGAGAAACGACAAAACAGAACTCTATCTGATCGCATTGTAAAGTAATCACTACCAAAAACTATAAATTCCCAATTAGCTTATGGTAATTATTTCTAAAACGTTAACACAGTTCTTGACACGTTCTATATATGTAGTCAAATCACCTCATCCTCATAAACACATTAATTATCCGTTTTCATCCAAATGAATAATTTCCATTAATAATATAGGACAACTTTAATAATACGAAAACACTTTCCATTTAATACTTTGTGCAATACACTGCGAAACGCGTTTTATTCTCCTCTTAAGACACTAATACGATAGTCCAATATTAATGATTACAAGAACTGCACTAATAACAGGGAAGCTAAAAGAGATTTAATGTTTGATTGGTAATATTTTTTATTCCGTTATCAATCCATCAACTTTACTATTTTATTGCATGTTTTATATTGTGTTTTTATTTAATCCAATATTTGGAGATATGAGTTTTAGTTATTTATATATAAAGTGCTTTACTGGTTTTTGGAGTCTCGTGTGCCAAAGCCATCTCAATCCCTTATTTGTCGAGGAGTCCTCACTATTAAAACCGTTATGTGTATTGTTTGTGGGTCTTTCTTTTTCTCCACTCATATCAATTGAAACGGCCAAGTTGGGATAACATATAGTATACGTATACGCATTTCAGGAAATAAAAAGTACTACTACCGAAATCAATAATAAAAATATAGGCTGGCATTTAAAAAAGTCTATGACGTCATAAAACGAAAAAGAAGTGACGTTAGAATCTAAAAGTAAGCTAAAAATATTACATGTACTTCAAATCATTAACTCCACAATTTAAGGATACTTTTCCACTTTACTAACGCAAAAAATGTATGTGGTGCTGTATTCTTTATGTAGATAGCCTTTTTGTAATATTACGTAATTTCAGTTATATTTAAGCAGGCGTTTATCTATGTGTGTATATATAGGTCACGTTTATTGACCTACCCGAACTTCTTCGCATAACATTCTTATTATATTTTCGTTTATTGATTCATAACCCCATTATCTTTTTATAGCTAATACTTTATGGTTCCATACAAATTTCTGTTTACCAGTGGAATTTTACAACTTTCCACATAATGTCAGGAATAACCAGGCCCCACGTTTCAGGCATTTCTTTAGGATTTTTATTAGTACTTATTAATTCAGTTCAAGCATGATGTATATCTTTTCGAATGTATGTATTATTACCGAGCTGACCTAAAATAAGTAGCTTGCGGGAATCCACTTCTTACATAATACCCCCCCCCCCCAATATTTGGGTATATATAGTCTGCAAGTGAGAACTGTTCAATTGCATTGATCAGTGCTATAACAGAATAGCTCTAAACCTTATGTAATTTAATCGTCTCTCTTAAATATCCTCCCGGCAAGAAAGAGCATGGGGTTTGGGAAAAAGTGGAAGACTGAAGGGGCAAAATCTGGTGAATAGGGTGGTTGTCGCACAATCTGAAATTTTGTTTTATCCAGTTTTCATTGAACAATGCCATTGGTGTGTGACATGCACTTCCTTTTGACCCATTGCGGTTCTCTTTTCGCTAATAGAAACTTGTTCTTTATCCACAAACGTAGCCTTAATATGTTCTCTTGACAGTTTGTCCCTTTGCGAGAATATCAATATGATATATGCTCTTCCAATTAAAAAATATCCTTGCCTTAACTTTCCAACCGAAGGAAACCTGTGGTTTTCTTTGGCGGAGGACTGCCATAATGGCCGCTTCGACTTCCGCACATAGTATTATAGCCAATCTCATCAAACGTAACAAAATGACGCACAAAATCTTCTGGAAATTCGTACTCTTTTAAGTGTTTAATCTATATTCTGCATACGCAAGATTCACTTGGCAAAAAGCTCATACTTAATTATACACGTAAAATGTGGTGTACACATCTGTTTTGTGTTGTGCGAAGCGAAGTTAAAAGACGGACTGTATATTACCTTCAAAAAGTAGTTTATCTCTTTGTTTGAATAATAATTCGGAGGACCTTTGTTGTCTATTCAGTTAAACGCATGTAACACGTAAGATATTTATTGAAACTAACATTAAACAATACACTAATTAAGCTAAATGCATTTAATTTTAAACTACGTTTTGTATTAAATGACATAGAGGTGTCGGAACTTGGGGATTTAAATTTAGCACCATTTCTGAACGACTTAACCTAAACATTCTATACCTCTCATATGTTATCTACATACCCAGCAATTTAATTATGAATCATTTTATAACGTGAGAACGTGTTAGAATTGTGTAAACTTATTACGAAAATTCGCGTTCTTGCGTGAAAACAATTCGTAAACTTTGTTTAATGTTTGGGCGTAATCATGTGCCACGTGACAAAGCATTTCGAAATCTTTTTCGAAAATGTGAAGTTACTGGTACGGTTGTTGATTTGAAGGTGCTAATGGGTCTACGTAGAGCTCGATCCAATGAAAATATCACTAGAGTACGTGACCATGTTGCTGAAAGTTCCAAAACCTCAGTTCGTCGTCGATCTTAACAGCTAAACATAAAGAAAAGCTCTTTGTATCGAATTTTTCCCAAATATCTGACCATGCACGCGTATAAAATTCGATCAACATAACAGTTAAAGCCTATAGACCACGGATGTCGCCATGCGTTTGCTAATTTGATCTTAGAAGAAGTTAGGAGTAATGCAGAATTTTGCAATACATTATCTTTTCCGATGAAAGCCAATTCCACTTCGGAGGTTATGTCAATAAACAAAATTGTAGGATCTGAGGAAGTGAAAACCTTCGTGTGATTGAAGAAAAACCATTACATCTTCTTCGAGTAATCGTATGGTGTGCATTTTAGGCTGGAGGGGTTAGTGGACCATTTTTCATGAAAATGACGATGGTAAAATGGTAAACGTTAATGGCGCACGTTACCGCAAAATGTTGAGATATTTTTTATAGCCCCAATTGGAAAATATGCTGTTCAACGATATGTTCTTTCAACAATATGGCGCCACGTGCCGTACGGCGATGAAAACTTTGGATTTGTTATACACATCATTTCCCCGCCGCGTGCTATCTCGAAAAGGTGATATTCATTGACCTTCAACATCATGCGATCTGACTCCTCTCGACTATTTCTTCTGGAGTTTTCTCAAAGACAAAACATATTCTAAGAATCCGCGGACGATTAATGTTCTAAAGCAAAATATTGGTCAAGTTATTGATGAAATTGAACCGCGATTGTGTCAAGAAGTTATTGACAATTTTACGCAAAGAATAGTCATCTGTAGAAACAGCCGATGGGGATATTAGCAGAATATTATTTTTAACTCATAACTACCATGCCTCTACTTTTTGATGAAATATACAACTTTGTAATTTTTCTAAAATTCTTGGTTTTATTTAAAAAGGAAGTCCCGAAGAAACTATTGTTTATGTTATTGCGTAACTTAGTATACGTTAAGCTGTTTTACTGTCCATTGTTTGTCTATTACTATATGTCTACTGCCTTCTAAGCGCGTCTTGCCTTATAGCAGACGTGTCCATAAAAGTAACAGCGGCGATCGTCCGCTACTATTCCCTATTGACTGTTCTTGAAGAGAAAAAAGCCTATGACGTAGGCGTCTGTGCTTCTGTACACTGAACGACATCCATTAGACATGCATATATTCTTGGCAATTTTCACTACTTTTACTTTTCTGTCATGTAACGTAAGAACATCAACTTTTTCTACTTTTTTTGAAATGGTAACACGATTTGATTCTTCATCGTCTAGGGTCATGTTGTCACATTTAAAGTGATCAACCCTGTTTCACATAGTGGCTTAGGATGAGCATCGTTACCAATGTTGACATTTTACAACTTTCACTAAACACGTTTTCCTTGAGCAATTTATCTGTTAAACTATATGTCAGACAATATTGAAAATTGAAGTATCTTTTTCTATACGCCCGGGTTATTGCAAATAAGGCTATCTCTTTCACAAACAAATAGGTATAGGCCAGTCTTAGTTTCAAGAACGAAAAAGCACGCATGAAGTTTATAAGACAAGAAAACAAATTCAGCATTGTCGAACCTTTGTTTGAAATTTAAAACCACCAACGTAAGATCAATTTAGAAACATTACATACGAGGGACACTATTTATGTATTCAGAATAGAAAGAATAAACAAATAAATTTGATGAAAAATACCTTTATTGCTTTTCAAAACAATCGCCTTTAAGATCTATACACTTTTGCATGCGATTGAACCACCCTTCGAAGCACTTTGTCCAGTCAGAAGATGGTAGCTCTAAAACATGCGTTTTGAAGGCCTCAACCGCTTCTTCGGGCGATGAAAATCATTGTCCACGCAGTTTATCTTTAATTACTGGAAACAAGAAGAAGTCATTGGGTGCCAAGTCGGGGCTGTAAGGCGGATGACCCATCAATTCGATCTATTGTGTGTCCAAATACTCGTTTGTTGCATGTGATGTGTGTGAGCTCGCATTGTCATGATGCAAAATGATTCGTCGTTTTGGGTTGGTTTCTCTCAATTTACCGAAAACTTCAGGCAAACAAATGGTCGTATACTACCCTGAATTAACGGTCTTTTGATTATCGAGAGCCATAGTTGCCACAGAACCAGTTTTCGTGAAGAAAAACGCCACCATTTGCTTCCTAACGCTGCGAGAACGAACAACTTTTGTTGGTTTTGCTTCACATTGAAACACCCAAACTGCCGACTGGCCGTTTCTTTCTGGCTCATAAGAATAAATTCACGACTCGTCACGTGTGACGATGTTGTATACCGCTTTGGATGCACCACAGTTGTATTTTGAAATCATTTTACGGCACCAATCGACACGAGCATTTTTTTGAGCATCTTTCAACAAATGTGGAATCCAACGCGCACACAGCTTCCGAATACACACATGTTCGTGCAAAATCTTATGTATGCTGGTCATACTAATGCGTAAATATCTCTCGAGTTCTTGATATGTCACATGACGATCTTCTTCAATTAGTTTTCGCACAGCATCGATATTTTCTGGCACAACGACCGATTTTGGACGACCTTCTTTAACTTCGTCCGTGAGCGAACTACGTCCACGTTTCAATTCAATGTACCAGCGATATACAATGGGTGTGGATGGCGCTTCATCACCAAAAGTTGAATTCAGTTGATTGATGCATCATTGTTCTTGAGTTAGACCACGTCGATAGTCATAATAAATCATAGCTCGTAGATTTTCGCGAGTTAATTCCATATTTTGGCTGAGATGAAATTTTAAACACTGCAAAAAACACAAATATTACTCGCACGTCAAAACTTTCTGACTTTCTTTCTTTCTTCTTTTATAGCGTGGATCAAGGAATGAACTTATGTTCTTTCTCCTGCTTTTCTTCTACGTAAATAACCAATGTGGTGTATTAGTTGGTACAACAAAAAAACAACAGGGAAGGGAGGTGATCTTTTTTTTTTTAAGCGACCGGACTGATACAGTCACATTTCCCAGAAAAGGTGGTTCGTCAGAGCGAACAGAAACATTATAGGGGAAGTTGGCGCAGCAGGAGATGCTGCGGTCTCCTGTGTGAACCCGCGAAGATATTGAAATTGATGTTGCTAATAGCCGGGTTTTCATGCAGACGTAAAGATTCAAAATACTTGTTTGCTAGATTTAGTATGTAATCTACAATGAGGGGTATGTTTAAATCATCGTGAAGGGTGGAGTTTCTGACGAACCAGGGAGCCCCCACCATAAGGCGGAGGATTTTGTTTTGGAGATACTGAAGACGTTGAAGCGGACAGTTTGCAGCATGTCCCCAGACCGGAGCAGCATAAGTCATACGGGGACAAATTGCTACTTTATAAAGTAAAGTTTTTAAATGGAGGTTTAGTTTACTCGACCTATGTAAAAATGGATACAGATGAACTATAGATGCAGACACTCTACTACAAATTTCTGTTATGTGCTCCTTCCAGATTAATTTTCTGTCCAAAATCACACCCAAATAAGTTGTCGAGTTTCGCCAGGGAATAGGCGATCCAAACATTACAATTTCATCCAAATCATTGTGAGGAGTCGGCCTCTTAGAGAACATTATCGCTGCACTTTTCCTCGGATTCACTTCCACTCTCCAAATGGACAACCAAATCTCCATCTGATCCGCAGCTTCCTGAATGCGTCTTACTGCAAGCCAAGGCGCTCTGGGGCTCGCATAAATCAGCGTGTCATCGGCGAAGAGAGCCAAGTGGGTATTAGGTATCTTCGGCATATCATGGGGTGAATATGGTATACAAGGTTGGAGACAGCACGGCTCCTTGAGGTACTCCGGCACAAATGCTTCTTCTAGTGGATAACACTTGACCTACCTTGACAGAAAAATCTCTTTCAATCAAGAAGGAGTGAATCAAGTGTATCAAAGACAAACTAATCCCTGTTGCTTGCATTTTATATAGTAACCCTTCATGCCAGACTCGATCAAATGCCTTGGCAACACCTAGAAAAATGGCACCCGTACAGTGTTTGAAGTTAAATTGGCCAGTAATATGATCTACCACTCTGTGAAGTTGATGAGTGGTAGAATGATGATCTCTGAAACCAAATTGCTCATCTGGAATTACAGAATGAATCTCCAAGTCTGATTTCAATCTTGTGAGTATTACTCTCTCCAAAACTTTTCCCAAAACGGGAAGTAGACTAATGGGACGATAGTTCTGCGGGAATTTGGGATCCTCAATTTTTTTCCTAATAAGAATTATGTATGCTGTCTTCCAACCCACAGGAAAATGTTTTAGTTTCAAGGAGGCATTATAAATATTTACCAAGGTCATAATACCTTTTTTGGGCAAGGCTTTTAAAGCAGCAGTTGTGATATTGTCACAGTCAGGTGCCTTCTTCCTCTTCAAACTGTGGCTGATATCCTTCACCTCTTCCGGAGTGGTATGCAAAATTGTGTCTTCAGACGGAGTGTTAATAATGTTTTCAACTGCTCGTTCTACATGTTCTGCATGATCTAAATCCATATTGTTAAAAACGGGATTGAAACTATTCTCCAGATGATCGGCAAAAGCCTCCGCCTTATCATCAGAAGTGAAAGACATTCCTCGAGTACCATGTATAGGTGGCATCACGGATCTGAACCTCATGCCCAATGCCTTTTTAACCTCCCAAAGCTTGGAATGTTCGTCCAGATCCTCAAGACCAGTCTGCCATCTCACGTCGAAAGTCATAATAAATCATAGCTTGAAAATTTTCGCGAGTTAATTCCATATTTTGGCTGAGATGAAACTTTAAACACTGCAAAAAACACAAATATTTTGCTCGCACGTCAAAACTTTCTGACTACCTATAACGTCAAAAATGTCAAACTTTATGATGACAATTTCAAATTTCACCTGGCAATACCAGTGTTGCCAATTCTCAATACATAAATAGTGTCCCTCGTATACGTGATAGAAGTAAAAAATCAATGTATAACACGGCTTCGAAGTTAACAAGTTACGTAGGTGATGTCTAATATTTTAAATTACCACTTTGAATTAGCTAATTCTTCCCTGCAAGTCTGAGATTGTCATTTTCTTCATTATCCTCACTCATATTGATGTTATTTTCGTTTCTATGTATTTAAAGACCTACTTGTACCTTCAAATTATGCCTTTCATCCACCTCTATAGTTCACTTCTTAATATTACATTTTTTGATAACTCCTTGCATATTCAGAATATTCAGAGATGCAATCGAAGATTAACAACTTTCATGGGTGGCTTCATTTGACCTGAAAGATTAATTGATACTGTTTTTAAAATTCGTGTGTTTGTCATTTAGGAAGCAAAACGTTCAAGTGTTTTATTATTCGAACAGTTTAGTCAATTTCATAATAACCAAGTATGTAAGCGTTTATTTACGACCCTATACTCCATACAAATGACTATCTACGAGCTTCCATACAATCAATAGTAATCACTTTGATTAATTGGTTTTCAATCACCGACACACCCATAAAATAAAATTCCAGATACATATTTGAGTAGCACACCGATTACTCGCAACTTTTATTATCTAGGTTAGCAATTAGTGGTTAATATAACATTTTCGATTCGATGAAATATTCCACCCACAACAACACCCAGAAAACTGAGTATGTATGATTAATGAGGGAGATATTTAATATAGATTGTTTAATTAGTTTAAAATACTTTCTCTTTAAAACTAATATTACACTTTAAGTCATTTTAAAATAATTGTCAGTATTTTATGAAAAAAAAAATGCAATGACTAATATTCACTTGCATTTTATAATTATTATTTCTATTTTTAATACAATTTTTTTATATATAATATTTATATATAAATTTCTAAGTGTAAACGGGGAACCATCTTAATGGTGTATGCTTACTGTCGGCTTATAACGTAAATTAGTGATGGACAAAACCGAACTATTTCAATAACCGGTTATTCACTACTCGGGTGATATTAATAATTGGATTATCTCTCGATTAGTTGTTACCCGTATAATCACCCTGTATACATTTTATCCGTACAAAATAAAAAACGCAACGTAGGAAACCCAGTAAGAAATGTAGCGACAGAAGTAGCCGTTTTAGGACAAGTTGTTTCGGATCCAACTCTTAGTACAAGAAAGCTTGCGAAATCATCTGGAATAAGTAGAAGTAACGTTGGTCGAATTATGAAAAAATGCAAATACCACCCTTATAAAATTCATCTGGTTCAGGAAATTAATGAAGATGATTTTGACCGTCATTTAAAATTTTGTGAAATTATTAACGTATTAGAGATCCAAATTTTATGTTTAATATTTGTTTTTCTGATGAATGATCTTTTTTTTTAATATAAACGGCACTGCCAATCGTTGTAATTGTCGGTACAGGTCAGATTCTAACCTAAGGATATTTTATGAAATCACACATAATACCCTCAAAACCTGAATGTTGGGGCTGGAATATTTGGCGATCTTATTGTTGATCCATTTTTTCTACCCGGTAATTTAGATGAAAACATTTATCTGGAATTACTTGAAAACACTATTGATCCAATTTTAACAGACATAATAGAAAACGATAACCGATACTTAGTAGATTACCTAATATTCTAACAGGACAGAGCTCCTCCACATTTTGCTGTAGCAGTTCGTCAGTACTTGGATGAAAGATTTCCTCCACATTGGATTGGGAGAAGAGGATTCATAGAATGGCTCCCGCGATCTCCAGATTTATCCCCTTTAGATTTATTTTTGTGGGGATATTTAAAAAGTAAAATATACGCCACGCCACCTGCTTCACTAGAAAGTTAAGCATTGTTACCGAATGTCGTCAAATAACGCCAGAAATGCTCCAAAACGTCAGACAACGATTCGAACAAAATTTATACTCTTCCATGACAGTTAATGGTGAACATTTTCAGCGTCTATTATGAACTAATTAAATTCGTAGTTAAAATTTTTTCAATTGTTAATAAAATTATCTTTCAAATGATGTATCATACTAAGTACTGTCTCTATTTAAATTGTAATGATTAGAGTGATGGAGGGGGGAATGATGTAACACAGTTGAGAATATGGTGAAAGTGTGGTTCCCCTTGTATTAAAAATCGACCGGTTTTTGCGTTTTTTTACAAAGGATTTCTCCTTTGACAAAAGAAACTGTACTTTCCCCGAGTTCCAAGTAGTATGCGACAACATGTGTGATACGTAACGGGGTGGTAGGTTTTTTAATGCAAGTGAGGAATAAATACTATAGATGACGGGTGATGAAGTACAACTAATGAATTAGCCAGTTCGCAACTTGAATATCCGATTTGCGGCAATTAGTTTGTCGTGTCGGCAAACCCGTTACTTATCACTCGTATTCAATAACCAAATTACTCCGATTATTTGAATAATCGGGTACCCGGATATTTTTCAATCCAGTTCCCCCATCAGTAATATAAATCATTCTTATTTGCTTAGTTTAAAGTTGAATGTTACAATGTTGATATTTCTCTGATTACAGTCATTTCCTTTTGCTTTTCCGCTTTTGTCAATTGCGTTTTATTATTTGTCAAATGACTTTCCATGGGTTTTAAACGTAAGTTGAATTTGTCAAATGGAATTCCCTTTTTGTCAAATTACTATCCCTTTATCTCAATTGCTTTTCTTGTTTATATGTAGGTATATAATATATACCTCGTACATTTTATTAAAACTATATTACACATCATATTACACATTAAAGTGAGAAATTTGTTTTGTATTTAGAGAGAAACACAGTGTAAATTCTATGTAATATAAACATAACTTAATTCAAAATTAAGTTGTGTGAATGTCTTCACGTGTTGAACATAATTCAAATAATTTTGTGTACTTATACGCTCAGATGCATTGTATTGTGCACTGCCGCGTATAATTCATTTTCACTCGTTGACTGTGTTATTTTTATTATCTCTATCCATTGGTCGAATAACTCTTCTATTGGATTTAGAAAAGGGTATAAGCAAGAAGAAACACTGGAAAATGACCATCTTTCATTGTCCATAACAATATGAGCCCCTTCTAAACCGTCATTATGTAAATGTTAAATTAACGTTGTGAGAAATTCAAGAAAGTGCAGTACATTAAAGGTGAGCATTAAATAATTTTTGCCCCCGATGTCCTCCAGTTACTTTTGCAGAATTTTTAGTTTTTCTGAATGCTGCATAATTTTTTTAACTCTATCCGGCAAAATTCCAAAGTGTTGTCCAATCAAGATTCCTCACCGTTATTCAAAGAATTAATGATTAATTCACGTACTTCATTGCTTATACCATTATTCTTTCTCTGACGATTACTGTTATTATTTTCCATTGTAATAATACAAATATTTATGCACGTGAAACTAAAATTGACAAATAAGGAAAACCATTTGACAGAAAGGGAAACGGAATTTATTTGATAAAGAAAGCTACTGTATAAAATAATTGGAAAGTTATTTGGCAAGTAGTGAAACGCAAATGACAAAAGCTGCAAAGCAAAAGAAAATGACTATAAATATTGCAATTCTGTTAGACACTTACAAAATTAAAGTTTTCGTCTCGAGAAGAAGATCTTACTTCTCTTTATAACCAGAATACGAAAAAAAGATAAATTCCTACGTAACAAACAACATTTTATTTTACTGAAGAAGTAGCGAATCCAAGAAAATTACTTACGAAGAACTTTAAAAGTTTTTCACTAGTCAAGTGAAACTTTTAAAGCAACATTGAAACAATGTATTCTGTGTATTCTACAAGATCCTTAAAAGCGTTTAGTTGTTAAACTTAAACTTGGTTTAACACACGTTAAATTCCCTGAAAGTAACTTATACACATATAAGCGATATATACACATTTTTTTATATAAAAGGCATATAAGTCTAGACAAAAGAAGCTTTATATACATTCTAAAGGTCGCTATATTAGTCTGGAAATAAAAAGTATGAGTAATTGGGTGACGGGTATGTTGATTTTTATTATTGCTGGAGTACATGACATGCAATCAATATTCGTACAAACCGTGAAACTTGTGATATTACCACAAAACACACTATGAGTGAAGTTTCTGTTTCGGTCTATTATATACTTACTGATATATTTATATTTCTTTAAGAAATAAAATTATTTCATATATACAGACTGTCCGGGATAATGTGGGAAATCTCTTGGATGCAGATAGAACATGAACAAATAAGATGACAAGTTCCTATAAAAATTTTTTCTACAGGCCCTTCCTACGGAGATATGCGTCACTGAAGGACGCCGCTGGAAATTGGTTTTTATTTCATTTCTTTTAAAGTAATTAATATAAATATAAACGAAGTAGTGTTTCCGGAGGCACCTTAACGGAATTATTGAAAAACTTCATAAGACGGTTCAACATGGGCTCTGTGAAGTCTGATCCACTCGTGGGCACGACGAATTAAGGACTGTTGTACCCGCAACAATAACCCAGCCGATTTCCTTATCACATCACAATGAAACGTGATTCTCTGTAGACGTACCTCCCTAGTGTCGACCGGAGTGGAATACATCATTTTTTTGAGGTGTCCCCACAGGTAAAAATCCAACGGCGTTAAGTTTGGAGATCAAGGAGGCCAAGCAATTGGTCCTCCTCTACCTATCCAACGGTTTGGATAGACGTTATTCAGGTGGACACGAACGCTGAAATGAGGTGGTGCCCCATCGTGATTGAAGTACATGTTTCGGCGGGTTTCAAGTGGTAAGTGCTCTATTAAAACTCGAAAAGCGTTCTGAAGGAACTCCAAATAAAGTTGTCCATTCAATAGTTCTGGCAAAACGAATGGTCCAATCAAAAAATTGTCAATGATTTCTGCCCAAATGTTAATTGATGGGAACTGATGTTCATAATGCGAAACAATAGTGGCACGAGGATTTTCATCAGCCCATACATGCGTATTGTGTAATCCGTGAAAAGAATAATGTTGATGAAGTTAACATTATTACGTTGCTGATACAATACCCAGTTTGCAAACTGCTTCCTATGAGGAAAATCTTCAGGAATCAGTTCATGTATTTTTTGCAAATGATATGGATATAACAGCTGTTCATGAAAGAACTTCATGAGCTATTGTTTTCGATGTATTAAATTGTGCTGATAATTCTCGAGTGCTCGTTGATTGATTGTCATCTACAGCATTTTAAATACGTTCCTCTAATCGCGGCATACGTACGGTTCTTCTCACACCAGCATCAGCACTACTTTTTCCAAAGTTTCCTAAAATTAGACGTTGGTCAGCATGTTTAAATGTCTTATGGTTTGGTAGAGCATGATTAGGAAATCTTTCGTGATATAATCTTCTGGCTTCTAAAGCATTGCAATACGCAAGACCATACATCAGATGCATATCTGCATAATCAATTAACGTGTATTCCGTATAAACATGTATTCCATACGAATAAATTCAATGTGTCAACGATGTGATGACAAGTTCTAAAATGCCGTATATTTTATTTATTTCGTACCATAGTAACGTTTGCAACAGCAATAGGTTTTTTTTGGTGCTGATAAGAACTAAAACGCACATTTTTTGCAAACTTTTCCTCGTAAACGGTTTATTTTATCGACAATAAGCAAGAGTAACTTTTTTTAATGTCCATTACTATAAATTTTTATTAAATTATATTATCACGCAAGTATACATATACGAAAATTTTTTTTTCATATATGAATAAATGTATGAATGCACATCTACCCTAAGCCGGCATTGCGAACAAACAACGTGCAGACAGCTGTTCCGACTTTACATTGGTCTCATCAGTGCACGAACGTGTTTGATCACAATACCTCATCTATCTACAGTTGACTGATTAGTAGTTGTACTACGGAGGGCAACATTACCTTGCGATGTCGCACTTGGGTAACAGATGCCGCTGAGAATCCCTCATGGCGTTTAGTACGTAAGTTGACAATATCAGGTTTTCTAACCTTTGAGGGATTGTGATCAAACACGTTCGTGCACTGATGAGACCAATGTAAGGTCGAAACAGCTGTCTGCACGTTGTTTGTTCGCAATGCCGGCTTAGGGTAGATGTGCATTCATACATTTATTCATATATGAAAAATTTTTTTTCGTATATGTATACTTGCGTGATTTAATAGTGTGAGAGCGCTTACTCTCCAATAATTACTGTTACATTGTATTAAATTATATTAATTACTTTAAAAGAAATTCAATAAATACCGATTTCCAGCGGCGTCCTTCAGGGACGCATATCTCCGTTGGAGGGGCCTGTAGGACATTTTTTATGGGAACTTGTCATCTTATTTGTTCATGTTCTAGCTCCATCCAATAGATTTCCCACATTTTCCCGGTCACCCTGTATATTATAAATAATTAATATAAAGATATACCAGCTGCCACTAGTTTTATCCTTTATTCTTTATTGGACTATGTAACATATCAAAAATAATGTAAACACAGCATTTTTTAGATAAAGGAGGTATTATTTTATATAATTTCGAGGACCATTTGTTTAATTTCGGAATTATAGACTTCAAAACAAACAACATGTCACACTTGCAGTGACCTAATTGGAATAGCACCGTATTATACCTTTGAATTTTTCCGTAGCAAAGAAAGCGATCTCTACGTTAGACGTATGCATAATAAATATTTAGGATGATTGTGAATAATTCTTAATATCATACTATAGGATATATAAAACAAGAGAATTAACGAACACTAAAACAGTGATGAGAACTAAACACATTTTAACGAAATATCATCTTCATAGTAATGTAAAATACTTTCGTTTACCCTTGTTGCTATGAAAAGAGTAATTATCGCGGACACATAAAATAAAACAAGAAACTGAAAAAGAGTATTGCGTAAATTCAGCTGTAGAGGTCGTCATCAGTACGGCGTAGCCAAGAAATAAGATATAGTTATTCTAAGTGGAGCTACAAATGGCAGTCTGTCACCTTATGGTCTCCAAGGTTATACCATCTTATTTATTGGCTACACAGTACTGATCCAATGAGTCAAAAACACGTGCCTACGTTTGCTCTACAGCGGAATTTACCCAATATTCTTTATTTCTTGTTGTTATGGGTTTCATATTCAGCTATTATGAGAGTGCTTACTTAGCTAACATGAAGAAGATATTTCATTAAAGTGTATTAAATTCTTATCTCTTTACTATTTAACAATTATTTACAATCATCCTATCCAGATTGCAATTTCGACTACTTGCAATTAATATTTAGTTGAACTTTTACAGTTAATTAGTTTAGAACTTACACATACAGTAGGCAATGCTTATAGGATAGTTGCATAGTTTTCACAAATATACTTTAAGATTTAGATAAATTAATTATAAAGCAATCAAAATCTGGCAAAAATTTCGTTATATTTGTTGCTGTTAGAAATATGAAAATGTGATTAATATGAAAGTTGTTTCAGAAATTTCAAACGTTAAACTATAAACTTGAAATTTTACATGTAAAACGATAAATATTAAATGGTATACATTAAACGATAATCGTTAATGTTGAAAGTCAAGAAAGCTGAACTATAACGGAAGATGTCTAGCCATACACTTTAAATAATAAATATTAAATGATTAACGCAAAATCATAAACAATATGCGATAAATTTTAAGCGTTAAATAATAAACGTTAAACTCTCGTCACTAAACGATTAGCTTTAAACGTTACGTGTTAATCGTTCAATGTTAAACATTAAAGGATAAACTTTAAACTGTTTACTTCAAATGATTTACATTAAATTAAACTAAACACTAATGATAAACATTAAATGATAATTTCTAATATTTTTGCGTTACATGATGAACGATAATGAATATATGGTAAAAACTAAAAGCTATTTGTTAAACAACAATGACAAAATAATAAACGATGTCCCTTAAACGACAATCTTCAAACGATCATAAATCATAAACGTTAAATAGTAAAACCTAAATTACACGTTAAATTTTAATTTTAAAATAATGAACATTATGGGTATATAAGTGTTTTAGTGCAGCTAAATTATATTAATGAATATTATTGTAAATGTTCTTTTTCTACAATTATATACGTATGTATATCAAATAACCAAATGCGAATAATATACAGTTTATTCCACTTACTATAGTAAAAGTCTGTAGTTCACCATGTCCTGTATTAACTTCTTTTCCTATTTCTAACAAAGACAATATAATAAATATTCTTAGCCGTCCAACCTATATAATATAGTATATTGTAATTTTCTATTTTTATTTCAGTTATAAATTAATGTCGTATATTTACATTTGAAACATTAATAATTCTGCATTTATTATTATTATTATTGAATGAAGTCACATAGGTAAATGTAGTGAAACATATATATTTGGCGATCAATTTTTGTGTGCATTTGTAAATACATATTATTACAAGAAATGGAACCAGGATGGGTGTCAAATTGTTACAATATTTGTTGTAAAGTGAACAATTAATGATCTAATGAGAATATTTATTACGTGAAGCCTAGGATTCTGTGCTTGAAAAGTATTAAAGAGAAACAAACATAGTTGTTTTCAAAGTTTTTATTTAATAAAATAAATAACGAATTGAAAGAAAATTACTATTTAAAAAAAGCAATAATAATTTAAATAAGAAAAATTATCATACAAGGGAACTGTAAATAAACAGGGATAAATTATGAGTGGATTAAGGCTAAATAATATCGAATGATACGTTATATTCGCGTATATATGAATCCGTACAGATTCACTTATACATGAGTCAAGAATCTCGCTCCTTTTACTCAATTCTGATGGACAAGAGAGTTGACCAATACGAAAAAAGCGCGGTAAAAATAGAGAAATATTAAACGTTGGAAAACGTAAATAAGATATCCATAAGATAGTTGGAGAAAAAGGTTTTATAGCACTACCTGCCTTAACAAAAGAACAGGAATTTCTGTTCAGAAAGCATACAGTCAAAGTTCGTCTTTGGCGTGCAAAGTTTTTTTAACACAATTTATATTAAAGGTAAAATATTTAAAAATAATTTTATTTCTTAAATACGAGTACGCTAATTGTAATAATACGTATTATGTATATATATGATAACAATAAACAATGATATGCCAAAAGATATTAAGAAATATTTCTATTACCAATTTGAAAATTTTAGCTAAAATGGAAAGCGCTCCATATTTTTGTTTGCAGACTTCCCCTATCTTTTATGATAAGGGTTAAGGAGTTCAACTATCAAGAATATGGAATAGTCATGGGATCTTTATTTCAGCTAAAAAAAATGTTTTAAATGTAAATATCTCTGTTACTAACTGAAATATAAATTGAAATTGTCCAAGTTACCAATAGCACTTACCTAGAATTAACATATAGTATTAATAAATAGTATATATTAGATGCAAGTAGTTTCGGTATAATTAACTTACTAGTAATTAGAGCAAAATCGTAGATTGACACGGTAGACTTTGAAAAATTTTAATCCAGATCATTTACTTTGTATTCTTTCTCGGTATCATCTACAGAAAATAACCCGCATGCAATATGTCTCAGCAGCAAAGTACTGTTATAAATGGCCCTGCTGGTGACACTAATCAGTCCCCACAGAATACGGTAAGAGATCCACCTTCATGCGAATACTATTATTAAACAAATCGATTTTCATACATTCCTATATATTTGACTTTTATGCTAACGATGTATCTCCATTTATATTGACGAAGTACCTTTTCGTAGGTCTGTTCCGGTTTTTGCATATTTGACATTGGTATAATCTGTTAAAATATTATATTGAAACCATTTTTTTTTATTTGCTTCTCTTAGAACCTGGCAGTGCCAGTCAGATATATAAAAATGACATGCCACTGATGTAAATATTGCGAAACGATGAACTGGCAAGATTCGTCTGTCACTGAATCGCACAAGAAATACAACCTTAACTCAGAAGTCGTATATTTTACATTTTTATTGCTAATCTTTAAAATTTACTTGATGAATTTTTAATTTTAGACATAACAACTCGCGTATTATTAACCTATGAACGGCTGAATTATTTTTTCATTTGGAGAAGACTGTTGAACAATAAAACGAGTATAATATAAAGTTAATTATGATGTATTAATCAACTAAATAAGTTTTATGATTTCGCACTTTGAAAAAAGGTGTTACCATATTGTAACATATTTGAAAGTACAAACATTTCAAAAATACAAAAATTTGAAAAGAGTTAAATGCTGGTTTAACAAACAAAATTCATTTTGTACGAAAAATTGAATGATCGTACATTTGATGAACATCCTTTTCCAGCACATATTTTTTTGTTTTGTGCAGGTCTTTTATAAGAAAGATATATAGAGAGGATAATGTCAGTTTGTAGACAAATAAAGTGATGCCTAGTGGGGTACGGGAGAGTAAAAATGTTGCAACCTTAGCGGGTTGCATACTGTTAAGTATCATATATAATAAAATTTATTAAATTACATAAATTCGAATACTATTATTTTTTAATTGTTTTTAAATTAAAGCTACTTCTCTAATAATTATACTTTAAAGAAACAAATTATAAACTTTTCTCAAGATAAACATTCGAACACTATTGAAAAAAAATTTATTTCCCAACATGCCTTTCAGAACAATTATACTTTTGCAAGCAAAGAAATGTGTGTTATTCAACTGTAATATTCACTCAATCTAAAACTTAAAGATAATCATTAAGAATGTGTATACGTATGTACTTCGATTAGCAATAGTATAAATAACTAACACAACAGCAAATTTATATACATATGAATTTATTACTATTATATCTACATACTTCAACATTTAACTAGTTAACATATTACGTATATTTGTTAGAGTTGCGACGTCCAACAAAAGATTGCTTATAAATTTCTTATAGGTTACGTAGTTAAAAAATGTGTGCTGATCAAATTAGATATCTCTAATGGGAGTTATTGAAGATAATTTAACCCACACATTAAATCCTTTTTGCAGACTAAACTCCTATTTAAATGTGGATGATTCTACCTAATGATTTGCCTTTTCTAGTAAAAATTAAACTTTAAATATCTCAAAAACTGTTGGCTTTTGCATAATGTTTACTTGGGGGAGTCAGATGCAATTGAACTATACTAACATGACCTCTAAGATATACCTTTATTTATCAATCATACTGTATAATAATTACATTGCTATCAAGAAATGAATTCTTACCTAAAATATGAGTTTTAACGTGTGCAAGTGGAATTAGCCAGATTTAATATTTTTATATTCTAGAAAACCAATGCCTTATTTCCTTCAAAATGTGGTTCGTTTGAAAAATTAGATAGATACACCCATCGACACGGTTTATTGACATCTCTAAAAATATTAACAATTTTAACTGAAAGCTGTTTTTTGAAACAGCGTATGTAAAAAAAATAGATATTAAATTTTGTGCTAATGAAATCGGCAATGATGTAAAATTTTAAAGTTATACCATAGTATATAGCGCCTTTCTGAGATTTTAATTTTTTTGATAGGTTAAAGAATAGTCCTGATGAATTATGGTTTCTATATATAGACAAGCCTTCATCTACTAATTTATCTGGAAGGTTCACTCACAACTTCTATTATTATTATTCATACATTATGAAATTGGGAGGTTCGCAAGAGAACTAGGAGCCACTTTCAGACAATGTTAAGCAATGTAATGTAATTTTTTGTGATGAGGAAGTTTTTATATCACTGTTCTTAATGTATTATGTTTTGGACGTATGTATAATAAAACAAGAAAATCCATTTTACAAATAAAGTTTTAAGGAATACAGTATATAGAAATATAAGAAAGTAATAATAAATCATGCGATGATAATTATTTTTGTTTTTCAAATATTTTGCTATAATTCTGGAATAGCTTTTTCTTTGAAAAACAGTCAATAGATTTAAGAAAACTTATGAATCAATTTAGAAAAAAATAATTTTTTTATTCATAAGAATATTATAATAAGCACAAGCAATATTACAGCACCTTAATTAAAAGAAGATAAGCAAAATAGTGATTGTATAGAAAATGCGTTCACTAAAAATAAATCTACGTTGCAGTATTTTGAGGAAATTTTTTTTACAATTTAGTAAATTATTCCCTCAATCTTTAGCTTTCTTCAAAATTTGCCAATTTAATTTAATAATTAGAAAATTATCCCAATATTGTAATAAAGATTAACACAAACATCAAGTCACGATTTTAAGTTTTTTTCTCAAATTTCAAAAAAACGAGTCAGAAATATCATATAGCCATTCATATGTTTTTTGATATATCACAGACTTTTGATTTAGTTATTCATTGATTGCTGTTGCATGAATTCCAACAAAGTCTAGTTTGAGAGTTTCGATTTGCTTTGGGCTTATTCGCCCCCCCCCCAGGCCCGTCTGAGTAACGCCCCCAGTTTTCACCGCAGCCAATAAGGCTTATTGTGCTCAACCTGTGTTATCTATGTTATCCACTACAGCAATGTTATGTCTTGTAGGAGTCTGTAAGGTGCTTTACTGGATCTCTCTTGAGCATCTCTCGATCTACATTCGGTTGCTCAAAGAAGCGTTGCCTCCTATGATCCAGTGCCTCGCAGTTTACCAGGATATGCCCGACTGTTTCTGGTTCCTTATTGCAGAGTCTACAACTAAGGTCTCTAGAGGTCTATCCTGTTGAGATGCATTTAAAAGATCTATTGTTGTTCGCAGCCGTTCCCTACTCATGTGTAGCAGTTCTGCAGCTCTTTTGTTGCACGGTTGGCCAATAAATTCCTTGCCATAATTTTGTCCTGGAATTGTTGCCCAGTGATGCTTGTGTTTTTCATAAACCCAGTCTTTAAGGTGGCTTCAGGTCGTACTTTTGGGTACTCCCAGAGCCGGTTTTGGATCTATGAATCTTGCGAGTTCATCAGCTTGTTCATTGCCCTCAATCCATTTATGCCATGGCACCCAGATCAGTTTCACTTTATTCCGGATTGCTAGCAGTTTGAGTTCTTCGGGGCATTCCCAGACCAGTTTTGACGACACCTCTTGGCTTGATATCGCCTTTAGTGTCGCTTGATTGTCAAATAATATAAGAATCCGCCGGTGACTGACGTCATTCCTGTTCTTTTCGATAGCATATTGGAGTATTTGCGCTGGCTGGCAGAGTAGATTCCTGCTCCAGTGCCAGATGCGATCTTCGACCCATCTGTGTACCAGGTCTGATCCCGCCTGCTGATACCTGGTATACCATTCCCCATTCGAGTTTTTCTGGAATGTTTACTTCGAATGGTGTGTTTAGGCTATATTGCTTTACCATGTGGTCAAGACATCTCCACCCACAAGGTCTACAATTGCCATGTGTCCCGCCGTTTTATTTTGGGCTTATTAGGATTAGGGCTAAACTAAAATAATATGGACAGCATCTTCTACAACAACTTATACTAAATTATCAAAATTTAAAGCAGGTACGAAATGTATAATACAAATTCGGACATTCATTTTGTAAAATTTATGTTAATGATTTGCCAATTTTTTTTTTAATAAATCCGTAGTCATCTGCAATGAAAATATCTTATTTCAAAACTACCATCATGGTGTATCAAATAATTTAATTATAATGCCAATTTAAATTTGAATAGAAAATAATTATCAGAGATTTCCTATGTACAAAAGATTTGATTATACGGTGTTTTTATTTTATACATTCATTTACTGTATCCTATATCCTATTTCAAGAGCAATGACAAGATCTAAAACTTCACTTTTAATGACAATTTTTATAAATATTAAATTAGGTCCGTGTTATGAGACATTAATTTTGTGTTATGTTTCTCACGGATTAGGTATTTCAGATTATTGATTTTATTATTACGGAATAAATTTTATTTTGCCCTAAAGTGTCTATCGCATGACTGAGGTGTCAGTTTGTCATATTTTTGTGTAATCGACAAAAAGAAAAACAGAATATCGGTTCGATGAACTTTATATAGATTTTTCAATTACATATCTATTTGTTGGTTTACATTCAATAATAAACTGTACTCAATTCCATCTATGAATTAGATATTATACACATTCCCAGATAATTATAGGAAAATGTATAATAACTCTAATAAAGGATTCTTTTAAACAGCACGTCCTTCAATTGAATCGGTGAGATTAAGAATAGTACATGTACAAATGTTAAATTTTGGAAAAATAAAAAAAACTCAAAACGAAAATGATGTTAAAACTAACATCAAGCAGTAAATAATTACTGTGACCTACATATATACCTTTATACGTAAAACGTATATGTATATATGCATCTGTTTGAGATACACACATACATTAAGTGCGATTGCCGATAATTGAACGCACAGACACCGGTGTTTCGACCTATGAGGTCTCATCAGTGTACGTGGAGATTCTCGACAATGGCTTCAAGACTTAAATCGCTGCCTATGTCATTTTTGCATTGCTACCGGATCTACGTCGCATTAAGATAACGGCAGATTTCAAAAATGAAACGGAGAGTCGCAATAGGGGTTGTTAAACAGGATAACGCAGGGCCGAGCTAACTCTGTCGCAGACGGCGTGACGGTTCAAGAAAATAAGAACACCTAAGAGTAGAGCGTCGGTCGGCAACGACGCTTGCGACGATTGTCCGGGCACCAGGACACTATGCTATCTACAGATAACCTACCTGCGCCTCCTACGAACTACCACTGGCTGTGTCCCTCCAGTAGGGTACCTATTGAACACTCTGTATATTTGAAGCACCTAATCTTATGTACGTGCTTGTCACAAAATAATTAAGATATGCAGAGGTAAAAGAAATAAAAGATAAGGTATTCGTTACGTAACAATATTTAATTAAGTCTGATGTGTTGTAAGGGGATCTGTTTATAATAAAATTAAAATTGTGAAATTAGGTATTAAAAAACTTGCGTTGAATGAAAAGTTAAATTGGAATAAGTGTACTGAAGTTAGACAGTTGATAAAAAAACAAGCGTTAGGTGACAGTTACAAAAATTTAGCAAGTATAAAAAAAACTTAATGATTTAAACATATACTCTGCGCTTCAGCAGAAGTTGGTCGGCTGCAGAAACGTTTCCTTCACCTCACATAAGGTGCACATGTGTTTTCAAGGACACGCCACAACGGCAATGTCGATACATAGGTGTGAGTATACATATAAGTTTATAAGCGCTAAAGTACAATTGATAAGTCAGTAAAAGGTCTTAGTCTAAAATAAGGAAAATTCGCTAAATATAAAAACGTCGGTTTGCTTACATGAACTGAATGATATTAATTGATGGTTAGTGATTAGCTAAGTCAAAAAAAAACAATTAAAGGTAAAATTTAGAAAAACAATTTCATGAAAATTCCATAAAACCCTGAGCTTCGAGAACCAAAGTTGGCTACTACATTAATGAATTTTATCTGGCTCAGGTAAAATTAATTGATCATCAAAAGGCAAAATTTACAATCTTACGGCAAAAAAAAAACGTGCAAAATAATTAATAAAACTTAGATTTCAAATGCAACACAACATAGAACATACAACTATTGTTTCGGAAGAGAAAAACATTGGGTATATTACTAAGTAAGTAAAAACTATCCTAAAGATAAAGTGATCATATAATGAATTTACTAGAATTAATTATAGTGAAATATTAGCCTCGATAAAGGGCTACAGTAATTACGGTAGTGTCAAATCCAAAATTACAGGTTAATTTCAAATATACATAATAGATCAAAGAGAAATTATAACGGTAGTTTTTAAAAAAAAGGATTAAATTGTGACCACGCAGATTACTAAGAGGTGCGATAGTTATTTAGCCACTCAAAATTCTTGGCACTAATCAGGCAAAAATAAGTCTTGCACTCAGGCGTAAAACGTCGAAAATCAGACGAAAAATATGAGGTAAAAATTACAACCTTAGCTGGCAAGATGGTTGTCGGAAAGGACGCTACAGAGATCCCAAAATGGCGGCGACTCCCTTGTTGGAAAATTCCACTCAACAGGTGGGCTGGATGTTGGATAAAACCACTGTTGTGGGCGATTCCACCAAAGGTAAGACTTCGGAGGGCTTAAAAGGCCGTCAAAGGAATTCTAACAGCTTCTGAGGGCTTTAGCGCCCGACATAAGAATCCTAACGGTTTCTGAGGGCTTTTGTGCCCATCAAAAGAATCCTATTAAATTTAGAGAAGAAAAGAACCAAAGATAAAATCCCGAAAATTTAACACAGAGTTTCAAACACTTACCCCAAAAAGATGGAGATCCCGCGGTAAGGACTCAGGAGTTCCACATAGCACGAAAATAATTCAAAATCCACCTCGTGGCATTCGTAAATTAGATAACGGTATTGCGATAAAAATAATTCACGATAAATCACCTAATAAAGGTATCGATAACTCAAACTTATTTCAATAAAGCCGCCGAAGCGTTAGTCTAACTTTAGACAAAGTGATAAATTCACCAACAGAAAATAAGCATATCGTGCCCATGCACTTTCAACAAGCTTCACTTCGAAAGTGTCCCAACCGTGACCTTTACGGTAGATACGTTACAACCCAAGAACACGCACGCTCAATGCATCACTCGAAAGGATTCAAACTAAAGGCGGGAGTTTTCAAATAAACATAATAAGCACACAACTAATCTGACAATAACAAAAAAGCAGACGACATCGTGACTTAAACTCAATTAAATGTAACCCTACACATAACTTAGACGGAAAAACATAAGCGAAACACTCAACAAGTGTAAGTAGAAAATATAAAGTCGACGGCACGAGAGGGTATTTCATGCTCGACGTTGGCAATACCGCGTGTATAACAGATCTGTACTACAATAGCCGATAGGTTTGACAGAAAATAAACAAACAATCTTTCACTCGCAGTTTCTAATCTATTAGACGAAAGGACAGAATCTCTGCAGGTAAATAACAAAGTACCAGGGCTTTAATATCAAAACGCTGCAAAAGACGGTGGAAGACCGATCTTAAACTTATGTTACAGAAAAATCACGATCCTAACCCATACGATGGTTCTGGGGACGGAATAACAGAAGTTCCTAATACTAGAATATCGAAGATAGAGCAGCAAGTGAACGGCAGCAATTAATAGTATGCCTTCTATCCCAAGCATTGCTTTAATTAACACTCCTTACTTTTTTTTAGTGAGATGACTGCGAAGGAAAGAGGAAAACAGTAATACTCGGGCCTGCTCGAGAACTATGTTTGGCAATACGCAAAACATGTGAAACAGTTAACACAAAAACTTGACTGACGTCTCAAAGCGTTTACAAACCACGAATAAATGCCTTATTTAGAGATCGGACGTAATATGTATAAGAAGATATTTTATATACTTAAGCAAGGCGTAGAAATAATTGCAAATGCGGAAAATACGAAACTACAGGTAGGTTAGATTAAGCTAGGGCTAAGATAATTAAAGTTAGTTACTCAGATAAAGAGGCTTTCACAAAAACAGGGTGTAAATGCCCGATCTTACACACAATGTATCTGTCATATTCGCGGTACGTGATTTAGAGCGATGAGGGCTCAATAGTAGGTTTAATACCCACGGGAGCATACTGCAGGCAGTCTTAGCAACTGGTGCAATGGACAATATACAGGGTACGCTCAAAAGGTCATGAGCTTTATACAAAATTCCACGTATTTAGACTAAAGGTACACAATCTTTCGAGAATTTTAAATAAAGTGAATTTACAACGTAACAGCATGTTAAATGCAGTGAGAGTATCACAGCGACATCTAACACCCAAAAGATGACACGGAAAAAAGCGATGGCTTCTGACAGCATGTTCTGCTATACAGAGGCCTGTATGTTAATAGTGTATCTCGTGTAATAGAGCCTTAGGTGGCGTCACCAATCAACTCTCACTGCATGTATAGCAGAACATGCTGTCAGAAGCCATCGTTTTTCCGTGTCATCTTTTGGGTGTTAGATGTCGCTGTGATACTCTCACTGCATTTAACATGCAAAAATGACATAGGCAGCGATTTAAGTCTTGACGCCATTGTCGAGAATCTCCACGTACACTGATGAGACCTCATAGGTCGAAACACCGGTGTCTGTGCGTTCGATTATCGGCAATGGCACTTAATGTATGTGTGTATCTCAAACGCATGCATATATACATATACGTTTTACGTATAAAGGTATATATGTAAGTCACAGTAAAAGAAGCTCTTTATTGTGTTGGTTATGCTTGTTTAAGGTTCAGGTTGTACAGACAAGTTGTAGTGTATCATTTTAGATGTGCTTTAAATTCAAAATGAATTTTTTAAGTTCATCCATTTTTTATTTATTGACAAAAAATAAACTTCGACTGTTCTTGATCTCAATGTCACTATGATTAGAATTTTGTGACAGAATGATTGCAAAAAATAAAAGAGTACCGATATTTTATTGTACAAAAAAGAAAAAGGAATTAGATGTTGATACCAGCACCATCATGATCGTCCGTATTAGTGGTTGACGAAGATGTTACATGGTAGTAAAACTCTAGATCTTCTCCCTCAATATATTTCATTATCTCTGTTATTTTATACATTTTCTTCTTGTTAATTGGCACCACAACAGAATAGGCTTTATTAGTAGGAATCTGTGGATGTTGATTTTCTTTTAATAACTTGAAGGTATAAGACGAAGCTCCATCTATGAAGTCCAAGCATTTAACGTTGTTAATGTAGTTAATTTGCGACAATTAAACGGTTTTCTTTATACAATGGCGGCCACCATTTTTTAAAATCCAACATATCTTTATAAAAACTAATATTTATCGTTTATGAACTTTTTTTCAGGAATTTTTAATCATTGTTTCATATACCTTCGGAATGTACACACGATCACATCTTCTAATAAATCCTTTTGCACTTCCAAAATTCTTATCGCAGGGCAAGAAGGAGTGTCCATGAATTGGGAAATTGTGGTAAACCATTTTGAAGGGTATATTGTTTTGTATAGTCATTAAAAATCTTTCAATTGCGTTGTTCTTATTTTGACCTGGACATGCGTCAGAAAAAGGTACATGCATCAGAGAAAGGTACGTATCTCATTGGACGCTTTCAAGGCTTGAATCTCATGGTACATATAGAAATAGCCAGCATTTGTTTTTAGGTGGTGGATTTCAAAGAAACAAACCCAAAGCTGTCTTAAGTGAAATAGCTCATGCACAGATAACACTGGGAGGGAGAAATTCTGCATATAATCAAAACTGATTTCCAAAATCTCAGGATGGTCCTTGGACAATTTCTTTACTTCTTATAGTTTCCTATAAAACTCCTTGGCTCGCCTTTTCTGAACAATAACTTCAATATATCCTTATAAGAAATGATATTTACCGTAAATTAATTTTTTTTCTGGAATTTTTAATCATTGTTTCATATACCTCGGGAATGTACACACGGTTACATCTTCTGATTAATCTTTTTGCACTTCCAAAATCCTTATCGCAGGGCAAGAAGGAGTGTCCATGAATTGGGAAATGGTGGAAAACCATTTTGAATGGTTTATTATTTAGCATAGTCATTAAAAATCTTTCAATTGCGTTGTTCTTATTTTGACCTGGACATGCGTTAGGGACATACCTCATTGGACGCTTTCAAGGCTTGACTCTCATGGCACATATAGAAATAGCCAGCATTTGTTTTTAAGTTGTGGATTTCAAAGGAACAAACCCAAAGCTGCCTTAAGTAAAATAGCGCATGCACCGATAACACTGGGAGGGACAAATTCTGTATATAATCAAAAGTGATTCCCAAAATCTCAGGATGCTCCTTGGACAATTTCTCTATTTCTTCTAGTTTACTATAAAACTTCTGGGCTCGCCTTTTCTGAACAATAAGTTCTGCTGCACACACCTTTTTGGCGTCTTCATTTAAACTGGTATCTCGTAAGCTTGTACCGAGTTTTTTGCATTCACTACAAACATCTGTTTGTGGTCGTTTGAATTTCAAAGAATAATTTTCATTAAAGAATTTTTGAAAGAATTAATGTTTAACTTTGTTCTCTAATTCAGGATATTTAGTAATAGCACGTCAGGCGTGGTGTAAAATAACGACTTTTGCAAACTACAAATACAAGAGTAAAACTTTGGCTATCAGTGCAATATATTTTTTTAATTTTATAATTGGCTTTAGGTTTACTTATATTATGATGTTCTTATCGAATGTGATTAAATTCACAAAAGTAAATTAAATCAATTTGAAATGATCTAGAATTGGGACATACAGAAACGAAACATAAAATTGGGAAGTCAGAATCAGTGCTCAGTTAAATTATAATCTCTTAGAATAAATTAAGCAATTACATATGCTGTTTCTAATTTGATAGGTGAAGGCATATACAACAACGTACGATCCCCAAAGACCTCCACCTTTAGTAAGACTTGATAGTACATCCAACCTCTCTCCACGGTTAGGTTATCCTAACCAACAAGGAGGGCAATTTAGACCACCACAGCCCAGACCGCAATTTACAGGAAGCCCTCAGTTTGGTAACAGAGCACCTTTACAGAGGAATCCAAGTTCTGGGCAATTCAACATACAAAACCAAGGTACAAGACCGGTGTCTCCTAATCCTGCAGCTGGATTAAGGCCAGTCACACCATATCCAAGAGCTCAGCAGCAATCTCCTACATCACCACGCACACCCACAAACTTATATCAGCAGAAGACATTTGCTGCTCCTTCTCCACAACAGTTCAATAAAGAACAAATCCTGGATACTACTCCAGATTTAACCCAAAACAAGCATGCGACGGAATATACAGTTCAGTCGTCGAATATCATCGAGGAAGAGGAGCCGCTTAGTTTAACCAGTGTAAATAAGGCTAAGGATTTTGAAAACGAAGTTGATGAGAAATACATAACAAATAATAAGGAGACGATTGAGGTTGAAAAGAATGCAGAAGAAATTATTGCAAGGCCTGAATCTAGAAATCAAAAAAATTACGAAGATGAAGTTGATAATAAGAAGTCATCGATCGTCGAAAATATTTTGGCCCAGGAGGCAAAAGTATCTAAACCAGATACCTTAAACTTACATTCAACAGGAGTGTCTGAGAAAAACACATTAAATGAAGAAAAGAAGAAAATTGAAAGAAAATCTCCAAGTCCAGAACCGCCCAAGTCTCCGCGCAATAACAAAATGACATTGAATTTTGAAGAGCAAAATCGTCCAAGATCACCCAGGCTGCAGAGTGGTAAAAGTGAGGAAAGATCTCCAACGACGCCCGGCAGGAAGATTTTGGCGGAGAAACCTAAGACGTTAAAACCAGAAATTAAAACTGTTAATAAGAGAAATGGCATGGTGAAATCACCATCTAAATCAGGTTAATTTCTTTATTAGAATTAGTGAAAAGAAAGTGCTTTATGCTGGTTGTTGAACAAAATTTCTAATACATTATTTTGTTTCAGAAGGCGATAACGATAGTGGGGTGGATGAGTCGACACAGGGAAATGTAAGTACAATTATTTTTTCGCTTTAATATACATACATTAGGATAGTCTGAGGAGTTTTAAAAACCGTTTAGTAAATAAAGTAATCATGCACATTATGTAAAAACGCAAGATCTTAGTCTCACTATTGAAACAATAAACAAAAATCTGCGTCGTTCATTAGTGGAATAGCATTGCTTTAACGAACTGACTAATTGCTTATTAAATCATCCTCTTGCAAGTGAATTCAGTCGAAAACACTTAAAACGCACGAAGGAAATTCTCCGATCGCGTACGGTGTCATGTGAACGGCTTAGTTTATCGCTACCTACCACTGATCTGTATAATATAAGTGGATGAGCAATGTAATAGGATGCCCGTGGAATTTAACTAGGGGCTTATGAGTATGCACAGTCCTTAGTCTTTTCACATTCGAACGTGAAGTCACTAAAGTTCCGAACGCCGATTTCAATAGACGTCCCAAGCAGCAAAATTACAATTTTAGAGACGGATGAAAATATATATTTGCTAATGTAAAACAAGTGTGCATATAGTGATTTTGCTACCAGGGGTACTAGCTTTTTGTTTATATTTTTTAAGTATTTTAAAAGAATCATAATTATACAATTCTCTACATACCATCACTGACATTGTTATCACAAAATGTTGTGATTTCTGGTTTTGCTGTCAAACAATGAAGCGCATTGTTAAGTGTGCTAAATGTGTGTCCGTACTAGAAGAAATCTCACAAACATCTGTCGATAATGTCATCTCTTGAACAGAAAAAATCATGGTGCTTTAATACGTCCTTCACAAGTCCAAGTACACCATATTCTTGTACAAAACAACAATAAAATCTCTGCAGTGGCAGTGTTTTTTGAGCTATTTGTACGTTCAATATCTATTACCTTGTTAGTAGAAAATAAGTACTTTGTATCCTTAGATACACATATTGCTGTGACTCTTGCAAATTAACGATTATATAACAATGATTTAAATTATTTAAATAATAAATGAAAACAAAATATGATAAAATAACAAAATAAAAAGAAACTAATTCAGTGATTATAAAAATTATTATGATAATAAATAAATCAGAAAATATTCCATTAAACACATTCGTTATACACTAATTCGTGAAGATTCAAGTTTGAAAACAATCAACAAATCAAGGTTCTGTCAAATGTCGTGACTTATATTGGATAATAAATAGAAATAAAATATATAACGAATTCCCACGGTCCAAATAATATACCCATTAACACATGGACTCTGTTTTGACGTACATATTGCCCAGCGCCTTTTCTCGCTTCCAAACAATATCGCCAAAAACAAATGTTTAAGTTATATTTAACTTGGTGAGTACATAATAATTATTATACCATTTCTAATATAACTTAAACATTTGTGTTTGTTATTCGTCCGGGAAACACTGTGTTATGAATAATTACTTGATATATACGTCTCAATTTAATATTTATTTCATGAATAAAATTTATAATACTTCTCTTACATTATTTTATCTTAATTTAATTGAAATTTACTAAAATCCTAACTTAATAAATATTTATATACAATGATCTTTATAAAATAAATAAAATAGTGTTTAATTAAATTAAATGTAGAAGTGCTCTTGATAAAACTTATTTACAATTCAATCCCAGACTCAAGATCACTGCAATATGTTTGCTTCATCTATTTTACATGAAGGTCACGTGTCTCTTTTAATTAAGCATGTTGTGCGATGCACAGAGATGTAAAGAAACAAACAGAAGTAGAATGTGGGGAACTTCTAAGAAAAAAGCTCTCCAAATTAATACGTTTTTATAACCAGTAAATATTTCAAAAGGAATGTATTGTTTTTTTGAGTGTGTTTTTAAATTTCCCTTCAATAAATAAGTATTTTATTATCTTCAGATGCAGATTTTAATTTTAAAGTTAATGTTCTGTTAAATACTTATCGAAGATTTTGGCATTTCAAATTAGCGCCTTTATTTTATGTTATTGCGCATGTGCGTCAGCCTCGTGCGCAGTTCGTATTTGATCACAATTTATAACACGCTATTGCTCATCCATTTATATTATACAGGTCAGTGCGACCTACTAGCATCCGACAAAGTAATGTCGAAAACTATGATATATTGAGCACATGTGAAAAGTACTGTAGTCTATTTGTAAACTAGAAGTAGTAAACGAAAGTGTCAGATTTACGCTGTAAAGGTTACTACATAAATCACAAAATCATTTTGGCGGTATATGTATGCAACCACTTCTGCAGATATATTTGACTGACATGTGAGTTGCATATGTTGTTGAATAATTTTATTAGTTCAAGTTGGGGCGAGACAATGAAAACACGATTGTAATAAAACATTATTATAAATTATCGTTTGTACACATAAAATGGGTCAACTTTATATTGTTATTATTGTTGTTCTTTACTACTCAAATTCCCACATTTTTTTTGAAAATAAATATAACATATTTTGTTACTTCCTTTTGCATAATCAATTTCCTTTTATTAAAAAATTAAAATATTTACGAAGTAGTGTAAATACCTAACCTTAATATGCACTTTATTTGTCAAATTAAAATGTATAAATTTTACACAAACAACACTAATAAACAAGTAAATTGGTAAAATGTCACATATAGATAAAGAAATTAAAGGGCTCTTTAGGCACTAATTACTTAAATAAAACGAACTATTAATTAAACACTTTCCACTCTAATTCGGAACTGTCTGTAAAAATATCACTGTCCCTATCGGCGCCAACAGAAATAATGAATGGTTCAATCATATCATCATCTACGATTCCCTCTAATAAGCACATTCTTGTTTTCTCTTTAATTATATGCTCAATACAAATTTTCCAATGAACATTTTGACAATGTCCATGTATTGTTCTTGGATGCTACTTCATTTTTTATTTTTGCCTATATCATTGCTATCAAATTTAATTCGCAATGGTAAGGTGGCCATCGTAACATAATTTTATTGTTACGTTTTCCCATCTCATTAGTACATAAATTAGTATATTGAAATTTTCAGAAACCAAATCGAACCATATCTATTTTGAATTCAATATTTCTAGCTTGCGGCCACACCTGCATATCTTTTTTTTATGCTGTTGTAGGAATTTTTCTAGTTACGACTATGGTATGATACATTATCCATTATGATAAGAACATTGTCGAGTAATTTTGTTAATAAATTATCTAACTATTCCTCACTGCAACGTCCATATTCTTATGACAATCCGAGTCTTCTGCCTTCTAAAAGTAACAATCCTCCATAAACAAAGCCTAACAATGTTCAGATCCATCGCGTAACACAATAAGCCTCTTCCTTTTGTCTGATTGGTTTCTTAAACCTGTGCACAGCCCCTCAAAGAATGTTTCACGTCCTTTTTCAGTACTATTGCCTATCAATATTTTTTGATTTGTATGACTTTCATTAACCCAAATTTCATGTAGAAAATATATTGGTCGGCCTTCCCTTTGAAATTCCATAGTTAACGTTAAATATTTTGTCCATTTAGTAGGTATTTCAATTTTCTCTAAAGTAGGTATCGTTCTTGTAGAAGAAACCATGCACATTTACCGCAGAGACTGTTTAACTGCTTCATCATATATATATGGCAACAATAGCAGGACGACGTCCTCTACGTTTAGATGCAGTTACTATGTCAGCCTCATCATATGCCTTTATGATCCGATATACTGTCGATTAAGTATGCAACTCCTGAAAGAAGAAAATTATAATATGTTACAATATTTCAAAACTTACCCACGGTGTTGCTAATTTCCAAAATCACAACAGTTTTACTAAGATACGATTCATCAGTTCGTATCGGTTTATAATTTAGAATATACAGCTTTTCAGGTATCGACAAATGCTCTAAATCTATACATTTGCCTTTCTTCGGGGGCGAATATAATCCTCAACTTGGTACAATATTTATATTAAGATAAATTTATGAGTACATTAAACGCTTTGCAAAATCTGAAACGAACGGGTTTGTTTAGGTTAGAAGGAGCAATAGAACAATGAGAACACAAAATTTGTTCGATAATTGACAAATGTTTGAATATAGATAGGTACTTAAAATGCGCAATTTATTACACATTTCAACTGTATAAACCTGTCTGCGGAAAAACCAATCACAGATATAGGCTTTGGCGCATGTAATTAGAAACCTCTTATTTGTTTAAAAATAGACTATAGTTCTGCTGGACTGCCCGATCCACCTGAACTGCACCACATTGAATCTTGTCTACTAATCTCTAACCTGACAACGCTCGATAATCCTTGGCTCGAACTGAACCTAAGGATTAAAAGTTAAATTGAACACATTTATTTCTAATTTAAAAGTCTTGTACAGAGGTTTTTGTAAACTAAAAGTTTATTACCGCGTTCACCAAAAATTAACTTCAATTTCCTAGTCGACATACATTAAAACTATAAACTAAACTGGCAATTAAGTTTATATGCGTGAGGACCGCGCACATAAACAAAAATGCCACCTTCTGATCATTTATATGCGGCCAAGGTTGATACATAGGAGATTACCGCTTGTTCTTAATGGCTATGTACCTGGAAATAATAATCCTTTAATTGAGATTTTAATGGTGGTGCAGTTCGAGCTAGGAATTAACGCTTGCTCTTAATGACTGGTACTTGCTAATATTGTTCCAGTGCCACGAGTGCCTCGAACTACCACGTCTTACTTAAACTATATATATGTTACCGGACAAACCCGATTTCAGGCTAAACTAGTTTGTCTTAGGCCAAACCTGTTTATCCTACGCGTGTCAGGATATACTATTTTAACCCAGGATAAACTAGTTTGGTCTAGATACTTTAGGCTTAACTAGTTTGACCTAGGCCGAACTGATTGAATCGTTGCATGTGACAAAATAAACACGTTGGGACCAATTAACGTGGGAATTCCCCACCCGCTCGCCTTTCTGTCATGCTTTAGTTGTCTATTCACTCATTACGCGCAATCCCGTTGTGACTTGGGTGCGTGCAATTCGGGAAGCAGTATTAATTGATTTTTTGAACCTAGTTTAAAAGTTTTGTGTTATTCTTATATTGTTATTATGAATGTGCCATCGTCTAATGTTCAAGTTGAACAGGTACAATGGAGAGAGTGGTTTTTAAAAGAAATGTTGGAAAGTGAAAATATAAAATCTTCTCATTTAAATGTTTTACCAAAAGATAAATACTTAGATCTTATCCTACAAGTGGAAGAGGCTGAAAAAGCTGAAATCAAACATCACTTCATTAAAGGCGATAAAAAGGTTTGCTATTTTAAAAATTGGTTCTGGTAAAAAAAACTTGTTGCCCATAGTGAAGATAACATAAAATACTATATTCCGGCTGAGGAATTGTATGATGTTATTGATGCAGCTCACAGATGTGTCGGGCACGGCGGACGTGACAGATTATTGGCTGAGGCTTCTTTAAAATATACTAATGTCACAAATAAGATGATTAACCTGTATTTATCTATGTATGTAAGATGTCAAAAAAAAGAGAGGTTCAGTTTCTAAGCTAATTTTACATTCTGAAATGAACAGCAGGTGCCAAGTGGACCTCAGTGATTTTCACACTCAACCTGATGGAAAGTTTAAATTTATCATGGTCTACCAAGACCACTTGAGCAAGTTTGTTTTGCTCCGTGCTTTGGAATCTAAACGAGCTGAAGAAGTAGTAGTACCATTTAAATGACATATTTTTCAAGACAGGTGCCCCATGTATTTTGCAGTCACACAATGGAAAAGAATTCGTCAATCATACTATATGTGAAATGACGAGTTTTTGGCCAGAACTTAAGCTAGTCCACGGAAAACCACGGCGCAGCCAAAGTCAAGGCTCCGTTGAGAGAGTCAACCAAGACGTCGAGAACCTGATTTGTTGTTGGCTAAAAATAATTAATCGACTAAATGGTCAGAAGGCTTGAGGTATGTACAATTTATGAAAAACAGAGCCTATCATTCGAGCATAAAACCCTATGCCGTACAAAGCTATGTTTTAAGTTGAACCCAAAGTCGGTCTTTCAACGTCATCACTACTACCAGAAATAATAAAGGATATTCAAGACAGCCTTCAAAAATGTATTGAAACTGGTTTAACCCATGGACAGACAGGAGATATTACTAATAGTAATG